>OY992893.1:27663492-27810992 GCA_963921405.1 Cepaea hortensis
ATCATACTATCCTAATTTAAAAAAAAAAAAACTAGAAACAATGAAAGTAAGCTTTAATATAGTGATATTAATAAACTCATTTTTATTAGACAGAAAACAAGTCGTATCACACAATAAATCTCTATCCCGAGCCATTACCATTAATACTGGAGTACCACAGGGGTCTATACTTGACCATCTGTTATTCGTCATTTATTTAAATGATCTTCCCTTATATCTATCATCGTCCTGCGATCTATTTGCAGACGACTGCACAGTATATACAAACTCTGTTGATCGTAATGTGCTAGAATTATCCTTGCAACAGGAAATAAATAGTGTAGTTAACTGGAGTCATGCAAACCGCATGCAAATTAACATTTCTAAAACAAAATCTATGTTAATAGGAACCAGGCAAAGACTTCACACTCTAAACTCGCAGAGAATTCTTCAGCTGCACATTGGTAGCACGCCTATAGAAAGTGTAACCGAGCACAAGGCACTGGGTCTTATCAAAGATCAAAATCTATCCTTCAATTCCCATGTTCATGCTCTAGTTAAACAAATAGCCAAAAAAGTATACCAACTTGCCAAAATTAAAAATTTCCTCGATGAAAACACAAGAAAAATATTCTATACTTCCCACATACAAACACATATTGATTATTGCTCCACAATCTGGGATGGATGCTCCAAATCAATAACAAAACGTCTTTATTTACTCCAGAAAAGGGCAGTGCGTCTAATCAATGGTGATAAGCTTACATACAATTTTAACCTACCTGAACGTCTTCAGTTACTGCCACTCCACAAACGCCTACTTTTTAATAAGGTTAAACTAATTCACAAAATCCTATTTCAAGATGCCCCAAGCTACCTTTGGCCATTGTTTAAATATAAGCAAGACATAGCGAACGACTAAATATTCTCCATGTCCCTAAACCTAGGATAAACTTATATAAAACAAGCTTAGCATACTCTGCCACTCAGTTGTGGAACAATCTTCCACAAGAAATCAAAGACACCACCAATCATTATACATACAGTCGCAACCTGTTTGAACACTACCCCAGGTCAGACCACATGCCACCTTAAATAATAAAAAAAAAAAACAGCAACAAAGACACAAAGACACAAATAATGGTAAATTATCTCGAACGACAACAAGCACCCAAAAAAAAAAAAAAAAAAATTTCCTTTAAGTATGGCACGTTACACCAACCTTGGGTATTCATGATTCCCATGTTAAACATTGCCTCAACGAGTCATGTATTACTGATTATTTTTCATGCATTTTAATACTTATTGTTCTTTTGTTGTTAAAGAATTGCTTCATAAGAGATGTTGAATGAAAGAATGTATGAGAGGAAATAGAGAAGAAGGGCAGAATATCAGACGGGCCTGCGTGCCCAATTCTTAACCCTTTGAAAATAAAGATTTTCTATCTATCTATCTATCTATCTATCTATCTATCTATCTATCTATCTATCTATCTATCTATCTATCTATCTATCTATCTATCTATCTATCTATCTATCTATCTATCTATCTATCTATCTATCTATCTATCTATCTATCTATCTATCTATCTACCTACCTACCTAACCTACATCTATCTATCTATCTATCTATCTATCTATCTATCTATCTATCTATCTATCTATCTATCTATCTATCTATCTATCTATCTATCTATCTATCTATCTATCTATCTATCTAGCTGCCTGCCTGCCTGTCTGTCTGTCTGTCTGTCTTACTACGTGTGCTGACAACATCACAGAATGTACTGTACCTATTAATGCAATGAGCGATCACTACCCAGTATGTTGCACGTGGTCGAAAAGAGGTACCTAAACTCCGAAACACAAACATATAAGTATAAAATATGGAAATTATAAAAACTTCAATCAAGATGCCTTTTTACAAGACATGCTCAACTCATCTCTGGACTATGTTTATCAGCTTCCTGGCCCAGATGATGCTCTGGATCACTGGCTGAAGACTTTTCTAAGTGTATGTGATAAGCATGTTCCATTTAAGGAAGTTCGTGTTAAACATATCACACTAAGCCCCCGTGTATCAAACAGGAGGTAGTTGAACTTATGAGAGACCAGGACAGGGCACATAAAAATAGAGATATAACTATGTACCGTAGTCTGAGAAACAAAGTTCAATATGTTATTCGAAAGGAAAAGAAAAACTATTTTAAGAACTTAATAATAGATAAAACCAACACTAAAGATATATGGAAAGCAATTAATACCATGACAAACAAACACAAATCATCACAATCGTTACCATCAAATCAAGTTACATGTGATCGATTCAGTAATTTCTTTCAGTCCGACATAAACCAACTGAAGGCTGCAATACCAGATGTGCCTCATGACATATCTTTATTATCATCGTTCTGTGAGAGCAAATGCTATGGAGACATTCCCACAAATATACCGCTAATGACGACCACTGAAGTATTTACTCATCTCAGTAACCTAAAAAACAATAACTCATCAGGACTAGATGGAATCAGTAATCGGATCCTTCGCTATGCTGCACCGGCGATCTGCGATTCCCTAACTTTTATATACAATCAATGTCTCACCAAAGGTCACTCCTCATCAGCTTTTAAAATCGCTAAAGTGTATCCTCATTTGAAAGCTGGTTCATTAGACGATTGTATCATGAGTAATTATAGGCCAATTTCCATATTATCCTCACTATCCAAACCGCTAGAAAAGCACATCCACAAAACAACACTAGAGCACTTAGTTCGCCACAAACTAATAGCTGACAGTCAGTCAGGATTTCGGCCAAAATATTCCCGTCATACGGCCCTAACAAACATGATAGAAAACTGGCATCAAAATATTAACAACAATACTCTATGTGGAACGATGTTTATAGACTTTAGAAAAGCATTCGATATGATAGATCATACTATCCTAATAAAAAAAACAAACAAACTAGAAACAATGAAAGTAAGCTTTAATATAGTGATATTAATAAACTCATTTTTATTAGACAGAAAACAAGTCGTATCACACAATAAATCTCTATCCCGAGCCATTACCATTAATACTGGAGTACCACAGGGGTCTATACTTGACCATCTGTTATTCGTCATTTATTTAAATGATCTTCCCTTATATCTATCATCGTCCTGCGATCTATTTGCAGACGACTGCACAGTATATACAAACTCTGTTGATCGTAATGTGCTAGAATTATCCTTGCAACAGGAAATAAATAGTGTAGTTAACTGGAGTCATGCAAACCGCATGCAAATTAACATTTCTAAAACAAAATCTATGTTAATAGGAACCAGGCAAAGACTTCACACTCTAAACTCGCAGAGAATTCTTCAGCTACACATTGGTAGCACGCCTATAGAAAGTGTAACCGAGCACAAGGCACTGGGTCTTATCAAAGATCAAAATCTATCCTTCAATTCCCATGTTCATGCTCTAGTTAAACAAATAGCCAAAAAAGTATACCAACTTGCCAAAATTAAAAATTTCCTCGATGAAAACACAAGAAAAATATTCTATACTTCCCACATACAAACACATATTGATTATTGCTCCACAATCTGGGATGGATGCTCCAAATCAATAACAAAACGTCTTTATTTACTCCAGAAAAGGGCAGTGCGTCTAATCAATGGTGATAAGCTTACATACAATTTTAACCTACCTGAACGTCTTCAGTTACTGCCACTCCACAAACGCCTACTTTTTAATAAGGTTAAACTAATTCACAAAATCCTATTTCAAGATGCCCCAAGCTACCTTTGGCCATTGTTTAAATATAAGCAAGACATAGCGAACGACTAAATATTCTCCATGTCCCTAAACCTAGGATAAACTTATATAAAACAAGCTTAGCATACTCTGCCACTCAGTTGTGGAACAATCTTCCACAAGAAATCAAAGACACCACCAATCATTATACATACAGTCGCAACCTGTTTGAACACTACCCCAGGTCAGACCACATGCCACCTTAAATAATAAAAAAAAAAAACAGCAACAAAGACACAAAGACACAAATAATGGTAAATTATCTCGAACGACAACAAGCACCAAAAAAAAAAAAAAATTTCCTTTAAGTATGGCACGTTACACCCACCTTGGGTATTCATGATTCCCATGTTAAACATTGCCTCAACGAGTCATGTATTACTGATTATTTTTCATGCATTTTAATACTTATTGTTCTTTTGTTGTTAAAGAATTGCTTCATAAGAGATGTTGAATGAAAGAATGTATGAGAGGAAATAGAGAAGAAGGGCAGAATATCAGACGGGCCTGCATGCCCAATTCTTAACCCTTTGAAAATAAAGATTTTCTATCTATCTATCTATCTATCTATCTATCTATCTATCTATCTATCTATCTATCTATCTATCTATCTATCTATCTATCTATCTATCTATCTATCTATCTATCTATCTATCTATCTATCTATCTATGTGCCTGCCTGCATGCCTATCCATCCATCCTTCCATCCATCCATCCATCCATCCAATCTATCTATCTATCTATCTATCTATCTATCTATCTATCTATCTATCTATCTATCTATCTATCTATCTATCTATCTATCTATCTATCTGTCTATCTGTCTATCTGTCTGTCTGTCTGTCTGTCTGTCTGTCTGTCTGTCTGTCTGTCTATGTTCGGCCCTTTCCTGTTCCCGTTGCGGGAAAAATGTGTTCGAAAATTTTCACGTATATAAAATAGATCCATTATTTTTACGAAAACTTTGAAAATGCAAAGATTTTATCACTTTGTTCATACCAGATACAACTGTGGTGCACAGAGTATATGTTCGGCTCTTTCCCGTTCCCGTTTCGGGAAAAATGGGTTTGAAAATTTTCACGTATCTAAAATAGATCCATTATTTTAACGAAAACTTTGAAGATGCCTTAAAGTATTTATCACCTTTTTTTTATAACGCATATGCCTGTAGATATCTTCTTTAAACATTTTATAAAACTTTGAGAAAAATACAACAATTATTTAAATCTATATATATAAAAGAGAATGTTTGTGTCTTTGTGTATTTGTGTGTCCTTTATGCGTTCCCGAACGGTCCATCCGATTGAGATGAAATTGTCTACATATGTTCTTCTCATTCCCGCGCAGCCAACTTGCATAGTTTGTTAGTTTACAAACAGTTATTTACGTAATAAAATAATATTAATTAAAATATTGCAAGGGGTCTTAACTTAAGAAAAGTTATATCAAGGGATATTACTTTTATGTAATTTGAGACAAATACAACAATTATTTAAATTACATAATATAGCAATGCTACTAAAAGTAATGTCCCTTGATATAACATCAATAACATTAGATATGCAGATGATATAGTATTGATTGCAGACAATGAACAGGACCTGCAAAATTTAGTAGATGCGGTTGTTGTACACTGTGAACAACTAGGGTTAGAACTGATTATTAAGAAGACATAGATTATGGTCGTCACTGGGAAGAAGGAAATACCACAATGTGATATACGAGTAGATGGGTATATTCTTAAACAAATGAATCGATACTGTTATCTTGGCACAGTCATAACATCTGATGGGAGATGCCTTGAAGAGATTAGAACAAGAATTGCCATTGCAAAGGTAGCCTTTTGCAAGATGAAAAACATACAGACTAATAAAAAGATATCAATTGAAACGAGAAAAAGAGTGTTGAAGTGATTCATAGAACCTATACTTTTGTATGGATGTGAAGCGTGGACAATAAGCAGTGAAGCTGAAAAACAGCTGATGGCTGTGAAAATGTTGTTTCTAAGGAAAATGCAAAGACTACCATGGACAGACAGTAAAACCAATGAGCAAGTCCTTCAAGAAACAAATGAAGATCGTAAACTGATTAGAGTCATTAGATGTAGACAGTCACAATTTGTTGGGCATGTTATGAGAAGAAATGACTTGGAGAACTTGGTGGCAACTGGCAAGATCGAAGGAAAGAGACCAAGGGGAAGACCGAGAAGTAAATACCTGGATGGCTTGGCCACATGGCATGGTCGAGACAGGAACACGGAGCTGATCCACGTCTCTGGTGATCGAGTGATATGGCAGGACATGACCGCCCACGCTTACCGGCATGGTACATGATGGATGGATGAATAGCACCACAGGTTGTGTACCATGGTTGGTATTTAGAAATTTCTCTTTTGCTATCTTGATAGCCTCAATTTCAACATCATAATTATGGCAGTACTTCCCTTTTGGTACTCTGGCCGTGTCCCTAGTATTATTTGGGTATTCTATGTACATTTCGATTTCTTGCTTTTGTGTCTCTGATTTAATGAGGTTTAGAGTACTCATAGGGTTGCCAGATACGTGGGCACCAAAAGGAGGACATAATAAGACAAAAAGGAGGACATAATAAGACAAAAAAGGAGGACATATTGAATGTTTCATTTAAATCGTTCCAGATTAAACCCACAATCAGTAAAATTGTCTTCTTCTTCTTCTTCTTCTTCTTCTTCTTCTTCTTCTTCTTCTTCTTCTTCTTCTTCTTCTTCTTCTTCTTCTTCTTCTTCTTCTTCTTCTTCTTCTTCTGCGTTCATTCGGAGTTTTCTCTTTCTCTATAGCAGAGCTGCATTCTTGCGCCGTTAGGCCGACACATCCAACTTCTGTGGGCATTTGTTTACCGTGTTAACCTTCCCGGCAATCAGTACAATTTTATTAAAATAGCTGCCAATAATTTTTTTTTGTATGATAGGTGGTTGGTTTACAGAAATTTCAAAGCAGTAAACAGCCTCAACAGCCTCTCAACAGCTGGAAACAAACTGATCCATCTAGTTTTAGAATTATAGAGTAATTGCTGATAGTTAATGTTGACATAATCACAAAAATCCTTTAAAGTTTCTGTTCTGACAGTGTATACAGAAAAGCAATTGATTATCTTCAAGACAATAGATTCAACATCAATCTGCATTAAATCTACACCATTTTGGATGCAGTTGTGCAGAACACGAGCAGAACATTCAACGCCTACTAATGGCTTGCTCAAGGCTTCCTTCAAATGCAAGAACATATTTCTACCTTCTCTTCTGTTAATGGCTCCAATATTCACATTGGCATTGTCATCAGCAAAATCAACACATTTGGAGTACAAATCATGATTTTGGAGTTTTCTCAAAATATACTGTGATATAGTTTCTGAGGTTTCATTTGGTGTGTTGTCTAACTTGAGAATCTTAGTTTGGATTCCATCTGCTTTCCAGTCAAAGTGCTGAACAATGATCAGAAATATTTTCTGCGAACCATGATTGATAGCATCTGTCGAAAGACCGACACATGAAATACCACTTAAAGATTTATCCAATTCATCAACAGTGCGTGTGTGTGTGTGTGTGAGTGTGTGTGTGGCGGGGGGGGGGGGGAATCACCTGGTTTATTATTGCTTCAGTCTTTGCTTTTGCACAAGCAATATTTTTAGCAATTTCTGAATCTTCCAATAATGTGTGCATCAAACCAACTGTGCAGGTCATCGAGTTGTAAGACTGATGATGACAAACTGTATGAAATGCCAAAGTTGCTTCAGCCGCATGCGCTTTCAGCAACACATTTGAGTACTTAGGCTGAAAAAAAAAGACGTCAATGTGCTAGATGACGCGGACACTTTGATTAGGTTCTTGTCTCTCACTGTCAACATGGCGCTCCAAGACAGTAGTTCCTTTGTTAGCAACGGACAAGTAACTATCGCAAATCATACACTTTGCCTCATTCTCGTTGCGTCCTTCAACGAAGCTTGGAAACTTATTTTTCATAGTGTTCGAGAATTTGCATTTTCTCTTTGTGGAAGCCATTTTCATAAACATGGAAGGCAAAAATTACAAATTAAAAAAACAAAAACCATTTTAAGTGGCGTCTCCGCTACCGGAACCGGAAATAACATTAACATTTCGACCATAGACACTACAGCATTATTAGTGTTGCCGAATAGAGCAACAATTAGATTCAAATTATACAAATAATTGGTGATTCACATTTGGTATAAATAGAAAAATTAAATAAATATTATTAAACAATGGTTTTTAATAAAGAATGTAAATACATGGTAGAGTGTAGATACATTGCAAGTTGTAACAACAATACATAAAAAATGATAAAATAAAATATTAAAAAAGCCTGACATTTTAAAGGTTTTTAGCGTTGCCTGCCGGATGAAGAACATTAGGCTAAAAAGAAGGACATGTCCTCTCTTTGCCGGACGTCTGGCAACCCTAAGTACCCATGATGTTAAATTCCCCGAATATTTCAAGATCGAGTTAAAACAGACAACGCTTACTTGATATAGTTTTTCCCACCCAGTTTTGCGGTGTACATTTCTCGCGCTTTGAGAATCCTTGTGATACCGGAGAACCAAGATGTCTATTCTAAGCGGTAAGTAAACCCGTAAATACCGTTTTATGAGACGTATTACATTTTTATACTATGCATTATTGAATTTAGCATCCATATTTATATGTATTTTGTAATTTTCGACCATTTAAGTTGGCAATCAATGCCACACTGAAATCATGAAGATCGCATGCTGTAATGCATGCGGTATTTCAATGGCGGGAGATGACAGTTTTCTTGTCATACTCAAGCTAGGAACATTTAATATTGTTATGAATATTGAGAGCGATTACAATGATAATGAATGCGTTTTTACATTCAACGCCCATTATTGTATTTATTTGTAATTTTTCATCACTCTACACGGACAAGATCATTGATAATTTTGCATATTTCCAACGGGACTTCTCTTGCCAAAATGCATCTCCGTTTCGCGGCCTCGCGTTGACAACCGCGCGTGCTGTCAGGCGCCGCGGTCTGATGTCATCACAGCATGACGTGGAGATTATATATCTGTGTGTGTGTGCGAGTGTATATATATAAACTGGCAATGTTATCTGTCCATGAGTTAGACAACGGCAGTGGTAATATCCCTTGGCGACAGCGTACCCAACAGTTGTTTGAGTGTGTAGGTAGGGTCACAAAAAGTGAGAGGTCAAAATCGTTTTTTTTTCTATAAGCTTATATTATATGATAAACTCACACACACACACACACACACACACACACACACACACACACACACACACACACACACACACACACACATTAATATCTTGGCTTATAATTGACCTACATATTTGAATAAGGTAAGTTGGATTTGTTTTTTCAAGAGGTATCCAACTATGCAGGTTAGATAATTAAAAAAGCAATTGAGAAAATGTTACTAAAGTGGCTATTTTGAGGCACTAGAGTATGTGCTTTGTATGGATGTGAAGCGTGGAATAAAATTAACAAAGAATCTGAAAAGCATCTGATGACTGTGGAAACGTGGCTTTCTGTGGAAAATGCACAGAATAGAATGGACAGATAGAAGAACCAATGACAAAGTCCTACAAGAAACAAATGAAAATCATAAACTGCTTAGAAAAATTAGACGTAGACTGTCAAAATTATTTGGTCACGTTATGAGAAGAAATAAATTGGAGAACTTGGTGGCAACTGGCAAGATTGTGGGGGAAAGAACAAGAGGAAGGTAGAGAAGTAAATACCCGGATGGCTTGACCACGTGGCATGGCAGAAATAAGAACAATGAGATGATCCACGACTCTGGTGATCGTGTGAGATGGTGTGATGGTGACCGCCCACGCCTACCGGCATGGCACACGATGATGAACATGATCTCGATTGTATGGATTTCAGCATTATAGTTATGGCAGTACTTTCCTGTTGGTACTCTGGCCGTGTCCATTGTATTATTTGAGTATTCTATGTACACTCCCGCTCCTCCATTTCGAACAGCATTTTGCGCTGACCCATCTGTGTAGACTCGGATCCAGAGGTCCTATCTGTATTCTTTATCATGGAAGCTGAGAGTGGTTGTTCTACGTTGTACACTGTTCTGTTCTCCTTTGTCAAATGTTCCTCTCACTTTTGTCTGGGTTGATAGTGATAGTCTATGTTCCTCTTTCCATGGAGTACGTTCTGGAATAGTTTTCAAGAGGATGAGGATACCAACTGTTGGCAGATCAGTGGCTTCTCTGAAGAGTCGTTTGGCCTGGTGTATAAAACTGCTTCTTTTCAATCTCCCCGCAGCTAGGTTTTCAAATCTGTCTTTCTGTCTCTCTCTGTCTCTGTCTCTGTCTCTGTCTGTCTGTCTCTCTCTCTCTCTCTCTCTCTCTCTCTCTCTCTCACACACACACACACACACACACACACACACACACACACACACACACACCACAGCATTACATATATTCTTTACAGCAATACTGTACCTTTCTTTAACTTCTTTGTACAATGGGCCTCTTTCTCATAAGTCTTTAGTCTGACCATGAAGGAGTAGGCGTAGAAAATTTAAATTTAGCACAGTGCTTATTCCTTCTCAATGTAGCCACCACCTAAATTTATGCATTTCTGCCAAATATGCGTGACATTGAAAAGACCTTCAGAATAAAACAATCTATTTTTTAACTAAACCAGTTATCACAAGCCAGTATGACATCTTCGTCACTGTCAAAACGATTTCCTTTCAGCTGTTTTCTTTTCAAGATTTGGGAAAAGAAAAAAAGTCTGATGGGGCAAAATCTGGAGAATATGGTGGGTGTGGAAGAATTTCATTATTCAAATCGTTAGCAGTTTGCAGCACAAGCCGTGTTTTATGGGAGGGCGCGTTGTCTTGAAGCAAAGGCAGAATTTTCGTACGTGCTAACCCTCGTTTTCTGGACACAGCCTTTCTTAGTTTGATAAGGAGATCTGCATAGTACTGCCCATTAACCTTGTTGCCATGAAGCGTGTAATCTTTCAATATGACACCTTTGACGTCCCAAAAAACAGCCAGCATCACTTTTCTTGCAGATTTTTGTGCTCTTGGCTTGACATGTGTTGGGGAGCCCGGGGTTTTCCACTGCATGCTGGCAATTTTGGATTCTGGGTCATAATGGTGAATCCAAGTATCATCTACCGTCACCATGGTCGTCAACATGTTTTTCGACAGCCACATGTTGAGCAACTGGCCACAGCAATCAACCTGTGTTTGTTTCTGTTCACATATCAGCAGGCGCGGGACCCAGCGGGCACACACTTTTCGCATGTTCAGTCAGTTGTGTAAAATTCTAAAAACTCTTACTCAGTTTTGCTGAACCCTATATCTCTGCAATTGTCATTTTACTATCCTGGTCTGTGATTTTCTTCACTTTTGCAGCATTTGCATCATTGCACTCATTGGCAGATCAGCAACTTGGGAACGGCCACATTTAAACTGCAAACGCCATTTTTTTTTACAAAAGCAAACGAAGGACAGACTTCCTCAAACACTGGCTCCATCTGCCTGTGTATTTCTGTAGGTGTTTTTCCTTGTAACATTAAGAATTGTATCACAGTCCTGGCGTCTGATTTCTCCATTGCTCTGACAAACCGTTGGATGTGCAGATCTGGTCAATAGGGTGTGTTGTGCCATGCACCATATCGGGAAAAAAAAAACCAGTTGAGGAGGGAACTTAATAATTAATATGTCCATTACAAATTGAATGAGCTATACATGTGCCAAATTTCAATTTTCTCCGTCTACTCTTTCATGGTCAGGCTAAAGATTTATGGGAATCCCCTTGTGTGTTTTAAGTAATGCGAGATCTAACTTGATGATCTACGGGGTTTACTGTGTGATTTAAAGTCTTAACCTTATCTTTCCTACAAGTTTATAACTGTCACGTGATCACTGTGTACATCTGCTCCTGGTCTAGTTTTTGCTCCTATTAAACTGCTTCTGAATCTCTATGGAATCAGTATGTAGTGACTATTATCTCCATGGCTTTTCCACGTATATAATCGTCGTGGATGGCGTTTGAACCAGTTGTTACCTATTACCATTTCATGGTATTCTGCCCATGCTATTAAATTTAGCCACTTTAGTAACATTTTCTACATTACTTTTTAATTATGCACCCTGCTTAATTGGTTACCTCTTGAAAAACCAAAGGTACTTTTGCCTTAATTCACCCCAATCAAACGTCACCAGCTATATGTAGGGTCACCAGCTATATTTAGCACTGACGGTGATCTCCTCTGTGTTCGGGTACAGTGCATGTCAATGCGTTTCAATTGCCCAACAGTGTTTCTTTACTCTGGCAACCGTTTCTGTGTGAGGGAGTGTGTGTGTGTGTGTGTGTGTGTGTGTGTGTGTGTGTGTGTGTGTGTGTGTGTGTCATAATGAGTTTTCTGGAACTGGCAGCAGCAGCTGTCCACGACCAGCAGAGTAGCGTTGCTTTTCTGCAGTATCATGGCATCTTACATTCTGCTAGACGCTGTTCTCATAATCATGTCATGGTGCTATCGCTGACTGAGCGTCAGGACAGATGGAGATGCCGACATTCACCATGTTGGCAGGACATCCCGCTGAGACAAGGCACATGGCTGCAAGGCTCGCATCTCCCGTACAGGCAGATCATTCTTTTCGTATACTGCTGGTCTCAAGAGTTGACAAGCATTTCATTTTGCCAGTTACAGATGGGGATGTCAACGAGCTCAACTGTTGACTGGAGTAATTACCTACGAGAGGTTTGTGCCAACAAACTGTTAGTCAATCTGGTAGTAATCGGAGGACCAAATACCCACTGTCGAGATAGATGAGAGCCTATTTACAAGGCGTAAACATCATGACTAAATTGTGAAGCTCCAAGTAACATTTTCTCACAAGAAGAGGTTCTAACATGCGAACCACAAATTGAAGAACCTACATTTGAAGAAATCCTATATGTAATCACACGACTTAAAAACAATAAAGCAACTGGGACTGATGGAATTGCTGCAGAATTTATAAAGGCAGGTGGCCATGCATTACATCTAAAGCTATACGAACTAATAATAAAAATCTGGAGGACAGAAGAATTACCCCATGACTGGAAAGAGTCATTATTGATACCTATCTTTAAGAAAGGAGACAAGTTCCAATGTGGAAATTATAGAGGAATATCACTACTGTCCACAAGCTATAAGATACTATCCGCAGTATTACTAAATAGACTAAAACCATATTCAGAAGACATATTAGGTGACTACCAGGCGGGTTTTAGACAAAACAGATCAACAATAGATCAGATATTTATCTTACGACAAATAGCCGAGATACATTGGGAATATAAAAGAGATCTCCATAACATTTTTGTGGATTTTAAAAAGGCTTATGATAGTGTCCATAGGAATAGTCTATGGAATGCTATGCAGGAATTTGGAATACCAAGGAAGTTAATCAACATGACCAGACTATGCATGGAAGATACTTATAATATAGTAACATATAAAGGCAGGAAATCAGACCCCTTCCAAATAACATCTGGCTTGAAACAGGGTGATGCACTATCGCCGCTACTCTTCAATCTGGCTCTAGAGAAAGTTGTAAGGAAGGTAAAGGGGGAATGTGATATTGGAGGAACATCCAAGCTGCTTGGTTATGCAGATGATATAGATATTATAGGGCAAAGTGAACAAAAGACATTGGAAATATTGACTCACTTAAAGGAAAAAGCCCAACAGATTATCAACCAAGATAAGACAGAATATATGGTAATTTCAAGAGACGGAATGGCTAGAAACTCTGGCCACATACAAATAGATAATATGACCATTAAAAGAACGGAAACATACAAATACCTGGGTACGATCTTCAACTGCTCCAACATCATAAGGGAAGAAATACAAACTAGAATCAACTCTGGAAATAAGATATACTATGCACTACAACATCTACTAAAATCAAAGGCGCTATCTCGTAGCACCAAAATCACAATATACAAAACACTGATCAGACCAGTTGTGCTGTATGGCTCTGAAACCTGGAGTACAACGAAAGGAGACGAAGCCTTGTTACAAACCTTTGAGAACAAAATTTTAAGACGCATCTTTGGACCCATTAGGGATACAAAAGTGGAGAGTGGAAAAGAAGAAGTAACAAAGACATTTATGATCTGTTTAAGTCCCCGCTAATCACTGGTATCATGAAGGCTAATAGACTACAATGGCTGGGGCATATAGAAAGAATGGAAGATAATAGGGAAACAAAACTCGCTTACACTCAGGAAATAAATGACCGTAGACCCCGAGGTAGACCAAGAAGGCGGTGGAGAGATAATACATGTACAGACCTACAAGCACTTGGAATCAACGACTGGCAAGAGAAGGTCCACCAGAGAGACGAATGGAGACGGATTGTATTTGCAGCAAAGAACCTCAATGGCTCGGAACGCTGAAGAAGAAGAAGAAACATCATGTGGGACGAGTGTTGCCACAACAGTGGGTATTTGGTGGCATCTGTCGTGAAACAACCGACTGCTTCATGTTCTGTGTTCCAGACAGAACAGCAGCAACGTTTCTGCCGCTGATCAGGACACACATTCGGCCTGGCACAACTGTAGTCTCCGACCTCTGGCGTGCGTACGACAGAACTGGAAGTATTCCCGAATTGACACATCTCACAGTCAACTACTCCCACAACTTGGTGGGGACCCTACCACCGGTACTCATTCTCAATGCATCCAGCGCATGTGGAGAACGGCCAAGGAGAGAAACAAGAGGCAGAATGGAACACACACACAGGCATCTAATAGAGTCCTACATGTGTGAATTCATGGTGGCGTCTACGGACTAAATGCGCTGGTCTCGATGTGTTCAACACTATTCTTGCGGACATTGTTTGATTCTGGCCACCGCAAGAAAAGTAGAACATGGCACCCCGATAAAATTGCGCACCGAACTACGGCGCAACACAGGGAACCCCTGGATGTGACGTCATGCCCTGGGATTCCGTTTGTTTGGGGTGAATTAAGGCAAAAACCAAATACTGTACTACGGTACCTTATTCAAGTCTGTTGGTCAGTTGTAAGCTGAGATATTAGTGTTTGTGTTTCAGTTATATAATTTAATATGAACACAGAAGAAAGTTCTGTTTGAGCACTTTGATAAAGTGTGGCCTAATCAATTACATCACTGTTTTTAACACATACGCCCGTGTATCACTTTTATTTGTGAACAAAGACCTTCGCAACCATATATCAATTTTTCAGTGATAATGAGACCTATTTGAGTAAACAATAATGTTTGAAATATTTTGTCTTTCAATCACATTAATATTAAAATTGGCTACCCATTAATATAAATAGAACCAAATAATGTTACATTATATTTATTTAAAAAAAAAAAAATTAAATTAAAAACCCATAATGCCTATGAAACCATACCATACGGTTTTAATTTGGAGATTAGTGAGTGAAGCATGAAGTTCATGTTGCCACTGTAATTTTTTATGTTCCGACCTGATTAAGATGTTCAAAATGACCGCTCATTAGTTGAGTTGAGTTGAGTTAAGAACCGACATCACTGCACTCAGGACATTCCCATACGTGCTCCGTCCCTTCGTTCAACATCCAGCGAAGAGTCATACTACTAATCGTTCCCACCGCTATTTGATTAAAAGTTCTCCTGGTCTTCCCTCTCAGTTTTGAGATCCTTCCAGAACCCCTGCCGATCCCCCGCAATCTCATTCTTTCCACATATGGGTTCTCAATCTGTTCCTCCGCCTTCTCCACCTGGTCCCACAAGCGCACGACCACCCCCCCCCCCCCCGTTTTCCATAGGCAAAATGCCACCAATAATGTTTTTAAATCACTAATCCCTGATAATATTAATAATTGAGCAAACAATGAGGACCACATATTTGTTTTGTGCGGGCTGATAAACCAAAAGTAAAGGCATATTACCGCTGTAATCTTAAATGTTCAGACCTGATTAAGAGGTTCAGAATGGCCATCAATTAATGTTTCAATTCATTAATTACTGATAATTTAACTAATAACTGAGCTAACCATTTGTTAGTCTTGTGCAGGCTAATAAACTCAACGTAAAGGTTACGTTGCCGCTGTAATCTTAGCTGTTCTGATATGATTAAGAGGTTCAAAATGGCTGCCAATTAATGTTTCAAATCATTATTTTCTGATATGTTAATTAATAATTTAATAAACTATATGGTCCGTACATTTCTGTCCGTGCAGATTTGTAAAAACGAACCTATTGGCCAAACAGTCATTTTAATATTAAATATTATGTCCTGCTTAAACATTCCACATTTTATTGTTCAGTTCAAAGACGTACGATTCGTTCACCCAGCTGATTCCCAACTGTCATGAACCCATAGCTTGTGACAGAAAGTATTAATATTAACCCCCAACCAACCCGAACCGGTTGTAACGGAAATCAACAGAAATAAAGTTGTCATCACATTACACTAATGTTTTATTGAATACGGGCGTTAGTTACACAAAACATAAATCAAACTACCTAGTCCGAAAGACCACTCAATCACTACAATAACTACCGGCTAGCCGTTTTTGGTATTAATGCCCTTTAAAACAGAAAATCCACATCTTGGTTTCTGAAACCCGACTATCCCCATCGCCATCCCAAACTTTTCTTTGATCGAAAACATCCAGTTACGGAAAAATAGCATCTAGAAATATCTAGATTGTGTTGGTAAACATCTAGTAAAAAAAACATATAGATTGAGAAAGTAAGAAATTACATAGATATCGATGTGACTTAACCTATACTCCTATAGAATCATGTCCTCATCTTCACTGATGTCTGTCACACAAGATCCACAGGATAAACTTAGCTTGGATGATGAAGATGAAGTTTCAGATTCAAAATGACCCTGGTATGGTTTAGCCCCTTCCAATTTTTTTAAATACACTATCAGGGAGCTGATAAGTTGAACAGCATTTTCCTTATCTCATCGGGCCAAATCTTATTGTCAATATATCATTTAAGAGGTCAAGTTTCATCCTATTTCTTAGTTTCATCATCATCAAGTGCCCTGCCAGCTGGCGTAGGCGTTCATGGCTCTCCACAGATTTCGGTCTTTGGTTTTCTGGATCAACTCTGCTGCTGATATTCTTCCGTGTCATCGTCTCAATCCATCCAGCATCATTTCTCTTGGTCTGCCTCTGCCTCTCTTCCCCCACGATCTTTCCAGTTGTCACGATGTTCTCCAATGCCTCTCTTCTCATTACATGACCAAAGAAAGCTGTTTATCTCTTTCTTATTGTTGTATATAGTGTTCTAGTTTCATTAGCCTGTTTCAGGCAGTCGTCGTTAGTTACTCTGGCAGTCCAAGAAATTCTCAACATTCGTCTCAGGAACCACATCTCTGTTGCTTCTAATTTCTTCTTAATGTGTCCATTTACATTCCAAGATTCACTGCCATACAGCAAAACTGGTTCTACATAGCATTTCAGCACTCTCTTTCTTACACTCAGTGATTGTCAGAGTCTTAAACTTGGCTCGTTATCCCTAACACATGTGAGACAAGTACAAGTACAACATGATTGGACTTGAGACACAACGACACGAAGTTCAATGGATTTATTTACCGATCACATGCAATACGATCTAGTTTGGCATGTGATAATCATTACAATACATATATGATACATCGATACACTTACAGACAACCCACAGCTTACAGTCTATCTCACAAGATGTACAAGCACTCGACTTTCGGGCACAGAACTACACAAGCCTTTCTCTCTCTATACGCCCTGTCTGGTCCGAGTACCCCAAGCTGTCTGTCTGTTTTCTCGCAACGCGCTTGCCCTCTGTGGATTTGCTTCACGAGGCCTACGTGCGTCTTGCGTTGTCCTTGCCTGACCGCTGGCTATTGCGTCAGCCAGCAACCTGTGGGCAGGTAATTAATACTCGCCTGGCGGGCGTAACGATGTTACTGCATCCCGGTTGGGGATTATTCGCCTGGCGGGCGTAACGATGTTCCTGCATCTCGGTTGGAGACATTCCAGATTCTGACACGCTCCCCCGGGGCTTCTCCATGAAAGATGTCATCTTTCATGTCTCTATCTACATACCGGGTTAATATTTTAACCATGTCAGAATCGATCCCTCTGTTGTTATATACATTGGTATAGAAATACATAATAATACATATATTGGCATAGAAATACATAAGAAATGCAAGTTGTATTTTAAGACATGTGGTGTTCAATTTTTACCACTTGCCAAGTTTCATCCTCTCGATGGATGATTACCTGAGTTGCAATATTGACCCAGTCAGATCGGTAGCACCAGCTTTCCAAGCAACTACCTCGCAATCTCGAAAAAAAAGTAATAATATGCTCTTTGTAACCAAAAAACATCTGGTAAGACCGTAATACGACTTTTTATAAGCCGTATTCAACGTTCGAGTTCCGACCTCATTTGGCCATGAGCTCTTCCGTCGGTCTACAACGTCGTTAAACCTATACCATGCCCAGTTGATGACTTCTTGGAGTGTTAACAATCTGGCAACACCATGGCTATTTATATACAACACATATTCGAATACATTTCAATTTATCGCCCTTGGTGTAATAATGTAATAACAATTAAATGAAAGGGACATAATTTTAAACAATCTTAAATTTAATAATTTACAATTATTCTTCTATTTCTCAGCGTCATCGCTTGATGCTTTTCCATACTAGCGAAAAAATGTCGATAGTATGAATAAGTTAATCAAGATATGATTCTAAGATTACACTAGTTGAAACACTATTAATACACAATTCGTGTATTCGAAATTGATGATTCTTAAACATTTTAGAAGCGTCATACCTTTTTAAGGTTTTGTTTGTCGTCTGCTAATTTTGGACTAAATTTCTAAATTATCCGGAAGTACACACGAACAGCTGATGTTGAAAAATTCTATAACACACTTGTTCCGGTTTGATGTAGAAATTCGGAATGTAACTGTTCTGATCATTCATGTGTTTCGCTGGAAAAACTTCTGGATTTCGTTGACTGCAGTGGTGTAAATGTCAAAGTTCAGTTCACTCTTTCACACACGGATTAAAAATATCACTGGATAAGTTCCACTCGCAGATACCACTGATAAATTGGATAGTTCGCTTGCGGTAAGTTCAGAGCGAATGTGGCACTGTTCTTGTTTCGTAATATATATACAATTAATATTGTTCACTTTCTACCACACACTACACAATTATTCAAGACACTTACTACAGTAATAATAAAATAAGAAAACTATATATAATGGGAATAAACCCTATCACATCACATAGTAGACACACAGCTTTTCGTGAAAAAAAAAAATCTTCACTGATGGCTGTGTTGGTCTGAGTGTATTTAACACACTGCACTCAGACATTAGTGCTTAATGGGTCGGTCGGACAACGGGACAACAGATCGGCAATCGTGTTGGTTTTGCCTGCAATATGTCGAACTTCAAAGCTGTAATCTTGGAGTTTAAGAGACCAGCGCGCTATCATTTGGTTGGTAGGCATTCCTGAAGTAATAAATTTCAACGGACTATTGTCGGACTCCACAATGAAATGACGTCCCAGGAGGAATCTGGAAAATTTAGTTATACCCTCCACTAGAGCAAGGGCTTCCAACTGCGGTGTCGACCAAGCGCGTTCTCTAGGTTTTAATTTTCTAGAGAAGTAGTATACAGGGTGTAGGATGTTATCATGTTCCTGTAACAGAACTGCTCCAATCGCTACGGAGCTCGCGTCTGTGCGTAATCTGAAAGAAATAAGAAAATTTGGCAATTTGAGAATGGGATTCTTTAAACTATTCTCAGAGAAATAAGATAACACTTTCTGGAATGCAAATTTTAGGCATTCATTGTTTACAATATTTTCAGGTTGATCTTTCGTTAGTAGGTTAGTAAATTTTTCAGTCAGTTCAGCAAAATCAGGTATGAACTGTCTATAATAATTTAGTAATCCTAACACACTTCGTAGTCGGAAGTGAGAGTTTTAGTATTTTGGACACGATGTTATCGTCTGTCGTGACAAAGCCATTAGATATTTTGTACCCCAAGAAGGATATTTCCTGATAGGCTATGTCTACCTAGAGTCTGTCAGTTCCGTTAGTAGATCTTCAGAGTTGGACATTGGTTCTAGATCTAGAAGCGTTATTTTGTTTAATTTTCTATAGTCGATACAGAGTCTTATTGTATTGTCCTTTTTGCGTACCATGACCATTGGAGATGAGAAATGTGATTGGGATCGTCTAATGATGTTGTTTTTCTCTAAACTAATGATTTCCTGATGTAAGTTTTCTTTGTAATGCACTGGAATGGTGTAAGGTCTGCATCTTATGGGTGTGTTTGAAGTAAGTGTGATGTGATGCTGTACTAATTCTGTTTGTCCTGGTTTGTTGGAGAAGATGGTGTTGTACTGTTGTATGAGATGTAAGCAGAAACTGTCTGTTTCTGCTTGAGTTAAGTTTGGGTTTATTTTGATTTCTTTCAAGCAGTTCGTCGTGTCTAATGCAGGTGTTGGAATTTCGTCACTATCTTCGTCATCTTCATGGTCTATTATTACTGTACAAGCTATTGTATCGTCTTGTTCGGTATCTCTGTTGTAATATGGTCTTAGCATATTGATGTGGAATATTTTGTGTTTGTCTTTTATTTGAATCTCATAGTCTACAGCTGAAATCTGTCTTATAACTTTAAATGGTCCTTGCCAAGACTCAGTCAATAAGTGTCGGTCACTAGGTAAGAGAAGAAGTACGTCCTGTCCAGGTGTCAACGTTATTGTCCTGTTACTTTTGTCTGCATATTGTCTATATGTAGCACCAGATAATTTCAGTGCTTCTTTTGCAATTATACAAGATTTGATGATTCTTTCACGCAATGATGTAACGTATACGTATGATGATATGGGTTTAAGTAAAGGAGTGGCTTCAGTTAACATTTGATGATAGATAGTCAATGGGCCACGTGGTTTGACACCATAGATAAGTTCAAAAGGAGAGAACCCAGTACTAGAATGTGGCACTTCGCGATAAGCAAAACGTATAGCAGGCAAATACAAGTCCCAGTTGTTGGGGTGTTCTTGCGTGACTTTAGCAAGCATATGCTTTAAATCAACGTTAAACTTTTCTATGATACCCGTTGAGTGAGGGTGGTATGGAGAATTGAAACATTGCTTCACCCCTAACATTTTGGTGAAAGCTTGAGTAGATGCGGCAATGAACTGACTTCCCCTATCTGATAGGATAGTGTCTGGAAATCCTATCCGTGAAAATATATGGAAGAAAACTTCCATTATATCATTGGCAGTTATGTTCTTTAGCGGAATCGCTTCAGGCCAGCGACTACATAGATCAATGAAGGTAATAATATATTTATTCCCTCTGGTTGTTATCTGATTAAGAGGGCCCACTATGTCGACAGATATTTTCTCAAAAGGTCGACTGGCTAAGTCAGTGATTTGTAATTTTGCCTGTGGGTGTTTACCTTTCTTTACTAGTTTTTGGCAGATGTCACAACTTCTGCAATATTGCTTAATGTCATTGCAGAATTTGGGCCAATAAAACTGTGTTAGTAATCTTGATCTGGTCTTAGAGTATGCCATATGCCCTGCAAGAGGTATATCGTGGGCAAGATGTAAGGCTTGCTTACGGTATTCAACTGGCAACACAGTTTGCTCTGTTGTGCTGTCACCTCTGGTATAGTACCTGGTGAGGATGCAATTTTTCAAAGCAAAATGCCATCTTGCATTTTTGGTTACCTTTGGCTTTTGGCCGATCAGATTAAAATATTTAGACAATGAAGGATCAGCCTTTTGGGCTGTTACAAAAGTCTCCTTCATAGTTTTAGGAGGTAGTACCACTGGGCTAAGCATTTCTATAGCCTCAGTTTGATTAATTTCATCTTGCACTCTAGCAGTAGATCTAGTTACTGCGTTCACACATTCAATGATATCAGATGGTAATGAAACAGTTTGATCAATGATGTCATGAGATCTTAGTGCTACATTAGCTACCATACATTCATTTGGTGGTACAACATTATCAATAATGACATTTGATGGTGATGATGTTATGTTCTCATCAATGCAAACAGATGTTATATCATGAGGCATATCATTCACCTCTGGTAAATTTCCAATGATAATATCACACACAGGGTTAGTTAATGCTGCGCATTTTACTTTCCCAGTGAGGAAAGGTGTCTGAATATATGCCAATGCTAATGGGTACTTTTCAATATTTCCAGAGAATGTTCTGCATGTTACGTGCCTGCCTGTATAGTCTGTAGGCATTATGAACTTTCACTTTAGTCCAATAAGTGAACTGCCGGTGTCCCGAAGGACTGTAGCAGGCTTGCCATTCACATATCCCTGATGGATGTTTATTCTGCCTTTGGAATCTATTACCAAATTAGCTTCTTCATTGGCAATAGGAATGGAATGGCCGCATGTCAAAACGCCATCTTCATAAAAGGTATTACAAACAGTACATTTATTTGCGTTAAACATGTCAAAAGCCTGTGCTGAGTTCACAGGATGTTTCTCTGATTGTTCTTCATCTGATGATGAACTATCAAATAAGGCGGCATTTGCTTTCTTGGTCATTTGCCTTCCTTTACAAGCACGACGCCAATGCCCGTACGCCTTACAGAGGAAACATTTACGTGCATTTTTGAAGGCTTTACGCTCCTTATCTTGGCTATTTATGATGTTTTGTAGATATGTAAGATATGCAGGGTTTTTGTCACACATATCACCTTGGTGGTGTGAAAAGGTACAATATCTACAATGATTGTATTTCTCAGAAGTAGGTTTATATGGTTTTTGCCTATGATAGGGTTCTGATCGAGGTTTTTCATAGTTAGCCGATGCTACAAAGTTTGTATCAATAGCTTCACTAGCAAAACAATGTTTATTGGCTGTATAATAAGCCGAACCACGTCTCTCAATCTGATCTACACTCGTACATTCATTCTCTTGCAAAAATTTTGATAATGCTGATGGAAGGGATGAGATGACTTTATCCCTGATGATTAGATCTTCTAATTTCTGATAATCTTTATTTATTTTGGCTGCTGAAGTCCATTTTGCAAATATGTCTCGGACTAAGCAGAGGTAGTCAGAGAACGTTTGAGTCGATTTCGGACTCAACTTGCTGAATTGTTCTCTGTAGCCTGCCTCATCTAGCATAAAATGTGCCATAATCTTTGATTTTAGATAATGGTAATCTTTCCTGAGGTCTTTGGGGATAGTCTCTATGACTTTCAGAGGTTCCCCTGACAAACTCCTCATATAAATAATATTCCATTCAGACATTGGGACCTGGTAATGGTCCATTAAGGTTTCAAAATTTTGGGTGAAGGCTGCAATGCAGTCACCTGAGGTATAATTTCTTACAATACCTTGATACTTTTTATACTGGTTTTCTTTCTCCAGTCTCTGAGTTTTCTTAGACTCTTTGTCTATGGCAGTATCTGTTTCAAGTTGTTTGATTTTTAGTTGTAACTCAAGCTCTTCTCTTTTACTCTGAGCTGAGATCTCTGCCTTCCTTAATTCATTATCTAACTCTGCCTGTTTTGTTTTTGCAGATAGTTCTAGCTCTGCCTGTTTTGTTTTTGCAGATAGTTCTGCTTCTGCTTGCTTGGCAGCTCTTTCAGCCGCTCTTTCGTCGCGTTCCATCGCTTTTTCCTGTACTAGGAGGTATTCAGAGTATTTCCTTTCACTCCACTTTGTTAAGTCATCACCAGTTAACTTAAGCTTTAAACCCATCTCGATGAAGTCGTTTAATGAAGACATGATGGTAATAATAAATGCAAATGAGTTGTCAGACACACAATTAGTTATAAGTTCTTAGTATAGTGAAATATTTACAATTGTGTTCAACTTACAATTTGTGCCCAAATTTGCATCCGAAAGTATATAGAAAGAAAAATATACTCAAGTGTACTGGATGCGGCGAAGAACGGTTCACACTAGGGCTAGGAACTGTAGGGTCGCTAGTTCAAAACACAAATGACCTCTACGGGCAAGGGTTTCAGATGGCACAGAAAACCTGCTTTGTTTTGGAGGAAATAAATTAGCGTCTATTTGATGTGGTGTGTATGCTTGTCACTAAGTTTTGATTAGGTTTGTATGGCGTTGAGTGTAATTGTAGGTCGTAATGTCGTCAATCAACAATTTTTTTTTTCAAACCACAAGTCACTTTCTTTCCGAAACTTTTTGCTTTCCACAAACAAGTTTACCAAGACAATCTAAATATATATATCAACACTCTATAACACTGATGACACATCACTTACATCAAGATGACATTCAGTAAGGACATAGACATCAAGTTTACAAGATGGCGACAAGGTTACAATGGCGACGATTTCACAATGTCGACAAGGTCAAAATGGCGACAAGTTACACAATCACTGATGTTTTACACGTTTACAGGATCAAACAAATGTATGTACTTTACGTTCACATTTAGCCTCCATATTTAAACAATTTAATATAATATTATATGAGGATGAGCCTTCACGTTCACATTTAAATGTACATTAACGCTGGACAAAAGTCACGCTTACAAATCTAGGTTGAAATCTTAAATAAATTTCAATCGTTCAATGAGGACGAGCTACCCACGTTCATTTAAAGCAGGACGATGCCACCACGTTCAATGAGGACGAGCTACCCACGTTCACACATGTCAGAGTCTTAAACTTGGCTCGTTATCCCTAACACATGTGAGACAAGTACAAGTACAACATGATTGGACTTGAGACACAACGACACGAAGTTCAATGGATTTATTTACCGATCACATGCAATACGATCTAGTTTGGCATGTGATAATCATTACAATACATATATGATACATCGATACACTTACAGACAACCCACAGCTTACAGTCTATCTCACAAGATGTACAAGCACTCGACTTTCGGGCACAGAACTACACAAGCCTTTCTCTCTCTATACGTCCTGTCTGGTCCGAGTACCCCAAGCTGTCTGTCTGTTTTCTCGCAACGCGCTTGCCCTCTGTGGATTTGCTTCACGAGGCCTACGTGCGTCTTGCGCTGTCCTTGCCTGACCGCTAGCTATTGCGTCAGCCAGCAACCTGTGGGCAGGTAACTAATACTCGCCTGGCGGGCGTAACGATGTTACTGCATCCCGGTTGGGGACTATTCGCCTGGCGGGCGTAACGATGTTCCTGCATCTCGGTTGGAGACATTCCAGATTCTGACAGTGATAGTGACCTATTGCATAAGATACTCTTCATTTTCTGAAATGCGGCCTTTGCCTGCCCTATTCTGCTCTTAATCTCTGTTGTACAACTTCCATCTGTCGTTATAAATGTCTCTACGTATCTAAAATTATCCACTTGGTTAAGAATTTTCCTTCTATTTCTATGTCACATTTTGGTGTCACCATTTTCTTTGATATCACCATTGTTACTGTTTTCTTGATATTCAAGGAGAGTCCTTTCCTTACACTCTCTGTTACTACAGTGTCCAACAATTGTTGTAGGTCTGTTGATTTATCTGCCACCAATACTGTGTCATCTGCATATTATAACCTCCAACTAGTATTCCTGGCATCTCTTTGATCTCTCTCATTATTACTTCGCTATATAGGGAGAAGAGATCTGGTGACAAGACACATCCCTGTCGTACTCCTACCTTTATGTGTTCGTAACTACCCTCTTAATTTCCAATTTTAATTGCTGCTACTTGGTTCCAGTATATATTCTTTATTATTCTTAAATCTTTCCCATCAATGTTGATATCTTCCAACATTTTAATCAGCTCATCATGTTTTACTTTATCAAATGCCTTAGTATAATCTATGAAGCATAAATATATGTCTTTCTGTTTCTCTATTGACCTTTCTATTAGTGTCCGTAATGTATATATTGCATTGTTTGTGCCCTTTCCTTCCACAAATCCATACTGTTCTTCACTAATTTCCATTTTTATTTTCTTTCTGGTTCTTCTCATTATGATTCTGAGCAGAAGCTTTGTGATGTGGTTTATGAGATTAATTGAACGAAAATCTTCACATTCAATTGCTCCTGGTCTTTTTGGTATAGCTATAAATACAGATTTCAGCATATCACTGGGTAGATATCCACTGCTGTAAATATCATTTAACATTTTGGTTAATATATCTACTCCAAATTCTCCCAATACTTCTAATTCTTCTATTGTGATTTCATCTGGTCCAGCTGTTTTTCCTTTCGTCATATATTTCATAGCGTCAGCGACTTCTTCTTTTAGAATAGGTGGACCTTCTAAGTTACTTTCTTCTGTTAATTCTTCCCTTTCCCGATCATATAATTCTCTTTATACTCATTTCACCTCTTCATTATATCACCTTCCTCAAATAATATCTTTCCTGTTTTTGATTTCAAACACCCTGTATTTATTCTTATTTTTCTTCCCGTGAGCTCATTGATTTGTCTGTGCATATATTTTGTATCTTTAATGGCATTTAATTTAATGTTTTGCACTGCTCATTTAACCAACTTTCTTTTGCCTTCCAACATTTATCTTTTATTTCTTTATTTATCTTATCGTATTCTTGTTTGTCATTTTTACTCTGTTTTCTTTAGTCCATCAGCATTAAGATTTCTTCATTCATCCATTTTTTCTTAGCTATTTGACTTCTCTCCGGTAATATTTCTTTGCTAGTTTGATTAATGGAGTCCCTTAACATTTCCCATTGTTCATCTATACTTTGTATTTTAGCTATTGCATTGTACCTATTTTTCACAGTCACTATGTATTGTTCTTGAATTTCTTTATGTACTTTCAGAACCTCTTTACTAAGTCTCATGTTCCTAACCATTTGTTTCCCTCTCTTTAATCTTTCTTTTATTTGTCCACATAGTGGTACATGATCACTATTACAGTCTGCGCCAGGCATTGTTTTTACATTAATTAGAGCATTTCTAAATCTTTTATTAATTATTATGTAGTCAATTTGGTTGCGTATTTTCTGATCAGGGCTTTTCCATGTGTATAGTCGTCTTTTATGGTGTTTAAACCACTTGTTTCCAATTATCATATCATTGATATTTGCCCATTCTATTAGCTTTTCCCCTCTTTCATTTCTTGTACCTAAACCATAATTCCCCACTACATCCTCCATTTTCCCCTTTCCTTCTTTTGCATTAAAATCTCCAAGTATTATTTTTATTTCCTGTGACCCAGTTTGAGCCATCGCCATTTCTATTTCGTTGTAAAAGTGTTGTATTTCGTCATCACTACTGCTTGTTGTTGGTGCATATACTTGTATAATATTTATATCTATTGGTTTGCCTTTGATTTTGACCAAAATAACTCTATCTGAAATACACCAGTATCCATTAAGTGACTTGGCTGTTACTTTGTCAAGTATTATTCCTACACCTTTTTCATGTGTATCCCCTCCAGAATAAATTATTGTCTGGTTGTCAGCTATAATTTTGCCCGATCCCTCCCATCTCATCTCATTAACGTCTAGTATATTCATTTTCATGCTATCCATTTCTCTTAGAACATTGTTCAACTTTCCTAGCTCATTTAATGTCCTAACATTCCATGTTCCTACTCTAATTTTTTTTATTTTATTTATGATTTTGCCATCAGTAACTAGATGACGGTCTGGTGTCACCTGTGGCTCATGACTGTCCCTACCGGACGAGGATGTCCTAAGACAGCCATTAACGTCGTTCACTAACTCTGATATGTGTTTTGCCATGACGTTTTGGGAAGATAATGTGGTGGTTTCCCCTTGACTTCCACATTCACATGGTGGTCTTTTACCTCTACCTTTAACAACCATTTCCGACTGTAAGGACAAGTGAGTGCCCTGCTCTGCTCAATTTCTTAGTTTACATTTTATATTATATATATCCTCTAAAAAGTACTGGAGAGTTTTGGTCATATACCATGACTTTAGGAAGGGAAAATCCCAACTGCACCTCCCCGTGGTAGAGGATGGAAACACACCACGGTGTGGCTAACACAGCTCTGGGGACCGAGTTTCCACCGGAATAAGTGGACAACTCTGCAGCTGAGAATAGCAGGGCACTCACTTGTCCTGACAGTCGGAAATGGCTGTCAAAGGCAGAGTTAAAAGACCACCATGTGAATGTGGAAGGCAAGGGGAAACCACCACATTATCTTCCCAAGATTTCAAGGCCACACACATTTCAGTAATAGTGAACGACGTTAATGGCTGTCTTAGGACATCCTCGTCCGGTAGGGACAGTCATGAGCCACAGGTGACACCAGACCGTCATTCAGCTACTGATGGCAAAATCATAACTAAAATAAATAAATTTAGAGTAGGAACATGGAATGTTAGGACATTAAATGAGCTAGGAAAGTTAAACAATGTTCTAAGAGAAATGGAAAACATGAAAATGAATATACTAGGCATAAGTGAGATGAGATGGAAGGGATCTGGCAAAATTATAACCGACAAACAAACAATAATTTATTCTGGAGGGGACACACATGAAAAAGGTGTAGGAATAATATTTGATGAAAATACAGCCAAATCTATGACTGGATACTGGTGCATTTCAGATAGAGTTATAATGGTCAAAATCAAAGGCAAACCAATAGATATAAATATTATACAAGTATATGCACCAACAACAAACAGTAGTGATGACGATATACAACACATTTACGATGAAGTTGAAATGGCAATAGCCCAAATTGAATCACAAGAAATAAAAATAATACTGGGGGATTTTAATGCAAAAGTAGGAAAGAGACAAATAGAGGATAAAGTGGGGAATTACGGTTTAGGTACAAGAAATGAAAGAGGTGAGAAACTAATAGAATGGGCAAATATTAATGATATGATAATTGGAAACACATGGTTTAAACACCATAAAAGACGACTATACACATGGAAAAGCCCTGATACGAAAATACGCAACCAAATTGACTACATACTTATTAATAAAAGATTTAGAAATGTATTTATTAATGTAAAGACAATGCCTGGTGCTGACGGTAACAGTGATCATGTACCACTATGTGGACAAATAAAAGTAAGATTAAAGAGAGGGAAACAAATGGTTAAGAACCTGAAACTTAATAAAGAGGTTGTGAAAGTAGATAAAGAAATTCAAGAACAATACATAGTGACTGTGAAAAATAGGTACAATGCAATAGCTAAAATACAAAGTATAGATGAACACTGGGAAATGTTAAGGGACTCCATTAATCAAACTAGCAAAGAATTATTACCGGTGAGAAGCTAAAAAGATAAGAAAAAATGGATGAGTGAAGAAATTTTAATGCTGATGGACAAAAGGAAACAGAATGAAAATGACAAACAAGAGTATGCTAAGATAAATAAAGAAATAAGAGATAAATGTGTGAAGGCAAAAGAAAGTTGGTTAAACGAGCAATGCAGAAAAATTGAATTAAATTCCATTAAAGATCAAAAAAGTATGCACAGACAAATCAGCGAGCTCACAGGAAGAAAAATAAGAATAAATACAGGGTGTTTGAAATCAAAAACAGGAAATATGTTATTAGAGGAAGGTGCTATAATGAAGAGGTGGAATGAGTATATAAGATAATTATATAATGGAGAATGGGAAGAATTAACAGAAGAAAGTAACTTAGAAGGCCACCTATTCTAAAAGAAGAAGTCGATGACGCTATGAAACATATGAAGAAAGGAAAAACAGCTGGGCCAGATGAAATCACAGCAGAAGAATTAGAAGTATTGGGAGAATTTGGGGTAGATATATTAACCAAAATGCTGAATGATATTTACAACAGTGGATATTTACCGAGCGATATGCTGAAATCTGTATTTATAGCAATACCAAAGAGACCAGGAGCACTTGAATGCGAAGATTTTCGTACAATTAACCCCATAAACCATGTCACTAAGCTTCTACTCAGAATTATAATGAGAAGAACAAGAAAGAAATTAAAAATGGAAATTAGTGAAGAACGGTATGGTTTTATGAAAGGAAAGGGTGCAAACAATTCTATTTTTATATATATATATATATATATATATATATATATATATATATATATATATATATATATATATATATATATATATATATATATATATTCCTTAGTATAATCTACGAAGCATAAATATATGTCTCTCTGTTTCTCTATTGATCTTTCTATTAGTGTTCGTTATATTACGAACACTAATAGAAAGATCAGTAGAGAAACAGAGAGACATATATTTATGCTTCGTAGATTATACTAAGGAATTTGATAAAGTAAAACATGATGAGCTGATTAAAATGTTGGAAGATATCAACATTGATGGGAAAGATTTAATAATAATAAAGAATATATACTGGAACCAAGTAGCAGCAATTAAAATGGGAAATAAAGAGGGTCGTTACGAACAGATAAAGCTAGGAGTACGACAGGGGTGTGTCTTGTCACCCGATCTCTTCTCCATGTAAAGCAAGTAATAATGAGAGAGATCAAAGAGAAGCCAGGAATACTAATCGGAGGATATAATATAAACAATATACGCTATGCAGATGACACAATAATGGTGGCGGATAATGCAACAGACCTACAACAATTGTTGGACAGTGTAGTAACAGAGAGTGCACAGAAAGAACTGTCAATGAATATCAAGAAAACAGTAACAATGGTGATATCAAAGAAAATGGGGACACCAAAATGTGACATAGAAATAGAAGGGGAAATTCTCAACCAAGTGGATAATTTTAAATGCCTAGGGGCACTTATAACATCAGATGGAAGATGTACAAAAGAGATTAAGAGCAGAATAGGGCAGGCAAAGACAGCATTTCAGAAAATGAAGAGTATCTTATGCAATAAGTCGCTATCAATGAATGTAAGAAATAGAGTGCTAAAATGCTATATAGAACCAGTTTTGCTGTATGGCAGCGAATCTTGAAATGTAAATGAACAAATTAGGAAGAACTTAGAAGCAACAGAGATGTGGTTTTTAAGATGAATGTTGCGAATTCCTTGGACTGCCAGAGTAACTAACAACGATTGCCTGAAAGAGGCTAATGAAACTAGAACACTATATACAACAATAAGAAAGATACAAACATCTTTCTTTGGTAATGTGATGAGAAGAGAGGCATTAGAGAATATCGTGACAACTGGAAAGATCGAGGGGAAGAGAGGCAGAGGCAGACCAAGAGAAATGATGCTGGACGGACTGAGACGGTGGCATGGAGGAATATCATCAGCAGAGTTGATCCAGAACACCAAAGAACGAGATCTGTGGAGAGCCATGAACGCATACGCCAGCCGGCACGGCACTTGATGATGATGACATTTTATATAATTCATAGTACTGAAAACTCCTTCCACATCAGCATTTGAATGGGGTAGTATCATGGCAGACATCGCACATTCAAAGAGCTTACAGAATGGACTGTTACCTGAGGCATCTTTAGATTGTCTTACTTATTATCAGTAGCCCCTAAAAATTTCATAACATGACAATATTTAGGTATGTCCTTTAGTGGCTGTAGTATGTTGTTAACATAAAAGAGTGAAATATTTTTCAATACATCTAAATTTTCAGGAAGTCTCTGCTTCAATTACTTGAATAATGAGACAAGAAAATCTTGACAGCGCTTTCTTAAGTTGTTCTCTTCGTTTTCTGTTAAGAGACATTTTGTTTTTAAACCATCAATTTTTGACTCGATTTGGTTGGTATTCCAGGTATGGCTTAGGAGCCAAATAGCTCTCCATAGTGCAAATGTACAAATCAGCGTTAGAAATTTGGCATTATAAGTCTTTTACCAATTGAGTGAAATAGCAAAGTGAGATCGTCAAGTAATTTAACTTCATCAACATTTTTAGATTCAAACAGTTTGTTAACTTTTTGCACTTCACTTAGAATGGGTTGAAAAAAGAAAATGAAGGCCAAATTTCTTTCATAGCTGGACATTCCTTATAGTATTTCAGCTGTGTAGCACTTTTCACTTTGTCTTGTTATTTCGAAGTGTGTCTTGAACTCCAACCATTGGTTCGCAATTATTTCCCGGCTCTTTCTCTGGGTTCCTGGACCCTTTCTTGGTCTTTGCTGCTGAGTGCCGTTCTCGCAAGACGATTATCACCATGGTAAGGAGGTTGGAATTGGTCGACATTTACCTGACTTGGTGGCTGATACTCACTGAACAGTCCCGTTCTTAGATGCACTGCCCTAGCTCGGAGGGAAGGCTATACAGTCGACACGAGAAGTACAGGCTCTAGATCAGTGGTTCTCAACCTTTTTTGGCCCGTCCCCCCTTTACCATATTTTCAAAACGTTATTCCCCCCTTTCGAATTTCCTACCTAAAAATTTAGCCCGTGCCCCCTTCACCATATTTTCAGAACGTCATTCCCCCCTTTCGTATTTCCTGTCTTAAAATCCCGCCTCTGCCCCTATACAGTATACGTAATAATGGAAGCTTAATTTAATAGCACATACTAAAACAAGTCTAGACGTCCACATAAAACATGATTTGTGGTCTACTTACTTTATAAATTGAATTTTAGAAGGGTGAGACGTACAGGACTATACAGTATGAAGGGAAAAACAGTATCAAGTAATCGGTTCTTGTATTAACGCGAGCTTGAAATAATCTTAAACCCCCTCCCCCCCCCCTGGAAACCCTAAAATTCCCCCTGGGGGGGGGGGGGGTTCCCCACCGGTTGAGAACCACTGCTCTAGATCTTAGTTGAGAGATTGGTTCTGAAGTTAGTTGCCCTGCAGTTCAGACAGAAAATTAACCACATAACTGTAGGGACTTGTCCCAGATTGGTTCCGAAGTTAGTTGTCCTGCAGTCCAGACAGAAAATTAACCACATAACTGTAGGGACTTGTCCCAGATGGTTCCGAAGTTAGTTGCCCTACAGTTCATACAGAAAATTAACCACATAACTGTAAGGACTTGTCCCAGATTGGTTCCGAAGTTAGTTGTCCTGCAGTTCAGACAGAAAATTAACCACATAACTGTAAGGACTTGTCCCAGATTGGTTCCGAAGTTAGTTGTCCTGCAGTTCAAACAGAAAATTAACCACCTCTATGTTCCGATTATTCCACGGCCAGAACTAGGTCATTTAAGATGCCTAACCCAGTTGCTTCTGTGCTTGCGTTCTTGCTGGTCCTTTTATGCCTAACTGTTTTAACACGTCATACACGGAGTGGGAGATTAGACCTCTTGCCCCTACCGTTATCGCGAATAGCCTGACAGTGTACCCCTTCCTGTCCCAGACTTGTGTCCATGTCACTGTACTTCTTCATTGTGTGCGTGTGCTGCTCTTCGATTCTCGACTCATATGGAACGGTCAGCTCATTCAGTGCTAGCTGCTTGGCCTACGCGGGGTAAAGAACAATGTCAGACCGCAATCGAAAATGTAGGATCACTGCCGGTTATGCAGCACGGCCTTTCAGGTCAACAGTCATCTTCCAGTCATCCACGCTATCGAAAATGGACGGTAAGTCAGCAGTCCAGTCGTCCTTGTCGTTACGTTGCTTCCCAGCACTGAAGAAGTAAATCCGGGTCGGCCCCGCTCTGGGCCCTCTGTTCGCACGCATTCCAGCTTCATACCCTATGGCTTCAAGCTCAGCAAGAACTTTATTGTGGCGTCACGTGTATCGGCTTTGGCAAAAGGCTACTTTGCATGCAGACAGCACGTGCTATGTGTCTAGACTTTCTCTTTACAGAGAGGACAGGACGGGTTGGTGGTTTTACTCCACCTGACCAGGTTGGCAGCTAATGGCAGGACATCGTAGAATGATCGGACGGCGAAAGTTAGGCGCAGTGGTGCCATGCGCCACATCTCGTTCCATGTCAGGGATTTCTATAGCACACTCTCCCATGACATCCACTGGCCCCGTTGCGCCATTCTGGGCAGCCATTTGCACTCTCTCTTCGTCATCTCCCTTGCGGACCTCATAAACCAATATGCGTTCCTTTGACCACACCTGAGTTTTGTAATGGTGCCCGAACACCCTTCTATCCGACTGGGTGTGCCCCATAACTTCCTTCAGTTTAAGTGATGCTTGAGCAGCTTCGACTGCGCTGTCTATCTTCCAAGTCCTTCCCGTATTGAGCGCAGGTTGGAAGGTGCTGACTGTTTCATCTTTTCCGACTTTGAATTCCTCTATTACGGACAAAACGGGATAACGCAACCTTCGCGAGACTTGGTAGCGCTCCGATCCATTTTCTTATCCACTTGCTTATCTTAATCTATGTGGCATCTACTGCGCTGGTACCTACATCGTATATCAGCAGAGGCCATGGGAGTTTCGGAATCCACATGAATTGGAGACACCAGATCTTGAATTTGCCTATCATTCTGCTTTTTTCGATGGCATACAAACTTGTATCGCTGTTTCATATATTTCTATTACCGCGATCTTGTCCACCAGGGTGGAATCGTACACACGGTCGAGACTCTTTACCGGTTCCTCTATCACAGTGGGAATGACCTAATCGGCAACCCTGAACAACCTTGTCGCCACTCTGCCCATCACAATCGACACGCTTCTTGATTTCCTCTGTTTGAAGCTCATCCAGCACAAGCGAATCAGTTCATCTAGCCTGAGGAGGATGTTGCGGGCATAGCTCTCTTTCGGTGACAGGATCGTGGTGTCGTCCAAGAAGGTCTTCAGCCTCGGACCCTGTGAGTAGCCGGCTGCCGCATACAGGATCACCTGCATAGCAATAACCAATAGTATTGGCGACATCGTGTATCCCATTGCAATACTCACTTGCAGTTCGATCAATCTAGTCGTGAACGTCGTGGTCGAGAAACGGAGAGAAGCGCCTGCTTTATTCTTATATCCTCTGGCACGTGATACGTCTTGAGGACATGCCACAGCATTTGATGGGGCAATGACACATACGCGTTGGCCAGATACAACCATATCACATGTAAGTCTCCCTTCTTTAATCTTCACTATCTGGATGGCTTCTCAGATAATGCTGCCGTGTTCTAGACATCCGGGACTCCAGGGATACCCCCTGTGTAATTTTTCTTTGCGATTGTTCATCACTTCTATGGTTTTTGTTTTCATTTAACATTTAGTGTATCCGCTTTATTATTGTTATTCTCATCTCATCTCATCTTGTTTCTCTTGTACCTGCGGTGTCGAGGTGAAGCATAAACAGCGCGAAAGTGCCAGTTTATGGGCTTCATGTATTGTATCAAGATTTCCATGGGTCCATCGTTTACGGCCTCTTCTGGTTCCGTTTGGTCTGTACATCATTGCTTGTTGTGATATACTGTTAGTTGGTAGCCTTGTTACATCACCAAACCATTTAACTTGCTGTTTTCTGATGAAATATAAGAGTTGTGTTGAGAACCGACATCATTGCACTCGAGACATTCCCATAAGCGTTCAGTCCGCATCTTCAACAACCAGCGAAAAGTTCCAATACTAATGGTGCCCGTTGCAATCTGATTATATGTCCGTCTTGTTTTACATCTGAGTGATGACTGTCGACCAGATCTTCTGACCATGATAGTCTATCTGTTCTGCATTATTCATGTGCTCCCATAGGGCCTTCACCACATTGTCTTATCATGCATCAAATCACACCTCAATGATACAGCACCAGTCAATCTGTCCGCCTGTTTATTTCTAATCACACCAGAGTGTCCTGGAGAAAAGATCCAGTAAATGCTCATAACCCTCGATCTCTGAATTGATGCATACCATTCAGCATGAAGCACACCAGTCTTCACCTTTCTCACCATGCTTTGTGAATCAGTCACAATCACAACAAACATTTATGATAGCGCTGCTATAACCCCCACTTTAGTCCTTATTTCTTCATTTCTGATTTTCTCTCTTCTTGATACATTGAGTATTCTTCTCAGGAATCTCATTTCTGTTGTAATTTTTCTTTTCTCTTTTCCTGTCACTGTCCAGGTTTGGCATTGGTAGCATAGAGTTGTGTTGTAGTGCTTTAAAAATAAATAATAATTTAAATAACTATTGGTATGGGTTTGTTCTCTAGTATTGATGTCATTTCTCCAATGAATTGGTTTGCCTTATTGCACCTATTTTCGATCTCGTCTTCTGATATGCTATTTGATGATATTATACTCCCTAAATACTTGGCGTTAATTTCTTGTTTCAGAGAGTGTTCGGTACTTCAATTTTAATTCACCGCAAACAAAGAAGAATCCCTTCGAGCCTCATTTGCATCGGTCCGGCAATCATTTTCCGGTTTAGTGTTCGGTGAACTGCTAGACCGATCGATGGATGTTTTTAAGTTTTTGGGCCCGTTGGGCCCTCACTGTCGACGACGATCACTCACAGATGTATTGCAATTGCAGTGTACGACGACGACAGTGAGGGCCCTACGGGCCCAAAACTAAAAAAACATTCATTGATCGGTCTAGCAGTTCACCGAACACTAAACCGGAAAATGATTGCCGGACCGATGCAAATGAGGCTCGAAGGGATTCTTCTTTGTTGCGGTGAATTAAAATTGAAGTACCGAGTATTCTTTTAGATGAATCTTGTTTTTCTTATGTTTTTTCTTCTTTGGTTATAGTAATTACCTATGTTTTACTGATGCTAATTTTCATGTTATGCTCCTTACAACATACTATTACTACATGTAGGCTATTTATATTTTATAATTCTGTTTCTGAATTCCCTATTAGTGCCTTATCGTCCGAAAATAATAAGGGAGAGTTTATACGGAGCTGGAGTATGAATAAACAGAGTAGTTTATACATCCTTTAGGTATGAATAGACACTTCCAAATAATAATTCTCTATTGGTGTCATTCGCCGTTGGTTCTTTTTCTGTTCGTCACGTGGTTTTGTAACGGCCACTGTTCGGTTGGTTTCTTTACATAAGCTGACTGTAGAGGTTATGAACAAGAGGGAGACACAACGTTGTCATGCTCAAGATCTTATGGTGAAGTTTTCTATCTACTCCAGCAAACTGCCTTTTCCGTGTCGACGAAGGCTAACTAGGGTATTTCATTAAACTGGATGGATTTTTCTATAAGTTGTCTAAGAGCAAAGATGGTATCTGTGCATCCTTTGTTTTTCCTAAAACATATATTATTTGTTTTATCCGCGTTTTGCTTTCTTTCGTGGTTCCACGTGTTATTTTCGCTGTGTTTAAAATAACTTGATTTGAGCATCCTCCATTCTTTCTCCACCCTCTTGGTCCTCACGGTTTAGATATGGTGTCTTGGTCCTCACGGTTTAGATATGGTGTCTTGGTCCTCATGGTGTAGATATGGTGTCTTGGTCCTCATGGTGTAGATATGGTGTCTTGGTCCTCACGGTTTAGATATGGTGTCTTGGTCCTCATGGTGTAGATATGGTGTCTTGGTCCTCACGGTGTAGATATGGTGTCTTGGTCCTCACGGTGTAGATATGGTGTCTTGGTCCTCATGGTGTAGATATGGTGTCTTGGTCCTCATGGTGTAGATATGGTGTCTTGGTCCTCATGGTGTAGATATGGTGTCTTGGTCCTCATGACGTGGATATGGTGTCTTGATCCTCATGACGTGGATATGGTGTCTTGATCCTCATGACTTGGATATGGTGTCTTGGTCCTCATGGTGTAGATATGGTGTCTTGGTCCTCATGGTGTAGATATGGTGTCTTGGTCCTCATGGTGTAGATATGGTGTCTTGGTCCTCATGGTGTAAATATGGTGTCTTGGTCCTCATGGTGTAAATATGGTGTCTTGGTCCTCATGGTGTAGATATGGTGTCTTGGTCCTCATGGTGTAGATATGGTGTCTTGGTCCTCATGGTGTAGATATGGTGTCTTGGTCCTCATGGTGTAGATATGGTGTCTTGGTCCTCATGACGTGGATATGGTGTCTTGGTCCTCATGACGTGGATATGGTGTCTTGGTCCTCATGACGTGGATATGGTGTCTTGGTCCTCATGACGTGGATATGGTGTCTTGGTCCTCATGGTGTAGATATGGTGTCTTGGTCCTCATGGTGTAGATATGGTGTCTTGGTCCTCATGGTGTAGATATGGTGTCTTGGTCCTCATGGTGTAGATATGGTGTCTTGGTCCTCATGGTGTAAATATGGTGTCTTGGTCCTCATGACGTGGATATGGTGTCTTGGTCCTCATGGTGTAGATATGGTGTCTTGGTCCTCATGGTGTAGATATGGTGTATTGGTCCTCATGGTTTAGATATGGTGTCTTGGTCCTCATGGTGTAGATATGGTGTCTTGGTCCTCATGGTTCAGATATGGTGTCTTGGTCCTCATGGTGTAGATAGGGTGTCTTGGTCCCCATGACGTGGATATGATTAGTAATTCCTCATGGTTTAGATATGGATAGTCTTAGTCCTCATAGCTTAAACCTTCAGCACAGATTTCAACAACCAAGGCTGTTACAAAGTGGCAACAATACGCAGCTGGAGTTTAGAAACAAATGTATTGCACTCATTTGTTTTCAGTAGAATTATAAACATCATACATACAAAGTTGTACCCCCCAAAAAACAAAAAAACAACAACAAACAAACAATTATTTGTATGTAATATATCTTATATATAAAAAAGGATCTCCGTCCAAATGTATGTCCTTTATGCGTTCGCGAACGGCCCATCCGATTGAGATGAAATTTTCTACACGCCTTCCTTTCAATCCAGCGCTGCCAACTGTGATATTTTGTTAGTGTGAAATCGCCTGCTTACTCAGTATTATTTCATTTTTCATCATAATTTCATATATCTCAGGGGACCTAACTCTGTAAAAGTTATTTCAAGGGGCATAACTTTTCTGTATAACTTATAGTCATATTGTGGCATCGTTTTCAAAGATTTATAAACTCGTTGTCCATAGTTATGTACCGGCATATGAGTTATAATAAATAATGATACAATCTGTAAGGCATTTTCAGTTTTCATAAAAATAATGCACAATGCATAACATTGTAACTCATCTTTTTTTGCTTAAGAAGTTACTGTAGTCATGCAGGTGATTAGAAAGAGTTTTCATTAAAAATAATGGATGGTGTGTGGAAGGACATTCTTTTAAGTTACTTTTTTTGTTGTATGAATTTAATGAGAACTTATATGACTACTTATATGAATTAAATGAGATGCTCCCCACCAGGGACTGGGCGAAGCCGGGCAGGGTCAGCTAGTATATACATAAAAGTGTCATAAATGTAAGCTTTAGTTTTAACTATACAACACAATAAACTCCCTAAAATAAGACTGAAATGAAAAAAATTTGCTTCTTGCGCCAACTACTGCGACGGTACACATCTATCTCTTCTACCCTGGTGTGCACACAAAAAGTACCCACTAACAAGTCATCATGTCATACTAAGACAATCATGTCCAGCCAATTGTTTCGGACACTGACCAGCAAACAAGAGTCAATATTATACTGGGCGCCTTGGTTTCCCTGGGTAAATCTGTGGGGACTCGTTTTGAGAAATGGGCAATGGCAGGGCTATACTGGCTACCTATATTTTACCAGATACATCTCTAGGTCACATTTTCTGAGATAGGTCAATGCCAAGGTTATACTGTCTATGAACAAATGAAACCATCACCGAGGATTGAACTTGTAACAACTGCAATGGTAGCTAGCATACCCCAAGCCCCATCCTGGAGTACTGAAGAACCTGGAAGTGATTTTTTTAAACAGTAAATAACAGGGTCACAAAACTGCGGTCTAGTCTTCGGACTTTAAATGTTGCATGTCCTTTGCAGGATGTTAAGCTTAACCCCAGCTTGATTTTCTAGGCAATTTTAAATGCAGTAGTTTGCCATTGCTTTATGAACAAGAAGTCAATATCTTTGTTTTTTTTCTCTTTGGGTTATATAACCTGAAATAGCATAATGTCATATATAGTCTCGATTTTCCAGGCAAAAACCATTGAGAAATCTCACAGGGGAATTAAAATCTAACTTTCCATGCTATAAGGTGGCAGGGGTACCTTTCTACCACAAAGGTATGTGATACGAGGAGGCTTCAAGAAAAAATCTTCAGTCTTTTTTGTGTGGCGAATATATTCTGAAAAAGCACAGAACAAATGTATCATTGTTCGATGTAGTCACCACTGCATTCAATGAAAGTCCTCCAGCGTCAATAAAATGCTTGGATTCCTGGTGAAAACAATTCTCTTGGTCGCGTGTATAACCACTCATGCACCACCAGCTGTACCTCTTCATTCGCTGATTAATTTCTATAGGTTTCACCCCTTCATTAATCAAAAAACGAATGGTGCATGTCAAAAGTGGAGTGGCCACCTTTAACCTGTCTTTATGACATCACAGTTACTCTACACTGTGATGCCACATGCTTAACACTCTTGATATCCTTAACAACGATATTGACAGGTTACACGACAATGGCATGGTTATTGTTAATTCTATCACTCTTTCAAGGTTTTATTGTAATTACTCACACTTTCAAGGTTTTCATTTGAAGCCCACTGTGACATGTTAGATGATTGACAGAGGACCTAGTTAGTAGTGTTCTCTGGAGATATTTCTTGAATAATAAATATACAAGAAAAAGGATATGATTTAGCACGTTTTGTCTAGAGGTCACTCAAATGAGCTAATCATTCCCGAAATAGCCTTTTTGGAGAACCATTTTTCTTTTGCTCAAACCCCCACTGTGAGACCACTATGTATCTACACAGAAATTTATATAAGAAGTAAAATAGTTCACTCAAGGCCAGAGAAGATCTGAACTATTAGCGCCTGTACAACTGAGGATCCATCTCACTCATTATACTGTTGACAGTGTGCTGTTCGTCCATCACATAGATCTTTTCTTTCTTTATTTTGTCAGTATGACCTATATCAGGTTGTCCCATTTCTTTGGGATTGTAGGACTCAATTATTTTTAGACAAACTCAACAATAACTGTACATAACATCTGTTGGACAAGACATCTACATGACAGTTTCTTGTCAAAAGTGGGACATACATTCACAAGGAATTGTGTACACCAGCCATTGTACAAGACATACATCATAAGAGGTACTTGACAACATCTATACAAGACTTTTCACAATATGTATAACCAACCACAGCACCTAAGACAGTCACCAGAGACAAAACTTGACAGCAACTGTACAAGACATTCTCTTGAGACATGTACTTAGAACACTGATTCATTAAACACATAATTTATTGAGTTGATGGTGAGTTCAGTGATGATCATTGTTCCATCTCCTGGCATGTCAACACCTCAATATTTACATTGAAAATGCATAAAATATGCCACACATGCATGTAGAGAAACAAGATACAACACCTCCCCTTTTACTCCACCACCCAATAACTAACTCTCCTCCTCCTCTCTAATATCTATCTACACCACTCCGTTACAGTATCTGTATCTATTATCATTTCCTGTCTCTTGGGAATTTAGGAAATCCTATCCATGGGCAACTCAAGGAAGAAACTACTGTTCTGGGTCTGTTGAATCCTTTTATCATCAGCATTGATGTTGGACAAGCTCCAGTTAGCAGCTTCCCCAGAATAAGCTTCATGGCAGATTCATTCCTCTTGAAGACAAGATTTGGGATGATGATATGGTACTGCATCTCACGGTTGATCAGGCTGTCAGTGAAGGCTGTCACTGGGTACTTCAATAATGACATACATAATGTCCCATACATTGCAGCTACTCACTTAGCCAGATCAACTTCCCTACTGGTCAATCACATTCTTCAAGAATCACTGTGTGAGCATCAGGCTGGATATTTTCTAAGTTGAGTCTTAGATAAACAAACACTCCCAAGTTACCCCACAGTTTTCTATGAATGTAATTCATACTACTAGACTTGCTGTTAGTCTCAGTTGACATTGGACTGACTCAAAGATCACTGTCCAGTTCACCACATTGGTGCTCCCATTTGTGCATTCAGCTGTTAGAGAGCTGAGAGAAAATTCTTCTTAGATTTTCCTGCCTTTTGATAGGGAGTCACTTCTGGATCTAGGACTTCTGGTTAGAGGTCCCAGATGATATATGGATGGCCTCTCCACCATACTGTTCTCTGTCGATATACAAAATGGCACAACATCTCTTTACATATGTTAAAAGATAATGTTATTATACATCAACAGATACAGACTGGGGATGGGGAGGAAAAGGATGGGTGTGGTCCAAACACACCTCTCCTAGTTTCATGATGCAGTGTATTTCACTCTGATGTACTGGGGGTGATATGTGTTCAATTCACCCTTATCTGTGGTAATCACAAGCCTATATGTTGAGACAGGGTAGCTTAACACAATTACAAGCATTCATGTGGTCTAAGTTCCACCATGTTTGAACCACAGTAGACCTGGGCACAAGGAGGACCAGACACAGTACAGCAATCATTGTGACATAGCAACATGGGACAGGCATTGTGAAGGGAAATGGAAAATAGGCATTTACAACTGCAATATGCAATATGTATTAACTAATGGCATTTATCCAATTAGCAGACCAGACATCCATTCCAATGGCTGTGATGTTGGTGCATGAATGTCCTATTCCATATACACTCACTCAGCAATGCCAGACCTCACCCCTTTTCTCAGACAGACTTGACTCACAGGTACATCATCTTCATCATCATGTGCTGTTTCCCCACTGAGTAATGTTCATGTCTACTACAGTCGGTAACAGAAGCTCAATTGCATAGCAATTGGTTTCATATGCACCAAGCACATATGGGAAAAACATGTTTAGTCCTTGTAAATTTGCATGAGCCATACATTATATTCAGCCAACTAAGACACAGGTTCACACACCTATGGTTCTCTTAGGAACTAGTTTATCTGAACAATCCAACAGTAGAGGTAACAGTGTAATACTTCAAAGAGAAATTGTATTAATTCTCTTGAGCATATAGCCACCAGGCATCACATGGACTTAGCAATTCTGGCGTGCCACCCACAACCTGTTTACATATGGATATTGAAGCATCTTTCCTTCCACTAGATGTGAGAGGCTACTTATCAAAGCACCAGCTCATTCACTCCAACAGTCTCAGCTTTTTACAAAGGAACTTGTACATGTTTCATCACTCATTCCCATTCAGACTGCCATATGTTAACTCGCAAGAGCAAAGGTACAGTTGATTCAAGAATGAGTCATCCTAGGCATGAAGAATGCACAAGGGGTTTGGGTTTGCGAATCTGCATGAGTGTGCCATACATTCATCAAGCATACGCAACCAGTCACAACAAGGGATTGATATGTACTTGGAGTATACAGCGTGAAAGACCTGACAGGTTTGCAGAAGCAGTGTTCAGAATACTGGCGCACAGAAGTTAGGTTTTCCACTTTCACATTTTATTCACAAAATACTCTTATATTCTTCTCTTTCGTTCACTAGGCACAACTACAACATTAAAGTATGTTTTAAAGTGGTACCTGTTGCCCAGAGAACAATATATTATTGAATCTTTTAGGGCATTTTTGTCAACACATCACAAAATAGCTACCGCTCCAGTTGGAATCTTGGCTCGAACTGCCAAATTTTCAAAGGTGGCCTAGCAAACAGCGTGGGCTCATTAATTATTAACCAATGAAAAGGCAAGCGCATACCGCCGCCCTCCCCCAACTCGTTCTAGAACATTCGATCTAAGAATAGCTCTTATATTTGGGATGGTCCCCGTTAAGACTTAAAGTATCGTTATGAAATGTGTCGGACTGGGAATGTGGGGTTCTGTTTCATCATGCTACACCCACTAGTATTTATTTTATGATGTGAAAACTTGCCTGGACAGGATTTACACCAGAACAATATGATGTGACTAGAACATACATTCACAGGTGGAAAGACATCCAGAAAATCCCTTACCTTTGTTCATACAGAAACAAAGATATTAATGCAAGTACAAATGAACCAGAAGCACATTTTTATCACACTATTGAATATTAATATCAGTACAATGTAACCAGAGATGCATTTTATTAAAATCTGACCTTCTTATCATCATCATCTTGAAGCAAGTCCATTGCAGAACGTTGTTCTCATCACAGTGCATCAAAAAGCTTATCGATCTCTGGCCATTTCTCCCATCTTGTGCACCCTCATGCCAAAGTGTCTGCAATGTCCGGTGTCCATATTTGTGCTGGTTGACACCTGTGCCTACTACCAGGAACCATGCCTCCCATCACTGTTCTTTCCAAACCCCTGTGACGTTTTATATGGCCCAAAGTATTTAAGGTCATCTGAACATCTAGTGAAAGGTTATACATGTTCTAAAATACACCAGACCACAATATTGAAAATCCAGTTGATTTTATCTGTATTAACAAGAAATTTAGAAGACTGCAGAAAAAACCATCTGAAGAAGAAGTTAGAAAAGCTATGAATATTCTAGCCGGTGCTATGACAAAGGGGTTACGGATGCAATTCATAATTCCACAAACCATGTTCAGAACACAGCTGCGGGTGATTTGGCAGCAGACCGCCTTGCAATGGTTTTCATAAAATGGTATTACTGCCGGTCATTCAGAAAGCAATGGCAAACTACTGAATGTAAATTGTTCAGAAATCACAAACAGCCAGACAATGCTGGGGTTGACTGCAATGTCATGTAAAAGGTATGCAACTAACTTAACTAATAAATCTCCTGAAGGATAGGAAAGCTGCTGGTCCAGATAGTATCCCAGCAGAGGCTGTTAAAACCAATATAAACGCTCCAACTAAATTAAAGCAAAAATTACTTAGTCTGGGAGATTGGAGAAATATCAGCAGACTTAAGAGAAGGATACTGGGTGAAGCTGACAAAGAATGAAGAAATATCAGCAGACTTAAGAGAAGGATATTGGGTGAAGCTGACAAAGAAAGAGAGCCTACAGGAGTGTGAAAATTATAGAGGAATACTATTATTGTCAGTTCCTGGGACATGAAACTCAGGTCTTCATGAGGGATAACTAACAGATCCATCTGAACTCAGCAGTGCAACAGGAATGCTTTTGTCATCTTTATTATTCTTCCTGACTGTAGACTGGATTATGAAGACAATAACTACCCCCAAAAATGGAATTCTGTGGACTCTGACAGAGCAGCTTAATTATCCAGCTTTCTTGGACAGGGCAATATATTGGAGATGACACATGCACATTGCTAGCATCCAAAATCCCTCAGCAATTAGAACTTGCAAAGAGTTAGCTGTATATAACACTACTGCACAATATTTCCAAATGAGAAACTACCACGGCAGAATATTTTGATGAATGAATCACAGAAAAACGAGAAGTAGATTGTGAGCTTTACTAGAGCACGACTACAAGAAACCAAATGGACGTTGTGGCCAAAGCCTTCGTCAGCACAGAACATACAAACAAAAATTGACTAACAAATACACGAAAGACACTACATGAAAAATATTAATTTTACTTATCTGTGTTCTTGCTTGAGCAGCTATCCGTGGATGCATAATAATATCCAGAATATTTCGAGAATGTGTGAGAAAGGGAAGCAAACCCCTGAAAGTACCATGCTAAAGTAGCACAAACTATGCTGTAAAAGGACACCATGCAACTGAACCAATGAGCAAGAAATGAAGACAAAGATATTGCAGAAATGATGCACACAAACACAGCTAGCTATACCTGGCACATATTACAATATCAACAATGGTTAATGTATTCTTACTCTATGGACCACTGAGTGAACTAAAACAAAGTGAAATGTATACAAGAGGCAACATTGCAGATAGAGACAAAATTCAAGCAAACAAAAGAAGAAGAATCACTTTAGTGAGTTACTGGAAAAATTCAAATCATCGTGTTTTGCAATAAGAAAAAAAGTCTAACAAATCAATTTTCTGCACCAAAGCGCACTAACAATACAAATTACATATTTTGGTACCAAAGAGTACTAACAATCATCATCATGTGCCATACCAATAAGCATGGGTGGTCATGTTTCGCCATCTCGCACGATCACTAGAGTCGTGGATCAGCTCCATGTTCTTGTCTCAAGTGTTAACAATACAAAAGACATTTTTAGGCACCAAAGGGCACTAACAATACATAACCAATTTTCTGAACCAAAGAGCTCTAGCAATCCAAAATTGATTTTCTGCATCAATGAGCTTTAATAATACAAAATAAATGTTGCGCAAAAAAGCACATTAAAAATCCATAATCAATTATAGAATTAAACAAAATCAATGTTCTGCAACGCAGAATGTTAATATTACAAAATAATTTTCCGCATCATCACAGATTTCAATAAACACAAAGCCAAATTTCATTTCCAATAAAAAGTTCAAATAATAAAAAATCCATGGTATACAATAAAGAGACTTATTATGAAACAAAACATCGCAATAGATATTTATAATAATACAAATTCCATATTACTTAGAAGCTTTCTAATATGTATATTACAGACACCTCTCTGAATGCATACTGGACTAATGGGACTCATCATCATGTGCCATGCTGATAATTGTGGGCAAACACTGTTCCAGGACAATGAAAAGAATGATATGGACAGAAAGAGAATAAGACTGCCCTGAAAGAAACGAACAAAAACTATACACTGATTAGAGATATTAGACGTGGATAGTCAATAATTTTTTGGGCACTTTGTGAAGAGAAATAAACTTGAAGAGTTAGTAACAAATGAAGAGTTAGTAACAAATGGAGAGTTAGTAACAAATGGAGAGTTAGTAACAAGTGGCATAACAGCTGGAAGAAGAATAAGGGGAAGGCAAAGAAATAAATACCTGGATGACTTGGCCAACTGGCATAATCAGGAAAAGAAAGCAGACCTGACCTAAGTCTCTGGTGATCATGTTGAATGTCATAGTGATCATGTTGGATGTCACAGTGATCATGTTGGATGAGATAGAAAGAAATGACTGGTGATCATGTTGGATGAGATAGAAAGAAACGACTGGTGATCATGTTGGATGAGATAGAAAGAAACGACTGGTGATCATGTTGGATGAGATAGAAAGAAACGACTGGTGATCATGTTGGATGAGATAGAAAGAAACGACTGGTGATCATGTTGGATGTCATAGTGATCATGTTGGATGAGATAGAAAGAAATGACTGGTGATCATGTTGGATGAGATAGAAAGAAATGACTGGTGATCATGTTGGATGAGATAGAAAGAAACGACTGGTGATCATGTTGGATGAGATAGAAAGAAATGACTGGTGATCATGTTGGATGAGATAGAAAGAAATGACTGGTGATCATGTTGGATGAGATAGAAAGAAATGACTGGTGATCATGTTGGATGAGATAGAAAGAAATGACTGGTGATCATGTTGGATGAGATAGAAAGAAATGACTCATGATCATGTTGGATGAGATAGAAAGAAATAACTCATGATCATGTTGGATGAGATAGCAAGAAATGACTCATGATCATGTTGGATGAGATAGAAAGAAATGACTCATGATCATGTTGGATGAGATAGAAAGAAATGACTAGTGATCATCATGTTGGATGAGATAGAAAGAAATGACTGGTGATCATGTTGGATGAGATAGAAAGAAATGACTGGTGATCATGTTGGATGAGATACAAAGAAATGACTGGTGATCATGTTGGATGAGATAGAAAGAAACAACTGGTGATCATGTTGGATGACATACAAAGAAACGACTGGTGATCATGTTGGATGATATATAAAGAAACGACTGCCCACACTTATCAGTCTGGTACTACAGACTATAGCCTGCTCAGAATAAAAGTAGAATAACATATACATGAGTTACTTGATACACACAGACAATAGCTGATCACACATGGTGAGTTGCTTGCGACAGAAACAGCCTAAAATAGGTTGTGAAATTCAAGAAATTAAATAATTAATTTACAACACAAAAAGAAACCATTATTCCAGTTATTGTATTCCGAATCTACTGCTGTTAACAAAGTTAATAAAAAAGAATAACTTACAGATCAGCCTATTTTCTTTTCCATATGTTAAACCAGAAATGAAATTGTTCCGCAACGAAAGTATAACAAATAGAAGTATAACTTATAACATCACTTAAAACTTACAATCCCTTAAAGATGCTAATCCCATATTTTCATGTCTTCATGGTACATTAGTGATATAGTTTTTTTTTTCCCCTGCATATCCTTTACAGGACATCACTGTCAACAGCAGCATCTTTCAGCTGTCTGTTGATTTCTTGACAAGATTACGCTCAATAGTTTGCCATTGCTTTCTGAGCGGCCGGCTCAGTTATCCCGCAAGTCACCAGCGGGGGTCGGACCGCTTCCAGCTCTCGTCCACTACGAGACTCTGCGTGATAAACGGGATTATGGAGAAAGTGTTGTAACCCCACAGCCAGAGAGCCGGCAGTGATATAGTGCTAAACCCATATTTTCATGGTAAATTAGTGATATGGTGATAAACCCATATATTCATGTTACATTAGTGACATGGTGCTAAACCCATATTTTACGTCTTTATGGTACAATAGTTATATGGTTAAGTTAGTTTTTGCATATCCTTTACAGGACGTCACAGTTAATCCCAGCATTTTTTGCTGTTTGTGATCTCTTGGCAAGTTTACGTTCAGTAGTTTGCCATTGCTTTCTGAATGACACCCATACCATTTTATAAAAAAACCAAAGCAAGGCAGTCTGCTGCCAAATCGCCTGCAGCTGTTTTTGAACGCGGTATAAGGGATTTCGAACTGTGCCCGTTACCCCTTCGCCACAGATCTGGCAGTGATATGGTGCTAAACCCATATTTTCATGTCTTCATGGTACATTAGTGAAAAGGTGCTAAACCCATATTTTCACGTTTTCATGGTACATTAGTGAAAAGGTGCTAAACCCATATATTCATGGTACATTAGTGATATGGTGGTAAACCCATATTTTTACGTCTTCATGGTACATTAGTGATATGGTGCTAAACCCATATTTTCATGTCTTCATGGTACATTATTGATGTGGTGCTAAACCCATATTTTCATGTCTTCATGGTACATTATTGATGTGGTGCTAAACCCATATTTTCATGTGTTCATGGTACATTATTGATGTGGTGTTACACCCATATTTTCATGTCTTCTTAGTACATTAGTGATGTGAAGTTAAGCGCATATTTCCATGATTAAATTACGCTTGATGAGTGATGTGTTGGGCCTCTACCTGGCCACCTTACGTCCAGAAAATCTAAATCCTCTAGTATCCATTTTATGAGGATGAGTTAAACCCGAAGCCACGCAGTCACCAAATATTTCAATCTCGAATAAAACGTTAACTATGCAACACCAGGCAAGTTTATTAGCCACTAAACATAATCAGTCCGCTAAGAGAGGCATTCAGGAAGTAATGCACCACATCGTTTATCTCAGGAGCTGTTTACTCAAAAAAATGTATACACAATATACATGGATATGTCGTGTAAACATCGGTATTATTCAACATAATCCCCATCAACATGTACGGCTTTATGTCAGCGCAAAACAAGTGTATGTGTTCCTTGCCCTTACCAGATTTTGTCTTGATCATGTAGCCATTTCTTCACTGCTTGAATCACTCCTTCATCATCTTCAAACATTGTCCCACGGAGTGCATCTTTAAATGGACCAAATAGATTAATATCAGAGGGTGCCAAAACTGGACTATAGGGTGGATGGGGTAGTTCAGTCCAACCCAATTTGGTGATTTCTTCCCGTGTTGCGAGACTTGTGTGAGGGCGCGCATTGTCATGAAGGAGAAGCAGGTCTGCTGTGTTCTTGTGCAGCTGAACTCTGAAAAAACGTTGACTGAGTTTTTTTCAATGTTGATGTAAGCTTGCGAATTGATTGTCTCTTCTCTTGGCATAACATCCACAAGAATCACACCTTGAATGTCTCATAAGACGGTGATCATGACCTTTTCAAGCTGAAGAAGTTGTCTTGAATTTCTTTGTTAGTGGTGATTGCAGATGATGCCACTCTGTTGACTGTCTTTTTGTCTCAGGTTCAAAATGATGTGCCCAGGTTTCATCTCCTACAACGATCTTAGCCAAAAAGTTATCTCCATCAGCATTGAAACGCTCCAACAATTCAGAAGAAATTGCTTTCCTTTACAATTGGTGGTTGTTTGTGAGACTTTGAGGAACCTATCTTGTGCACACCTTAGAAAATCCAAGAGTTTTTATAACTGCATTTGCACTACCATTGCTGACTGACAGCTATAAGACAATTGTTGAGTTGTGATTTGCTTATCAGTAAAAAATAATGCTCTCAGCGCATTTCAAAATTTCTGCGTTGGTGGCTGTGGCAAAACATCCACAGCATGGCTGAGCAAGCAGCTTCGTATCACTTCCTGATTCTGTGATTCTCTGAACCCAGCGACTGACTATTCCTGTCAACTGCAAAACTTCCATACACATCACATAGACACTTGTGAATATTCACAAGTTTCCTTCGCTGCAACAAGAATTTCTATCACATTTTGCTGCTTATATCACACGTTGCTAACACACTAATTTCAATGGTTTAGGGCAGACATATTATTTGGCCAGTTGGGTTGCAGTTTGGTGTACACAATCGGCACATGCCATATTTGAAGTGTGCAAAATTTCATGCGTCTATCTCTTCATTATTAGCTGAGAAAAATTATGGGGTGAATTACTTTCTGAACGCCTTTCGTACCATGCAGCCACATTCCTACTATGCAGTAGTTATGCTACCATGTAACTCCTATGCTACTGTGTAACTCCTATGCTACCATGTAGCCACTATGCCACCATGTAGCCTGATGTAACCATGTAGCCACTATGTAACCATACAGCCACTATGCTACCATGTACCACTATGTAACCATGTACCCACTATGCTACCATGTGGTTACTGTGTAAACTTGTAGCCACTATGTAACCACTACACTACCATGTAGTCACTATGTAACCACTACACTACCATGTAGTCAATATGTAACCATGTAGCCACTATGTAACCATTTAGCCACTGTGAAACCATTTAACCTCTATGCTACCATGTAGCCACAATGTAACCATGCAACCACTTTCTACCATGTAGCCACTATGCAACCATGTAACCACTATGCTAGCATGTAGCCAATCTGCTGCCATTAACCACTGCAACCATGTAGCCACTATGCAATCATATAATCACTAAGCAACCATATAACCACTATGCAAGTATGTAACCACTATGCAAGCATGTAACCACTAGGCAACCATCTTGCCACTATATAAAATATTCAAAAGAAAATGCCACTCTACATGTTTCCTTCTTGGTCATAGTTAGTTAGTTAGTTAGTCAAGGTTCCAACTTCACGGCAACAGGTCGTCCCCATTATGCTCCATTCCCGTGCCAGTGAATATCACACAAAATGCTCCCTACTGTCTAAAGTGAAAAGTGGAATAAACAGGAGTCTCGGCAATCCAACAGCCCGCACAGTAAAAGTACACTGTGAATAATGCCAACACAAAATTTATCCACGAAAACCACACTTCAACACTGATGGACTCGGCAGTCACCAGAAAGACCTCATTGACCCAGGTTTTCTCACATGGCTCGGTCTTTTATCGCAGGGCGACCCACCGAAAGCGCCACACAAAGCACGAACTCCGCAGCTTCAGCGCCGACTCCCAGGAGTCTCCTGAAAAATGCACTTGTGAACTGAAAAGGCAAATCAGTCAATTCAGCAATCGCTGATAACCATTGTTCCGAACATGTAGGTCACTGTACAGGACAGATGTAAAAGCATTCCACGCGAATTTCACAGCTCACAGTGTCGCCCACGCACTCACTTAGTAGCAAGGCGACGGAACCATGTACAACCAGTCCAACATGAGGAAAATATGATTGCAAACCGTAGCTACAAGCATAAACATGCCACAGGCCTTAACGATTCAATGCCTGACCGCCATGTTGGCAACCGGAAGTCACCTCCTTCTTGGTCATATTTCTACTAAATTGAATACATGAACTTACACAATCATCAGCTTATGGGAATGTCCCGAATGCTGTGATGTCGGTTCCTAAATCAATCAATCAATCAATCAATCATCAGTAAATGGCGATAGATGTAATACATTAATCACACAGCAACAAAATCAGTATAACCACTTTTACAAAAAGTGAACAATAAATATATGCACTGAACAAATAAGGAATTTTCTCTCACATATAAAAACATCAATGAAATAATACTGACAGCTAATATCAGATGACATGAATAGTTTAAAACTAACATTCATATGAAAACCATCACAATAATTCAACATTATATTTAAAAAGTGCTCGTGTGTGGAATGTTCTCATTTCCCACCCAGTCTTGCTTTCATCTCTTTTTCATCAAATACACTCTCCCTAACATTCATTGTTTGTATTAGAATCACTTTCATTGTACACACCTCTCCATAGGTAATACATGTAGCCACACAACAGCAGAAAAGCTGGCATTAACCACCGTAGCTGAAGCCATACAACAACAGACAATCTGGCATTAACCACCATACCTGTAGCTGTACAACAACAAACAATCCAGCATTAGCCACCATACCACAACATACAATCTGGCATTAACTACCATACCTGGAGCCATACAACAACAGACAATCTGGCATTAACCACAATACATGTAGCCATACAATAAAAAACAATCTGGCATTAACCACAATACCTGTAGCCATACAATAACAGACAATCTGGCATTAACCACCATATCTGTAGCTATACAACAACAGACAATCTGGCATTAACCACCATAGCTGTAGCCATACAACAAAAACAATCTGGCATTGACCACCATACCTGTAGAAGTGATGTGGCGTGTGGGGGGGGGGGGGGGGGGGGTGAAATGGAGAATAATAAGAAGAAGAGGGAAGGAGAAAAAAGAGATAAGAAGGAGGAAGAAGGTGAAGATGAAAATGAAGAGAGGAAGTAGAAGATGAGAAAGAAGAAGAGGAGGAAAAAAAGAACTTTATTTTAAAAGGGTTGCAATTGGAAGAGAAGGAAGAAGAAACAAAATTATATACAACTTGTCTTTACTTCTGTACCAACGATTTCTACAACAGACTATGCATATCTTCTGTTGGTACGTTAAAAAAGCACAAGGATCATTGTCCACTCTGGAGCATTGTCCACTCTGGATCATTGTCCACTCTGGATCATTTTCAACTCTCAGCTGTTGCTGTACTGTCAACAAAAATAATACTCTATGAGCTATCAGCATCAGAGTTGTCAGCAAGTCTACATGTCCATATTGTGTACATTTGTGGCTACACTGTGTGCTTGCGTACTCAACACAAATACGTACGCTGGGGGATACAAATGTGTGCACTAGCAGACATTAGCACAGCTTAGAGAAAAGTTGTTTAGAATACATTGTTGGTACAAAGTTTTATGAACCACAAAATTCCACAAAAGACATACTTGCGAATATAAACTCAAAAGTTTTCATGTAAATTAATGTAATTGCACTCTCAGCTAACCCCGGTATATCAAGATATGCATAGAAACAAATATTTCCAATAAAACACATCTTTGGTATTTTTTCTGTGGATACAATTTATTTTGACTCCTTGAGATTATCTCAAATGACACCAACTTTTCAAATTATCTACTTCAGAAGTCCCCAAAGCTATGGCCCTTAATTGCATGTGGCCCTTCAAGTAGCTAAAAGTCCCCCCACCCCCCCCCCCCCCCCCACACACACACACACAAACAGTTACATATTTTAACATAATTTTATAGAGAATGACAATCACAATATGTTCAAAACAAATTAAATTAACTGTTTTCACAGCTGTATTGCAATCTGTCTGAGCATGTCAAAACACTTCAAACATATCTAGTTACAATCATTTAACATATCTAGTTACAAACATTTAACACATAAATACTTCCAGAATTTACCCCTTTCATGTACATACATTCAGCTCTCCAATGTGTTTCTTTTATAGTGATTAAAATAAGAATGCCTAATCTGCATATAATTAATTCTATTCCTAGAAACATTGTTTACTACATACTGTTTATTCAAATTCCTACTGTTTCTGTGTGTTCATATTGTTTATTCAAGTTCCTACTGCTTATGCATGTTCATAATGTTTATTCAAGTTCCTTCTGTTTATGCATGTTCATAATGTTTATTCAAGTTTCTACTGTTTATTCAAGTTCCTACTGTTTATGCATATTCATAATGTTTATTCAAGTTCCTACTGTTTATGCATGTTCATAATGTTTATTCAAGTTCCTTCTGTTTATGCATGTTCATAATGTTTATTCAAGTTCCTACTGTTTATGCATGTTCATAATGTTTATTCAAGTTCCTACTGTTTATGCATGTTCTTAATGCTTATTCAAGTTCCTACTGTTTATTCAAGTTCCTACTGTTTATGAATGTTCATAATGTGTATTCAAGTTCCTACTGTTTATGCATGTTCATAATGTTTATTCAAGTTCCTACTGTTTTTGCATATTCATAATGTTTATTCAAGTTCCTACTGTTTATGCATGTTCATAATGTTTATTCAAGTTCCTACTGTTTATGCATGTTCATAATGTTTATTCAAGTTCCTACTGTTTATGCATATTCATAATGTTTATTCAAGTTCCTACTGTTTATGCATGTTCATAATGTTTATTCAAGTTCCTACTGTTTATGCATGTTCATAATGTTTATTCAAGTTCCTACTGTTTATGCATATTCATAAAGTTTATTCAAGTTCCTACTGTTTATGCATGTTCATGTTTATTCAAGTTCCTACTGTTTATGCATATTCATAATGTTTATTCAAGTTCCTACTGTTTATGCATATTCATAAAGTTTATTCAAGTTCCTACTGTTTATGCATGTTCATGTTTATTCAAGTTCCTACTGTTTATGCATGTTCATGTTTATTCAAGTTCCTACTGTTTATGCATGTTCTTAATGTTTATTCAAGTTCCTACTGTTTATGCATGGTTATTCAAGCTCCTACTGTTCATAATGTGTATTCAAGTTCCTACTGTTTATGCATGTTCTTAATGTTTATTCAAGTTCCTCCTGTTTATGCATATTCATAATGTTCAAAATGGTGCATAGATGAGACAGAAAGAGTTAAACTAAGTGGCAATTCCATGTACATTCATGGCCACTCTGTATCTGATGAACAATCTGCAATAATGGAGACTGGTTTCACAAGTTAATTTATTTAATATGGTCCAGAGCACCAAGCACACACATATACATCTAGTATCACAGCTGCATTAACTACAGCTTGATTATTAACATGAGGCCAGGTTTTTCTCCCATTGAGTTTTCATCTCAACACTGAATCTAAGTTATTTCCATGTTTCCATCCAAAGAATAAAAACTCATTACACAACTTTATGAAAATATAACAGAAGGAATAAAATGGTTTGACAAAATCACCAATGTGGAGCTCTTGGAGAGAACTAGACACATACCAATGTGGAGCTCTTGGAGAGAACTAGACACATACCAATGTGGAGCTCTTGGAGAGAACTAGACACATACCAATGTGGAGCTCTTGGAGAGAACTAGACACATACCAATGTGGAGCTCTTGGAGAGAACTAGACACATACCAATGTGGAGCTCTTGGAGAGAACTAGACACATACCAATGTGGAGCTCTTGGAGAGAACTAGACACATACCAATGTGGAGCTCTTGGAGAGAACTAGACACATACCAATGTGGAGCTCTTGGAGAGAACTAGACACATACCAATGTGGAGCTCTTGGAGAGAACTAGACACATACCAATGTGGAGCTCTTGGAGAGAACTAGACACATACCAATGTGGAGCTCTTGGAGAGAACTAGACACATACCAATGTGGAGCTCTTGGAGAGAACTAGACACATACCAATGTGGAGCTCTTGGAGAGAACTAGACACATACCAATGTGGAGCTCTTGGAGAGAACTAGACAAATACCAATGTGGAGCTCTTGGAGAGAACTAGACACATACCAATGTGGAGCTCTTGGAGAGAACTAGACAAATACCAATGTGGAGCTCTTGGAGAGAACTAGACACATACCAATGTGGAGCTCTTGGAGAGAACTAGACAAATACCAATGAACCAAGACGTGAAGGAAAAGCGCTGGATAGGCCATATATTGAGAATACCTGAGTATAGTCAAACTAGAAAAGCCTTAGACTGGAACCCTGCAGGGCAAAAGAAACAGAGGAAGATCTAAAACCTCACAGAGAAAAGAAGTAGAAACAGAGATGAACATTATGGGAAGGGCATGGAGAGAGCCACTTGGGATAGCTAAAGATAGGAGGGGATGGAGTAAACTGGGTTGAAGGCCTTTGCTCCAATACTGGATAAATGGCAACAGCAGAAGAAGAAGAAGAAGAAGAAGAAGAAGAAGAAGAAGAAGAAGAAGAAGAAGAAGAAGAAGAAGAAGAAGAAGAAGAAGAAGAAGAAGAAGAAGAAGAAGAAGACACAAATTTATGCCTAGAATATTTTTTTAATTGTAACCCGGAGAAACCAACAAAATGTTTGGAAAATAATTAATTCATTCATCATGTGCAATGCCGATAAGCGTAGGCGGTCATGTTCCGCCATTTCATGCGATCACCAGAGTCGTGGATCAGCTACCTCCGAAGTCGGAGTGGGTTTGCCTGATGATGAGGGACACTATTAATAGGGAAAGCTAATCCACATGCAAAATTCAGTCCATAACTACTATAGTGTTTATGGACTACGCTGGAGTTCAAAGTGAGTGAGCGCAAAAGAAAGAAAGAAAGTGGATCAGCTTAGTGTTCTTGCCTCAACCATACTGCATGGCCAAGCCATTCAGGTATTTACTTATCTGCCTTCCTCTTCTTTTCCAATCGATATTGCCAGTTGTTACAAAGTTCTCCAATTTACTTCTTGTCATAATATGACCAAAAAATGTTGCCTGTCTGCATCTAATTTCTCTAATCAGTTTACAATTTTCATTTGTTTATTGTAGGAATTGGTCATTGGTTCTTATGTCTGTCCATGGTATTCTCTGCATTTTCCTCAGAAACCAAATTTCCATTGCCATCAGAAGTTTTTCAGCTTGTCTGCTCATAGTCCATGCTTCACATCCAAAGAAAAGTATTAAAGTACAGGATCTATGTAGCACCTCAACACTCTTTTCCTCGTTGCAAATGATATCTTTTTATTGATCAGTATGTTTTCCATCTTGCAAAAGGCTACCTTCACCATGGCAAATCTTGTTCTTCATGAACACTTGGAAATAATGACCCTCCAAATAATGGCCACTCATCTTTTAAAAGTTCAATGAATGGTCAGTGAGGAAAGGTGTTGTCAATAAATGATTCTGAAGCTTTTGGTCACATCCTTAACACACACTTAATCCTTAACACACACTTAATCCTTAACACACACTTAATCTCCACACAAGTCCTTGCTATTATATGTACTGCAAATTAAAAACCTCCACACATCCCAGATCCACTGACCACAGAGAGGATGATACTGCTCAGTTTGAGAACCACTGTTTTAACTGAACACAGCAAGTAAAGATGCTAATATCCCCACGAAACAATACAAGAGGTTAAAAAACACTATCCTTATTAATGCATACACAAATGTTAAGGGAGCCCCACAGCAGATACTACCACTGGGTTGTGAAGTGTTAGGTCTTTACATAGTCTAGGCCGCAACATATGAAGTGAGTTGGCCAGTTCCCTTCTTCAACCCATTTCCTTTTCACTTTCCAGAACATTTTGAAAATTTTCTGGTATCTATTTTTATATGGCTGGGGAAACCCCAGAGGTGTATTGGTAAGAAGACAACAATCCTACCTCTGTTGGATTTAAATCAACAATAAATAAGGTAATACTTGTAAATTTATACATAGGATTTATCAGTAAATATTCTTTTCAATTAACTCAACAGGTGAGAAAATATACAAGCTAATGTGCTCATGGATAATTTAGGGTTACTGGCTGATACTGATCCTGGGGTGTCTGAACTCCAGTTGATCAGCTAAATGCCATCTAGTGGTACATGCAACAATTTCATAACAAATGATCACATTATTTCCTGTCCAACAAATAAACTGGAGAGACGCGCACGTCTGTGAACAAAAATTTTATACATATTTATCATTGGCCAATACTAGTGTCTGGGAGTCACAGTAGCATAATGACTAGACAATCGCATGCCAGACTGGGTCAGGGTTTGAATCTGCATCAGAACAGATTTGTCAAACTCCCCCCAGCTTACAATGGGACCAGGAAATTCTTTTCTGTAAAGGCAGCTGACTTGATACTGACATCACCTAATGAGCACCGACTGGTCTATAACAATATATGGATTTAACACCATATGCATAGTGCACAGTAAGGAGTTCAAATGGTCTTTTACTTACTTATTTAATAATACAAGTGTCTACCACACAGATTTTCATCAATCATTTAACAGCATTCTCAGAATTACTCAAGCTATTCGTCGTAGCAGAATTACAACAAAATATAAGAATATTTTGATAATATTTTCCATCCAAAATAATTACTTGGCTATATTAAATACAGATGTTTGTGTATGTCTGTATACCACACTCTATACACTGTACACACATTTTTTTTGTTGCATATCTGTAAGGCATTCTGGCAATCTGTAACAAATCGGTAAGGCATTCTGGCAATCTGTAACATACTTGTGAGGCATTCAGGAAACCTAATAGAAACAACTCAATCAATCCTACAGACAATTGTAAAAAGTAAATGTTGGCATATTCATCCTCAGTGAAGACCATGCGTTGTGACATTTTGATATATTAAACCATCTTCTTTATCCTTAAGTTCATCATCGAAAATTACAATTTCAAGAAATAAGCCAACATTTATATGATAACTTGATGGTTGTTTCAGGAAATAAGCCAAAATTTATATGATAACTTTATGGTTTATTTAAGGAAATAAGCCAACATTTATATGATAACCTGATGGAATATGTCAGGAAATAAGCCAACATTTATATAACTTGATGGTATATTTCAGGGAATAAATCAACATTTATGTGACAACTTGATGGTATATTTCAGGGAATAAGCCGACATTTTATATGATAACTTAATGGTATGTCTCAGAAACAAAGTTGCACACACATACAGAAAAACTGTCCAGTTGATAAAAAAATATTACTTGACATAGAATTACATGCACCAAATTGGCATCAGTAGTGAACAAAGCACTTTCATTTTTCATCACTGAAATCTGGCATTCAATGCCCCATACTATGTTCATTGTTTTTGGATTAGCACATCAAAATTGACTTTGTGCGTGAGTGCGCATGCATGTGAGTACTTGTATCGGTTAGTGAGCAAGTATGTGTGAGAGAGTTTAAAACCAAGATAATAAAACAAGACCGCAAGGCAAGTCCAGAGTATACAAATAAAAAATGAATAATTATTTTATGAGCCAACAGATTTCTGGAATGGATTTGATACATATATGCAATGACACATTTAAATTACCAAGGGAAACCACCACTCTAATGACCCTAGAGTCTGTGACGGGCAGTTACAAAGCTAAAGTTATGGTGTGGTGACATGTTCCACAAACTTCAACCAGTCTACGGACTGGTCATCTCATCTGGTAGGCAATTACAAATCTGGCCTGCTTGCTTGCACATGGATATGACATGCTTGTTAACACATAAATATGGCATGCAATCATTCATCTGGCTTGATTGTTAACACATAAATATGGCATGAAATCATGAATCAGACCTTCTTGTTAACACATAAATATGATATGCAGTTATAAACCTGAACAGCTTGTTAACACATAAACATGACATTCAACCACAAATCTTACCTATATGTCAGCAAATGACATGCAATAACAAATCTGACCTGCTTGTCAACAAATCAGCACATCTCACAAATATCTCAAGTGACAATAAGTCTATTCTTATGTCCATCTACTCACTCTCTCTCACATAGATCCTTCCAACTTAAGTACAATAACAAATAACCTCAGAAAAGAGCCGAAAAGGAATCAATATAACAGAAAATAAATAATGTGTTAAACAGGATGTATAGTCAGGAAACCGATCAGCCAACAACACCAAACTGCTCTTGGCTGGTAAGCTCAGGAGAGAAAAAAGTCTATAGACCATGAATAACTTGGGCAGACAAACATAGAAGACCCAACAAATTGTAATGACAATGGTAATACTGAAGAAGACCATTTTAAAAGATATCAATGAATGATAAATTGTGCAGTCATGCTTGTCTAATGAAGACTTTAAAATATAATTGATACAGGGACCTCCAAGTGTGCTTTACAGTGTAATATGAGGGGCCTTCAAATGAAAATCTTAAATGTGCTTTTTTTCTGTGTGTGCTGAATATATTCTGAAAAAGTAAAGAACAAATGTATCATTCTTCGATGTAGTCACCACTACAATGCAAGTCCTCCAGCGCCGATAAAATGCTTGAATTCCTGTAGAACAATTATCTTGGTCACTACTTGGTGTCCCTGACCTGGTCGTGAAGAGTCTGTCACAGAAGTCACAAAGTTTTGAAACTTCCTACTCCACTCATACACTTGCTGGACTGACAGGCATGCATAGCCATACTGGACTTTCACTCGTCGATACATTTCTATAGGTTTCACCCCTTCAATGATCAAGAAATGGATAACAGAATGCTCTCCCCTTTGGTGCATGTCAAACGTGGGATGGCCATATTTAAACTGTCCTTATGACATCACCATGTTTATCTACACCATGATGTCACATGTTTTAACACTCTTGACACCCTTAACAACAATATTGACAGGTTACAAGACTTGCATGTTTATAGCACTTTCTATCACACTGTAAGTTTTTCATTTGAAGCCCCCTTGTATCTTTAGATGTGTATATGAAGGTTCAGTAGTTAAGATAATGGGCCCTTGAATAAAAGAAATTAACAGCATATCATGGATATTCTGCCCAGGGCATGCATGTGTGTGGGGCAATGAACAGGCTGAAAGATTAGCTGCCGCACATCTGGGCAGAGAACTACTGTATGATAAAGGTGACATGGTGAAGACTGTGGAATTGGGTGCCGAGTGCAGGTAAACAGACGGGGTTTCCATATTTGGAAAGACTGGCTCAGCAGGGAGTGAGTAGAAGGTATGGGTGATACTCAGAGTGCAGAGGAAATGCCAGGTGGACTTTTAATCATATTGTTACTGGAACAATCATCATGGGAACTCTTTGGTGGCTTTCAAAGAGGTGAGACGGAGCATGTTTGGGAATATCCTGAGCACAGTGATATAAATGATTTAATTCAGTATAAGAGATCCAGGTTCTAATTCCTGGTGGGTTAGCTGGTGAGTGCTCTGGAAGTCTGAGTTTTAAATCTTAAGTCTAATGTTTTGAAGCTCTGGTTCGCTTAGGCCTTGAAAAGGGATTGCATCTATCACAATGAGGCCGGTGTACATAATTTTTTATAAGCAGGTCCCAATGTACCATCTTCACAAAGACTTCATTGCAGACCTCTCCTTCCCCTCTCCTGGCTCAGAAACCAGTGGGGCTGACCGTACCTGTGCTGGAACTTCACATCATCAGAGAGGTAACGTAGGATGTAACTGGGTCATGATTTAAGCACAGCACATGACTGGCTTGGACCAGGCCTTGTTTGATCATGTTGCCTCCACAGGTTTTAGGTACTTCATTGACAGCGGACTCCAACCTATTGCCCAGGGGGGGATACCTAATCTCTAGTTATGTTGCCTCCACAGGTGTTAGGTACTTCACGGACAACAGACTGCAACCCAAAGCTCAGGGTGGACCTAATCCCTGCTAATGCAGAGGATCTGTTTCTATGGCAGGTGAAATAAAATCTTTAGCCAGTAAAGTATGTGCTTATGCTCTAGGGTGAGCTACCATGAATCCTCAGTTCTTCTGAAACCCTCCCAGCAACACCAGTAATGGTACATATGTGAAACAACAAAGGTAACCATATTTGCCAGGAACAAATGCTTTCATAGACAATACAAATATTAACCGGCACTCACAAAATAGAGGAAACAAAAGTGTCCTTTGATCTCAATTTCTTTCCTCTTCTTCTATGAGTGTCAATTAACTCTTATAGGGCAGGAGGATTCAGTTCAGAATTTTCTCTCTGAGCCTTCATTTTCTGTTTAATTATTTCCAAAGTTTCCTAATTTATACTGACATTAAAAGTGGTAATACAACAGATATTTAAATTGACAACCAGGACAAAACAAAACTATCAGTTAAATAGAATTTACTCAATAATGAATGTTTAGAAATATAGACTCCAAATAATGCCATCTCAAATTTTAAGTGTAAATATGTGTGAATTTATTTCTCATGCTATTTCAATGGCCCTAAGGTTTCCCTTTCATTTGATACAGACAGTACAAAATATCACAGACATGTTTAATGAAATTGTTTATGTACACATGCAAGGCAAAACAGGGATTTCTTGCAACAACATAATTTTATCATGACTACTGAAATAACTCATGATGTGACCAACTGGCAACATATACTTTGAGAGCATATCTTAAGTAGTGGTGAGTTATCTTTCTCAATCAGTACAACTGGTTGTCTGAAAGCATGTAAAATGTTTTGTATTTCTCAATGCTAGATACACTAACAAGTTATCATGTTACGTAGGTGTTTTGTGTTCATAAACTCAATGACAAACTCAACGACACAGAAAATTATTCCATTCATCAATAAAATGTTGCAGTGTATATATGACATTTTGCTGTGACTAAGCAGGCCAACATTTATAGAACTGTATCTTACTGCGTTAGTTTATGTTGTGTGGATTCTGTAATGATCTAAATATTACTTTGAACACAGAATAAAATGCAACCAATTATAACTTCAACAAATTACCTGTTTCATTACTTTCAACAAGTTATATATATATATATATATATATATATATATATATATATATATATATATATATATATATATATATATATACAGAGTGTGCCAGAAAAATGTATACACAGTCATCGCCCACCATTTTAAATGTAATCACAGTTTCGATCTTTTGAGCATGTTGTTTACGCCATTTCAATTGAGTGTATTATTTTAATAACGTCATCCAAACTTGTCATATTACACCATTTGTAGAACCATTACGGTAGCAATGTATCGCATGATAGTTTAAAATGATGAAGTAAATGCATGTTCAAAGATCAAAACTGCGATTACATTTAAACTGGTGGGCAATTACTGTGTATAAAAAAAAGCATCTCACTGTAGGACTAAAATTTGTTAAGAAGTAAAATAAAGGACCCTTTTAATAAGGATTGGGATAAAACCTGGTGCAAAGAATTCAATTCTTGGAGGGTCTCCATGCCGAAGTGGTTAAATCCTCTGAGAGGCATTGAGACTATTGGGTATATGTTACCTGCCTGATGTTTTTATAAAGAACTGGCATTTGATAGACCATGTTTACTTTCCAGGACATTTTCTGGTAGCCATTTTGGGCTGGGGTGATCTAGAAGCCCAAGTCAAATTTTTAAAAATCAGCCTCAATGGGGATTCAATCACATGGCCATCAGCCTGGGAGGTAAGCATGCTGCCACTGTGCTATGGCAGCTCCCAGCTTTATTAATGCGTGTCTCTAATGTTGATTTTCTACAGTTACTACATTTGTTTGTTTGATTGTGACTGTCTAGGCCAGTATAGTACTCACTCACTATCTCTCTCTCTCTCTGTGTTTGTGTATGAGCATGCATGTGTGTACAAATGTAAGAATAACTGAATTTAAGCAACCAATGACTTAACAGAGTTCATGGGAATCTTGATATATGAATCCCATAAACGTGCACTCTTCCCCTGTTTGTGCTTCACCTCGACACAAGGTACAAGATGAGATGATTATGAGATATGACTTTAAACAATATCGTGTACATATGAAACAATCACTGAAATTTAAGGAAACAATTGCTTAAAGCAATATCAATGAAATACATACATCAAATCATAATAAAATATAAATATGTGACTTCAAAATCAAACAGTCACAAGACAAATAGTTTGCAATAGGAATAAAAACTCAAACTTTGAGACTTGACATTTGAGGAAAAAATGCAAAAGATGTGTCAAAATGCAATAAACATACCTCAAAGCTTTCAACAAAGAATTAATTCTACATGGATAAAGTATCTGTCTGTAGACTGTACACATCTCAAGAATATTATTTACTTCTTTAGGATTCTGCAAATGAAGCAATGAGCAAACAAATTGTTCCTTTTATTTGTTCACATTCAGACATCAATATAAATGAATACAAAGAAAGCAGCAGTCAGCTTAAGCTTGTTAACATCTCCATAGAGTTTGTCCTCAAATGGAGCGAGTGTAGGCCAAAATAGTTTTCTCTGTTCTGCATATATTCGACACTCCAGCAACAAATATTTAGCTGGTATTTTACCAGTTTCACAGTTAATGAGCAAATTGAAAAGCAAAAATTCAATACTTGTTTGCAATAAACAACAACAATCCTGGCCATCTTTGACCTGCCAGGTAATTATGCAAACATTCAATAATAAACACAACGTACAAAATTAAATTAACTTTGCATTTAGAAAATGAAAAGCAATCATGGCCACCTGCTTGTATGTGCTGTGCCAAACAATAGTAAAAACACTTAATGACAAACAATACAATACTAAGCTACATTTATCTGATAACACTGCCTCACTTAGTTCTCTGGGACAATTTTATGGAAACTGGCTCTCAGAAACAGTGGCAAAGTATGGTTATGCAGTTACACTCTGAATCATTAAAGAATGAAGGTTTCACTTTACTCTGTTCTTTCATTCACTTTACACTTAACAAGAAAAAAAAAAATTGTAAGTCTTGGTACTGATACTTGACATTAGTTCCTGCTTTGTACTTACTTTGTAATTATGTCATCGCTATCAGCATAGCAATCCAATGGGTTTGTTATTTTATGTACGAAGTCTGTTAAAAAAGTATCGGATCTTTGACAGGGAACAGCACAATTACCCACAGGGAGGTCTGAAACAATAGTTCCATTCACAGTACACTCATTGGGACCATACACATTTCTGTCAGAGGTCCTGTCATTATTGAAAGCATTTCAGGAATGCCTCTTTGGGAATTGTAGTGTGGCCGTCATGTTGGCATAATGTTTTCTCTTGAATCAAATTGTGTCCCCTTCAGCAGCATTTTCAGATTGGTACACAGCCAAAAATAGCATGATGGAAGAGTAGGGAGTCTAACGAACCAGAGGAATACTGTGTTTGAAAGAAAGTCTCAATCAGATGCGAAGAATGGGAAAATGAATGGATGTGTGGGTAATGGGATCTTGGCAGGTTCATCATACGCACCCACCAATTATTTGCATTTGACTCAGATTTTCTTGGTTAAACACAATATTCCTCTGGGTTCATCAAACTTCCTGACCTGTCTGTAATTATGTGTGCTAGTTTGTGCTTTAGGATCTGTCATCTGTAATTATGTGTTCTAGTCTGTGCTATGTGTGCTAGTCTGTGCTTTAGGATCTGTCATCTGTAACACTATGTGTGCTAGTCTGTGCTTTAGGATCTGTCATCTGTAATTATGTGTGCTAGTCTGTGCTTTAGGATCTGTCATCTGTAATTATGTCCTAGTCTGTGCTTTAGGATATATGTAACTATGCGTGCTAGATTGTGCTTTAGGATCTGTCATCTGCAAATATGTGTGCTAGTCTGTGTTTTAGGATCTGTCATCTGTAATTATGTGTGCTAGTCTGTGCTTTAGGATCTGTCATCTGTAATTATATGTGCTAGTCTGTGCTTTAGGATCTGTCATATGTAACTATGTGTGCTAGTCTGTGCTTTAGGATCTGTCATCTGTAACTATGTGTGCTAGTCTGTGCTTTAGGATCTGTCATCTGTAATTATGTGCGCTAGTCTGTGCTTTAGGATCTGTCATCTGTAATTATGTGTGCTAGTCTGTGCTTTAGGATCTGTCATCTGTATCTATGTGTGCTAGTCTGTGCTTTAGGATATCTGTATCTAAGTGTGCTAGATTGTGCTTTAGGATCTGTCATTATGTGTGCTAGTCTGTGCTTTAGGATCTGTCATCTGTAATTATGTGCTAGTCTGTGCTTTAGGATATCTGTATCTAAGTGTGCTAGATTATGCTTTAGGATTTGTCTGTACTACATGTGATTGGGAAAAATGTGGTCTCAGTAATAAAAACAACTGATCAAAGCTCACTGCAGCATCTCGTTCCTTGTGTGTGACTAAGTACTTTGTTCTGTGCATTCTGAATGGTTCCCTACACAGAACCAGTGTTTCCAAGAAATGTTTACCTGGCAATTACAGGACACCAATGTGCATGCCTAGTTTTTGTTTTATGTGCTGTGGTTTGTCAGATACGTCTGCTGCACTAATTGATCTAAAAGTCTGCAATCTGTAGATCTTATTCAATGAACTCTGAAAACAATGACTAGCAATGATGTGATCCAGTTAGTCTAGCAATAATGTGATCTTGTCAGTCTAGCAAAGATGTGATCCTGTTGCTTAACATCGCTTGTTTATCCACCTCAATCCTCTTCACTGAAGTAGCCTTGTCCATCCCCTCCTTGCACTTCTTCCTCATGAGCTGATCTCAAGTCCTTCCGTATACACTCCAGTTCCTCCAGCTCAAGCTAGTGGACAGACAACAGAATACTGCATTTAAAACATGTCAAATCATAAACTGATTGGATCACTTAATCTTCAAATAGTCAGACAAAAATGGCAAGTTGTTAACATGGATGACAAATAAACACAACAAATTTTTCCCCGTAGTGAATTTGAATATTATTATACAACAAATATTAACATCATAAATTCAATAGATTTTAATGGCTTGGCCATACAGAAAATATGCATCCTTATTGAAAGAGAATCCAATAAGGGAAGCCAAGAATAGTAACAATGTAACCTGCCTTGCATGTTCTAAGAGGCAACTAAGGAGGGTTGGTGTGAGACTGGCTAATTCTGTCATAAAACTGTCACTGTCATTTACTGCCAATATAGTACCTTGCGGTGTATGGCAGAGGGGTCTTGAGCCTGAGGAATTAAAGCCGCCTGGCTAGTGGTCACCATGAACTGTGCAGGTTAGAGTTTTCTTTTTGCCCCCGACAGAAAAATACTCCACACCTTACCAAGGATTTGAACCTGGGTCTCCCGAATGAAAATCCAGCATTCTAGCCACTCGGCCAGCTGCTCCTCCTCATACCACAGAAAACTTGGCTGTAAAATCCAACTAATCATGAAAAAGGCTACAAGGAGATTGGCTTGTTGAGGACCTATGCTCCTCTGGGAGATAAGAGGCAGCAGCAGATGCATAACACGATGGAAGGGCGGTGTGGAATATAGATCTGACAGAACTGAATGTCATGGACTAGAAAAACACCGCAGGGGGTGGGGGGGGGGGGGGGGGATGGATGGACAATGATGAGATAAAAACTGTGCCAGCAGCAAAGGATGACTCAGGAAGCTGGAAAAAAAAAGCGAAGAAAATGAAGGAGGAAGAGAAGGAGCATTCTGAGGAAGAGAATAAATTAATAACATGAAGAATTGTAGCACAGTCATATCTGAGTCTAGAATGAAAAATGAAATGATGGCTGGACAATATGGAGCCAGATCTGAGTATTGACTGAAAAATGAAATGATGGATGAACAACATGGAGCCAAATCTGAGTATAGGTTGAAAAATGAAAAGATGGATGGACAACATGAAGCCAGATCTGCTCATTGGCTTTTCTGTCTGTCTATGATATTCTTTGCAATATCCTCAGAAACCACATTTCCACTGCTATTAGATGTTTTTAAGTTTGGCTGTTCACTGTCCACATTTCACATCCATACATCACCAGCATGCTAGCCACTGCAATACCACATGTCCACATTTGCCACAGGGGAGAGTCAAAGTCAATCATGAGACAAAAGTTCTGCCTGGGCTGCCCTGATTTTGTATTATATATCCTTGATAGAATCATTCCAACTGGTTCTTGGTCTGTGTTTACCTCTGTAGTCAGCTTCTTCGATTATAGGCACTTAGTGGTAGTTGCCTGGGCATCATTCTCAAAAGATGTCTGAGCCATTTTATTTCCTGTCTCTCAGTACATTGAATGCTGGGATTGGTGCCTAGGAAATTTCTAACATCATCATCATCATAAAACAGATCCTTTGCAGCACATTGCTCTCATCATGGCCCACTGAAAAGTTTGTTTATCCTCGCCAGTTTTTCTGCTTCCTGAATGTTCATGCTCAGTGTCTGCCATGTCCTGTGTCCTTCTTTGTGCTGGCTGAACCTAGCCTCTTCTTGTGTCTGCCATGTACCGTGTCCTCCTTTGTGCTGGCTGAACCTAGTCTCTTCTTGTGTCTGCCATGTACTGTGTCCTCCTTTGTGCTGGCTGAACCTAGACTCAATGCAAAGGAAGCAGAATCAAAAAATAATAAATATAAAAATATAAACATGCTGACCTTGACCTGCTGTAAATGGAATACACGTCTGCTTGAAATAGACCTCATAGGAAATGGATTCAATTCAGAAAATGCAATCTGTGGACAATTGCAATTAATTATTACATGCTCTATCTCTATAAGCTAGTTTGTCTATAACAAATAACGTAAAAAATATAAAGCTGTTTAGGGGAAATGTAACATAAGGATGAAAACATGTTAAAAAGGAAGGTACGAGGGGGCTTCAAATGAAAACCTTAAAAATGTGATAGAAATTACAATAACTACGCCATAGCCATGTCATCTGACAATATTATTGTTAAGGATGTCAAGAGTGTTAAGCTCGTGACATCACAGTGATGTCATAAGGACAGTTTAAAGATGGACACCCCACTTCTGACATGCACAAAAGAGGAACACCCACCTTGCAGATACTTTGAGGTTCTGTAGCACATCATTGATGATGTACTGTGCTGAACCTTGGATGATGTCAAGATGTGTGGCAATGTCTCTTACAGTCAATTGGCGGTTTTCCTGTATGAGGCCTTCAACTGCTGCAATCGACTCTGGGATCACTACTCGGTCGTGAATAGTCTGTCACAGAAGTCCTGCCGTTCTAAAACTTCCTACTCCAACCATACACTTGCTGGACTGACAGGCATGCATTACCATAGTGGACCTTCATTTGCCGATGCATTTCTACAGGTTTCACTCCTTCACTGATCAAAAATGGACAACCAAATGCTGTTCCTCTTTGATACATGTCAAAAGTGGGGTAGCCATCTTTAAACTGTCCTTATGGTGTTCAAGTGTTTGTCTGCACCATGATGTCATGTGCTTAACACTCTTGACATTCATAACAACAATTTTGACAAGTTACAAATCAATGGCATTGTGACATAGTGTCCGAGTTTCTCCAGTTTGCAGACGAGTATAAATACTTTTCTAGGAAAAGAGAATTTCACGTGTAAGCGATTGGCATCGCCTTATAAGGTAACGCATGCCAGAGTTGAGAACGAGGCGGAATTTGGCGCTGGGGCTCCAAATAGAATGCGTTGGGAAGCTCTTCCCTGGCGAGACCAGACATAGTCACTTGAGTCTCAATGTTCCCCCTAAGCAGATGTAGTTCTATCGGGAGTGGGTGGTTTTGCCCATTTTTGCTGATGTGAGTGAAATATTGTTTTTTTGAATGATTCATATCTGTTTGATAAGATAAATATAATACATGTAACTTATGTAATTTGTTGAAGTTTGAAACTGCAACATTACTTATGTAAGAAGACAGCCTGAAGTTCGAACTTTCCATCTCGAACGTCTATACCACGGTATCATAATACTCTGCCTACAATTCTTATCATGCTATGATTACTGATTCATATTTTGGTGGAGTATATTCTACTATTATCTACAAGTCTATACGGACAATCTGTCACTATCTTCACATTCGGTTCAATATTCTCTAGAGAAGAGACTATCTTTACTGGACTGCTAGAAAACTATCTCATCTCATCTCATCATGTTCCTCTTGTACCTTGCGGTGTCGAGGTGAAGTATAAACTTCGTGAGAGTGCCCGGTTATGGGCTTCGTATATCGACATTCCCATGGATTCTGTTATTCCCTCCATCCAACGTTTACGTGGTCGGCCTCTTCCTCTGTTTCCATCTGGTCTGTACATCATTGCTTGTTGTGGCATGCTGTTGACTGGTAGCCTACTTGCATGGCCAAACCATTTGACTTGCTGCTTTCTAATAAAATCTAGAGCAGCTTTAACCCCTACTTTAGTCCTGATTTCTTCATTTCTGATCTTATCTCTTCTTGATACGTTGAGTATTCTTCTCAGAAACCTCATTTCTGTTGTTGTGATTTTTCTTTTCTCTTTTTCTGTCATTGTCCAGGTTTGGCATTGGTAGCACAGAGTTGGTAGGAAGATTGTGTTGTAAAGTGCCTTCTTAGTAGTTATTGATACATGTTTGTTCTTTAGTATTGGTGCCATTTGTCCAATGAGTTGATTTGCCTTATTGCACCTATTTTCGATCTCGTCTTCTGATCTGCCATTTGATGATATTATACTTCCTAGGTACTTGAAGCTCTTTACTTGTTTCAAGGGATGTTCGTTTAGGTGAATTGTTGCTGTTTGTTCTTCTTTAGTTATAGTCATTAACTCTGTTTTGCTTGTGCTAATTTTCATGTTATGTTCCCTACACATTTCGTTTAGACTATTCATGTGGTCTTGTAATTCAGCTTCTGATTTTGCTATTAGTGCTTGGTCGTCCGCAAACAGGAGTTCTCTAATGGTTAGATTTGCAGATGGTTCTTCTTCTGTGTTCTCGTCATGCGGTATTCTTGCTGTCTCTGCTTGGCTGGTTTCTTTACATATGTTGTCTATATATGTTATGAACAAGAGAGGGGACAGGACACAACCTTGTCGTACTCCAGATCTTATGGTGAAGGGTTCTGAGTGTTCTCCAGTTGCTCTCACTATGCATTCACTGTTGTTGTATAAACTTCTACATAGGTTTGTTAGATGTGTACTCACTCCATATTGTTTAAGGATTTCCCACAGCTTGTTTCTATCTACCCTATCAAATGCCTTTTCTTGGTCGACAAAGGCTAAGTAGAGTGTTTCATTGAATTCAATTGATTTTTCTATAAGTTGTCTAAGAGAGATAAGTTGTCTAGTAAACTATTCATGTGCTAAATAGTGCATTTGTTAAGATTCATAACATGTAAGCATACATATTGAGTGTGAATCTTTACGTCATCTGTGTGCGGAATATGCCGGGGAGGGGAAGTTAATTTTGTGTGTATGAAAGCCTGGGGAAACAGTTGGTTAGGACACCCCATTGCTTCAGACGGTTTGGAGGGTCCTGCATGTCTTGTTGGCTAAGTCCAATTCATGAGAACGGCCTACATACCTACATACTCATTTCTAAATGCAGTAAATTGTGCAGTGTTGCTTGCCAATATACCAAGACATTGGAGCAGATATTAACAACCCCGACTGCTAAGAGTAGACAGTTTAGTCAAAAACACTCCCAGTAATGTTCTAGAACAGATTGTTGTACTCTCATAGTGTGGGTGTTATCAAGTGTAGGGGAGAGTATATATATTTTTCGGTATCTGTGTTTGTCGTGTTCGTCAGGTGTGTCTTATCGTGAGGTGGGTAGGGTCTGTTTGGAAGGCTGTCCCCAAATTCCCGACTAATAGACATATAGGTTACACGCAAAAAAGTAGATACCCCACTCGTTAGATGAGGGTTTCCCTCTTAATTAATATCCATTTGTTTTTCTCTGTGCGTCCATGAAAATGTATATTATGCCAGAATGTACAGTGCTTGTCGTTTTCAATTTTACAGGCACTGGAGGCACAATGGCGAGGGACAATGGCGGAGTCAAAAACCTTGGCGAAACTTTGGCTATCCCTTTTATCTAGAATTATCATAACAGAGAGGGCTGTCCACCCTGGGCAGTTACAAGATGGAGACGAGATATGGTTTTTGCTAGAGATGCTGCTACATTTTAATAGTTTGAGCATGTCGATGGATTGACTAACGGACGAGGGAGATAACTCAATGTTTACTTTTACGCAACTATGAGGAGGACATAACTCAGTCACCTCCCTTTGATTATCGGTGTTAACAACGTATGAGCTAATGGCAAGACAGCTTGAAGAGTGATCTGGAATGCGGTACCATCGGTTACCACTGTTTAGGTCTGAGAGATTTGCAGAGTCTGCCGTCCGAACTACCAGAGGATCTTTAGAACTGGGTTATCAATTCCATGTATAGTTAGAAGACATCAGACGTCTGTCGAGAACCAGTGATGGCCCACTTCAGTTGCAATGTCGCTCAACGACATCAGGGATGTATCTTGATCTACGATGGAAGAATACTACCCCATATCGTCTTAGGTGCCTCCTGGATGTTCTTCAACTAACAACCCTTATAACCTCGTCAATAGTCGGGGTTTCAAAAACTTATAGTATGATGGCGAATACTACCAGTGGGTGTAAGCCCCTTGAAATGGCAGACCTATTTTCCTCTCAAGACCTAAGCAGATCAGGTAGTCCAGAATTCAAGTCCCCACAACAACAACATCACAATTTTTATCTTAAGTCCTTTAGGAGCATTTGTGGACAGTTACATTTGTCTGTCAATTATGTTCCACCATCAAATGGATTACATCAACGTCATTGATTCCATATCCACAATCACTGTGTTCGGTATCCAGAGAACCTTTTTACAGTACCACAGGATGGTGTTTGGTCCATTCAGGATGGGATGAACCCATCTATATCAACAGGAGACTACTTAGAGAATCATTATAGAACTGTATAAGCATCTTCATAGGACTTTTTCCTTTGGAGATTAGAGACAGTGGTGAGAAGCCCAGTGTGGGGTGATTATACATTCTCCTGATTCAGAGGATTTGCGTATTCAGGACTTGGTAGATACAATGACACAATCACCTGCCAGATCCAAGATTCGTGATCTGCCTTATTTACGTTAGAGATAGAGATAAAGTAACAATATATATGTACTGTGTTTGATTTGATTGAACATAGTTAAAAAAGGTAGTCCCGAGATGGTTATTCGGGAAGACACAACAATCAAGAGTTGAGTGTGATTTGGTTTTAGGTGATGGGAGAGGAGTTTTAGTTTAGAAGTTAACTCATTACTTGACTATGTATTTGTTTTGATTATGATGGTTTTATAGATTGTAGTAGAGATAGAGTCTCGTAACTCCATATTAGAGATTCTATTAATAAAGAATATATATGACTAGGAGAGTTCCTATTGTCTTGTGACCAGTGTTACAACGTGTTATTGTAGAAATGTGCTACTGTATTTCATGTATAGAGAACGAAAGTGGGAGGTCAGACAACACATGGATTCATACGGTCTACAGAAAGACAACAGCTTGGCGGAGATCCATGGTGACTTGGCCTGTTCTCTTACTAGTTTTCAGGAGGGTAGTCTTATCGATGTAGGTTGGGCGGGGTATTTCCGGTCCATGTCCCATTCTTACATCAATATAGCAAAGCTACTCTATATTCCTGGAGACTTCTAATAAAGAAACTGACTCGATCCAATGTCTTATAGTGTGTACCCGGGCCCTTTAAACCCTAGACATTTATTCAACGACCATTTACATTAATAACCCCACAGGCATGGCTATTGTAATTTCTATCACTTTTAAGGTTTTCATTTGAAGCCCATTCATATTAATTATCAGATTATCCTCACTGCACGTCAAACCACTCAGTCCATAAATGCTCAGATCCCCTTCTCAGTATCTCCCTCAGCGTGTAGTGGCTGATGACACCAATTCCATGTTGGTTGACTATTCCACTTTGTCCCCCTGCATAGCTCTCTTGTCTGGTAACTTGACCTCTTTTGACCTGATGTTCTTGCAGTCTGGTCAAGGTTGCAGATTCACAGCCATCACTTCGTTCGTTTAATCGCACTGACTCTCTGAGGTTGACTTCCAGTCAAATATAGTGTCCAGTTGCATGTATTTTCTTTCTCGGTTCCATTATTTTTCTCCTGAGGAATGGATGATTTCATTTCCCAAGTGTAAAAACTTATACCAGAATGTAGATTATGAGGTTAACTCTTTTCAAAAAGAGAAGACATAATACCATGAAAGTTATGTCAGTGTTACAGCACTTCACAGGTGCCATATTTTTGGTTAAAAAAAGGCACACTGGAAGAAGCATGGCCAGGGCAGATATAATCAGTGTAGTCTGGACTCATTTGGCAGATAATGGTGAGATACTGACTCTAGTCTGACTGCATGAACTAGGAGTAAAACCTGGTCAGGTGTGTCAATGTTGCCTTCGTGAGAGAGGAGATACCATAATCAACTCCTCATGGGAACAGTGAGCAGAAATACTTTGGAACGTCTGATGCATTGGAGAACTGAGCAAGCATGGGGATGCCCAAAGTGTAGTGACATTGTTCAACAAAACATAACATATTTTGTATCATCTTCTCACAAAATCAGATACTCACTGGTTTATGATTTCTAGTGTTTTAATGTTCGGCCATTAGCGTCATAGTTTTCATGACTGAGAACAAGTAAGCAAAGGATCCGCTTGACACACCTTACAGCACACTGAGCATTAGGTGCCAGACAGATATGTGTATAGACCAATCAGATCTCTGTGGGTGCCAGACCGATATTTGTATAGACCAATCAGATCTCAGTGGGTGCCAGACCGATATTTGTATAGACCAATCGGATCTCTGTGGGTGATGTGGTTAGTGCTGGTCAATTTGACTTCCCAAGACATTTCTTGGTAACCATTTCAGGCTGGGTCGACACGGGAACCGCTGCCAATGTTGAATATCTGCTCTATTGAGAATTCAAACCCATGAATACTGGTCCAGCAGGAGAGCATCCAGCCAATCTGCTACTGCATCTCTGGCCATGTTGTATCATCATCATCATCATCTAGTGCCTTGCTGGCTAGCATCAGCGATCATGCTTCTCCACAAACTACGATCTCCAACGTTATGAAACAATTTGTGTGTTGACTCCTTTCTGTGCCATGACACACGACTGTCAATAATTTTCTTCCTCTATCTCTTTTTTCTGCAAATCTTTCCGGTTGTCACATGTTCCAGTTTTTGTCTTCTCATAACATGGCCAAAATATGATGACTGCCTCTTTCTGATGTTTGTGATAAAGTTGTCTTTGCAACTCAGCTTCCCTTAAACCATTTCCACTCTACGACATCGCCATAAGCGGGTAAGAGGCGCTATATATATATATATAAATAAAACCTCTCCCTCCTTGCTGCCTTGCAGGGTCCGTCTCTTTAGACAAAGGTTAGTGGAGTAAACCATATACAAACTGGCGGAAGGCAAGGGGAAACCACCACTGTATTTTCCCAAGATAATCATGCTTCAAAATAATCATATTGTGTATATCATCATCATCAAGTGCCGTGCCGGCTGGCGTAGGCGTTCATGGCTCTCCACAGATCTCGGTCCCTGGTTTTCTAGATCAACTCTGCTGCTGATATTCCTCCGTGCCACCGTCTAGATCCATCCAGCATCATTTCTCTTGGTCTGCCTCTGCCTCTCTTCCCCTCGATCTTTCCAGTTGTCACGATGTTCTCCAATGCCTCTCTTCTCATTACATGACCAAAGAAAGCTGTTTGTCTCTTTCTTATTGTTGTATATAGTGTTCTAGTTTCATTAGCCTGTTTCAGGCAGTCGTCGTTAGTTACTCTGGCAGTCCAAGGAATTCTCAACATTCGTCTCAGGAACCACATCTCTGTTGCTTCTAATTTCTTCTTAATTTGTTCATTTACATTCCAAGATTCACTGCCATACAGCAAAACTGGTTCTACATAGCATTTCAGCACTCTCTTTCTTACTCTGTGATAATGACCTATTGCACAAGATACTCTTCATTTTCTGAAATGCGGCCTTTGCCTGCTCTATTCTGCTCTTAATCTCTGTTGTACATCTTCCATCTGATGTTATAAATGTCCCTAGGTATCTAAAATTATCCACTTGGTTAAGAATTTTTCCTTCTATTTCTATGTCACATTTTGGTGTCACCATTTTCTTTGATATCACCATTGTTACTTTTTCTTGATATACAAGGAGAGTCCTTTCCTTGCACTCTCTGTTACTACAGTGTCCAACAATTGTTGTAGGTCTGTTGATTTATCTGCCACCAATACTGTGTCATCTGCATAGCGTATATTATTTATATTATAACCTCCAACTAATATTCCTGGCATCTCTTTGATCTCTCTCATTATTACTTCGCTATATAGGGAGAAGAGATCTGGTGACAAGACACATCCCTGTCGTACTCCTAGCTTTATGTGTTCGTAACTACCCTCTTTATTTCCCATTTTAATTGCTGCTACTTGGTTCCAGTAAATATTCTTTATTATTCTTAAATCTTTCCCATCAATGTTGATACCTTCCAACATTTTAATCAGCTCATCATGTTTTACTTTATCAAATGCCTTAGTATAATCTATGAAGCATAAATATATGTCTTTCTGTTTCTCTATTGACCTTTCTATTAGTGTCCGTAATGTATATATTGCATTGTTTGTGCCCTTTCCCTCCACAAATCCATACTGTTCTTCACTAATTTCCATTTTTATTTTCTTTCTGGTTCTTCTCATTATGATTCTGAGCAGAAGCTTAGTGACATGGTTTATGAGGTTAATTGTGCGAAAATCTTCACATTCAATTGCTCCTGGTTTTTTTGGTATAGCTATAAATACAGATTTCAGCATATCACTGGGTAGATATCCACTGCTGTAAATATCATTTAACATTTTGGTTAATATATCTATTCCAAATTCTCCCAATACTTCTAATTCTTCTATTGTGATTTCATCTGGTCCAGCTGTTTTTCCTTTCTTCATATATTTCATAGCGTCAGCGACTTCTTCTTTTAGAAGAGGTGGACCTTCTAAGTTACTTTCTTCTGTTAATTCTTCCCTTTCCCTATCATATAATTCTTTTATATACTCATTCTACCTCTTCATTATATCATCTTCCTCCAATAATATCTTTCCTGTTTTTGATTTCAAACACCCTGTATTTATTCTTATTTTTCTTCCCATGAGCTCACTGATTTGTCTGTGCATATTTTTTGTATCTTTAATGGTATTTAATTCAATTTTTGTGCACTGCTCATTTAACCAACTTTCATTTGCCTTCCAACATTTATCTTTTATTTCTTTATTTATCTTAGCATATTCTTGTTTGTCATTTTTACTCTGTTTTCTTTTGTTCATCAGCATTAAGATTTTTTCATTCATCCATTTTTTCTTAGCTATTTGACTTCTCTCCGGTAATATTTCTTTGCTAGTTTGATGAATGGAGTCCCTTAACATTTCCCATTGTTCATTTATACTCTGTATTTTAGCTATTGCATTGTACCTATTTTTCACAGTCACTATGTATTGTTCTTGAATTTCTTTATCTACTTTCAGAACCTCTTTATTAAGTCTCATGTTCCTAACCATATGTTTCCCTCTCTTTAATCTTACTTTTATTTGTCCACATAGTGGTACATGATCACCATTACAGTCGGCGCCAGGCATTGTTTTTACATTAATTAGAGCATTTCTAAATCGTTTATTAACTTGTATGTAGTCAATTTGGTTGCGTATTTTCTGATCAGGGCTTTTCCATGTGTATAGTCATCTTTTATGGTGTTTAAACCATGTGTTTCCAATTATCATATCATTGATATTTGCCCATTCTTCTTCTTCTTCGTTCATCCGGAGTTTTTTTCGGACGTGATTGCGTTGTGCCTGTTTACAGCAGAGCTGCGTTCTTGCGCCGTTAGGCCGACACATCCGACTTCTGCGGGCATTTGTTGACCGGGTTAACCTTCCCGGGGATTTGCCCATTCTATTTTCCCCTCTTTCATTTCTTGTACCTAAACCATAATTCCCCACTACATCTTCCATTTTCCCCTTTCCTACTTTTGCATTAACATCTCCAAGTATTATTTTTATTTCCTGTGATCCAATTTGAGCCATCACCATTTCTATTTCGTCGTAAAAGTGTTGTATTTATTCATCACTACTGCTTGTTGTTGGTGCATATACTTGTATAATATTTATATCTATTGGTTTGCCTTTGATTTTGACCAAAATAACTCTATCTGAAATACACCAGTATCCATTAAGTGACTTGGCTGTTTCTTCGTCAAGTATTATTCCTACACCTTTTTCATGTGTATCCCCTCCAGAATAAATTATTGTGTGGTTGTCAGCTACAATTTTGCCCAATCCCTTCCATCTCATCTCACTAACGCCTAGTATATTCATTTTCATGCTATCCATTTCTCTTAGAACATTGTTCAACTTTCCTAGCTCATTTAATGTCCTAACATTCTATGTTCCTACTCTAAATTTATTTATTTAATTTATGATTTTGCCATCAGTAGCTGGATGACGGTCTGGTGTCACCTGTGGCTCATGACTGTCCCTACCTGACAAGGATGTCCTAAGACACCCATTAACGTCGTTCACTAACTCTGATATGTGTTTTGCTATGAAGTCTTGGGAAGATAATGTGGTGGTTTCCCCTTGCCTTCCACATTCACATGGTGTTGTGTATACTATGGAAAAATAGTGCAAAATGAACAAGTCTACAAATGTCATAGTGTGAATTGGTTGTGGTGTGGACTTACGCTCCATTTAGAAACAAAACAGCTGAAGAAGAAGAAGAAGAAGAAGAAGAAGAAGAAGAAGAAGAAGAAGAAGAAGAAGAAGAAGAAGAAGAAGAAGAAGAAGAAGAAGAAGAAGAAGAAGAAGAAGAAGAAAGAAGAAGAAGAAGAAGAGGAAGAAGAAGAAGAAGAAGAAGAAGAAGAAGAAGAAGAAGAAGAAGAAGAAGAAGAAGAAGAAGAAGAAGAAGAAGAAGAAGAAGAAGAAGAAGAAGAAGAAGAAGAAGAAGAAGAAGAAGAAGAAGTAGAAGAAGAAGAAGAGGAAGAAGAAGAAGAAGAAGAAACAGTTTCTGAGACAGCTTCATGAATTTGTGGAATTAAACTTTGCTTCCTGCCTTGGGATACATACACTAGTTATCCTTTTCACATCCGTGATTGTCTCCCCCAGGCTCCTCATGTATCTGTTAATGGCCAGGTTATTGGGCTGTTTGAGGATTTCATCTTCAGCATATTTCAAGAAGGCCAAGGCAAACCGAAACAGCACCTGCAGAAACAGACACAAATAAACACTTGAAAACACACTACTGAAATATTCATGTACCAGCAGGCTAGTTTTGTTTCAATAAATCAATTAAAAATTGATCATGTTAAATATAAATATACTTAATATGCGAAAGATGAGTGGTAGGAAGATCAGAATGTAAAAACATATGTCCAATTCTTGACACTTTAAAAATAAAGTGTTTGCTTATTCTTCTTCTTCTGCGTTCATCCAGAGTGTTTTTTTTAGATGTAATTGCAGTGTGCCTGTTTATTTGTGCCCTTAGGCCGACACATCCAACTTTAGCGGGCATTTGTTGACCGGGTTAGCCTTCCCGGGTGTTTGCTTATTCAATAAGCTCCAACAGATTAATGTTATGTGGCTGAAAATGTACAAATACAGTAAATATATCTTGTCGTGTCTATCTGCAATGAAAGTCACATAGCAATTCACACATACAATTTCTCACAAAATGAGTAACAGTTCGCTTTGTTCTATATTTTTTAACAGGCAGGACTTGAATGTTTAAGTTGCCTAGTCTCTGACTGTCTCAAGTCTAGCCGCAAGGCAGCATGTCTGTGTCTCTGATTCTGTCTGGTATGGGAAACCTGGTCAATAGATACACTACGTCAACATAGCTCTTGGGGATCAGCACGGCCGGATGGATAAGAGTGCTCGTTCTTGAGCATCCAATGTGCTGGTGCCGAGGTGGAGGGTTCAACCCCTATACTGGTCAGATGGACTAAAATGCTGACTTCTCACCCTTGACTTGGGAACGTAAATTACAAGTACCTCTGAAGTCGGAGTTGGTTCGACTGAAGGCGAGGGGCACAGGTAATAGGGAAAGCTAATCCACATGCAGAAATCAGTCCAGTGCACTAGAAGTAGTAGCACGTTTATGGACAATGCCTGGGTTAAAAGCGGGCGAGCACGCACGCACGCGCACACACACACCACACACATATAGCTCTTGCCATAATTGGGACACTGAAGCCCCTCTGCCACTATAAGGTGAAGAAATGTAAGTGTGGAACCAACAAGTAATAAGTCAAATGTACAGCAGTATCATCAATCATTTACTGATTCATGTATACGAATATAGGATTAGCACCATATACAACTGAAGACATTAAAAGAATCCTGTACTTATTTTACAATGTAGATCATCATGATCATCCAGCTGCCTATCCTAAGCAGCACTTCGCCTCCATAACAGTTTGCCGATATTTCTCTCTACCATGCCTGTCTCAGTTGCTGTTATGTGTAAATTATCTATCACATCTACGTTTTGTTTTCCTCTTATCTATCCATCTACGTATGTCTTCCTCTTATCTATCCATATACGTTTGTTTTCCTCTTATCTATCCATTTACGTTTGTTTTCCTCTTATCTGTCTCCCTATGTGTGCCTCAGGGCTCACTGCTTTTTGCAGTTTATATTAATGATCTTCCTTTATATATCAATACAACTTGTGATCTATTTGCAGACAACTGTACTATATATACTAGTCAAGAAAACAGTAGTGAATTAGAGAATTCTTTACAAAAGGAATTCGATAAACTTACTAGATGGAGCAATGAAAACCGCATGCAAATTAACATCGACAAAACCAAATCCATGCTAATAACGACCAGACAAAAACTACAGACACTAGCCATAACTGGATCACCGCTCGAACTCCGCATGGGCATGTTACCTATAGTTAATGTGAATGAACATAAAACACTAGGTCTTTTAATTGACAGCCATTTGAGCTGGAGCTCTCATGTTCACGTTCTTACCAAGAAAATAGCACAAAAAGTTTACCAACTTGCTAAAATTCAGCACTTCCTGGACGAAAGCACACAAAAAATATTCTATACATGCTATATCCAATCACATCTCGATTACTGTTCCACAGTTTGGGATGGTTGCCCTAAATCTAATTTAAAATGACTATGTTCTCTACAAAACCGTGCTATTCGTCTGGTTTCTGACATAAAGCACGTTGAAAGTAATAATTTGTACAGTCATCTAAGACTTCTACCACTTCAAAAGCGCTTCCTTTTCAACAAAGCCAAATTAGTGAACAAAATTATATCTCAAAATACCCCAGAGTATCTTCTGCCGCTGATTCAATCTAATGCAATGAACAGCAAGCACCTAAATTTGTTACATGTCTCAAAGCCTAGATTGGACCTATACAAAACATGTTTCGCCTATTCTGGTGCTCACTTATGGAATCATCTGCCTCCAGATCTGAAAACTCCAATGAGTCCCTACACATTTAACCGAAAACTCTTTCAATACTTAATCCATACCGACTATATGCCACCATAATTCATTTACTGGTATAATTGTTCATTATAATCGTTCATTATAATTGTTTAACTATAATTGTTCACTATATATGTGTGTGCATGTGAGAGAGAGAGAGAGAGAGAGAGAGAGAGAGAGAGAGAGAGAGAGAGAGAGAGAGAGAGAGAGAGAGAGAGAGAGAGAGAGAGAGAGAGAAAGTGGGTGTCAGAGAGAGTGAGAGAGTGAATGTGTGTGTGCATGCGTGTGTGTGGAGAGAGTGATAGGAGCGAGAAATGGTAGGGGAATGTGTTGTGTGGGTGGGGGGTGTGGTGGTATGGGTGAGGATATGTGTGTGGGTGAGGGATAGTGTGTGGTGTGGGGGATGTGTGTGATGGGTGCGGGGAATGTTTGTTTGGGTGGGGTATATGTGTGGGTGAGTAGGGGTTGTGTGGTGGTTGGGGGAAGTATGTGGGCGTGTGTGGGTGGGAGATGTGTGCGTGGATGGGGAATGTGTGGGTGGGGGTGTGTTAGTGGCTTAGGGATGTGTAGGTGGGTGAGGGATGTGCATGTGTCGGGGTGGGATGCGTGAGTGGGTGGAGGATAAGTGTGGGTAGGGGTATTGTGATCGAGAGATGTTTGGTTGGGGGTGGGTGGGTGGGGGTGTGTGGGTGCGTAGTGGAGGATGTGTGCGTGAGTGAGTGTGTGTTGGTGGACGGGTAGGGAATGCATGTGTGGGTGGGAAGAGGTGTGTGGTGTGTTGGTTAGGGATATTGTGTGGGTGAGGTATGTGTGTGTGGATGGGGGATTTTTGTGGTGTGTGGGTGGGGTTATGTGGGGTGGATGGGTAAGGGTATCTGTGTGGGTGTGGGTGAGAATATTGTCTGGTATGTGGGTGGGGGATATGTGTGTGGTGTGTAGGTGGGGATGTGTGGTGGTATGTGGGTGTGGTATGTGGGTGTGGGATGTGTTGGTGAGGGATATGTGTGTGTGCGGTGCATGGGTTGGGAATATTGCGTGGTAGGGGATGTATGTGATGTGCGGGTGGGGGATTGTGTAATGGGGAATTGGGTTAAGGCATGTATGGGTGGGTGGAGGATGTATGTGTGGGTGGTGGGGTGTGTGTGTGAGTGGATTGGGGATGTATGGGTAGTTAGGGAGATGTGTGTGTGTGGTAGGTGGGGGATTGTGTGCGTGGGTGGGAAATATGTGGTCAATGGAGATGTGGCTGGGGGATGGGTGATTTGAGGTGTGGGGGGTGGGGGGTGGGGGATTGTGTGCGTGGGTGGGAAATATGTGGTCAATGGAGATGTGGCTGGGGGATGGGTGATTTGAGGTGTGGATGGGGAGAGGATGTGTGGGTTAGGATGTGTATGTGGGTGGGCGTGGGATATGTGGGTCGGTGGGGGAATGTTTGTGGGTGGCGAGTGTGTTTTGGTTGGGGGAACAGGTGAGGGGAGTGTGGGTGGGAGTGTATGTGTGAGAGTGAGTGAGGGAGTGTGTGCGTGCGTGCGTGCATGCGTTCATGTGAGAGTATGTGATTGAGAGAGTGAGTGTGTGTGTGAAGGATTGTGTGTGAGAGTGAGACAGTGCGAGAGTTGATGTGTTAGTGTGTGTGTGTGTAAGCGCGCGCATGCGTGTGAGTGTGTGTATATGAAAGAATACTGAGAGAGAGAGAGAGAGAGAGAGAGAGAGAGAGAGAGAGAGAGAGAGAGAGAGAGAGAGAGAGAGAGAGAGAGAGAGAGAGAGAGAGAGAGAGAGAGCTGAGCAGATGCATGTCATGTAACACGCATGTTATGTAACACGCAAATCCGTATGTTTGTGTATTCTCATCTGTCATATTATCAGTTAAATACCATTTGATTTTATCATGTATAATATAAACTTATGTACATTACTGTAGTTTGAGTGAGAGAATCAGTGAGTGTGAATGAGAGACAGAATGAGTGAGCATGAGAGTGAATATATGTGTGTGTGTGTGTGTGTGTGTGTGTGAGTGTGTGTGTGTGTGTGTGTGTGCCTGCCTTCTCTGTGTGTATCTCTGTGTGTGGGAGCATCACTATGTTTACGTCACATACTTTTTATGTACACATTTTTCTCCATGTTTAACATTTTTGTGAGACTGCTCATGACAATTGTCAGTGTATGTGTGTGAGTAAAGTGTGGGAGTTTGTTCATACTAGTTTCAATGCTAACGTGAGACATTTTGTATGTGTCTAGATGTGAGGAGGTGTGAGTGTGTGTGGAGGATGTGTGTGAGTGTGGGGATATGTGTGGGTGGGGGTATGTATTTGGATGGGTTGGGGTGTGTGGGTTTTTGTAGGTAGTGATATTTGTGGGAGTTGGTGGGATGTGTGGATGGATGTGTGGGGGTGAAAGTAGGGGTGTGGGAATGGGTGTGGGGGATGTGTGTATGGGTGGAGGATATGTGTATGGGATGGGTGTGGGATGTGTGTGTTTATGTGGGTGGAGATGTGTGGGTGGTTTGTGGAAGTATGTGTGGGTGGCGGGGTTGTGTGGGTAGGGGATTGTGTTGGGTGGATTGGGGATGCAAGGGCGGGTGGGGAGAAGTGTATGGTGTGTGGGTTTGAGATATGTGTGCGGTGTGTTGGTGGGGGATGTGTGCATGGTGTGTGGGTGGGGGGTGTGGTGGTATGGGTGAGGATATGTGTGTGGGTGGGGGATAGTGTGTGGTGTGGGGGATGTGTGTGATGGGTGCGGGGAATGTTTGTATGGGTGGGGTATATGTGTGGGTGAGTAGGGGTTGTGTGGTGGTTGGGGGAAGTATGTGGGCGTGTGTGGGTGGGAGATGTGTGCGTGGATGGGGAATGTGTGGGTGGGGGTGTGTTAGTGGCTTAGGGATGTGTAGGTGGGTGAGGGATGTGCATGTGTCGGGGTGGGATGCGTGAGTGGGTGGAGGATAAGTGTGGGTAGGGGTATTGTGATCGAGAGATGTTTGGTTGGGGGTGGGTGGGTGGGGGTGTGTGGGTGCGTAGTGGAGGATGTGTGCGTGAGTGAGTGTGTGTTGGTGGACGGGTAGGGAATGCATGTGTGGGTGGGAAGAGGTGTGTGGTGTGTTGGTTAGGGATATTGTGTGGGTGAGGTATGTGTGTGTGGATGGGGGATTTTTGTGGTGTGTGGGTGGGGTTATGTGGGGTGGATGGGTAAGGGTATCTGTGTGGGTGTGGGTGAGAATATTGTCTGGTATGTGGGTGGGGGATATGTGTGTGGTGTGTAGGTGGGGATGTGTGGTGGTATGTGGGTGTGGTATGTGGGTGTGGGATGTGTTGGTGAGGGATATGTGTGTGTGCGGTGCGTGGGTTGGGAATATTGCGTGGTAGGGGATGTATGTGATGTGCGGGTGGGGGATTGTGTAATGGGGAATTGGGTTAAGGCATGTATGGGTGGGTGGAGGATGTATGTGTGGGTGGTGGGGTGTATGTGTGAGTGGATTGGGGATGTATGGGTAGTTAGGGAGATGTGTGTGTGTGGGGGGTGGGGGATTGTGTGCGTGGGTGGGAAATATGTGGTCAATGGAGATGTGGCTGGGGGATGGGTGATTTGAGGTGTGGATGGGGAGAGGATGTGTGGGTTAGGATGTGTATGTGGGTGGGCGTGGGATATGTGGGTTGGTGGGGGATTGTTTGTGGGTGGCGTGTGTGTTTTGGTTGGGGGAACAGGTGAGGGGAGTGTGGGTGGGGGATGTGCGGGAGGGGGATAGGTCGGTTGGTGGGGTATGTATGTGTCCCTTGGTGTGCATGTGTGTGGGTAGGTGGGGGTGTGTGTGGGTGGGGTGATGTATGGGTACGTGGGAGATGGGCCTCATAACATGGTAATTTGCCTTGTTTATGTTTACAACATTCATTTCACAATGTTTATTTTTCTTCCTATGTAAATATATAATGCTCTTGATGAACGAAAGACGAGTGATTGGAAGGGCCGAATGTAAGACGGCTCCCAATTTGTGACCCTAATAAAGTTGATTTAGTTGATTTGATTACACTTTCAACAAATAATTATTAATTATCTCATCTAGATAATAATATATAATTATCTTATGTGGATTTTCATGTCTTTCTACATTTCCAAAATATGTCATTTTCCTCACTTTTGTTTGTCTCATTAATCAGCCTTTTTCAATTAAGTTCTTGTTGGATAGATATTATTGTTCTCCTTTCTGACCAATGAAACTGTAATCATATTCCGCAACATATATGTTCAAAGACTAATGTATGCTTTTCAGCAAATATCCACGCTTCACACATATGTTGCCACAGGAACTGTGCATACTCTCAGTGCTCTGACTTAGTTAGTTAGTTAGTTAGTTAGTTAGTCGACAGATCATCCTCGTTGCACATCGAACCATTCAGTCCATAAGTGCTCGGATCCCCTCCTCAGCAAATCCCGCAGCGTGTAGCGGCTAACGACGCCAGTTCTGTGTTGGTTTATCAATCTTCTTTGGCTTCCTGCGTAGTGTTCTTGTTTGGCCACCCCTCTTTTAATTTGCTGCTCTCGCAGTCTGGCCATTGTTGTAGATTCACAGTCATCACTTGGTTCTCGCAAAAGTCTCACTTCTCGTAGAGCATTCAGAATGCCAGCCTGGTCCATGGCGCGTCTGCCCTCCACAGTAGCCTCACCTGCGAGCTTGTCAGCCCGCTCATTTCCTTGTACTCCCGCATGCCCTGGCACGAAGATGAAACTAATCTTTGCCAGCCGAGACCGCTTCAGAGACAGCAACCATTCTCTTCGGATCGACCCCTCCTCTATCCTCTTGATCATGTTCATTGAGTCGCTAAGGAAACAAGCCCTAGTGAATGTCTGTGTCTCGAGCCATGTTATTGCTTTACTTACTGCCATGACTTCCATGGTCAGGCTACTTGTGGTTTCAGTGAAAGCACCAGAGTCCTCCTTCACAATTCTCCCTCCGGCCCAAGCTGTAAAGGCCCATGAGCTTCTCACATGTCGGACGACCGACCCATCTGTGTAGATGACCGCGTCACTGTCTAGCGAATTCTCGAAAATCAACGCTTGTACTTCAGCCTCAACAGCAGCCGGATTTTCTTGTCTGCATTTTCTATCTAGTTGGATGCAAACTGAAAAGGATGTGCAGAAGTCTGTTGGCACTTGCACCCACTCCTCGCCAGGTTCTAAGTCCTCAAGTGAACACACCTGTTGAAGAATGTCTTCGGCTTGACCCTTCCACGACCGTCCTCTTTTTAACCTGCTGCCCTTCACCTTCCTAATTTCACTATGCAGTGGATGTTGTGTGTTTGCGTTAATTCTGAGGTAGGCGCGTGCCCTGCAAACTTGTATTCTCTCTTCAATGGTTGGAAAATCAAGAAGGTAGCGCATCGCCCTGCATGCTGTATCTCTTGTACATCCAAGAATAATGCGCATAGCTTCATTCTGTATCCTTTCCATCCCTTCTATCTGCTTATGGCTGAGAGTCAGGATTGCCATTGCATACTCCAAAACAGACATGACCAGCCCCTCGTACAGAAGACATAGATGGCGCTGCTCACAGTTTGCTGCCGCCATCACCCGCATCGCTGCCAAACCCTGCTTGGCCTTTGTTATCACCTGGTCTATGTGCACATTATAAGCAAGGCTTCGATCAAACCGTATCCCCAGGTAATTCATTGCCTGCGTTCTTTCCACCGTCTCTGAACACAGCATTACAGTTGGTGTTGGATTGTTGACAATATGATTATTCAACGAGAACCAAGTCACTGTTGCCTTTGTTGGGTTGACCATTGCCCCAGCTTCATCACACCAAGTACTTATGCGATTGAGTTCGGTTTGTAGTTCCACAGCAACCTCCTCTCTATCCTTACCCTGACGATACACTAAAAATCATCGGCATATGACAATGTCCTGCCAGGTCCAGTGATCTGCTCACTGGTGATTCACTGTGTAGGCGTTGAACAGTACCGGAGATAATGGTGATCCCTGTGGTAGGCCAGGATATATTGTTGTTGGTTCCGAAGTCCAACTGCCACATCTAAAAACTACTTTCCGTTGGAAGAGGGCTGCAGCGATCCAACTAAGGAGGAATGGACTTACGTTTAGTTCAAGAAGCTGAAACATTAAAAAATCCAGTGGTACTCTGTTGTATGCGTCCTCAAGATCAATCGCTGCAGCAACAGTTTCAGTGCCTGAGTGGAAACCTTCATAGACATCATGGGCAAAGACTGCTGCATTGGTCCAGGTTTCTCTTTTTGGACGGTACCCACCCAGGGTAGGTGGGAAAACACCTTGCCTCTCTAGTTGGCTTGATATTTTCCTGGCAATTACCTTCTCCAGCAGCTTGCCTATTGTATTCTGCATGGTTATAATTCGATATCCCTGAATTTTTTTGTGGTCTCTGTCAGGCTTCGGCAAGGGAATCAGATAGCTGTGTAACCATTCCTCCTTGATGCTAGCACTCCCTATACTGTTGTTGTACATGTCTGCTAGTTTCTCTAGCTCATTGTCGGTACACCTATTTATGTCGTCGTATCTTATGCCATCAGGACCTGGAGCACTGTTTTTTGATCGTCGAAGCACAGCCTTGATTTCTTTCACTGTCACTGTGTCTTCATCTGAAGTGTTCTAGGCCTTGTGTAACAGTGAGGGAACTAGGTTAGGAGTAAAGAGTTAAGGAATGATGCGCATTCCTTGACTAGGGGGAAAATCATAGTGAACGTGTGTGCACGAATGAAGAAGTGTATCTAGGAGAACACACACGTCACTTAGGGGGATTGAAAAGACATGTCAACACCGGGCAGGGAGTCTACCATCATGTGTGCTGTAGTATAACTATTCGGCCAATAAAGTATGTTTATAACAACGCGGAGACTTGGGTCCTATACGATCACGTGCTTAACCTGTCTTGACCACACTATGACAGCAGGTTGATTTGGTGCCGTGAAAGTCTGAAACATGGGAGGTCGCGGAGAGAGTACCGCTATGGAAAATTGTTGTGTCTGGGCGTCTGGAGAAGGAAGTTGTAAATATTGAGAAACGCAACAGATGAAAGCCGCCTGTTAATAGTTATTGTATACCTGTTTAACAAGGAGTTCCATTTTCAAAGACAGCGCTCAAAAAGGTTTGATTGATAAACTTATTTTTTTGAAAGACTGATGTTATTACATATTTAATCCTATAAATTAACTGGAGAATTGACCAACGCTAATTGTATAATTGATCAAGTAATGCCGTTCTGCATCAAAAATCAGTACAAATTATGAAGTTTAACCCGTGGGACTGTTGAGGGTGAAGTCAAGGTTATGGTGCAAATTTCATAATTATGAAATCAAGATCTGCAATACTTTCTACAGTCACTTCACATTTAGAAGGCATTGATGAAATTTGTCTCAACTTATAAGATAAAGCACTTTAAACTGACCATGGCGAGAGTCCCACATGAAAATTAGAGATTGGATAGCGTCAGCTTTAAATCAAATTGTTGTTGACTGGATTACGTTTGCGCTGAAATATATATATGAAAAACCCAGATGGCTGTTGGAAACTGAGTTTTTTTTGCTGAAGTCGTGAGCAGTTGTCGTTTGCGTGAAGGTGACCTTACTTGAAGGGAATCTACAGTTAATCGAGCAAGTAAGCAAGCAGTTTTGTTGCGAGCCTGGTATCGAGCGTAATCTTCGTCAGGAATTAATTGGAAAGAACTGACTTCGACTTCGATTAAATTATTACGGAAAGAAATCCAGAGGCTCTTCTTTGTTCTGCTCATTTCAACGAGGTTGATTAGAGTCCTTTGTTAATGTGGTGTAGGTAATTCTGAATCAGTAGCTCATTTAAATTCTTTTATCAAAATTCAGGATTGAAACAGGAATATTCTTCGTCAGGATCTTCGATTGGAGGCTTTAGTTAAGTTAATTAGATAATATTAGAGTAATTAACAGATTATGTATTGTTGCTGAATTTGAAATTAACATTGTTTGAAATATTTGTATATTGCTTGATAATTATAGATTTTAGGATGGAATCCCAAGATTTTTCACAGGTACTGACTGGAGTTGGCGGGGCAATATCAAGGTTGGATGCAGTGTTAAGACAACAAAATGTAAACAGTGATGTTGAAAGATTTAGTGGTCAAGCAAATCAGTTTAAGAAATGGATCATTTCTATTGAGAAACATGCATATTTAATAAACGCTACAGATGGGGAGAAAAAGAATTTGGCATACAGAACAAGTACAAGTCCAGTTTCTGACCATATAAGAAGAAAATTAGAGGCAGCAGGAGGTGAAACCTGGGAAGAATTTAAAGATGATCTCGCAAGAAAATATGCTGAAATTACTGATCCACAACACGCATTCTCAGTATTGCGACAGACTAGACAAAGCAGCACAGAAAGTGTCCAGTTATACAGTGACAGGTTTATCAATTTAGCTGAAGAGTCATTTTTAGGACAGAATGTACGAGCTGAAGAAGTGGAACGGATGTTAGTAGGGATTTTTGTTGATGGGATTAGGTCAGATGGATTGAAATTTAAATTATTAAGAGAGAATCCTGCAAGATTGTCACAAGCGGTAGATATCGCTATACAAGAGGAAAGCTTGAGGAGGAGGTTTAGGTTAAGAGTAGGACGAGAGTTAGGTAGTAGTTCAGAAGATAGAATTGAAGAACCTATGGAAATAGGACAGTATAGACATGGATGGAGAGGAAGACGAGGAGAAATACAGATGGTACAAAGAAACGAGAACGTATATAATCAAGATAGAAGAGGACAAGTGAGAAATACTGTAAGAAACATGGAAGGAAACACAAATAACTCGAATGTAGTTTGTTGGGGGTGTCACAAACGGGGGCACATTTTTCGCTTTTGTGGTAACAGAAGTGGCCCATCGAATACACAAAATAGTAGAGGTGTTCAGTCGAGTATACAGAATAGAATTGCAAATGGCAGACCAGTAAATTGGAATTCTGGAGAAATACAGAGAAATTTTAGAAGGTCAGGAAATCAGGAAAATTGGCATCCCGCTTACTGAATAGGGTCGGCAGTAGGAGGGAAGATAGTAAGATCCAAAAAGGGCATCAATATATTAAAAACCCAAAGGATGAGTATAATAGAACATTTAGAAATAAAAAACAAGACGAGGTAAAACAATTGTCATTAAATATGGTAGATCCTAGCTCATGTATAGTACAGATAGGAAAATATAAAGTTAGAACATTAGTGGATTCGGGAGCACAAGTTAGCGTGATTAAAGAAGCATTTTTATATCGAATGTTAAAAAATTGTAAAATATTTAGAATTCAGGAGAATCTTCATTCGGTAACGGGACAAAAGTTAGAAGTGCTAGGACAAACGATGATAAATTTGAAATTAGGAGGGATAAATGTCAGGCATATGTTTCATGTGGTTAAAGATTTAAATAGAAATATGATATTGGGACGAGATTTTTTATTGAAAAATGGGGTGAGACTTTTATTTGATTTGCATAAATTAAAATTCCAAGATGTTTACGTAGATCTAGAAGAAGATATGCATGTGTCGACACTAGTTAGAGTCAAAACGACCATGAATTTAAAACCACAGTCAGTTAATTTGATACAAGCAAGACTGAAGAGAAACCCGTATTATGTAGCAGGAAACATAGTCAGAATCACGGAATTGCAAAATGAAATAATTGATGAGCCAGGTTTAGAAGTTCCGGATGGAATAATAGAATTAGATAAAAGTTTAACATTTCCAGTAATGGTTATTAATAACACAGGTAGAGAAATTAAATTATACAGAGGATGTGTAATAGCCAAGCTAGAACATAACGTTAGTGACATATTGGCAACAGATAGAGTAAATATGGCAGGTATAAGTTATTCAGAAACCTCTAGTGAAAGAATTAATAATAGACGCGGATGCAGAAGAAAAGGGAACGTAAGAATGGATGAATTGATCCATCCATATAGAAGAAATACAGCACAAATACATTCACTAAACAAAGTAACAAGAGAAAAAGAATTGTTAGCACAATTAAAAACTTCGCCAGAAAATAAGGAAGTGTTAGAAAAACTTATAAAGCAAAATCAAGATGTGTTTGCGATAAATGATTTAGAATTGGGTAAGACACAAACAGTTACGATGGAAATAGACACGGGAGATCATCCACCAATTAGTTTAAAACCATACAGAACTCCATTAAGAAATAGAGAAGTCGTAGAAAAGGCAATAGAAGATATGTTGAAAGCAGGCATAATAACAAGGTCAAAATCAGAATGGTCATCTCCGGTCGTCATAGTAGCCAAATCTGATGGTTCGAACAGGTTCTGCTGCGACTATAGGGCGTTAAATAAAATTACTAAGAATGTAGCGTACCCATTGCCGGTGATTGATGATATTTTGGGGTTACTTAATGGCTCTACATATTTCACAACGCTGGATGCAAGGGCAGGATTTTGGTGTATTCCGATGTCGAAGGACGCGCAAAAGAAAAGTGCCTTTTGTACTCATATGGGTTCTTACGAATTCTTACGTATGCCATTCGGTCTCAAAAATGCACCATCTCACTATATGTTCTTAATAAATGAAGTACTAGACGGTATGCAAAGTTTTGCCCTAGCATATATTGATGACGTATTGATTTTTACGAAAGGAGATGTAGAGAATCATTTGAAACATGTTAGACTAGTATTTGACAGATTAAGAAAGCATGACGTTAAATTAAAGCTAAGTAAGTGCCAGTTTTTAAAGACAGAAACAAAATATTTAGGTTATATAATAAATAGGGAAGGTATTAAACCAGACCAGGAAAAGATAAAGGTTATTAAAGAGTTACCTCCTCCCACTAACGTTAAGGAAGTGCGTGCTTTTATAGGAACGTGTGCGTATTATAGGCGGTTTGTACCAGCCTTTTCAAGGATAGCAATACCTATTACGAATTTAACGGGAAAATACGCTAGGTTTAAGTGGGATGATGAGTGTCAAAAAGCGTTCGAACTTTTAAAAGATAGCTTAACAGTGGTACCATTATTGACACATCCAGACTTGAATAAACAGCTAATATTATACACAGATGCTTCAGACAACGCAATAGGAGCATGTTTGGTTCAACCATATGAAGGAGAAGAATCTGGAATACCAGGGGTTAAAAATGAAAGACCAATCTATTTCTTGTCTCATAAACTCAGCAAGACTCAAAAGAAATGGCCGATTATTGAGAAAGAAGCATATGCTATACACTACGCTCTTCAAAAATTAAATTACTATTTACATAACGCCAATTTCATTATTAGAACTGACCACATGCCATTAAAGTCGATATTAGAAGCACCAATACAAAATAGGAAAATACAAACCTGGGCATTGAATTTACAAGGGTACAATGCTAAGGTTGAATATGTGTCAGGGAAACATAATACGTGCGCCGATCTTTTGTCTAGAATCCCGTACCCACAGTCATCAGGAAACACGGAAGATGAAATTGAACCAGACATAGACGATCGAAACTGGCAAGTAAATATATTAGATTCTGCCATAATAAATAGGGAAGAATTTGAGAGTTTACCATCGGATCAAGAGTCTGAACCTAGAACAGAAGACCCACATTTAGAACAGTTTGATATGAAAACAGAACAAGAATTAGATCCAAAGATAGTACAGATAAAAAGAAAACTGAAAGAAACAGGGGAAAATAGTTTTAAAAGAAAGTTTGTAGAGTTACAAGAAGACAATCAATTATATTATATCAGTGAAAAAGGTGAAGGAGTAAGAAAATATATTCCGAAACATTTAGAACAAGAAGTCTTAAAGGCATATCACGATAATAATGGTCATTTTGGACGAGATAAGTTAGTGAAGGCTATTAGCAGTAAATATTACTGGCCGAATTTATTCAAAAGTGTATATGAATATGTTGAAGCGTGTGAAAAGTGTAGGTTAAGAAACATGAAGATAATCAAATGTCCTTTACAAGATACCGATATTCCTCAATTTCCAATGCAGAAAGTAAGTTTGGATATTTCAGGTCCTCATCCAAAAACATTATCGGGAAATGTATACCTACTACATATAGTTGATTCATATAGTCTCTGGCCAGAAGTTTATCCAATTCCAGACAAGAGTGCTGATTCAGTTATAAATATGCTTTTACAAGAATTTATACCAAGGTTTGGGTGTCCACAAATAATACTTACAGATAATGGGAAAGAATTTGTAAATAAAAAGTTTGAGAAATTGCTAAAAGATTGGAATATAAAACACATTAGGACTTCATATTACAGACCAACTTCTAATGCTAAAAATGAGAGACAACACAGAACACTATACAATATTCTAGCGAAAAATGTAGAAGAACACGATATGGATTGGGATCTTTATTTGGGGATAGCATTAGCGGCGATACGTACACACGAAAATGAAGGAACAGGTTTCTCACCATTTTACTTGGTACATGGAAGAGAACCAATATTGCCAATTGATAATTTATTAAAGCCTAGGAGAAAATATCTGGGGGAAGATTTTCAAGAAACAAGGTTGCAAGAGATGCATAAAGCACATGTACGTTTAAGAAATAATATAATTAAGGCTAGAGAAAGACAGAAGAAATACGCAAATAAAAATGCACACTTACAAGAGTTTAACGTAGGTGATAGAGTATATTATAAAAAACATAGAAAAAACTCTAAGTTTGATGCTCATTGGGTCCCGGGATACTATATTCTAGAAAAAAAAGGTCCAGTGTCATATACTATTAAGAATCAAATTTCAGGGCATGTTGCACGTTCACATGTAGAGCACTTAAGGCGGGATAATGAAGAAAGGAATGCAGAGAATAATAATAATAATTATTGTTCCGAAGAAATATTGTCAGGTGGACAGTTTGTCAGACAAACGGTATATCCAATACCTATAGAGAATGGAAAACAAGTAACAACAGCTGAACAAGAAGAAACGGTACCAAAAACAGTCATGACAGAGGAAAATAACATGTATGACGATTATATTAGTGAAGAGTCGGTCAGGGAAAATATCGAACCTCCATTTATGAATACAAGACAGGCAGTAAAAAGAAAGTTGGATAGACAGAAAGAAAAAGAAATTAAGAGGCAAAGGAAACTTAGAGTGAGTTCTTCAAGTGGTGAAGATATGCCAGTATTTGAAAATTTGTTGAGACGGCAAGACAGGAAAATTAGATTGGATTTAGAAAAGAAGAAATTAGCGGTTGCTAGTAATGGATATACAGACGGGGAAGAAGAAATGGATGAAAAGTCAGAAACTGATGAAGAAGCTGATATGAAAGAAGATAGCTCTCCTCGGGAGGATAGCGACATTGATGTAGATATTGCAATTATAGAAAAAAATTTGAAGTTATTAAGAAAATGGAGAAGAGATAGATAAATAGCTTGGTAGAATATTCTGCAGATGGCAGATAGAAGAAGAAGTTAGACACGATATTTTTGTGTTTACAAAGAAGGTACTTGGTGGAGTTTTTTTTTCTAAAACGGAAAATTATTATTGGGTACTCATAATATGGTCTTGAAATTCATAATGTATGTGTAAATTGATTAATGTGTGGGGATAAATATGATGAGGGGATTAATATGGTTTGCTCAATTGTTGGAACTGCAATTGTGTTTTATGAAATGTGAAAAATAAGTTAACTTAGATGGTTATTTTTACAATGTTTTGGTTTTATTGAGTGTGTTTAAAATGATTATTACTTGAAGTTCAGTTAGAAGATGAATTAAAGTGGTGGTTAGTGAAGTGACTCAATATGTAGTAATGGAGGGGTATGTGGTTATTACATGTGGGGTATGCAATGTATATACAAGGTTTATAATAGGAGCTGGGTTGAACAGCGTTTAATGGGAGAATATGGGGGGAATGCCAGGTTGAGTTTTGGCATTTAAATAACTGGATATTGGAAGAAGAAGACTGTACTTAACAGTATAATAATAGTTAGGAGGTTTTTTTTGTTGAAGGAATGGTAAACGGGAAATTGATGACCTGAATAGTACAAAGGCTGGCAGTTTTGGATTAACATATTTTTTTTTGATAATAACAATTATTATTGACGGAAACTGAAGATAAATTTGGAAACTTTATTTTTTGATAAAGTTTTGAGAATGTATGGGAAGAGAAAGGTGATTACTTCTTACTTTTTCCTTACTTTTTCTTTCTTATTTTTTTTGGTGCGCACCAACCCAAATCTAATCTAACTATATTTTTTCTGTCTATCCTAGAATCCTGAGAGTGTGAGAATGTGAATAAGGGGGAAATAAAGGATAAGGGAATATCTTCAGTTTTGTCAATCATAATTTGGATGGACATTTTAAAGTAAAAGCGGTTCGCTTATGGAGACTTTTGTATTGTGGGGAATTTTATGGAGAGTTTTGTAGAGAGTTTTCTAGAGAACTTTATAACGAGTTTTGTAGAGAGTTTCGATATTATTGTCTCTGGTTAGCAATTGGCTATGTGGAGATAGGAGAATTGAGTTAGGAAATAAATGGAATTGTTGTTATTGTAGGATAAAGATGTAAAGTTAAATAATTAAAAGTGGGGGTTGAGATTTTTTCAAGGAAAAATTCTCTTTTAAGAAGGGGAGGCAATGTAACAGTGAGGGAACTAGGTTAGGAGTAAAGAGTTAAGGAATGATGCGCATTCCTTGACTAGGGGGAAAATCATAGTGAACGTGTGTGCACGAATGAAGAAGTGTATCTAGGAGAACACACACGTCACTTAGGGGGATTGAAAAGACATGTCAACACCGGGCAGGGAGTCTACCATCATGTGTGCTGTAGTATAACTATTCGGCCAATAAAGTATGTTTATAACAACGCGGAGACTTGGGTCCTATACGATCACGTGCTTAACCTGTCTTGACCACACTATGACACTTGCATCTGTCTGATGTGACCTCCTTGGCCAGATTTGACTTGTATTGTTCTATCTGTTTCAAGCCAGATCTGACTTGTATTGTTCTATCTGTTTCAAGCCAGATCTGACTTGTATTGTTCTATCTGTTTCAAGCCAGATCTGACTTGTATTGTTCTATCTGTTTCAAGCCAGATCTGACTTGTATTGTTCTATCTGTTTCAAGCCATACAGATTTTAATTGCTTTAGCTTTAGTACAGCAATGATGTTCTTTTAATTTCTGTCATCACACTTCCATCGTCAATCAGCAAAGATTCTAGATATTCATAAAGTGAGAAAATTAATGTTGTTTTTAAATAGCCTTCATGAACAACCACAAACTGATAACATTACACGCTACAAGAAACAATTTCAGTAATTACAAGTATATAACCATGTGAAAAAAATTACAATGGGAGACACAAAACAGAACAAAAAAGTAATAAGTAGGTTCACTTATCTTGGTGAAATCTTCATATAAAAAATAATTCATAGAAGATATAAACATAATTACTGATTCTGCTGTATGTGCTCTGAACTATATTCATACTCGTGATAATTATGTTTAGAATTTTGTTTTTTTTTTTTTTTTTTTTTTTGCGTATCCTTTTACAGGACTTAGCTGTCAACAGCAGCATCTTTCAGCTGTCTGTTGATCTCTTGGCAAGATTACGCTCAGTAGTTTGCCATTGCTTTCTGAGCGGCCGGCTCAGTATCCGCAAGTCACGAGCGGGGGTCGAACCACCTCAGTTCTCGCTCCGCTGCGAGACTCTGCGTGATAAACGGGATTACAGAGAGAAAGTGTTGTAACCCCACAGCCAGAGAGACCGGCATGTTTAGAATACAAAAGACAAAAGCAACTTTTATAACACTGGGAAATTTGTGGGAGTCAAAAGAAATTAAACTTAAAACATTAAAATCTAACATTAAATCAGTACTTCTGTGTGCATCAGAAACATGGTGAATGACTAAAACGATTGCAAATAAACTGTACAAATTCATTAATTGATACCTACGCAAAATAGAAGGATTAAATTGGTATGACTTAATCACTGAGGTGAAGCTCATGACGAAAACAAGACAAATGCCACTGAATCAAGAAGTGAATATTTGATGGCAGAAAGGACAGACATTGAGAAAACCTAAGAATATTATAACTAGAGAGGATTTATTTTTAATCCACATGGCAAAAGAAATAGAGGAAGACCCAAAAATACAATGAAGAATTTATGTGGATACAAAAGAGTATGGGAAGGTCATGGGCAAAGCTGTATGAGATAGCTAAAGATGGGACAGCTTGGATAAGTGGGTTGTGGGACTATGCCTCAATGGGAGATAAAAGGATGGAAAAAAAGAAGATAATTACTTGTAATGATTAACTTTTGTTTCTTCTTTTTCTTCAATTGTTGAATAAATGAAACAACAATGACATGCGAAAAACAAAATGCGCACTGGAAAACTAGGTTATATTAGTGAAGTTTCAAGGGGATCTCACCTTGCTGCCTTCATATAAGAAAACATCCCAAATTCTCAGGAACAGTTCGGGATGAACCCCATCAACAAATATTGTGAGAAATAAGTTGAATGTGAAGAGGGTAATATCTACATCATTGATTTCCATGTGTGTATGCAGCTTTGGGCACTTATCCTGAACAAGATCCTTTAGTACTCTCTGAAATGTAAGAATGTGAGAGGAAAAACTTAGGTAAGACTATAGTAAAGTAAAGTGACATGAGGAAAACACTTAGGTGAGACTACAATAAAGTAAAGCGACATGACAAAAGCACTTTGTTGAGACTACAGTAAAGTAAAGTGACATCAAGGTGAGGTTACAGTAGTGAAAAGTGACATGAAGAAAGACGAGTAAGACTACAGCAAAGTGACATGAGGATGATCTTAGGTAAGACTACAGTAAAATAACATAAGGAAAAAACTTTGGCAAGACTACAGTAAAGTAATGTGACATGAAGAAAAACTTAGGTAAGATTACAGTAAAATGACATGAGAAAAAACTTAGGTAAGTCTACAGTAAAATGACATGAGAAGAAACTTAGGTAATTCTACCGTAAAGTAATGTGACATGAGGAAAACACTTAGGCAAGACTACAGTAAAATGACATGAGGAAAAAACTAAGGGAAGACTACATTAAGGTAAAGTGAAGTGAGGAGAAACTTAGGTAAGACTGCAGTAAAGTAATGTGACATGAGGACAAACTTAGGTAAGACTGCAGTAAAGTAATGTGACATGAGGACAAACTAAGGTAAGACTGCAGTAAAGTAATGTGACATGAGGAAAAACTTGGGTAAGACTACGGTAAAATGACATGAGGAAAAACTAAGGTAAGAAGTGAGGAGAAAATTAAAACTACATTAAGGTAAAGTTACATACAGAAATTAAATTAAAATGTTTTGCGTATCCTTTTACAGGACTTAGCTGTCAACAGCAGCATCTTTCAGCTGTCTGTTGATCTCTTGGCAAGATTACGCTCAGTAGTTTGCCATTGCTTTCTGAGCGGCCGGCTCAGTATCCGCAAGTCACGAGCGGGGGTCGAATCACCTCAGTTCTCGCTCCGCTGCGAGACTCTGCGTGATAAACGGGATTACAGAGAGAAAGTGTTGTAACCCCACAGCCAGAGAGACCGGCACATACAGAAATACTTAGGTAATAATACACTAAAATAAACTAATTTTACTATTGCTCCAAGGAGATGGAGGAGAGCTAATGCACAGAGCCATGTTGATGAGGTTTACTTTGTGCGTGTAATAAAAAGAATTCTCCGGGTCTTCAGGAGTAATAGGGATATGGTACTATAGTATGTCCAGAAATGAATGCCGTCATTCACGATCAATTATTTTGAAAACTGTCTGTTGCATCATTATGAAATTTTTCCTGCCGTCTTTTATTTACCCCCACCCAAGAAATATGTCTTTGATAGGTCCAAAAGCAACTTAAATCATGAAAAGCGGCGACATTTCTTTGACGTTTTGATGAAAAACTAGTGATTTCTCGCTAACTAACTTGTTTTACAATAATGCCAATTCCCCCGCCAGTTCGGATGACAAACACAAGGCATATCCAGATTTGTATGGGAGTGGGTGCATTGTCTGCTCTGCTGAGACGGAACATGATTACATGTTTTGCACGACGAATATAGCTGTGAATGTCTCTGTAGTGGGCTTCCTTCTTAACGGTCAAGATGTTGGTCCTCTTTTAATTGAAGTTTATAGAATGATTTGTATGTTCGTGTGTTGTCCCCTCATTTGACAACGTGTTTCTTCTCACGTTTCTTGTTATGCCACAATATGTCAGTTCCCACCGCAATATTACTCTTCGGTTGGTATTCGATGCGTCTAGAGCTTTTTGTTTTTTCAATGTCAGTTGTTTGTCACCCTTGAGGGCTCACGGAATTGAAAATTCATCACTGTGGAATACAAACTGTTGCCATTAACAAGTTGTATTGTTTATGCCGATGCTGTAATGTTTAGGGCCTGCAATTCTTCTGAATATTTGTAGCAAAATATCCCAGTTGGTGTGCACGTGGATTAAGGTCTATGATCTGCTCAGAACTTAATCTGTGTCGGACGATTCCAGCAGGTTGATGACTGCTCTCGGTTGCATAAAATTCAATCCATCCTTTCTCCAGTGATCCTCTTCCTCTTTCAACACATGGTCCTCACATTTTTCCAGTAACTTTTATCAATATTTAATAGCGCGGACTAGATTAGTATCTTGACGTCAGACAATTTGAATATAGTATTGTCAGCTGAAACCTGTCCTTTAATTTTAGCCCACACAAGTTCTGTAGGGTTAAAATGAGAATGGTACGGCAGAAGTCTCAAGCACCCATGACGATGCTCTTCTATCATCTTGTCGATTTGATATTTCTTGCTTTTTTGGCGTCTGTTTTACAAGGGACAACAATTCTAGCTAGAAATACGTTTCTGGAAATGGTATGTTTTCCATTCGGAGCCATATCTTTATTACTCCCTTTGTGCTCGATGAGTAGGTATTTTGTCTTCTTGGGCAACAACATTGATATCATGCATTGTCCATAATTGGACACGGCGGTCTATCTAGGGATGGAAGCACAGTATTCTTGAGCCAATCTCTAAATACATTACCATTCATCTTATTATGATAATCCCTATTGTCTGTATGCTTTGATACGAACATGAGCCCAGCATTCTGTTGTAAGCCATTATGCATATTACCAGCATGGGCCATGACCAAAAGCTGTCCTATACTACTGGGCACATATTGCTTTATCTGCCCATCCACTGATTGCCATTCCTTATCACTTTTATGGTGCGCATTGATCCACATTTAATCCAAACACACTATGCCATAATTTTCTTTGCGCATTTCCCTTATTTCAAGTAGGTATCTGCTTCTCATGGCTCCTAAATGCGGTTGTTTGCAAAGAATATTTCTACCGCCTTTGTACTTTCTAAAAGTGAAGATAATGTCCTTATAATTTTCCACAAAGTTGTTTTGGATATCTCTATGTTATTGTTCTTTCTCAACCAAACCCTATGTTTTCTTACAGTCACTGTTTCTTTGGCATCCAGCATTTTTATAATGCTTTTTTGGAGACCTTTGGTAAGGATGACTCTCATGTCCTTTCAGGACCCATCCCCCACTGGTCCAAGCCTGACACCCAGCTCGTGCCTGTGGCTCCTAGAAGCTGTCAGCATGCGACAGCGGCCACCCCCCGGGCAACAGCTGTGAGAGGCTGGCTAAACCAGGCATGGGTATCCGATTTGGTGTCAAACCAATAGGTAAACTAGGGTATGCCTACCCAGCATGTGAAGACAGGATTCGGCAGACTGCGCGGAAGAAATCATTCCTGATTCAACGGGCAAGACGGCGTTTACCTGCAAAGCGTTGTGGAACGTAATGAGCACGGCAAGGCACGTAGAGCGCCCTGGTCATCCACTGCACCTGTATTCGTCTCCAGTTGTCTCGACTTGTCTTGCCACTGGACTCAGATGGACTCAGGCGAGAGAGTGAGGTCGACGAATTGCGCAACTCTTCCTCACTTTAATCCAAGTCATCGCGCAAGTCATTCTTCATCCAACGTCACATATCGCCATTAAGTCGGCCCTGGTCGGCAAATTAGCTGGATTTCCAAAGGCTATAAACGACAGGCTCATGACCATGAAGTTGCCTCTGCTGAATGGAAGGAAGCACGCAACCATTGTGAGTGTCTACGCACCAACTATGACCAACGAAGATGATGTCAAGAACAAGTTCTATGAGGACCTGCACAATGTATTAACATCTGTTCCCAAAGGAGACAAACTTATACTCCTTGGGGATTTCAATGCCAGAGTAGGCACGGACACCACCTCTTGGAGTTGCATTATTGGAAAGCATGGAGTCGGAAATTGTAACAGCGATGGACTCCGCCTCCTTCAGACATGTGCCGAACATGATCTCCTGATTACGAACACAAATTTCCGTCTCCCCATGAGAAATAGGACATCGTGGATGCACCCTCGCTCGAAACACTGGCACCTCATTGACTATGTCATCGTCAGGAGGAGTGACAGACAAGACGTTCGAGTGACAAAATCCATGTGTGGTGCTGAATGTTGGACAGACCATCGTCTCATTGTCTCGAAAATGAAAATCCACATCAGGCCACCACGGCGTCCTCAAGGGGCGAAAATGCAAACAAAGCTAAATGTCACCCGCCTAAACAGCAAGAAAATGCAGCAGTCGTTTGAAATTATGCTGGAAGACCGCCTCAAGCCCAATGCTGAAGCTAAACAGGATACAGAAACAGAATGGAGAGCCCTAAAGGACACAATTTACAACACTGCTATGGAAATCCTGGGTCCAGCCCCCCGATAGCATAAAGACTGGTTTGATGAAAATTCTGAAGACATCAACCAATTGCTGGCCGAGAAACATCTTCTCCTCAAGGCACATTTGAATAACCCAAAGTCAACATAAAAAAAAGATGCTTTCAAGAACATTCAGAGAGTAGTGCAGCAGAAACTTCGGCACATGCGGGGCTCCTGGCTGAGCAGCAAAGCTGATGAAATTCAGGGCTTTGCTGACAGACATGATATGAAAAACTTCTACGACTTACTGAAAGCGGTCTATGGTCCTTCATCACCAGGCATAGTTCCCCTCCTTAGTGCAGATGGGGGAACATTGGTCACCGAGAAGAAAGAAATCCTTCAACGCTGGGCAGAGCATTTCAGCAAAATCTTAAATGCAACTTCCTTCTTCGATGATGAAACCATCAACTGCCTTCCTCAAGTTACCACCAATGAGACACTTGATGACCTGCCAACCATAGTGGAAGTAAACAAAGCCATCCAGCAACTCTCCAGCGGCAAGGCACCTGGTCCTGACTCCATCCCAGCAGAGATATACAAGGCAGGTGGGCCGGTCCTAACAGAGCAGCTTCACCAAGTCTTCACAAACATATGGATGAACGAGACCATGCCACAAGATTTTAAGGACGCGTCAATAGTCCACCTTTACAAACGTAAAGGAAACCGCCAATCCTGTGACAACCACCGAGGCATCTCCTTGCTTTCAATTGCAGGGAAGATACTCGCCAGAATTCTTCTCAATCGCCTCACAGCCCATCTCGATCAAGGTCTTCTTCCTGAGAGTCAATGTGGCTTCAGAAAAGAACGTGGAACTGTTGACATGATTTTCGCTGCAAGGCAGCTGCAAGAGAAATGTCAGGAATAGAACTGCGAAATGTTCTCCACTTTCATTGACCTTACCAAGGCTTTTGATACAGTCAGCAGAGAAGGACTGTGGAAGATTATGGCAAAATATGGCTGTCCACGAAAGTTTGTCCAAATAGTGCGGCTATTTCATGACGGCATGCAGGCAAGAGTACAGGGAAATGGTGAACTGTCTGAACCCTTTCCTGTCACCAATGGAGTGAAGCAAGGATGTGTCCTGGCACCAACACTGTTCAGCCTCATGTTTTCAGCCATGTTGATGAATGCCTTCGAGAACGACGACATTGGAATAGACATCAACTACCGTATGGATGGAAAGTTATTCAATCTCAGAAGGCTGAAAGCTAAAACCAAAATTAACAGCGGCACCGTCAGAGAGCTCCTGTTTGCTGATGATTGCGCTCTATACGCCAACTCAGAGGTGGACATGCAACATAATGTTTCAGCTTTCTCACATGCCTGTGCCAACTTTGGGCTCAATATCAACTTGGAGAAGACTGTAGTGATGTACCAGCCAGCTCCAGGGAATATTCACACTGTGCCGAATATCAAAGTGAATGATCATAGACTAAGTGTTGTGGACAAATTCACCTATCTTGGCAGCACCGTGTCACAAGCTGCCACTATCGATGACGAAGTGAATGCAAGAATCTCCAAGGCCAGTGCAGCCTTTGGCAGACTGTACAAGAATGTATGGGACAGAACTGGAATAAGCCTGCAAACAAAGCTAAAAGTCTACAAAGCAGTTGTATTATCCACACTGCTATATGCTTGTGAAACCTGGACTGTTTATCAGCGACAAGCTAGGAAATTAAACCACTTCCACACAGTCTGCCTAAGGAAGCTACTGAAGATTAAATGGCAAGACAAGATTCCAGACACTGAAGTCCTAGAAAGAGCATCCATGCCCAGTATCCACACTCTACTGATGAAGAATCAGATTCGCTGGGCTGGTCACTTGACTCGCATGCCAGATCACAGGCTCCCTAAACAAATTTTTTACAGCGAACTGCGTTGTGGTAAACGCTCCCAAGGTGGCCAGAGGAAACGTTTTAAAGACACTGAAAATTTCACTGAATGCTTTTGGAATTCATCATGACACCTGGGAGGCTGCAGCCAGAGACCGAAATTAGTGGCGTGCATCATTACGCAAGGGTGCAGTCATATGTGAGGCAACCAGGACTGCAAGAGCTGTGAAGAAAAGGCAGGACAGAAAAACCACTGCAGGAAATCCTCCTCCAGAGACGTCAAGCATTCTTTGCCCACATTGTCAAAGAACATTTCGAGCCAAAATAGGCCTTATCAGCCATCTTAGAACCCACGGCTCCACACCTTCAACCCCACTGGATGAAATGAATGGTCATCATCATTCTTGATGGACAAACAACAATGCTGGATAATTCTGGATATAAAATCCTAAATTTTTATAATTTTAGGAGTCACCGTGGTGAAGTGGTCAAGCCTTTTGACTCAGGCTCCAAAGGTTGTGGGTTCAATTCCGGGCCGCATCCTTCGGTTCACGAGTTAAATTTTTTGGAGACTTCTGTGGGTCGTCGCTAGAGCTGCGGAGTCCGTGCTTTGTGCGATGCTTTCCGCGCTGCGGAAATAGACCGAGCCATATGGGATAGAACCTGGTGCAATGAAGTCGACCCTGTCGACTTTTTAAAGCATTTTTATAATAGCTCGCCTTATGACATCTTTGTCAAAGCTGTCTACAATAACCTTTCTACCTACCGTTTGGTTATTGCGTGGTGGTTTAATTCCAGATTCTTGCACCCATCAACAAAATGACCGTTTACTCAAATCCAATGCATGCACTGTTCTTTTTTCGGAATTTGTAATAATAGTATAAAACAGTTTCCTGCGATCAGCTTCTTGATAAAAATACGTGTACAACTTCACAGCGGTGCTTTGAAGTGTATACACATTTTCGCATTCAATCCCATTGAAATATATTCACACATTTCAATGTTAGGGATAAGTGGTAAGATTTAAAAAATAAAAACATATTAATCAGGTTTCATGAAATAACCCACATTTTGAGACACCTCTGAATAGTCCCAGTTTAAACAACGCAGGATTCTTGGCTTAAGGCCAATTCCGTGAAACACGTAAAATATTCAACATTGAACGCTGATTGTCTGGCTACGCTGTAATACATTTAAAATTATGAACTTCATCTCTGACCCGTAAATAATATACCGCATATAAACAAACTTTGAAATCTGCTGTAAAATCTCCAGAACAAAATTTTTTTTGTTGGGTGGACAGAATGATAAGGTTATATGCTAAATCTCATCATTTTCCTTCAGTTGGTTACTGAGATATGGAATTTTATATTGGGGCAGACACAAGTAAACACATTATAGCCCTACATTTGTATAGTCCAATTGTCACTCAAAAGGCGAAGTGGTCATTGTTACACTGAATGCCTTTATTTCCCACTACATTTCCTGGTATCCATTTGAGGATGGGTTAATCTGAGAGCGCAGGCCATGTTTTTTTAAAATCCCTGCATGTACAAAGGTCCTTTATTTGCTGCTTACTTATACAACAGCGCAGGGAGTTCTTTTTCTCAGATTTCTAATCAGGGTAGCCCCATGACAGATACTGTTGATGGGCTGTGAAGTGTTCATCATCATTATCACGTGCCATGCCAGCTGGCGTAGGCGTTCATGTTTCTCCACAGATCTCGGTCTTTGGTTATTTTTCCCATGCCTTTATAATGCATATCTTTTATATTGTTGCCGTTTTCAGTTAGCCTTGAATGATGTGTGAATGATATAATGTATGAAAGAGAGTGATAGAAGGGTAGAATGTAAGATGGGCCTGCATGCCCAATTCTTAACTCTTTGAAAATAAAGTTTTGTTGTTGTTGTTATCTGGATCAATTCTGCTGATAACACTCCTCCATACCACCGTCTCAATCCATCCAGCATCATTTCTCTTGGTCTGCCTCTGCCTCTCTTCCCCTCAATCTTTCCAGATGTGACAATGTTCTCCAATGTCTCTCTTCTCATCACATGATCAAAGAAAGCTGTTTGCCTCTTTGTGAAGTGTTCAGCCTTCACATATTCTAGGCCATAACATATGAAGTGTGGAGGTCAGTTCCCTGCCACATCACCTTTCTTCCCCAGACAATTTCCAGAAAATTCTGCAGATTGTCTGATGCCCATTTGATGAGGCTGGACCAACCCCAGAACACCAGTAGGAACAATTAATTCTGCCTGTTAGGAACTGAACCCGAACTGCTGCCTTGAAGGCAAGCATGCAATTAAGCCACACTGGCTACTGACAGGATAAAAAATGGGTAACAAATCAGCAAGAAAGTAATGAAATATATAATATTTCAAGATTTCTTTGGACCCATTCGGCTCTGTGGTGAAGGGGTTACGAATGCAATTTGCGATCCCGCATACCGCATTCAAAACACAGCTGCAGGTGATTTGGAAGCCAACCGCCATGCGTTGGTTTCCCATACAAAGGTATAAGTGCCGGTCATTCAGAAATCAATGGCAAACTACTGAACGTAAATTTGCTACAAAATCACAACCTTTAACTTCTTTTCTTTGAACCTGGCTTCTGATGAGGTGAAAGGTGGGCAATAAAAAAGGCAAGAAAGTAAATATATATATATATATATATATATTTCTTGAAACCAGCATCTGACAGATGGAAATAGGGCAATACATAAGCAAAAATGCAATGAAATATATAACAGTTGAAGATTACCTGATCTGCCTGTGCAGCTGCGAGAGTTGTAGTATAGTAATCAACCGGCATCAGATGCTCAGTGATGGCAACCAGACACCAGAAGGCATCTTCCTCACACAGGAACAGCAGAGCAATAGCTGCTATCCTGTTCAGACCCTGATACAGAAAGTGGACAATGATTTACGATTATTCAGAACCTGTGTTGTGTAGTACTATGATCTACTATTTCATTTGACAGTTAAATTGTTCACGTTTGTGTCCTTTTGTACCCATTTTTATATTTGTTGAAATATAACTTAGCTGACATCCTCAACATTGTATGTTTTCTTTAAATATCAAATTCTTGGGTTATATTTTATGTTAATATGTTTTTGTATGTTTTCTATGCTACCAATGCCAAACCTGGGCAATGACAGAAAAAGAGAAAAGAAAAATTACAACAGAAATGAGATTCCTGAGAAGAATACTCAGCTTATCAAAAAGATAGAATATCAGAAATCAATAAATCAGGACTGAATTGGAGTTTACAGTAGCGCCAGATTTCATTAGGAAACAGCAAGTTAAATGGTTTGGCTGTATAAATAGGCTACCAACTAATAGTATACCACAAGAAGCAATAGTGTACAGGCCAAATGAAAGAAGAGGAAGAGGCCAATCTTGTAAACGATGGACAGAGGGAATAACAGAGTCCATATGAATCTTGATATATGAAGCCCATAAACATGCACTCATCCACTATTTATGCATCATCTCAACACCGCAAGGTACAAGAGGAACAAGGGAAGATTATGGTTTAGCCTGGTTAGGAAAGAAGACAATTTTATTCCAGCACAGGTAAACCAAGAAAATAATAATATTTCATTGTTGATAATGAATATGAAATCAAGAATCAAAATCATTTCACTCAGAACATTGCCACACATGCTCCGCCTACGATTTCAGTGATCAATTACAAGTTCCCATGCTAGTGGTACCAGTGGCAGCATGACTGAACATCCAACTGCGTTTTCCCTCATTATGACAAGTGACGCCCAGACCCTCTGCTCATTCACGGCTGAATCAGCCTATCCAGATATTCGTACTGTATTTTGCTGCACTTTCCATTTGATCCCAGAGAGCCTTCACATCGGCCTTGTCATAATATAGTCCGCCATCCAAAGGAGCGGCATCAGCCAGTCTACCAGTCTATTCATGTCCTTGCCCACCCACAATTGTCCTGGACAGAAAATCCATGATATGCTCCTGACCATCTTTTCAAGCTGTATCATCTATGATAAAGAAAGTTTTCATGATTTAAAAACACTTTATAAGTTTTAAATCTTGCCTGTGTGTAACTGGTGTCTATATGGGAAGTCAGACCTACTATTTGCTATGTCCTAGTAATAAAGCAGATATTGTATTTACTCTGTAATGAAGAAAGCAAATATGTTAAAGCAAACAAATCACATCTTTATGCCCTGATGTGAATGTCAACTCTTTACCTGGCAGTATCCAATTAATGGATTGTGGATACTGTAACACAATAAAATCCTCCGCAGCTTCTTAATGCCTGGAGAGTCAATATTTTCAAAAAATCTGTTATCTGGGAGAGTACGCAGCAAGTCCAGCTCAATCTGCAAGGACAAATCATAGTTGCTAGTAATGCTACCTTAACCAGAGTAGCAACACAAAGTATCAATCTGACTCATATTTACGAGGACAACAGTCGTGGGTGAACACATGACTTCTAAAACATATTGTTTAAATTACAGCAATAATTCATATAACATGAGGAGTCACTGAGGCACAGTGATGGCCGGAATGTGCGATGGCCTAACGCTAAATACCCCAACACCCGTGTCTGCTGTGGGACTACCTTTACATTTGGTTTAATATCCTGTTCAACACACTAGGTAATGTTTTCTATTTTAAATAACTCTTGTATTAAGAGGCAAAAGAGTGCCTGGCGATTCATAGCAAAAGAAAATGGCTAATGTCTAGTAAAGGAGAGCTTGGCATATGACACCACAACCTCAAATCTGAGAATGGAGGTGGAGGCAGTTACTGCGGCTTTCCACTGGTAGTAGAACAAAGTGTATATGCATGTTGTGTTTGTAACTGATCCACAAAGCTTGCTGGCAAAGGTGAAGACTGGTTTGCTTTGTGCTGAATGGCATGCATCAATTCAGAGGTTGCCGGTTGTGAGCATTCACTGGATCTTTTCTCCAGGACACTCTAAGTGCAGTTAGAAATGAACAGGTAGACAGACTGGCTGGTGATGCATCATTAAGGGATGATTTGATGCATGATAAGACAGGTGTGGTGAAGGCCCTCTGGGTGAATGTGATTAATGCAGAAGAACAGATAGACTATCATGGTCTGGAGAGAATGCAGCAGCAGTGGGTGGTCAAAGAATATGGTAGACAGTCATCATTCAGAGATAAAGCAAGACAGACATATAATCGGACTGCAACTGGCATCATTAGTATTGAAACTCTTCACTGGCTGTTAAAGATGAAGACTGAGCGCTTCTGGGAATACCCCGAGTGCAATGATGATGGTTCTTGACTCAACTCAATTCTGTTAAATAACAGAGACACAAAAAACAGAATGATTAATTTATAGCACATTTTGCTGCATCTCAACAGGTGCATACAGCAGAATTCACACAACATAAACTAAAATAATGAGATAAAGCTGAAATATATTGCACATATTTCCACTGTAATTTAAATTGTCTATCACAGTAATTTTAAATTCAGGTTACAAGATGCAGCGAAATATGCAATAAATTGTGTGTGTCTTTGGCAGTATCCAATTAATGGATTGTGGATACTGTAACACAATAAAATCCTCCGCAGCTTCTTAATGCCTGGAGTGTCTTTGTCACTCAGTTTCACTATGGAAAAACATTGTTTTGATTATTTTTTTAATTGTTATTTCTAATAATGTATTTTCAATTTGTTTATTCATATTCTTCAACCCATTAAGATATTCATGTTTAACTCTCCATCCTTTTCACAGAGATGTATTGTGTTATATTTTTTTTAATTATTTGTGTGATGAGAAAAAGAGTGTTGAAGTGCTATATAGAACCTGTACTTTTGTGTGGATGTGAAGCGTGGACAATCAGCAGACAAGCTGAAAAACATCTGATGGCTGTGGAAATGTGGTTTCAAAGGAAAATGCAAAGAATACCATGGACAGACATAAATAAAAAATGAACAAGTCATTTCAAGAACAAATGAAGATCGTAAACTGATTAGTTATTAGACGTAGACAGTCAAAATTTTCTGGGCATGTTATGAGAAGAAATGATTTGGAGAACTTGGTGACAACTGGTAAGATCGAGGGGAACAGACCAAGGGGAAGACCTAGAAGTAAATACCTGCATGGCTTGGCCTTGTGGCATGGTCGAGACAGGAGCACGGAGCTGATCCATGACTCTGGTGATTGAGTGAGATGGCAGAACATGACCGCCCACGCTTATCGGCATGGCACATGATGGATGGATGGGTTCTATACTCCGACTGTGTTTGTTTTAAAACTTAGAGAAAGTTGAGTTGAGTTGAGCTAAGAACCAACATCACTGCACTGTGGACGTTCCCATAAGCGCTCCGTCCCACAGTTCAACAGCCAGCGAAGAGTCATACTAGTTATCGTTCCCACCTCATTTGGGCAAACTTAGAGATATTCATTAATAACTGATGACCATCATCAAGTGCTACAACAACTGGCGATAAATCTTTATTTTTTTTTTTTAAATGTTTACTTAAAGACCTTACAATGATCTGACAGGCAAGTAACACCATAAACACTGCTCATTTGTCAGTTAAAAATGTTTGGCATGTGCAGTCTACCCAAGATGACCACCAGCATGATTTTTTCCTGAACATCAGTTCAAAGAGGTTTGAAACATATTGTTTGTGCTCTTTGAACTCAAGTGTATAATAGCAATACACTTTTTTTTTTAGTGCACTGGATTGATTTTTGCATGTGGACTAGCTGGATTTTTGTGTGTGAGGTCGTCGCTGGAGCTACAGAGTTTGTGCTTTGTGCGACACTTTTGGCAGGCCACCTATGGAAAGAGACCCAGCCATATGGGAATGAAGTCGATCCTCTCACCTCTAAACTGACAGCTCAGAAACAAGTTTATAAATCAATACAAACCTGTTTTATTGCAGGGTTGGACTTGTTGTTGTCTGCTCTCTCCTCCAGATCTTTGTAATATTTATCACCAAGTTTGATTCTTGTGGGCCTCACATACAAATCAATGCAACTGTGGACAAAGTTTCACATTTATAATGAAGATGTTTAAATAACATAGTAGCTAGCGTAGCCCAATGACTCAATTGTAAAGCAAGTTTGATTCCCATGTGTAGAGAGAATGTCTCCAATCATGTATATTGTATACACTACTGCAGAGTAGGGTTCTCATTTACCCTAGCAGCTTTACAGGATGCTGGAGGCTGTGAATGTAGTCCAAAGCCATGTGGATGTGGAAAGCAAGGGGAAAGTACCAAATTATTTTTTCCAAAGAAACATCATGGCAAAAAAGACATCACCAATCCCTATACATATAATCACAAATTATTTGAACACTATCTTAGTACGGATTACCTTCCCCCTTAATAACAGAAATAATAATAATAATAAAACCCTAGTTTAACAGCCAGTCCCCTCTTGGTAGGCCAGTATATTCCACATAGCTAATAACAAGTGGCACACCAGTTATTACTATTACTGAGTCGTATAGTATTGATTTTTTATTTTCCACATGCCTTTATAATGCATATCTTTTATATTGTTGCAGTTTTCAGTTAGCCTTGAATGATGTGTGAATGATATAATGTATGAAAGATAGTGATAAAAGGGCAGAATGTTAGACGGGCCTGCGTGCCCAATTCTTGACCCTTTGAAAATAAAGTTTGTTTGTTTTGTTTGTTTATATCTCGGAAACTTTGGCCAGATTTAGCCTCACAGTGGGTTAGACAGAACAGTAATGGAAGGCATGGTTTCTGAAAGAAGAAGCTGGTGTGGGCCAATTCAATGGTGGACACAAGACACTAAAGAGCATGGTAAATGAATAAAGCAGAAGAACGGATCAAATATAATTCAGTATTGCAAGCGCAAAGGAATAAATATGCCCAAATACTGAAGTAGCTTTTCTGCATGGTAAGAAAAAACACCAAGAGAATATTGAAAGGATAGATGTAACAATTCTTTATGTTAGTTTCATGTTCCTTTCAGGATATTGCAATCAACCCCAGCATGTTTTGGCCATTTGTGGTTTACCCGGCAAGTTTATGTTCAGTAGTTTGCCATTGATTTCTGAATGAGTGATGCTCATACCATTGTTAAAAAATCAACACAAGGCTGTCTGCTGCCAAATCACCTGCAACTGATTTTGAACATGGTGTGCAAGATTGCGAATCGTGTTTGCTACCCCTTCACCACAGATGCCGGCAGATGGAATTAGAGACTAAACATTGATGACACTTTGACAATCTTCATGAATGACTGTTTCAAAAACTATGTGACTTTTCAATTACATATACATAGATGCTTGCTTGCTTGTGTTCGTTGGCTTGAGCTCCAACGCGAAGTCCTTATGTCGGATGAAGGCATTCTGTTGTCCTACATCAGTGTGATGTCATACAGGACCTGAGGTTTGCGTGAGTATCCGTTGTCCCATGTCTGGCTTATTGGTGTGCAGACTGGTGGTTCCTCGCCATACAGGCAGACACTCTCCAACTTCGGAGGAATCGGCAATCCTACTGACTTTAGCCAGGACCCCGAAGGGACCTGTTGCCCAGGACGCTCGACGAGGACGCGTCAATAGGTCTTGGCCAGTATATAACCCGGCCCTGGTGCCTTGGAAACACCTCTGTGTCCCATATACATAGATAACGCTGGCCTACATTTCTTCTTACAGTCTATGTTATGTGGCAATGGTCATCAAGCCTGCTCACAAATTTCTGGTGTACTGTCAATCATTTCTGATAATGATGTTCCTCCATGCCATGATGTCTAGTTATCTTGGATCTTCTCTCAGCCTTCTGGGGAAACCCAGTTGATTAGTGGACAGGATACCCATGGTATGTGGAGATCATGTGACCTCGCCGGTCACATTGTCCTTCGGAGAGTCTCCGTGGCGAAGTGGTCAAGCCGTCTGCCTCGCACTCCGAAGGTTGTGGGTTTGATTCCGGGCTATGTCTTTCGGTTCACGAGTGCATATTTCCCAGAGACTCCTGAGGGTCATCGCTGGAGCTACAGAGTTCATGCTTTGTGCAACACTTTTGGCAAGCTGCTATGCGGAAAGAGACAGAGCCATATAGGATAAAACCCGGTGCAATTAAGTCAATCCGCTCAACTTTTCAGACTTTCTCGCTCAGGCTCCTTCTGTCTTTCTTCCTCCCCAGCTTTCCCAGCACTTTGTCCACAGGAGCCATGTTGCAAAGTTCTCCTTCACCTCCTCAGGCTAAAAAAAAACCCACCAGGGTTTGCAAATTATCCTGGATAAGACCTACGTTTGAAATGTTTTCTCCACTGGTTCTAGACACTTCATTGTCAACAGGCACCAATCGAATGCCCAGGAAGGGGGGTACCAACTGCCATAAAATCACAACCCAGTGTTAAATAACACTCACCTTTTCAAGAAAAATTTCGAGTTAAAAATCTACCCAAAGTATTTCAGGATCCTCGCCGATGCAATGGAGTTCGTGCATTGAGCTGAGTTTCTCCAGACTCAGGTTTGAGTTAGGAGGAAAACAGAGCACTTATGGGTTAAACCGTGTGCCGTGATGTTGATCCAACGACTAAACTAAACTAAACTCACCTTTTCACATTTCATTGTTAACAGTCTCCAACCTAATGTTTAGGAAGGGAAGTGCCAACTGCCATAAAATCACAACCCAGTGTAAAATGACACTCACCTTTTCCAAATACGCTCTCTGAATTCATGTGGGATGCCAAGTCGCAGAAGAAGTTTGATGTCAGGTGACCTCATTAGTGGCTTATTCGGAGACTGTCCAACCATAAAGTTTTCCCATTTTATTCTTTTTGAAGTTTCTTCGTCATTATCCTAGGTAATTAAACAAAGATGAATAATGTAACAAAATTAAAACCGCCAAAGAAAACATTATACTCAAGTAATTTCAAGTTTTTTCCAAGTTTCATAATTTACAACATCAGATGGAAGATGCATAACCGAGCATAAGAGCAGCACATGTCAAGCAAAAGATGCATTTCAGAAAATGAAAAGCACTTTATGGAATAAGTCACTACAATTGAATGTAAGAAACAGAGTACTGAAGTGTTATAAAAAATCTGTTTTGCTGTGTGGCAGTGAATCATGGATGGTGAAAGATCAAATTAAGAAGAGCTTGGAAGCAACAGAGATGTGGTTCCTGATACAATTATACTTTCAGAGTAACTAACAACAATTGATACTAATGAAAGTAGAACAATATATACAACCATAAAAATGGGACAAACTGCATTCTTTAGTCATGTAATAAGAAGAGAGACACTGCAAAACATCATGACAACTGGAAAGATCATTAGGAAAAGAGGCAAAGGCAGAGAGAGAGAGAGAAAAATTATACTGAGATGGTGGTATGCAGGAATATCATGATTATGATGAATTTCAAGTATATGACCACTCGCTGAAATGTATTCCCATGCTTCTGAAGGAGGTTAACTGATTGAGTGTAATGGAATAATTAATTGTCTTAAACGAACTTCCCGAAACTGCCTTGGAATGATAAATCATATGGATGTTGACAATGGGTCATTTTTTTCTTTTCCCGTATCTTCTACAATTTTAATGTCCAGTAAATGGAAATTTATATTGGAAAAACTTCTTTCTTTACAGTTTATTGGAAAATGAACAGGCACGTTGGCTCAAAACTGAGTAGAAATCCATGTTTTGGTTAATTTTCTTATTGCAGAAATGGCAACACCCACTAGTTCTCGACCATGTTGATTTACATAAGATATCGTTTGAAACATTTTAGATGATAGTTATTCTGATTAAAGTTACAGTTCTTATGGTATTTGTGAAGAAAAGTGAAGTATTTGTCATTATTCACTGAATCAAATAATCTTCACAAAATGAATTAAATTTGCCTTGGTAAGTGAAAATTTTAAATAATTTAACATTTAAAAGTTTTTTAAGCTATATTTAAAATATTAAAACAATATTTTCCTTTTACATCATCATCATCTTCCACTTTTGCCATCAAACACCGTGAGGATTAATAATTGACACTCCAGCGCCTGATGGGTGGCATTGGATAGTGTCATTCCGTGTGACTGTAGGTCTTTGATATTGTCAATCCATTTCTTCTCAGATGTCCTTTTGCTCTCATAGCAGATGTTCTTTGATGTAGGGCCAGTGCTGGTAGTTGATGGTGTTGCATTCTGAGATGGCCAAACCATTTGATCTTCTGTCTTTCAATATATGGGGCACAAGGTGTTGAACCCACTGTCTGTCTGATAACATCATTTCTTACTCGGTCTCGAATAGTTAGGTTGGCAGCTTTCCTCAAACATCTGATCTCATGGGTGTTGATTTTGTGTAAGAGTGATTTGGATAAAGTCTTCTTCTTGTGTCCATTCGTCCATTAAAATTACCCATCACAATAAGTTCATCTGTCTCACTGACGTTTTGCATGATTGTAAGGTTATCAAAATATTCATCTTTGTCTTCATTGCTGTAATTTTCGTTACATGAGGTGTATTTCTGTATAATAGCTGTTTTACTGTCTACTATAATCTGTATTAATATTATTCTTTCTGATATAAATTCAGTGTTGATAATGTTGTGCGCTTTTTCAGGATATAATATAAAACCCACTTCACATTTAGCTTTGCACGTTGATCAGTACCACTCCATAGCAGAACGTAATTTTCATGTATTTTGTTATTAGCTTGTTCTATGTGTTTCTGACGTGGGTGCTGATTGGGTCACGTTTCTCGTTCAATTTCCTCCATAATTCTTAAGCAACAGTACGTGAACAAATAAATTCCCTAACGGTTTGCTGAACCTGTCATAGGTTCATCCTTATCTGAAACAACCTCCCCTTTCCCTATACAACCCACTTTAATTTGATATATAATAGAACACATCAGCTACAATATTCACTTCTTTTAAGTCATACTGTGACACAGCCATACTTCCCATTTTCCACCATCCATTTTTGTTTGGTCCAAACCTACTTTTTGTTTGGCACTGGATCTGTTAAACTGAATAAGTAAGTAGACACCTTGCAGTCTTGACAGACTAAAGTATGTGAGTGGAATATGGCCAATATTCCATCACAATGTCTGGGCAGAGCTTCAGAGATCATGTGATGCCCAAACGACATGACCCCTCCCTCGGCCTAGTCTTGTGTATTCCAGAGGAATGGGTAACCAATACGTCTGGCACAAGGTAGACTGCAGACGCTGGCGGCTCAGCGTCAATCCACCGAGACCTCACCACCACGAGCCGGTGGCGAGTTATGGCCAGACCCTGACACCCAAGGGACACGGCTTAGAGACGTTCAGCCATGTCCCACAGGTGAGGGCCTTGTACGAGCCCGGACCATGAGGGCGCGCACATCTGTCAATCACAAGTGTCCGGACCTGTGTAAAGCGTGCACTATCGTCAGACTCCCCACCTGACTTATAGCGGTCCCCGCGACCAGCGGGAATAGGTCCGCCATAGCTACCGCAGGAGATATTGCCTGTCTATTTGCAAGCAAATCTCCCATACTTCCACTGTGCGGATCTCGCGACCAGCGAGAATAGGCCCGCCGGAGATTTGCTCGTCTGCTGCGAACAAATCTCTACCGAGAGACTGAATAAGTAAAGAAACGATAAAAGTAGTGGTATTTCAATTGCGCTTGCGCTCCCACCTATGCTACACCCTTCATGTGTCTTCACAAAGTCGGACTAGAGTCAAGCTCAACAGGGTCTTCTTTCCCCGCTGATTCTACCAAGCCCGTTCCCTTGGCTGTGGTTTCGCTAGATAGTAGATAGGGACAGTGGGAAACACGTTAATCCATTCATGCGCGTCACTAATTAGATGACGAGGCATTTGGCTACCTTAAGAGAGTCTGAATGATGATAAAAATCATGATGATGAATACCAGACAAGCAAAAATATGCCCCAGCAACTAATTCAGGATAATGCTTGCCCGGGTGATGTGATTATCTACACGGATGGTTCGGTGTTGAGAGGCAGGAGAAGTGCCTGGGGATTCTTAGCAAAAGCTAATGGTCGACATTTGGTGCAGGAGAGCCTAGCATATGATACCACAACATCTAGCTTAAGAATGGAGGTGGAGGCAGTCAGTACAGCTTTCCGCTGGATGGAGAACATGATACATACACACATCGTGATTGTAACTGACTCAGAAAGCATGTTGAGGAGGGTGAGGACAGGCAGGCTTCGCGCAGAGTGGCTTGCTTCGCTTCGGAGGTCACGGGTAGCAAGCATCACCTGGATCTTTTCTCCGGGGCACGCCGATGAGCTGGAGAATGAACAGGCTGACAGATTGGCTGGCTCTGCAAAACTTGGCGGAGTATTGATGCATGACAAGGCAGACGTGGTTGCGGCCTTGTGGGAGCACGTGTACACCTTGGAGGAGCAAATGGATCACCATAGTCTGGTAAGAATGAGGCAGCAAGGTATGATGAGGTGATCTGGCCGACGCTTGACGCTCAGAGGAAAGGCGAGATGGACATATAATCAGATTGCTACTGGAACTATTAGTGTTGGAACTCTTCACTGGCTGCAGAGGATGGGGACGGAGCACTTATGGGAATGCCCTGAATGCTGTGATGTCGGTTCCTAAATCAATCAATCAATCAATCAAGATATGCCCCAAATACAATAATGTGATACATACACGCAAAATTCTACTTTGCTCTCAACACTTAAATGGTTGATGGGGAAGATGGATGTTAGACCAGGCTACTGATGACACCTTTTTAGAGTATCTAGTTAGTCATGCATCGAAAGTACATTTGTTCCAGGATCGAGGGGCTGTTGTCAAATGGAGGTGACAGGTTCGAATCCCAGTGGGATAACTATAGCTTTCAATGTTTATGTTGTCTAGTGTGTCCTCTAGTCTCTCGTTCTGTCTTTGACTTCTATGAACACTGTCAGAGTCTCGAATGTTGCCGGTATGCAGGAACATCGTTACGCCCGCCAGGCGAGTATTAGTTACCTGCCCGCGAGGTTGCTGGCTGACGTGACAGCCAGCGGTCAGGCAAGGACAAAGCAAGACGCACGCAGTCCGCGCGCGTCCAGCCATAGAGGGCAAGCGCTTTGTGAGAGACAAGGGACAGTTTTGGGTACTCGGACCGGACTGACGTGTGGACGAGAGAAAGGCTTGTGTAGTTCTGTGCCCGAAAGTCGAGTGCTTGTATATCTTGTGAGATAGACTGTAAGCTGTGGGTTGTCTGTAAGTGTATTGATATATATTATTTATGTATTGTGATGATCATTCCATGCACAACTAGATCGTATTGCATGTGATCGGTAAATAAATCCATTGAACTACGTATCGTTGTGTCTCAGGTCCAATCATGTTGTACTTGTACTTGTCTCACATGTGTTAGGTATAACGAGCCAGGTTTAAGACCCTGACATGTGTGGACGTGGTGGCATCGTCCGGCTTTAAATTAATTAAGATTTGAACCTAGATTTGTGAACGTGAAGATTTTTGTCCAACTTTGATGTACATTTAAATGTCTACGTGAAAGATCATTCTCATATATAGTGGTAGATTATTTGAATATGGAGGCTAGATGTGAACGTAAAGTACATACATTTGTTTGATTCTGTAAACGTGTAAAACATCGGTGATTGTGTAACTTGTCACCATTTTGACCTTGTCGACATTGTAGAATCGTCGCCATTGTAACCTTGTCGCCATCTTGTAAACTTGATGTCTATGTCCTTACTGAATGTCATCTTGATGTAAGTGATGTGTCATCAGTGTTGTAAAGTGTTAAGATATTGTTAGATTGTCTTTGTGAAGTTGATTGTGGAAAGCAGAAAGTTTCGGAAAGAAAGTGACTTGTGGTTTTGGAAAAAAAATTGTTGACTGACGACATTACGACCTACAATTACACTCAACGCCATACAAACCTAACCAAAACTTAGTGACAAGCATACACACCACATCAAATAGACGCTAATTTATTTCCTCCAAAACAAAGCAGGTTGTCTGTGCCATCTGAAACCCTTGCCCGTAGAGGTCATTCGTGTTTTGAACTAGCGACCCTACAGTTCCTAACTCTAGTGTGAACCGTTCTCCACCGCATCCAGTACACTTGAGTATATTTTTCTTTCTCTATACTTTCGGATGCAAATTTGGGCACAAATTGTAAGTTGAACAAAATTGTAAATTGTAAATTTTTCACTATACTAACAACTTATAACTAATTGTGTATCTGACCACTCATTTGTATTTATTATTACCATCATGTCTTCATTAAACGACTTCATCGAGATGGGTTTGAAGCTGAAGTTAACTGGTGATGAGTTAACAAAGTGGAGTGAAAAGAAATACTCTGAATACCTCCTAGTACAGGAGAAAGCTAATGAACGCGAAGAAAGAGCAGCTGAAAGAGCTGCCAAGCAAGCAGAAGCAGAACTGTCTGCAGCATTAAAGCAGGCAGAAATAGCAGCTCAAAGTAAGCGAGAAGAGCTGGAAGTACAACTAAAAATTAAACAACTTGATACTGAGACTGCCATAAACAAAGAGTCTAAGAAATCTGAGAGACTGGAGAAAGAAAACCAGTACAAAAAGTATCAAGGTATTGTAAGAAATTATACCTCTGGTGACTGCATTGCAGCCTTCACCCAAAATTTTGAAACTTTAATGGACCATTACCAGGTCCCAATGTCTGAATGGAATATTATTTACATGAGGAGTTTGTCAGGGGAACCTCTGAAGGTCATAGAGACTATTCCCAAAGACCTCAGGAAAGATTACCATTATCTAAAATCAAAGATTATGGCACATTTTATGCTAGATGAGGCAGGCTACAGAGAACAATTCAGCAAGTTGAGCCCAAAATCGACTCAAACGTTCTCTGACTACCTCTGCTTAGTCCGAGATATATTTGCAAAATGGACTTCAGCAGCCAAAATAAATAAAGATTACCAGAAATTAGAAGATCTAATTATCAGGGATAAAGTAATCTCATCCCTTCCATCAGCATTTTCTAAATTTTTGCAAGAGAATGAATGTACGAGTGTAGATCAGATTGAGAAACGTGGTTCGGCTTATTATACAGCCAATAAACATTGTTTTGCTGGTGAAGCTATTGATACAAACTTTGTAGCATCGGCTAACTATGAAAAACCTCGATCAGAACCCTATCATAGGCAAAAACCATATAAGCCTACGTCTGAGAAATATAATCATTGTAGATATTGTAACTATTCACACCACCAAGGCGAGATGTGTGACAAGAACCCCGCATATCTTACATATCTACAGAACATCGTAAATAGACAAGATAAGGAACGTAAAGCCTTCAGAAATTTACGTAAATGTTTCCTCTGTAAGGCCCATCCATCCATCATGTACCTTGCCGGTAAGCGTGGGCGGTCATGTTCTGCCATCTCACTCGATCAACAGAGTCGTGGATCAGTTCCGTGTTTCTGTCTCGACCATGCCACAAGGCCAAGCCATCCAGATACTTGTTTCTAGGTCTTCCCCTTGGTCTGTTCCCCTCGATCTTACCAGTTGTCACCAAGTTCTCCAAATCATTTCTTCTCATAACATGCCCAAAAAATTGTGACTGTCTACGTCTAATGTCTCTGATGAGTTTACGATCTTCATTTGTTTCTTGAAGGACTTGTTCATTGGTCTTTCTGGCTGTCCATGGTATTCTTTGCATTTTCCTCAGAAACCACATTTCTACAGCCATCAGATGTTTTTCAGCCTGGCTGCTCATTGTCCAAGCTTCACATCCATATAAAAGTACAGGTTCTATGTAGCATCTCAACACTCTTTTTCTCGTTTCAATTGACATCTTTTTATTGGTCAGTATGTTTTTCATCTTGCTAAAGGCTACTTTTGCCATGGCGATTCTTGTTCTAATCTCTTCAAGGCATCTCCCATCAGATGTTATTACTGTTCCGAGATAATTGTACCTGCTCACTTGTTGAAGAATATTCCCATTTACTTGTATATTACATTGTGGTATTTCGTCCTTCCTAGTGACGACCATAATCTGTGTCTTTTTACAATTTAATTCTAACCCTAGTTGTTCACTGTGTGTAACAATCGCATCTACTAAATGTTGCAGGTCCTGTTCATTGTCTGCAATCAAGACTGTATCATCTGCATATCTAATGTTATTGATGCATCGTCCCCCAATGTTGATTCCTTCCATATCTTCAATATTTCTGAAAATACTTTCACTGTACAGGGAAAACAGATCTGGAGACATTACACATCCCTGTCTCACACCCCTTTTAATAGGCTGATATTGGCTTACTTCATTATCAACTCTTATGGCAGCTTGTTGTTTCCAATATATGTTTTTTACAAGTCTAAGATCTTTTCCATCAATTTGTAGATCTTCGAGCATCCTTATCATGTTGACATGTCTCACTTTATCAAAAGCCTTTGTGTAGTCAATAAAGCAAAGGTGTAGATCTTTGTTTACTTCTATAGAACGTTCGATTATGTTTCTCAGTATATACACAGCATTTACTGTACCCTTGCCTTCCACAAACCCACATTGTTCTTCTCCTATTTCAGGTTGTATTTTCCTCCTAACTCTTTGCATGATAATTCTTAGCAAAATCTTCGTGATGTGACTCATTATACTAATTGTTCGATGTTGATCACATTCCAAGGCTCCTGATTTCTTTGGGATTGCAATAAATACAGAATTACATAACTCATGAGGTATATTTCCAGTATCATATATTGTATTAAGCAGACTGGTAACTTTATCTATTCCATATTCTTCTAAAGCATTAATCATTTCTGTTGTGACGCTGTCTGGACCGGGTGTTTTGCCAGATTTCATATGATTAAGAGCATTCTGAACCTCCATCTTCAAAATTGCTGGCCCTTCATTGTTATTTTGAACAATATATTGTTCGTCTCTGCTATCGTCATAAAGGTTTTTCACGTAATCTGACCATACATGTAAAATCTGATCTTTTTCTATTATGACTCTTCCATCTTTTGTCTTTAGGCAGCCTGCTGATGTACGTGTTCTTTGATTAGTAATCTCCTGAATTCTTTTGTGCATTAGTTTCGCATTTTTACTGTTGTGTTGTTTTTCAATTTCTCTGCAATTTTTCTCAAGCCATGTTTCTTTAGCCTCCTTACATAAGGTTCTGACTTTTCTGTGAATTTCTTCATATTTGGCAGGATTATTTTTGTTCTGTCTTCTTGTTTCCATTAGTTGTAAAATTTCTTCAGTCATCCATGTCTTACGGCCAACTTTCTTTACTTTTGGAATCGTTTTTTCTGCTGCACAACTGATTGAATTCTTCAGCATTTCCCATTGATCATCTACATCTTGAAATAGGATCTCTAGATCAGACAATAAATCAAATTTGTTCTTTACTTCTATGTTAAAATTATCTTGTATTTCTTTGTCAGTTTTCAATTTGCACAAGTCATATTTAGGGTTTCCTGCTGTATACTTGACTTTCTTTAACTTTACCCTCAATGTGCCAGTAATTAATCTGTGATCACTGTAACAGTCTGCATTTGGAACTGTTTTTACAACTGTTAATGCATTTCGAAACCTTTTGCTTATCAGGATGTAATCTATCTGGTTTTTAATCCTGCTGTCTGGACTCCTCCATGTCCATAATCTTCTAGGATGTTGTTTAAACCAGGTGTTTCCTACAACCAATTCTTGTTCTTTTGCCCATTCTACAAGTCTGTAACCTCTTTCATTTCTCTCTCCCAAACCATGGTTGCCTACACTGTATCCATCGCTTTGCTTTCCTATTTTTGCGTTGAAATCACCCATTATGATATTTATTTCTGATTTTTTACAGTTCTTTAAAGCAGACTCCATGTCATTATAAAATTCCTCTATACTTTCTTCACTGCTTTCACTTGTTGGGGCATATACTTGAATTACATTTATTTTAAAAGGTAAGGCATATGGGCATTATCGTCATGCTTGTAAAGGAAGGCAAATGACCAATAAAGCTAATGCCGCCTTATTTGATAGTTCATCATCAGATGAAGAACAATCAGAGAAACACCCTGTGAACTCAGTACAGCCTTTTGACATGTTTAACGCAAATAAATGTACTGTTTGTAACACCTTTTATGAAGATGGCGTTTTAACATGCGGCCACTCCATTCCTATTGCCAATGAAGAAGCTAGTTTGGTAATAGACTCCAAAGGCAGAATAAACATCCATCAGGGATATGTGAATGGCAAGCCCGCTACAGTCCTTCGAGACACCGGCAGTTCACTTATTGGACTGAAGAGAACGTTCATAATGCCTACAGACTATACAGGCAGGCACGTAACATGCAGAACATTCTCTGGGAATATTGAAAAGTACCCATTAGCATATATTCAGACACCTTTCCTCACTGGGAAAGTAAAATGTGCAGCATTAACTAACCCTGTTTGTGATATCATCATTGGAAATTTACCAGAGGTGAATGATATACCCCATGATATAACATCTGTTTGCATTGATGAGAACTTAACATCATCACCATCAAATATCATCATTGAGAATGTTGTATCACCAAATGAATGTATGGTACCTAATGTAGCACTAAGATCTCATGACATCATTGATCAAACTGTTTCATCACCATCTGATATCATTGAATGTGTGAACGCAGTAACTAGATCTACTGCTAGAGTGCAAGATGAAATTAATCAAACTGAGGCTATAGAAATGATTAGCCCAGTGATACTACCTCCTAAAACTATGAAGGAGAATTTTGTAACAGCCCAAAAAGCTGATCCTTCATTGTCTAAATATTTTAATCTGATCGGCCAAAAGCCAAAGGTAACCAAAAATGCAAGATGGCATTTTGCTTTGAAAAATTGCATCCTCACCAGGTACTATACCAGAGGTGACAGCACAACAGAGCAAACTGTTTTGCCAGTTCAATACCGTAAGCAAGCCTTACATCTTGCCCATGATATACCTCTTGCAGGGCATATGGCATATTCTAAGACCAGATCAAGATTACTGACACAGTTTTATTGGCCCAAATTCTGCAATGATATTAAGCAGTATTGCAGAAGTTGTGACATCTGCCAAAAACTGGTAAAGAAAGGTAAACACCCACAGGCAAAGTTACAAATCACTGACTTAGCCAGTCGACCTTTTGAGAAAATATCTGTCGACATAGTGGGCCCTCTTAATCAGATAACAACCAGAGGGAATAAATATATTATTACCATAATTGATCTATGTAGTCGCTGGCCTGAAGCAATTCCGCTAAAGAACATAACTGCCAATGATATAATGGAAGTTTTCTTCCATATATTTTCACGGATAGGATTTCCAGACACTATCCTATCAGATAGAGGAACTCAATTCATTGCCGCATCTACTCAAGCTTTCACCAAGATGTTAGGGGTGAAGCAATGTTTCAATTCTCCGTACCATCCTCACTCAAGTGGAATCATAGAAAAATTTAACGGTGATTTAAAGCATATGCTTGCGATAGTCACACAAGAGCATCCCAACAACTGGGACATATATTTGCCTGCTATACTTTGTGCTTATCGCAAAGTTCAACATTCTAGTACTGGGTTCTCTCCTTTTGAACTTATCTATGGTGCTGCCAAACCACGTGGCCCATTGACTATCTATCATCAAATGGTAACTGAAGCCACTCCATTACTTAAACCCATATCATCATACGTATACGTTACATCATTGCGTGAAAGAATCTTGTATAATTGCAAAAGAAGCACTAAAAGTATCTGGTGCTACATATAGACAATATGCAGACAAAGGTAACAGAACAATAACGTTGACACCTGGACAGGACGTACTTCTTCTCTTACCTAGTGACAGACACTTATTGACTGAGTCTTGGCAAGGACCATTTAAAGTTATAAGACAGATTTCAGCTGTAGACTATGAGATTAAAATAAAAGACAAACACAAAATATTCCACATCAATATGCTAAGACCATATTACAACAGAGATAACGAACAAGACGATACAATAGCTTGTACAGTAATAGACCATGAAGATGACGAAGATAGTGACGAAATTCCAACGCCTGCAGTAGACACGACGAACTGCTTGAAAGAAATCAAAATAAACCCAAACTTAACTCAAGCAGAAACAGACAGCTGCAAACATCTCATACAACAGTACAACACCATCTTCTCCAACAATCTAGGACAAACAGAATTAGTACAGCATCACATCACACTCACTTCAAACACACCCATAAGATGCAGACCTTACACCATTCCAGTGCATTACAAAGAAACCTTACATCAGGAAATCATTAGTTTAGAGAAAAACAACATCATTAGATGATCCCAATCACATTTCTCATCTCCAATGGTCATGGTACGCAAAAAGGACAATACGATAAGACTCTGTATCGACTATAGGAAATTAAATAAGATAACTCTTCTTGATCTAGAACCAATGTCCAACTCTGAAGATCTATTGACAGAACTGACAGACTCTAGATTCTTTACGAAGGTAGACATGACGAAAGGTTACTGGCAGATAACGGTAGACGAACAGAGCAGACACCTGACAGCATTTGCCACACCTTGGGGACTGTACGAATGGTGCAAACTTCCATTTGGGCTGGTCAATGCCCCAGCGACATTCGTACGTATGACACGACTTTTACTAGTGGACATACCAAATATTATCTGTTACATGGACGACATTTGTGTTCACACAAAGACAATGACAGACCATATAAAGACATTACAGCAGACATTTGAACGGATCAGACAGCACGGACTGACGGTAAAGCCTACAAAGGTAGACATAGCCTATCATGAAATATCCTTCTTGGGGTACAAAATATCTAATGGCTTTGTCACGACAGACGATAACATCGTGTCCAAAATACTGAAACTCTCACTTCCGACTACGAAAAAGCAAGTCAGAAGTGTGTTAGGATTACTAAATTATTATAGACAGTTCATACCTGATTTTGCTGAACTGACTGAAAAATTTACTAACCTACTAACGAAAGATCAACCTGAAAATATTGTAAACAATCAATGCCTAAAATTTGCATTCCAGAAAGTTTTATCTTATTTCTCTGAGAATAGTTTAAAGAATCCCATTCTCAAATTGCCGAATTTTCTTATTTCTTTCAGATTACGCACAGACGCGAGCTCCGTAGCGATTGGAGCAGTTCTGTTACAGGAACATGATAACATCCTACATCCTGTATATTACTTCTCAAGGAAATTAAAACCTAGAGAACGCTCTTGGTCGACACCGCAGTTGGAAGCCCTTGCTCTAGTTGAGGGTATAACTAAATTTTCTAGATTCCTTCTGGGACGTCATTTCATTGTTGAGTCTGATAATAGTCCGTTGAAATTTATTACTTCAGGAATGCCTACCAACCAAATGATAGCTCGCTGGTCTCTTAAACTCCAAGATTACAGCTTTGAAGTTCGACATATTGCAGGCAGAACCAACACAATTGCCGATCTGTTGTCCCGTTGTCCGACCGACCCAGTAAGCACTAATGTCTGAGTGCAGTGTGTCAAATACACTCAGAACAACACAGCCAGCAGTGAAGATTTTTTTTTTCCACAAAAAAAGCTGTGTGTCTACTATAATAATGTGATAGGGTTTAATCCCATTATATATAGTTTTCTTATTTTATTATTAACGTAGTGATTGTTTTGAATAATTGTGTAGTGTGTGGTAGAAAGCGAACAATATTAACTGTACATATACTACGAAACAACAACAGTGCCACATTCGCTCTGAACTTACCGCAAGCGAACTATCCAATTTATCAGTGGTACCTGTGAGTGGAACATTTCCAGTGATAATTTTAATCCGTGTGTGAAAGAGTGAACTGAACTTTGACATTTATACCACTGCAGTCAACGAAATCCAGAAGTTTTCCAGCGAAACATCCAACACATGAACTATCAGAACATTGTACATTCCGAATTGCTACATCAGACCGGAACAAGTGTGTTAGAGAATTTTCAACATCAACTGCTCATGTGTACTTCCGGATAATTTATAAATTTAGTCCAAAATTAGCAGACGATAAACAAAAGCTTACAAAGTTATGACGCATGTAAAATATTTACGAAACACCAATTTCGAATACACGAATTGTGTATTAATATTTTTTCAGTTAGTGTAATCTTAGAATCATACCTTGATTAACTTATTCATACTATCGACATTTTTTCGCTAGTATGGAAAAGCATCAAGCTATGACGCTGAGAAATAGAACAATAATTGTAATTAATTAGATTTGATATTTTGTGAAATTATGTCCCTTTCATTTAATTGTTATTACATTATTACACCAAGGGCGATAAATTGAAATGTATGCGAATATGTGTTGTATATAAATAGCCATGTTGTTGCCAGATTGTTAACACGCCAAGTAGGTCGTCAACTGGGCATGGTATAGGTTTACCGATGTTGTAGACCGACGGAAGGGCTCCGGGCCAAATGAGGTCGGAGCTCGAGCGTTGAATGCGGCTTGTAAAAAAGTCGTATTACAGTCTTACCAGATGTTTTTTGTTTCAAAAAGCATATTATTACTTTTTTTTGAGGTTGCGAGGTAGTTGCTGGATAGCTGTTGCTACCGATCTGACTGGGTCAATATTGCAACTCAGGTGAACATCCATCGAGTGGATGAAACTTGGAAAGTGGTAAAGATTGAACACCACATGTCTTAAAATACAACTTGCATTTCTTATGTATTTCTATGCCAATATATGTATTCTTATGTATTTCCATACCAATGTATATAACAATAGAAAGGTCGACTCTGACATGGTTAAAATATTAACCCGGTATGTATATAGAGTATACATGAAAGATGACATCTTTCATGAAAAGCCCCGGGGGAGCGCGTCAGAGTCTCGAATGTTGCCGGTATGCAGGAACATCGTTACGCCCGCCAGGCGAGTATTAGTTACCTGCCCGCGAGGTTGCTGGCTGACGTGACAGCCAGCGGTCAGGCAAGGACAAAGCAAGACGCACGCAGTCCGCGCGCGTCCAGCCATAGAGGGCAAGCGCTTTGTGAGAGACAAGGGACAGTTTTGGGTACTCGGACCGGACTGACGTGTGGACGAGAGAAAGGCTTGTGTAGTTCTGTGTCCGAAAGTCGAGTGCTTGTATATCTTGTGAGATAGACTGTAAGCTGTGGGTTGTCTGTAAGTGTATTGATATATATTATTTATGTATTGTGATGATCATTCCATGCACAACTAGATCGTATTGCATGTGATCGGTAAATAAATCCATTGAACTACGTATCGTTGTGTCTCAGGTCCAATCATGTTGTACTTGTACTTGTCTCACATGTGTTAGGTATAACGAGCCAGGTTTAAGACCCTGACAAACACCAAACAATACACCAAACAGTGAATGTATTTATGACCACTGCAATTAAATCAACCTCTTGCCTTTAACACCTTTATCTGTTGACCAGACTAGCCCTCCCAGGTGTTGCCCATCTGATCTCCAGATGTCCCCGTCTCTCTAGTCCTCCAATATTCCTGCTGTCATGATATATTCCAGCTGTCCCCATCTCTCTAGTCCTCCAACATTCCTGCTGTCATGATATATTCCAGCTGTCCCCATCCCTCTAGTCCTCCAACATTCCTGCTGTCATGATATATTCCAGTTGTCCCCGTCTCTCTAGTCCTCCAATATTCCTGCTGTCATGATATATTCCAGATGTCCCCATCTCTCTAGTCCTCCAACATTCCTGCTGTCATGATATATTCCATCTGTCCCCGTCTCTCTTGTCCTCCAACATTCCTGCTGTCATGATATATTCCAGTTGTCCCCGTCTCTCTAGTCCTCCAACATTCCTGCTGTCATGATATATTCCTGCTGTCATGATATAATCCAGTTGTCCCCGTCTCTCTAGTCCTCCAACATTCCTGCTGTCATGATATATTCCAGTTGTCCCCGTCTCTCTAGTCCTCCAACATTCCTGCTGTCATGATATATTCCTGCTGTCATGATATATTCCAGTTGTCCCCGTCTCTCTAGTCCTCCAACATTCCTGCTGTCATGATATATTCCAGTTGTCCCCGTCTCTCTAGTCCTCCAACATTCCTGCTGTTATGATATATTCCTGCTGTCATGATATATTCCAGTTGTCCCCATCTCTCTAGTCCTCCAACATTCCTGCTGTCATGATATATTCCTGCTGTCATGATATATTCCAGTTGTCCCCATCTCTCTAGTCCTCCAACATTCCTGCTGTTATGATATATTCCTGCTGTCATGATATATTCCAATTGTCCCCGTCTCTCTAGTCCTCCAACATTCCTGCTGTTATGATATATTCCTGCTGTCATGATATATTCCAGTTGTCCCCATCTCTCTAGTCCTCCAACATTCCTGCTGTCATGATATATTCCTGCTGTCATGATATATTCCAGTTGTCCCCTACTCATGATGTGTCCATAGAATGTGAACTGTCTACTTCTGGTCCAAATAACCAACTTTGTTCATGAGTTGGTTTATTTTAAGACATCTTCAATATTTTTTTCTATTTGTCAACTTGTGTTCTGAACATACTTCTACAGAATCACAGCCTCCAAGTTATAATTCTAGGATCTGTCGATTGTCCACGATTACTTTCCCTATATCTGGAGAGGTGCTACATAACTAATAAGAACTCATCACCATCATCATCATCATGAGCACTGCCAGCTGATGTGTGATCCGGCTGCTTCACAACCTTCTCATTCTCTAACAGAATGTACAACGAGTATTATACTAGCATCGTTCTATGCCATGAATCATGGCTGTCCAGAATCTTCTCTGGCTCTCTTACCAAGAACAATACAGACATTACAGTGTCTCTATTAAAAATAAATCAAGGAAAACATGGGAATCAAAGACAGCCTTACCCTGAGCATGTACTCGATCTCTACTGACTGCCGTTCTAGAATATTTGCTCTTGAGACTAGAAAATCATCATCATCATGTCCATATTTGAGAAACCCATAGAGGTCATACTCCTTCCTGGCAAAGAGAAAAATGTTCTTAAAACATACCCCTAGAATTATATTTCCTTATAAAAGATCTGAGACTCTTATGTTTTAACATGCCATATAAATGTATGACTTTTCAGTCCCTACAGTAAAGAAACAATATACAAGTATTTCCATCCTATAGTGACTTATTGAGAGCATGGTGGTAGTGACCCATTTTCTGGACCAAGCGGCAGTGAATGGGTGATATGGTCAGTATTATGCAATTCTCCTGACCTCCAAGACAATTTTTGGGTATTATAAGAGGCTGGATTAACTCTAAGTCACTCAAATTAAATATCAGAAAGAGACTGAAATGTCATACAGAACAACTGTTTTGTTGGGTGGACAGAATCATGGAATGTGAGCGAACAAATTCAGAACAGCTTGGAAGTAATGGAAATATGGTTTCTGAGGAGAATACTGTGAATACCTAGACTGCCAGTGAAATAAAAAAGGAGTGTCTGGACAAGGCAATTAAAAGGCTGTATTCAACAATAAAAAAAGACACCATCCATGTTCTTTGGCATGCAATGAGAAGAGAAGCAGTGGACAATATTGTGACTAGAAAGATTAGCAGTAAAAGAAGCAGACCAAGAGAAATGATGCTAGGTGATCTAAGTTAAGTCTCATGGAGGATTAACATCAACAGCATGGGTGGATAATTAAGTGCGCTCATTCTTAAACATCAGGTGTGCTGATGCCAGGGTAGCGGGTTCAACCCCTACACCGGACAGCGGGACTAAAATGATTTCTCGTCCTTGACTTTGGGACGTAAATTACAGTACCTCTGAAGTTGGCAAGGGACTCTGGTAATAGGGAAAGCTAATCCACACACAAAATTCAGTCCAGCGCAACTAGGAATTAGCGTGTATAGACTACGCTTGAGTTCAAAGTGAGCGAGCATAAAACTAAACAAAAAACACATTCTACTGCCGCCTTTCATATGCTAAAGGAGCCCAGGCCCTCAAGCAACTCATGCCAAGCTTTGTGGACTTGTTCAGAATGGGAGGAGTTTGCAGCTAAAGTTTTCTATGAGATGAGATAGCCGGTCTCACACCTCAGTCACCTCTAACAACATGGCTGGTGGCAGTGCTGCTATTCTTTGCTCTAACAACATGGCTGCTTGCAGTGCTACTATTCTTTGCTTGCCTAATGGGCCCTAGTAACACACAGGTGAACCACTGCTACTGGAAAAAGAGGACGATTACTGCCGATTTAGCACTGAAATTTGAATTAACACAAATATAAATTGAAAGGAAGCTCGACAAAAGGTAAAACACACAGGCACAAGCAAACGGTTCGACCAAAGTTTTATCAATGAATAGCAATTTCTTTTTTTTTTACAAAAGAGAGAGAGAGAGAGCTAGAATACTTAGCTAGAAAACTGAAGTCTCAAATTTGCAGAAAAGTAATTTGCATTTAGCAGCGAATAAACAAAACAGATTTGATAAATAAAATGTATTTTATGTACTCATTGCACTATTTACATTACTGTTCAATGACTGTGAGACTTCAGTTGTCCGGCTAAGTATTCTTCTTTTTTCTTTTATTGTCTGTTGATAAAGACTGGTCAAAATGTTTGCTGCTACCCATGTGAGATTTTTCCTTCATCAAGTTTACCAGTTACATTTTCTGTTCATTCGGATTTCACCGCACATGGCACCTGAGAAAAGCTGGAGAAAAGATCAATTATCCGTAAGAGAAATTGTTAGCCTCACCCTTGTGATGAAATGAAAGCCTGTCTATTGACGTCAACCTGCGACTCGTTAGCTTCCGTTTCTAAGGCTTCTTGCAGAAGTTGATTAACAACTTCCTGGGATTTATTCTCATCACCTCCTGCAACACAACAATAGCAGAAATGTTTTTACACTGTAGCCAAGAATGTGACTAAAATGGTCAACATTGACCAGATTTTTAGATTGTAACTAATAATGTGACTAAAATGGTCAACATTTACCAGATCTTTACACTATTGCTGGGAATGTGACTAAAAGAGTCAACATTTACCAGATTTTCACAATGTAACTAATAATGTGACTAAATTGGACAAAATTTACCAGATTATTTTACAATAATGCTGGGAATGTGACTAAAACAGATTTTTACATTGTAACTAATAATGTGACTAAAATGATCAACATTTACCAGATTATTTTACAATAATGCTGGGAATGTGACTAAAACAGTCAACATTTACCAGTTTTTACACTGTAACTAATAATGTGACTAAAATGGTCAACATTTGCCAGATTTTTACACTGCTGCTAAGAGACAAACAACATTTACCCATTTTTAATAGTGTAGCTAAGTGTGACGAAGTCCCCAGCTTCCTCTTCATCTTTTGCTTAAAGTGGAGTAAATTCTTTTTAAAACCCTTATGTAATTATAGAAGAATTTAATTTCGTTTTTATTCCTATATATCTATGCATAGACAGTACATGGCTATAGTTTAAAGTAACTCCTATTTAATGTTATTACTTTACTATGAAGTAATACGATACATTAAGATCGGGGGAGAGGCTGAATTTACAAAGTAGTGTACCCAGCCAAATCTATAAATTTGGCTACGACTATTTCACAATTTGGTCGGCGAAATTACGACAACGAACTCCCTGGCACGACCACTTCCGGTCAGGAGAAAAATAGCTAAGCTCGTTCTTTCGCAATCCAAAAGTCGGGGTAGAAACATGCTAGTCACTAGGCTCTGAGAAAATACTTATAAAGTGTTAGAGTTTTATCTTTGGCACGTATTACGGCCATAAATATATTTAAAATATATTAGAGATATTCCTAGAGCAGTGTTCGTACCCAAGTGTGGTCAGAAGATTAGAAGGGTAAGGAATAGTTATGTGTATCAATATAATATATTTCCGTGTGCGCCCGAGATTTCCGTGTGTAGTTAAAGTTGGAAACCGCCGATAATAGGTTATTTTACCTAATTATTTACCATAATAATTATTTTACCGACTAAACTCGATCGTGTATATATACTTCGTACAGGTAGTTTACTAAGCACACAGGGTAAAGGGTAAAACGTACCTGTGTAGAAAATTACCTTTACATGAGGTTTAGAGAGGTGTAGCCGATTTGAGATAGTTGTAAACTTGATAAAGTCGGATAGAACCCAATTTTCGATTAGTCCGTATAGCAGTAGACTAGGCCATACTAATCGAGCCGTTAGTTGAGGAATAACACGAGGCAGTTCCTAGTAATAATATTGCGAGGCCGCGAAAATAGATCTTACTAAACACGCGTAAAAATGTCAAATACTAGCGTAGTAGATCCTAGGCATGTTCGTTAATTTTTATCGGTGATTTCTCACCAATTTGCAGTCCTGTTCTTGCCTGCCACTCCATTAACTTTCAGCCTATCATATTCTATTATGATAATTACATAAACTGTATTTTAAAATATACGTTATATAGAATCATTATTAATTATATGCTAGGAATATAGCTTCAGAATTTGAACATAAATATCTATAATAGGTAATCTGTTTAATAGATTGTATTCATATCTACCTGTAGATTACTTTGTAATTATTGTATTTTAATAATATAATTATGATATGCATTATATGATTATGTTTAATTATTACTGAATACTTATTACATTCACTTATAAGAAAGCTTAGAATGAATTTATTGAGCTGTTTTCTTAGGTCAGTGTTTTACTATTGATCCTAGGATAGGGAATAATAGGGAGCAGGGACAGATAGCTCATGCTATTTTGTTTCTGAAAATGTTATGAGATGTAATCGGCCATCAGGAACAATCCATGGCCAATGCTTACCGATGTCTCGACAGAAGAGTCAACTGCTCTCGCTGTATATATTTCACAGATTTGACACCTTCAGCGCCAAGCTTTAGATGTGCCAACCTGTGTGACATTGTGAAGCATCACTCACCATCTCACTTATGCTTACTAACTAGGGTTTACACGCACTGTGTAAGCCGGAGAACCAGAAGATAAGTGGCCAAACTTACCGTTGGCCACCACCACCATCAATCAACTCAAAATATACTATAGGCCAAAGAGTCGTCAATGATTAGACAGTCTAGTAGATTCCACCCATAATATTAGATTTGCAATAGGATACAGGGAAGTGTATCCCTTTTCATGTACAGGGCTGCCTCCAGTGGAGCACCCAAAGTGTTATCATATATTAAATGTTAATGTGATTTTAATTTTACAAACTCTAGTTGTTACCTAATTAACCTTAGTCATAGTAGAGTGAGAAGATATGAAAGTTTGTCTCTGTTATATATTTTACTCTGTCTTTCTCCGTGTCATTGAGAGTTATTAGAGTTTTGGGGGCTCGAGCTTTTTTATTTCAGGCACGTAGCTAGACAACCTTGGCAGACTGTCTTTCTTATACAAGTATAGTTGTACGCCATTCCTGTCTGCCTGAACACTGTCAGAAGATTAGACTGGTTCTGGGACCTTTACTCCGTCTAGAATAACGAGCTATTCAGTCTTGTCTTCTCCAGTGACTTATTTTTCTATTCTTAGAAAGTGCATCCGCAGCACTTTGATAGATTCCTTATCATCGTAGCTGACGCTACGCTACAAGTGGTTGGCTATCGTCCGGTCTAGATAGTTCAAACTTTCAATCTTCTTTCACTAGAGATTCTAGTAAGGTGTTGCCTCACAGTAGATCTCAATATTAAACTATACTAAGTAAAACTAGAGAAATTAATAGTTACAATAAGTAGTATAGTATAGCATAACTAAACACTAGATAGCTAATATAAGATAACATAATATAACATAAGTTAACCTGGTTCCCCCCCAAAAAAAGTTAGGGACAATATCATAAGTGAGTGTGGGCTGACGGGTAAGTCCCTGTGTTGTATCGTCAGTTGTGTATGTGCATACTGTCAGTGAATTTATTACTTGCATAATTTCAGGACAGATCACTTAGTGGTGAGTAAGTGTATTTCAGGGTGCTTCAAATTATCCCAACTTTGTTACCAAATAATGTCTTCCGAAAAGCCACCTACGAAAGAGGAGTTGAGAGAAGAAGGAACTTTGTTAGGGTATGAAGGTGTCGAATTGGGCAAGTATGTAAAAGAAGCAGAACAAGAGTGGAGAAGGGAACAACGGGACATCGTTAAGGAAAGAGAGAAGGAAGCAAGAGAGGAAAGAATTAGAATCGCAGAAATTGAATCTAGAGAGAAGATGCAGATGCGACAAGCTGAAATAGACCAACAGCTGAAGCAAGCGGAACTGGAAATGAAGAGGGAAGCACAGTTGAGACAGTATGAATTGGAAGTCAGGAGATTGGAGTTGCAAAATCATGATGCTTCCAGGTACAGTAGTGCTAGTTCCCCCCATCACAGTAGTGAAATTTCTTCAGGACTGTCTCTCTCCCAAGGATCCATGAGCTTCCCACTGGCCCACTTCAACCCGAAGGAGGATCAGATGGATGAATACCTTGATCGTTTTGTCATCATGTGTGAAGCGTATAATCTGCCTAAAGAGAAATTTAATATCAAACTATCCCAAGGACTCCGCGGTCCGGCTTTTGATGTATTTTCAAAGCTTCCGCCTGGTCTTGAGCGGGACTTTGATACCCTTAAAAATGCTCTCTTACAAAGATTTGAATTAACCTCAGAAGCCTACAAGCTGAAGTTCCGTACAGCCAAAAGATCTCAGGGAGAATCGTTTGCGCAGTTCGCCTCACGACAACATACGTATTTTACGAAGTGGGTAGGACTGAGCAAATTCGATACTACCTATGAGGGGCTACAGGAAATTATGCTTGCAGATCAATTCAAAGAGGGTCTCCCGAAAGCTCTCCAAATGTTCATAGCTGAAAATGGTGGAGTTAGATTAGAAGAGATAATCTCACTAGCCGAAAGGTATTTAACTGCACATGGGGAGGCGGGTACTGCTAAACCTAGTCATACAGATAAGACCCAAAATAATCCTTCCACACAAAATCAGGGTTATCAAAACAATAACTCTGAAGGTAAGGACAACAGGTGGCACACTGGTAGTCCACACCAAAATCCAGGTAATTACAATAGTAAACAGGCATCTCAACCTCAACATCCTACAGGTAATAGAGGGGGGAATCAATATTGTAAAAATTGCCGAACAAACGACCACCATACAAGTTCTTGCAAAAACAAACCCCCTGTCCATTACACGGCTTGTTTGACGTTGGCGGATAAGAACCACCAATGGAGGACCCCTGATGATAATCAAAGACCTCCAGTCATTGAGACAGTTACTGTTAATGGGAGACAGGTACCGTGTTTATATGACACGGGTCTGGAGAGTGACGCGGCCATTGCAGCTCACTTGGTGAAACCTGGACAATTGACTGACCACACTATTGAGTTAAGAGGTGCTACTCTGAGCTCTGAACCTAAACTTGTTAAAGTTGCTAGGGTGAAGGTGACATCCAAATATGTCACTGGAACAGTTTCTGCTGTTGTGCTAGATGATCCAGTATATCCCTTCATGTTAGGGCGAAAATATGTATATCTGGGGGAACCTAAGTCCACAACTTATAATACATGTGCTATGCAGACCCAGAATCAGGGCACCGCTTTGAGTGAACCTGAAATTCTTATCCACCCATTATCTCGAGAGATTAGGGCTGCCCAAGCAGCATGTCCCACCTTACAATCCTGCTTTGGCAAACTGCCAAAATCTAGAAATCCACCGGTAGCTGGTGATTTCTACGAAAAGGAAAAACTGTTATACCGTAGGGCGGAAACTATGGATCACGTCCACGAACAGTTTGTGGTACCCAAAAGGTATCGTAACCATGTCTTACAAATGGTACACTCCATCTCGGACGGTGGGCATATGGGGATGAAAGCAACCATCCAAAGGCTTTATTTCTCCTATTTCTGGCCGGGGATGACCCGGGATATCAAACGATATGTCAGGTCATGTAAAGAGTGCCATCTGGTTCCGCCTACTCATGGTGGAACTCCACCTAAGATAGGTGATCAAGTATTGGTATTATCACCCAAGGGGGATAATCCTTTAGATATGGGTTGGCAAGGGCCATTCCTAATTACAGATAAGGTGTCTCGCTCCCATTACAAATTAAACATTCAGGGTAATCCGGAAGTCTTTCCCATGTATTTAATTAGGAACCATGTAGAAAGATTAAATGATCCACCGGTGCATCTGATGGCATTATCGGTGGCAAATGTGGTCGAAGGGGGAGATAACTCAGAGATGGAGTACCCCTTGACGCCTCAGGGGACAGTGAATGATGTCTCTATCAACCTGGATTCGGAGACGTCTGAATCAGGGAAGATGAGACGAATTCCAGATTCTCATGCCCCTATGCCAACAGATAAGCCTGGATGGATTAAAGGTGACACAGTAAACACGATGATAAACCGTACTGACCCAGCCCGACAAAATCATTTACCTGTTACTGTGCCAACCAGTAACCCTTATTCCTTTAGGGGAGAACACTCTCTGGGAATTCAGAATAGAGAAGATGGGTGGGGACGACCAGGTCGTCATAGGTTTCCATGGAAACGACATCAAGGGAGGAGGTTTCTTAGAAGATGTCTTAGAAACGAAGAAGCAGGGTTTCAGTAGGAATTGTTCTACTGAAGAAGAGGGGGAGACTGGTCCATATGTTCCAGGGTTGTTGGAGTAAGTGCCAACAAAATCTGATGAGTGTGCTGGCTGGAGTAAAGTCTGAATCCTCGAACTTTACTTTCAACGGTAGGCATATGTGACGAAGTCCCCAGCTTCCTCTTCATCTTTTGCTTAAAGTGGAGTAAATTCTTTTTAAAACCCTTATGTAATTATAGAAGAATTTAATTTCGTTTTTATTCCTATATATCTATGCATAGACAGTACATGGCTATAGTTTAAAGTAACTCCTATTTAATGTTATTACTTTACTATGAAGTAATACGATACATTAAGATCGGGGGAGAGGCTGAATTTACAAAGTAGTGTACCCAGCCAAATCTATAAATTTGGCTACGACTATTTCACAATTTGGTCGGCGAAATTACGACAACGAACTCCCTGGCACGACCACTTCCGGTCAGGAGAAAAATAGCTAAGCTCGTTCTTTCGCAATCCAAAAGTCGGGGTAGAAACATGCTAGTCACTAGGCTCTGAGAAAATACTTATAAAGTGTTAGAGTTTTATCCTTGGCACGTATTACGGCCATAAATATATTTAAAATATATTAGAGATATTCCTAGAGCAGTGTTCGTACCCAAGTGTGGTCAGAAGATTAGAAGGGTAAGGAATAGTTATGTGTATCAATATAATATATTTCCGTGTGCGCCCAAGATTTCCGTGTGTAGTTAAAGTTGGAAACCGCCGATAATAGGTTATTTTACCTAATTATTTACCATAATAATTATTTTACTGACTAAACTCGATCGCGTATATATACTTCGTACAGGTAGTTTACTAAGCACACAGGGTAAAGGGTAAAACGTACCTGTGTAGAAAATTACCTTTACATGAGGTTTAGAGAGGTGTAGCCGATTTGAGATAGTTGTAAACTTGATAAAGTCGGATAGAACCCAATTTTCGATTAGTCCGTATAGCAGTAGACTAGGCCATACTAATCGAGCCGTTAGTTGAGGAATAACACGAGGCAGTTCCTAGTAATAATATTGCGAGGCCGCGAAAATAGATCTTACTAAACACGCGTAAAAATGTCAAATACTAGCGTAGTAGATCCTAGGCATGTTCGTTAATTTTTATCGGTGATTTCTCACCAATTCGCAGTCCTGTTCTTGCCTGCCACTCCATTAACTTTCAGCCTATCATATTCTATTATGATAATTACATAAACTGTATTTTAAAATATACGTTATATAGAATCATTATTAATTATATGCTAGGAATATAGCTTCAGAATTTGAACATAAATATCTATAATAGGTAATCTGTTTAATAGATTGTATTCATATCTACCTGTAGATTACTTTGTAATTATTGTATTTTAATAATATAATTATGATATGCATTATATGATTATGTTTAATTATTACTGAATACTTATTACATTCACTTATAAGAAAGCTTAGAATGAATTTATTGAGCTGTTTTCTTAGGTCAGTGTTTTACTATTGATCCTAGGATAGGGAATAATAGGGAGCAGGGACAGATAGTTCATGCTATTTTGTTTCTGAAAATGTTATGAGATGTAATCGGCCATCAGGAACAATCCATGGCCGATGCTTACCGATGTCTCGACAGAAGAGTCAACTGCTCTCGCTGTATATATTTCACAGATTTGACACCTTCAGCGCCAAGCTTTAGATGTGCCAACCTGTGTGACATTGTGAAGCATCACTCACCATCTCACTTATGCTTACTAACTAGGGTTTACACGCACTGTGTAAGCCGGAGAACCAGAAGATAAGTGGCCAAACTTACCGTTGGCCACCACCACCATCAATCAACTCAAAATATACTATAGGCCAAAGAGTCGTCAATGATTAGACAGTCTAGTAGATTCCACCCATAATATTAGATATGCAATAGGATACAGGGAAGTGTATCCCTTTTCATGTACAGGGCTGCCTCCAGTGGAGCACCCAAAGTGTTATCATATATTAAATGTTAATGTGATTTTAATTTTACAAACTCTAGTTGTTACCTAATTAACCTTAGTCATAGTAGAGTGAGAAGATATGAAAGTTTGTCTCTGTTATATATTTTACTCTGTCTTTCTCCGTGTCATTGAGAGTTATTAGAGTTTTGGGGGCTCGAGCTTTTTTATTTCAGGCACGTAGCTAGACAACCTTGGCAGACTGTCTTTCTTATACAAGTATAGTTGTACGCCATTCCTGTCTGCCTGAACACTGTCAGAAGATTAGACTGGTTCTGGGACCTTTACTCCGTCTAGAATAACGAGCTATTCAGTCTTGTCTTCTCCAGTGACTTATTTTTCTATTCTTAGAAAGTCCATCCGCAGCACTTTGATAGATTCCTTATCATCGTAGCTGACGCTACGCTACACTAAGAAAGTAACTAAAAGGTCAACATTTATCAGATTTTTATAGTGTAGCTAAGAATGTTATTTAAAGGTCAACTTTTATCACCAGTACTTACAGATACTCTATTACACACAATCTACATATACATTGTATATGCAACGTACAGATACTCTATTAAACACAACCTATGGATACTCTATTACACAAAACCTACAGATACATTGCATACACAACCTACAAATACTCAATCACATAAAACCTACAGATACTCTACTATACACAACCTACATGACTTACAGATCCTCAACGATACACAATCTACAGAGCTTCCATGATACAGAAACCATAAATACAAGATTACACACAAAGTGCTGCACTTACCTCTGACAGGAACATGTTTCTCATTTAGTAGATACAAATACTTGCTCCTGGTCTGGTAGTACTGAGCTTCCAGTTTAGCAACATTCCTATTGTCAAGGAAAGATAACTAGGTTATACAGCACATCATGCTTAAACAAACTACATTTCTGCATGGTTGGTTGTGATTCCTCAGGAAGACTAAGTTTTATCTTCTATGTCTGATGCATTGGCTGTCAGGTCATCTGAGTCCTGAAGGGCTTGCATCTATCGGAGTCAAGTTGGGTAGAGATTTGTCTCCAAATCAGTATCAAAGTATCATCTCCATGATGACTGTTGCAGAGGGCTCCTCCCCCTGTCCAGCTTAGAAATCAGTGTGCTGTGCAAGCCCAATACTGGAATTTCACATCAGTGGGCAGGCATATTGTGATCTAACCAGGTGACGATACAGCACAGCACATTTGGACTGAGTGGGATTAGACCTAAGCTGGTCATATTTTCTCCACAGGTTTTACAAGGGGGCTTCAAATGAAAACCTGAAATTTTTTTTTTTAACCCTACCAGACCGCTGTACCAATTTTTCGGTAATTTCCTAATCTGCCGCTACACAGCTGTACCTAATTTTCGGTATTTTGCCTAGTACGTGAAAAACATGCGCCACAAACTAAAAATAACTAACCAATTGTGGTCAAACCTCGTGGTTATCCATTGCAAATGACTACCCCCATAGGTTTGAATTGACTTTGTGTGGTTTAACGCGAAAAAATTCTGAAAATTCACAATGAAACGAGCGGCTGATGAACCAAGCACTTTAATAAGTAAGCGAAGTAGGTCTAGGCTTTTCACAGTCCAACAGGTGATCGATACTTTGGTTTATTCAGACTGGATTGGCACACAAAGGTGGAATATTGGCGCTAGATGAAAGGTAGACCTATTTTCTACAATGTCTCCAAGTTCCATCTTATTCTAACCACTTGTTTGCATGTAACTAACATTTTTCTATATCATGTTGGTTTTTTCTATTTAATGTTCAGGAGCCCAGGTAATAGGGACAGTTAGGTTCAGGGCGCCAGGTCTGGTAGAGTTACATTTGAGAATATATTCTGAAAAAGTAAAGAACAAATGTTTCATTTTTTTAATGTTTTTTAGGTTACTGCGTTCAATGCAAGTCCTTCGGTGCCAATTAAGTGCTTGGATTCCTGTAGGAAAAAAAATTATCTTGGTCGCGTGTTTAACCACTCATGCACCACCTGCTGTACCTTTTCAAACCGAAAAAGTCTTTCCTCCCAATGACTCTTCGAGTTGTCCAACCAGGTGTAAATCACTTTGGGCTTGGTCTGGTGAGTACAGGGAATGTGGTACACACTGAAAGTGGAGACCATTGATCACAAAATGGATAAGAGAACATTGCTCCTATTAGGTGCATGTGAAAAGTTTGGTGGCCAATGTTAAACTGTCCTTTAAGGGTCACCATGTTCGTCTGCACTGTGATGTCACATGCTTAACTGTCTTGACATCCTTAAAAACAATATTGACAGGTTACAAGACAATGTCATGGTTATTGTAATGTTTAAAGTTTTCATTTGAAGCCTCCTCGTAGATATGTCATTGTCAATACTCAGAGGAATACTTCTGCACAAAAGTCTAACAGTGTACAAGTTAGTGGACTTGATTACTGACAGAATATTATGGGAATCCATCTTCTGTAGAGGAAACAATTATTTTCATGCCAGTAAGGTCGTGGGAAAGTCAAGGTCGTGTTGTGGCTAGATGCTTGCCTGAATCCAGTGGTTATGAGTTCAAATATGCATTGAGGATTTTTTAAATTGACCTGGGCCCTACGGCGATCCAGTCTAAAATGAGTACCTGGAAATGTCTTGGCAAGTGAGGAATGGCTGGCATCACCCTTGAGTTCTGATTGGTCTACAAAAATATGGGTCAAACACCATATGCCCAATATGTCTTATAGCGTGCAAAAAGAGTTCTTTACACTACTGACTATTTAGGCTTCCTTTATGCCTGGTCTGCTATACGTTAAGTATACTGTAGCGACTGATTCTGATAGGATCGTTATTTCTAAGGATGGACAAGATGTGGTCATCTCCTGTGTTTTCAGTAATACTTCCTCCACAGCTGTGACTTCATTTTATGTTTTAAACAGTTGACTGGTTTATTTTTAAAGTTAACTAATACAAGGAGTACTTTACTATCAGTTTTCTTAATACTTTCTCTCTTTCATGTTGAAAAGGATATTAACTCCTTCAGTTCATAGAATGTGAACGAACAAATTATAAAGAGTTTCAAGGCAACTGAAATTTGGTTGATCTTCTTCTTATTTTGCGATCAACGCTTGCTGTATGTCTATTCCAACATGGGTCACAAACAGGATTGTGCATGGCATCCATTGTAGTGAATAGATCTCTCTTTTCTAGTCCTGTGCCACTTAACTCAACTTCTGACTTCTACGGTTGAGATTCCTTTTCTGGATTCTTCCTCCCATAGGCAGACTGCTTTCTTGGGCTTATGGCCTCTTCCTGGCACATTTTGTTGCCCTAGCCTTTGTTTTTACAGGAACTTCCACAAGACAGTGGTGGTTTGGTATTCAGTGTGTTCTTCACATAGATGGATTTCCTTCCAGGGTATTTGAGCTTCATATGCCCATTTGGTTTGCTCCCTTGTTTTATCCTATCAAGCACAAACTTCTGTCAGGGAATGTGTGCATTTTAGGCTAATCACAACGATTTTTTAAAAATATGGTTGATGAGATTATGCTGCAAATAACTTAGACTGCCCAAGGAACTAACAAGTGTCTAGAAAAGTCTAATAATGAAAGTAGAAAATTATTTACAAATATTAGGAGGAGGCAGTGTTCAGTGGTTATGTAATGAGAAGAGTGTCACTGGAAAAGATTGTGACAACTGAAAAGATCAGCAACAGACGACCAAGGGGCAAAATGAGAAAAATGATGCTGAATGGACTGGGACTGTGACACGGAGGAACATCATGAGCAGAGTTGATCTAGAACACTAAGACAGCAGAACCCCTTGGGGGAATTTAACCGTTATGAAAACTCAATGTGTGTGACTTACACAATAGCTAAATACACTAGGGAATCCATGTTTCTGTAGTATGTTTTGATTACATGTAAATAATTATATTATAAGTGATATGAAGTAATGAGTGGAATTCAGTTGAAAGGCCCAACCACACATCATACATTACGTGGTACTGAAAGAGTTAACTGTGGTGTGTCCTTTAACTGGTAGGTTGCCATATATTTGCCATTCTGCATGTTGTATCCATTTACTGCGCAGCTGCTATATTTGTCCCTTTCAGTGTGTTTTATCCATTTATTCCATAGCTGCCATATTTGTGCCTTTCTGTGTGTTGTCTCTACAATAAAGCTGCCATATTTGTGCCTTTTTGTGTGTTGTGTCTACAAAAAGATGCCACATGTGTGCGCTTAGATAGATGTATCCAATTCTGCTGCAATATTTTTAATAATGGATTTTGGATGTTGTGAGTGATAGTAAGCTTCAGTTATTTACATCAAATAACACATTTTTGTGTTTGAAAATACACATTCCATTTTCAACACAGCATTCTGTAGACAAGCATACATATTCTAGAGAAATCAGCACTCACATCATGAGGAGTCTCTCCCTGGCCTCATCATGCTGCCTCAGACCATTCAACTCTAGAATTTCTTTCGTGAGAAACTTGTTCTGTTCCTCATAGGCTTTACAAGTATCCTGCATGGAAGAAATTAAATATGCCTTTCAATATCAACTGAAATAGCAAAGTAAACTTAGTGCTACTTTTAACTATAAAGACACAAACAATAGATTGCACAATCTACTGCCCAGCATATTTTGCTGCATCTCTTCAGGTGCATACAGCAGAAATCACACAACATAAAGTAAAATACTTAGATAAATCCTTCAATGCTAGGCAATAAATAATGCAATCTACTATTTATTCGAAACTCAAATGCGACTGATCTGTGCAGCAGACCGTGTCGCGTTGTGATATAACATGTTTGTATGGGAGCTGGTCGTTCAGAAAGCAATGGCAAAACTATTGAACGTAAAACTTGCCTAGTACATCAACAGCAGCTGAAAAATCCTGGTGTTGACTGCAACGTCCTGTAAGGGACATGCACAACCAAAAAAAAAACAAAAGTGTTAATCTCCGCCAGTCTGTACGTGCAGTGCTGAAACTTGGCAGAGCTGAAACTTCACCTGGTTACATCCTAACATCTCTAAGCAGACGCAAAGTTCCAGTACCAGCCTTGCAACGAAAAACGAATATTCCTTATTATACTTTTCTGTGGGCTTTTCTTTACAATTTTATTTTTTATAATCTAGATCTGTTTCTGTCACTACTGAATAATATATAGATCTGTATTTGTCACTCCTGAAAAAGATCTAGATCTCTTTGTGTCACTCCTGAATAATGTCTAGACCTGTTTGTGTCACTTCTGAATAATATCTAGATCTGTTTGTGTCACTTCTCTATAATATCTAGAACCTTTTGTGATGTTCTTGAAAAAGATCTAGATCTTTTTGTGTCACTCCTGAATAATATCTAGATCTGTATTTGCCATTCCTGAAAAAAATCTAGATCTGTTTGTGTCACTTTGAATCATATCTAGATCTTTTTGTGTCACTCCTAAATAATATCTAGATCTGTTTGTGTCACTCCCGAATAATATCTAGAACATTTTGTGATGTTATTGAAAAAGAACTAGATCTGTTTGTATCGCTCCCAAAAAAGATCTAGATCTGTTTGTATCGCTTCTTGAAAAAATCAAGAATTTTCTCATGCTGTCTTCCTCTTATCTTTCTAAATAATTCTATACCTTCAGTAATTTACTGTTGCTGGATTTAATGGTTTAAATACACATTATTAATCACAATAAAAGATCTCATAAAAAGAAAACGAACATGAAACAACTACGGCTATTGTGTCTTACACAATTCAAACAGAAATGTTAAGTTTAACCTGTTGTATTGTATGGCAGAGAATCTTGAAATCTGAACGAACAAATCAGGAAGATCTTGGAGGCAGCGGAAATGTGGTTTCTAAGATAAATGCTGTGAATACATTGGACAGCCACAGCAAATAACAATAGCCTGCGAAGAGGCTAATGTTAGTTAGTCGAGGTTCCAACTTCACGGCAACGGGTTGTCCCCATTATGCTCCGTTCCTGTGCCAGTGAATATCACACACAATGCTCCCCACTGTCCAATGTGAAAAGTGGAACAGACAGGAGTCTCGGCAATCCAACAGCCCGCACAGGTACACTGTGCATATTGCTGCCGCCAGAATGCCAACACAAAAGTCCTCCACATCGTCGATGGAATCGGCAGTCACCAGAAAGACCCCACTGACCCGGATTTTCTCACATGGCTCTGTCTCTATTCGCAGGGCGACCCGCTGAAAGTGTCGCATTAAGCATGAACTCCGTAGCTCCAGCGCCGACTCCCAAGCGTCTCCTGAAAAATGTACTCGTGAACCGAAAAGGCAAATCAGTCAATTCAGCAACAGCCGGTAGCCATTGTTCTGAACAAGCAGGTCACTGTACAAACAAAGGCGGACATGTCTTTTTGGTAATGTAATGAAAAGAGAGGCACTGGAGAATATTGTGACAACTGGACTGATCAGTAGTAGAAGAGGCAGACCAAGAGAAATGGTGCTCGATGGTCCAAGACCATGGAGGAATGTCATCAGCAGAACTGATCCAAAAGACCACGATCTGGAGGAAGACATGAATGTCCATGCCACCTAGCAGGGCACATCATGATGATAATTCAAAACTTTTTAATCATTAAATGTGTACTGCCAGAGTTAAGGTCAACAGCTAACTGAAAGGTCAACAGCTAACTGAAAGACCAACAGCTAAGTGAAAGGTCAACAGTTAACTGAAAGTTCAACAGCTAAATGAAAGGTCAACAGCAAACTGAAAGTTCAACAGCTAACTGAATGGTCAACAGCTAAAAGAAAGTTCAACAGCTAACTGAAAGTACGTACAGTTAATCTCTCTAACTCCTTCTGATCAGCTTCCAGCGATACTGGGTTATTTGCAATAGCAAAGGAATAACTGGAGCTATCTCCCCCGTCTATCACACCAGGACTGTTGTTCCTCAGCTCATTGTTTGTATTGGTCAAGCTGATGATGATCTCATCCTTCACTGCTAACGTCTGCTGAAACATGGAGATCTGATCTCTGAGGTCCTTCAGTTCATTGTCCTTCAGCCTAAATATTTAAAGGAAACATCAATGTTATTCAAGTGCACAGAATTGTGTACATGGGCACAAGCACCTCAAAATGAATGTTCATATACTACAACACTATAACATATATATATATGTGTGTGTGTGTGTGTGTGTCAGGTCTTAGTCAGATATGACTGAGCTACCGTATGACAGTAGAAGGTACTACCTGCTTTCTGTTGTGCAGCGCTCACCAAACCCTACACCCCACATTGTACTAACAGCTTCGGGGGGAGGAGTGCAATTGGGAGGGTACAAATCTTACCCTAGGGCGAGAAAATGCAACCTAAAGACTAAATTAAATGTCAAGGCATGGCAGATCAGGCACTAAGCCTTGGTCTGCAACTGGTCTAGGATCGAAGCTCCAACAGGTGGACAGAGCATTGCTGAATCGGCAGCTTCTGGGGCTTGTCTTGTTCCCTTTCCTCTGGAGTAAACTAGGCAGGCTGAGAAAGGAATCATGTTTCATGGGCAACACAGTCTCTAAATCTCTAAATTCAGCCCAGGCTTTGTGTTATGGAGAGGTATAACTCCATTTTACAAACTATTGTCTGTCAAGATGGCAGGGTACTAGTCATAACAAACAGAGCTCAGAAAGGTCTACTCTAAGGATGGGTGAAACAAGCTGAGATGTTCAACACAAGCATGTGTTTAACTAAACATATCCCTAAGTAGGATGTGATAGGCCCTTCACATTTTGTAGCCCTGAATGCACGGAGGATTAGGTGGTCTGCCTTCTCCTCATGTTAGTGGACGACAATCGCTCATACAACCGTACCTATGACATCATCAGCACAACCCCCCACTCAACAGAAGCATGTGGAACCTGCAGAAGACAGTGCAGATCATGCAGGAAACAAAGTTTCAGATATATGATGTCAAGTGAATGAAAATAGAAGATTCAAGTTTTAGTAAGACATATTTTGTTATTGTTAAAAACTGTCTGTGATTGTTTTATTTATAATATTCTGGCCTATGGGTGTAGTTATAGTCTGTCCGGAAATTTATGCCGTCATTCAAGATCAATTATTTTGAAAACTATCTGTTGCATCGTTATGAAATTTTTCCAGCCGTCTTATATTTACCCCCACCCAAGGAATATGTCTTTGATAGGTCCCAAAACAACTTAAATCATTAAAAGCGGCATCATTCCTTTGATGTTTTGCTTAACAACTAGTGATTTCTTGTTAAAAATGTTATGTTTACGGTAATGAGGACCTGCAAATTCAGATGACAAACAAAGGCGTATCTAGATTCGTATGGGAG
>OY992893.1:27813492-27905992 GCA_963921405.1 Cepaea hortensis
CAGACAGATAGATAGATTGATTGATTGATTGATTTCCACCAGAAACCGGGCCTTGTCAGCTAGTTTATTTATATAATCACGTTTCATGAAAGAACCCACATTTGGAGACGCCTCTGAATCTTCGCGCTGTTTGTTTGAAAACGAAAGTCACGTGAAAATTTTGAATAATTTGGGTCGAATCTTGGGGAAGCTGTAAAACTGTTAAAATCATGGTCGTAATCTTTAAGTCATAATTAATATACCGTATATAAGCTAACTTTAAAATCTGCTGTAAAATCTCCAGAACAAAAATTGTTTTGTTGGGTGGACATAATGATAACGTTATATACTAAATCTCATCATTTTATCTCAGCCCGTTACTGAGATATTGAATTTTATATTGAGGCAACCAAAAAAAAACACACTTTAGTTAGTTGCAAGTCCTTTAGACAACGCTTCAAACAAGCACATTTTGGGGCATTTAGTGATTTACTAGACATATTTTACGTTCTGGAGTTGACATCTGGAGTGTTGGAGTCATGTCTTCGTTGGAGATGAATAAGATGAGAAGGGCATGAACAAGCTGCAGGAGGTGGCGAAGGATATAATGGCCAGGGATGAGTTGGTTGAGAGGATATGTTCCACTAAGGCAAGCAGAAGAAGAAGAAGCAGAAGCTGAAAAAAGATAAAGTGGAAGAAGGAGACGGTGGTAGAGATGATGATCATGAAGCAGAAAGAGTGTGTTCCGTGTCTGAAGAAATTTGTAGTAATGGCACTGAAATGTATGTGAAACATGTAGTGTTCATTACTGTACTGTACTGGCACCCCGCTGACTTGACAGACGATAGTTATTGGGCTTCAGTAAAAGGCATAATAACTTCTTCACAGCACAAAGCCTGGGCTGAATTTTAAAGACCACGTGTTGCCCATGCAGCATGATCCCCTCTCAGCCTGCCTAGTTTACTCCAGAGGAAAGGTAGCTGGAACAAGACAAGCTGCAGAAGCTGTCGGATCAGTAAAGCAATCCCCTAACTGTGTACCTGTTGGAGATTCCATCCTAGACCAGTTGCCGACCAAGGTTTGCGGCCTGGTCTGCCCTGCCATGACATTTAGTCTTTAGGTTGCATTTCCTCATGGCAGTATAAAGCTTGTACCCTCCCAATTGCACTTCTCTACTCAAAGCTGTTGGCACAATGTGGGGTGTCGGGTTTGACGAGTGCCGCCCAACATTCAGTGCTAACAGAAAGCAGGTAGTACCGTCTAATGTTATAACGTAGCTCAGTCATATCTGACTAAGACCTGATTTTGCGTTCATTACTATTTGACAGAAAAGGCCAGTTTTTCCAGTATATATGTTATATAGTACATGCTATGCCTCAACTGTTAACAATTATATTATGTTGTAATTGGGTGCTGCTTTGGCAATTATTTTTAAATAAGAAACTTTACACAATATATTGGTGCCCAAAGTAGCTAGTCTGGTGGCGCAGTTGGCATATGTTCAAATCTCCATCAAGATGGATTTGTTCAAACTGACTTAGGCTTCATGGCAAAGGGGTTATGGACACAGTTCGTAATCCATATACGGCAATCGAAACACAGGTGCAGGCGATATGGCAGCCTTGTGTTGTTTTTATTTATAAAATTGTATGGATGTTGGTTATTCAGAAAGCAATAGCAAACTAATGAATGTAAACTTGCCAAGAGACCACAAACAGTCAGAAAATCTTGAGGTCGATTGCGACGTTCTGTAAAGGATATGCAACTAACTTTTTAAAACTTAGGCTCTCAGCTTAAAACAGACACCCGCAGAAGTCGGATGTGACAGAAGAAGAATGCAGCTCTGCTGTAAACAGGCACAACGCAATCACGCCCGAAAAAACTCTCCGGATGAATGCAGAAGAAGAAGAAGAAGAAGAAGAAGAAGAAGAAGAAGAAGAAGAAGAAGAAGAAGAAGAAGAAGAAGAAGAAGAAGAAGAAGAAGAAGAAGAAGAAACAGGCACCAGGAAATAAAATAAGCAAAGGTGAATCAAAGTTGGTCAACATGATACTGACCACATGACCCACCCAGTGCCGATTAGTTGACACAAATATGGGGCAAGCACCATATACCAAACTTTCTCCGTAATCCCGTATATCCACGTGAGGAAAATAGCTGCGTGAGATTCGGCAGCGGATCGCGTCGCGCTGGTTACTTACTGGGTACGTGAGCCTGTCGCTCAGAAAGCAATGGCAAACTACTGAGCGTAATCTTGCCAAGAACATCAACAACAGCTGAAAAATGCTGGTGTTGACTGTAATGTCATGTAAGGGATATGCAACTTTAAAAAAAAAAAAAAAACATACACCAAATATACTTAAAAGTGTGTAAAAGGGTCCTTAACTTTTTTTTTTAAACCCACAATACAATATTTGTCACACCTGCACACTCCCACAAACATACACCATCTTTTTTTAAACTTTATATAATATTTAAAAAAAAAAAAAAAGACTAATTTCTACATTTGAGTTGTTACAAAATTATCAGGGAATTTTTACAGCAAGTAACAAGGGTGAATGGATAAGAGCACTCATTCTTAAACATCCGGTGTGCTGATGCTGAGGTAAGGGGTTCAACCTCTACACCAGACAGTTGGACTAAAATGCTGACTTCTCGTCTTTAACTTGGGAACATAAATTACAATTACCTCAGAAGTTGGAGTGGGTGCACCTGATGGCCAGGGACACTGGTAATAGGGAAAGCTAATCCACACACACAATTCAGTCCAGTTTTACTAGAAGCAGTATGTTTGAACTACGCTTGAGTACAAAGCAAGCAAGTGAGCTCAAACAAAAAATTATATATATATATATATATATATATATATATATATATATATATATATATATATATATATATATATATTCACTACACTCTGATTTTGTAGCTGCTAAAATCACTCTTGTGTAAGATGTCAGGGAGAGTGAAAGTTTAGCACATAAAAACAGATGTTGCTGTAAAGGAGTTAGCGTCTGTCACAGAAGTTAACACCACAAGCTGTCTGTGGTAGATGCAGTGAAGAAGGCAAAAGGAATCACATGGATTAAAATAACAGAAAAATAAGTCTGAAAAATCATAACTATGATAATGTAAGTCAGTATCACAACTGGTTGTGGTGCAAGGAGTTAAATGCTTACATGATCTTAGGTTCATTTATGAAACAGTTTTAATTTCCATTCGCTTTCTTTCAGCTTGTTGCAACCATGTGTCACAGAAGATAAAATATTCATTATCAAATTAACCTCAGGAGATCAGCATGGCCGAACAGACAGGAGCATTCATTCTTAAACATGCAGTGTGCTGATGTCGAGGTAGCGGGTTCAACCCCTACACCGGTCAATTGGTCTAAAATGTTGACTTCTCAACCTTGACTTGATAAAGCAAATGACAAGTGCCTCTGAAGTTGGAGTGGATTCGCCTGATGGCGAGGGACTCTGGTAATCAATCAAGCAATCAGGTGCCGTCTCCACAATGAAGGTTGGCTGCAATGGATCTCCAACATTGTCTGTCTCTCACCCTGACTGTACATTCTGTCAGGCTGATGTTCGTCCATCTCTTTATGTTATCTACCCACTTGTATCGCTGTCTACCTCTTGCTCGCTTGCCTTCAACCTTGCCCTCCAGTATGGTTTTTATAAGAGTATCATGTCTTTTAACATGGCCGAAATATTTCACTTGCATCCTCTTTATTTCTTTCATCAACTCTCTCTTCATTCCCAGTTTTTTTCTAGAACCTCTGCATTTGATTGTTTTTGTTTCCATGAAATATTTGTCTATATATCAACATCTACACTGGTAATAGGGAAAGCCATTCCACACGCAAAAATCAGTTGTAGTAGCACATGCTTGAACTATGCTTGAGTTCAAAGCAAGCATGTGGAAAAATAAATGTCAAAAAATTAACCTCAGCTCCTGAGCTATGATGCTCTTCTCCTCCATGATGACAGCTCTGCTGTGCTCCAGCTCTACGATGTGTTTGTCCTTCAACTGCAATATCTGCATTATCTCCTCTTGATTTTTTCCAACACAATCCTGTCTGAGATAGAAAAATGATTTGTAAGAGTCAGTTTATAAACAGTTTCAACAGAGCTGATGTTCAATGTTTCCAGTTTCAAATAATCTAAACAAAAATTGAAACAAAAAAAATGTATGTAAGATCCTGTGGATAAACAAGCATAAATCTATTCATCATCATCATGTGCCTCACAAATAAGCATGGGCGGTGATGATTTCACACAATCACCAGTCCTGGATCAGGTCTGTGTTCTTGTCAAAATAATGCCCTACACCAAGCTATCCAGGTATTTGTCTCATTTCTTATTAAGCATGCCAGTTGTCACTATATTTTTCAAGTTAGCTTATCCTCATAACATGTCCAAAACATCCTGTCCATGCTAATTTTTCTAATCACTTTACAGCTTTCATTTGTTTTGTAAGGACTGCCTCATTCATTCTTCTGTCTGCCCATGGTATTCTTTGCATTTCCCTCAGAAACCACATTACCGCTGTCAGTTGTTTCTTGACTAGTCTACTTACCACCCATATTTCACATGCATATAAGAGACTACTACTATATATATATATATATATATATATATATATATATATATATATATATATATATATATATATATATATATATATACATACACACACATCAATGTAAACCATACTGTGACTGTTACACCACACATCAATGTATACTATACTGTCAATGTTACACCACACATTAATGTAAACTATACTGTGACTGCTACACCCCACATCTATGTAAACTATGCTGAGGAAGCTACTGTAGTGTACTGGCTAGATGCTTGCCTCACCACACATTAATGTAAACTATACTGTGACTGTTACAACACACATCAATGTAAACTAACACCACACATCTATGTAAACTATGCCGTGACTGTTACACCACACATCTATGTAAACTATACTGCGAATGTTACACCACACATCAATGTAAACTATACCGCGACTGTTACACCACACATCAATGTAAACTATACTGTGACTGTTACACCACACATCTATGTAAACTATACTGTGACTGTTACACCACACATCTATGTAAACTATACTGTGACTGTTACACCACACATTAATGTAAACTATACTGTGACTGTTACACCACACATCTATGTAAACTATACTGTGAATGTTACACCACACATCAATGTAAACTATACTGTGACTGTTACACCACACATCTATGTAAACTATACTGTGACTGTTACACCACACATCTATGTAAACTATGCCGTGACTGTTACACCACACATCTATGTAAACTATACCGTGACTGTTACACCACACATCAATGTAAACTATACTGTGACTGTTACACCACACATCAAAGTAAACTATACTGTGAATGTTACACCACACATCAATGTAAACTATGCTGTGGCTGTTACACCACACATCAATGTAAACTATACTGTGAATGTTACACCACACATCAATGTAAACTATACTGTGACTGTTACACCACACATCAATGTAAACTATACTGTGACTATTACACCACACATCTATGTAAACTATACTGTGACTGTTACACCACACATTAATGTAAACTATGCTGTGACTGTTACACCACACATCAATATAAACTATGCTGTCAATGTTACACCACACATCAATGTAAACTATGCAGTGACTGTTACACCACACATCAATGTAAACTATGCTGTCAATGTTACACCACACATTAATGTAAACTATACTGTGACTGCTACACCCCACATCTATGTAAACTATGCTGAGGAAGCTACTGTAGTGTACTGGCTAGATGCTTGCCTGTGGTCCCGGGGGAATCTGGCTTCAGTCTGCATCAGGGCAGCTTCAAATTTCTCCAAACAGACCTGGGCTCACCCAGTCTCAAATGGGTACCAGGACATGTCTTGAGAGGTAAAGGCGGCTGGCATGGTAGCAACCACATCAGCCACTGAGTGCTGTTTGGTCTATCAAAATATGGGTCCAGCCCCATACATCCACTGTGCCTTAGGTGTGTAAAAGAAACCTTTAGTTTATTCTGTGATTGCTTTACATATATAATATATATGCAGAATTAAAACATATACTCAACCTTGTGTTCATCTCCGATCTGAGGACATCTAACTCCTTCTGCAGTAAGCGAACTATTTCTCGGTTTGCATGAAGTTCTTCTTCTGCAGCCTTGAGGTCTTCTTTCACAGAAAACAGGTCATCACTGAGCTGCAACAAATTTAAACTAAGTTCACATTTCCCAGCTTTACAAAAATGAATTTAAGATTTAAGTTTCAGCTGGCCTTACAGAATTTCCAATTATTTTCTTTGTGAAAGTGATTACATTCTAGCAACATTTGTTAAATCTCTGGATTTGTAACACCATTCTGGGATAGATGCTCCTCAGCTGGCCTAGTGCTCACGGGTTTGAATGTGCACTGAGGTGGATGTTTTAAAATGACCTCACGACTCATGGTCGATGCTGCCTAAAAAGGGTGCTAAGAAATGTGTTGGGAAATAAAGGCGGCCATGTGCTACTGACCATAGCCACCGAGTGCTGATTGGTTTATAAAAGTACAGGTTTAGCACTGTATGCCCAAAGTCTCTTTAAGCTGTTATCTTCACTATAGAGTCCAAGGAAGACCTCAAAATTTGCATATACAACCCAAGCATCATTATCCTGTGTCCTGCCAAATGGTTTAGGTTTAGGTGGTATTCCTACAGATCCTATTGTCACCATCACCCTTGGTGTTATGAATCAATTCTATCGATATCCCTCCATGCCACATCTGAGGCCATCTCTGCTGATCTGCTCCTGCCTCTTCTATCGCTGATGCATTAAACAAACATGAATACAACACAATCAAGGCAAAAATCGAACCTACGATTATGACCCCCCACCCCCCGACATTACTTAACAAGAACGGATTAGGACATAAGGCATAGTCAACGTGGGGCTCAACAACAGACAATAGATATTTACTTTCATCAACATGACTAGAGGAGCAGCTGGCCGAGTGGTTAAACCGCCAGACTCTCATTCGGGAGACCCAGGTTTGATCCCTCGGTAAGGTGTGAGAGTTTTTTCTGTCGGGGGCAAAAAGAAAATCCTAACCTGCACAGTTGGCAGCGACTGCACTAGTCAGGCGGCCTTAATTCCTCAGGCTCAAAGACCCCTCTGCCATGCACAGCAAGGTTACTATTTTTTTTCCCGCGTTTTCATCCTGTTTCAGGATATTGCGGTCAACACCAGCATATTTCAGCTGTATGTTGATTCCTAGGCTAGATTATACTCATCAGAAAGCCACGACTTTCTGAGCGACCGGCTCCATACTCTCATAAGTCACTGGCATGACTCGAACCACTTCTAATTCTCATGCGCTCACGTCAACCACGAGAGTACTCGGGGTTAATGGAGAAAGCTGCTAACCCCTCTGCCAGGGAGCCGGCACCGCAAGGTACTATATTGGCAGTAAATGACATGACAGTTTACATGACTACAATAGTTACCACAGCATAAAACATACCACTTTACACTGGTAACAACTCTGAGTAGCATCTAGATATTAACTTTCATCACTGTAACTATAACAATTACCATTGGGAACTTGCCGTTTTGACAGACGATAGTTTGTTACATTGTGCTTCGAAAAGGCATAATAACTACAACTCATTACAGTAGCGAATGTGACTGATCAGACCAATTCGCACTGTAAATGTTCGGCCATAATGGATGCAAGTGAACACATGGTCATTGTCACTATCACACACCATCTTTCGTCTCATGCGATCAGTGTGTGACCTATTTGCAATTATTTTCTTCTTTGTCTTCATTCCATTTCTGATATTTGCCCTCCATGCGACAAGGTTGGCAGTGACTTGCTCCCAATGTGCATTACCAATGCCTGTATCAATCATGTCCCCCTTACATACACTTTGTATCGTAGTAGAGGCCGACCCTAAGATCTCTTACCCATCTGTAATTCCCCCAAAAAGATATCCTTTGGCATTCTACCATCATCTTTCCTCCTAACATGCCCTATCCATCTCAGTCTATGAAGACTGAGCATGGAATAAACCGTCACACAACCTGATCTTTTCAATACTTCAATATTTGTGATTTTGTCTTGCCACTTAATACCAAGAATTCTGCAAGTGGTTGATTCTGTTCACAGCGTTTTTCTTGCATTTGTCGCAATGAGAATATCATATCAATGGCTGACCACTTTTGTCGAAAGCCACACTGTGATTCGGGGTAGACTTGATCTCCCATGACTTGAAGTCTGAGCAGAACAATTCTGGCAAATACTTTCACAACAATACACAGAAGTGAGATACCCTTATAGTTGTAACAGTAACTCCGTTCCCCCTTATTCTTTCTTGTACATTGTTTTGATGCTTGAATCTTTGAAATCCTGTGGGATTTGTCCTTCTCACCAGCATAGCTCATAAAGTGAGTGTGTCTTGCCCACTTCTGATAACCTCTATTGGAATCTCATCCTTATCTGGAGCCTGCCAGATGAAAGTTCATTAAAAGCACTCTTAACTTCTCTTATTGTGGGAAGTGTGTCCAAATGGTCAAAAGTTGACTTGCGTTTTGAATGTACTCGCATAACTTGATCCAATAGTCATTTGTACACTGCCTGGCAGCCTTTTGAACATCCTTGCTAGTTTGCTTCAGCTCACTGCAAGTGTTTTGCATTGTTCTTTCTTTGTGTTTTAAGAGAGCTTTCTTCCTTTTATCAATCAAGGGCTGCAGTGTCTGGCTGTTTGCTGTAAACCAGTCCTACCTCTTATGATCCACAGTGCCATAAACTCCTACTGCTGTTTTATAAAGAGTTTCCTTAAGTTTACCCCACTTTTCACATGCTGTACAATTTTCTGATGTATCAGTGACAGCACTTTCAAGTTGCTGTTGGAACTCAAAGCACTTATCAGGATCGTGGGCGTTAGTAATATTAATTCTGGGGTAAGATTTGTGTTTAGTCGTGTAGATTCTCTTTGGTCTCAGTCTAACCCTTGCAAAAACTAAAGAATGATCAGTATCACAATCAGCACTGTGGTAACTTGAGTTAATGATGTTTGATTCAAGTGTTGTCTCCGTGTGATGATGAAGTCTAGCTGATGCCAATGGCCGGATCTTGGGTTTTTCCATGTGACCTTATGCTCTTTTGTTTTAAAAAAGGAGTTTGTAATACATAGGTCATTTCTGGTGCAATCCTCCAGCTGTCGTTGCCCATTGTCATTCAAGTGACCAATGTATTTTCCAAGACACTGGCCATGAACTCGAGTCCTTGCCCACATGAGCATTAAAATCACTGAGTATATACATGTAGTCAGATTTTGGTACTGCCTTAATCACAGAGTCTAACTTCTCATAGAATGAATCCTTTACATCATCAGAGGAAGTGAGTGTCGGTGCATATGAAGTGATAATCGTGGCAAAACCACAAGTGGTTGCCAAGCACAGAGATAATAATCTTTCATTTCTGCCAGCTGGAACTTCAATTATTCCCAGTAGCGAATTCTTCACTGCAAAGCCCACTCCATGTTGTCTATTTACTTCCTGCCCTCTTTTTTTTTTTTTTTCCGCGTTCTATCCTGTTTCAGGATATTGCGGTCAACACCAGCATCTTTCAGCTGTATGTTGATTCCTAGGCTAGATTACGCTCATCAGCACGCCACGACTTTCTGAGCGACCGGCTCCATACTCTCATAAGTCACTTTTGCGATTCGAACCACTGCTGATTCTCGTCGCGTCATGTGACGAGAGTATTCAGAGTTAGCGGAGAAAGCTGCTAACCCCTCGGCCACGGAGCCGGCACTTCCTGCCCTCTACCTTTCCAAAAAAAGGTGAACATTTTCTTGAGTAGCCCTTGCTCAGTGAGGCGAGTCTCCTGCAGTCCAGCAATATCAATGTTAAGACGATCAAGTTCGGCATCAATCACAGCCGTTTTTCTCACATCGTCAATATTCGTCAGGTCAGTGGAAAATCCTGGACAAATGGTTCTTATGTTCCATGTTGCAAGCCACAGCTTGAGCTTTCTAACTTTCTTTTTTAGTAGTACCTGGTGCATTGGTTTTACAGCCTGTGATTCAGATTTTGTCCTAGCACCAAGCACCCATTGAAGCAGACAGGCTGTGGTGAATCAGCACCCAACTGGCCGGGGGCTGCCCAGCTCGAGGCAGGCAGTAGTTGATCAGTGACACCTGTATGTGTCTCCCACCGTCAGATAATAAAGATCATGTTCATGAATTAAGATAAATTAAGACTTCAGGTGAACATTCACCAAAAAGGAAATCACACTCATTGTCTCTCTCTCATGGACAACGAACATATATATATATATATATATATATATATATATATATATATATATATATATATATATATATATATATATATATATATATGAGAGGCTGGGTAAATACACATGGACAGCTTAATCTACTGATTCCATAGTAAACTCCCAGGTTCCCATTGCCCATCCAGGAGAACTCTTTTACATCTATTTTATTATTGTACCCTTTGACCTAATTGAGAAATTTTATACAATTGGGGGTTCTTGAGCTAACTTTGTTCTCTTGGGAGGGACAGAATTTAGTGTGGTTTCTTTCAGATATCCGGGAGCCCCCTAGACCTCCAGAGTCCCTTCGTGTCACATCACCCCTGAGTGACATTCCCAGACTATTGGAAATGAGTCCTACCTCTCTACCACTCCTTGATATGCTGGATGCACTTGTGGGTACTGCTTCTTTCCACCCAATACCTCACATCACCCCAGCATAAAAATTACCACTCGACACCGGTAACTCAGAGCAGCATCTAGAAATTAACTTTCATCACTGTGACTACAACAATTACCACTCCAGAATAAAATATACCATTTTCAAACAGTAACAACTCTGAGAAGCATCTAGATATTAACTTTCACCATAAGATAACCACCCCATCATAAAACTTACCACTCGACACCGGTAACAACTCTGAAGAGCATCTCCACCCTGAACACCTGCTGCCTGCAGTTGTTTCACACTCATGTTCATTCTCATATTTTTCTCCTTCACTGTTTCCTTCATAATCTTGAAGTTGTTGCGCAGCGCTGACATAAACTTGGATTTCCCATTTACAGATGTTGGTGACAAGGGACTTGTTGGCACTGAACTGCTGGCCGCAGCTGTGTTCTGTGGTTTGGACATAACATTGACCTGTGCTGAAGAAGCATCTGACCGACTAGCTTGACTTTGAGACTGATCTGTGCTGCCAGGACCAACACCTAATAGTTCTAATTCACCTGGGCTCTCTAAACAAGATGTCAGAGCTTCAGATTTTGATGCACTGGCTCCTAGTTCATTAATATCAACATGCCACTGTGTTGTTGATTTGTTCTGTCCATGACCCTGAACTACAAATGGAAGTGAACCTGGTGGTACAGGGCTTTCATTAACAATAGTCCAATCTTCAACAGGTGCAACCTGGGAATCACTGTCAGGCTTCTCACTTCCTGAAACAAAGACATTTTGTTGTTATAACATTTACAAGTAAGCAAGTAAAGTACCCTTTTATATGTTTAAAGTGCACTGGGCATATAATTAAACGTTAGTTGCATTATCCTTTACAGGACGTCACAGACAAAATCAAAATTTTTTGCTGTCATGATCTCTTGGCAATTTTACGTTCAGTAATTTGCCATCGCTTTCTGAACAGCAGGCAACTCATACCATTTCATAAAAAACCAATGCAAGGCGGTCTGCTGCTAAATTGCCCGCAACTGTGTTTCGACTGCAGTATGTGGGATTATGAACTGTGTCTGCAACTCCTTTTCTATGGAGCCGACTGGGGGACAGATAATGCTTTACCCATATTTGCATGGGCCAATTGAAACTTGACGGGTGATGTGGTCAGTATCATGCTGGGTGATGTGGTCAGTATCATGCTGGGTGATGTGGTCAGTATCATGCTGGGTGATGTGGTCAGTATCACACCGTGTGGTGTGGTCAGTATCATGCCGGGTGGTGTGGTCTGGTCAGTATCATGCCGGGTGGTGTGGTCAGTATCATGCTGGCCGCCTTTACTTCCCAAGACATTTCCTGGTAGACATTTTAGGCTGTGTCGACCTGTGAGCTAAAGTACATGTTCAAATATTTGAATCCGTCACGATGTGGATCAGATCCATGACCATTGTGCAGGCAGGCCAGCATCTAGCCACTACACTACCGCTGCTCCCTTATAATGTTGACTAGCGGCAAATACTGCAAGCACTTAAAAATGAACTAACATTTTGAAATGTAATAATACCCCAAGAAGCTTTCACAAATATTCCATACATAATATTATGTCCAGCAGGGAAGCATGGCCAAATGGATAAGAATGTGTGTTCTTAAATATCCGGTGTGCTGATGCCGAGGTAAGGAATTCAACTCCTACACTGGACAGTTGGACTAAAATGTTGACCTATCGTCCTTGACTTGGGGATGTTAATTACAAGTACCTCTGAAGTTGGAGTGGGTTGACCTGATAGCGAGGGACACTGTTAATAGGGAAAGCTAATCAACACGAACATTTCAGACCAGCACTACTAGAAGTAGTGTGTATGAACTTTGATTAAGTTCAAAGCGCGTGGGCGCCAAAATAAAATGTTTCTAATTAAAAATAATTCAAGCCCTAACAAATGAACTAACATTCTGAAATGTAATAATACCCCAAGTAGCTTTCACAAAAACGTCATACATAAAATTATGTCCATAAGTTGTGATGGTTTTATTTTATTATCAGAATAATGGCTTTGATGACCACTGAACATGCTAGAATAAATTTTTGAGAATAAAACAAATCATCAACATTACATAACCTGTAGCTAATAAACAATGTCAGAATGTTGCCATGACTGCACATGGTTTACAATCATCATCATCATGATGTGCCATGCCAGATAAGTGTGGGCAGTCATGTTTCGCCATCTCACTCGATCACTAGAGTCGTAGATCAGCTCAGTATTCTTGTCTCGAGCCATACCATGAGGCCAAGCCATCTAAGTATTTACTTCTCTGCCTTCCCCTTATTTATAATAATACAATACGTAATGTATAAAGGTAAAGATAGTCTCACAGCAAAAACTACTATTGAGGTGTGACATAATCAGTTAGTTGCATATCCTTTACATGACCTCACAGTCAACTTCAGCAAGTTTTGGCTGTTGTGAATTCTTGGCAAGTTTACGTTCAGTAGTTTGCCACTGTTTTCTGAATAACAAGCATTCATGCAATTGTATTAAAACCAACACAAGGCAGTCCTGCAGCCAAATCGCCCACTGCTGTGTTTCTAGGGCAGTATGCGGGATTATGAATTGCGTCCGTCTTCACCACAGAGCCAGCGTGGCATAATGAGGTGGGGTATGAAGTTCAAGGATATCAAATACTCCAGACCTGGAATGGGGAATCTATTTTCTACTCAGGGTCACTTCGGTATTTATAACAGCATCGCTGGCCACACAAATTATCAACTTAAAGATTAGCCTGCAAGATTTGATCAATAATTGGCTTGATTGCTGTTCTAAGAGTGTTAACACTTTTGCAACGTGTACACTCACAGCCTGACTGGCAATGTTTGTCCTCTGAGTTACCGCACTTGACACAGATGGGCTGTGGGAAGCTGATGATAAGCATATGTGTCTGTCCCGTTACATATGTTCTTTATGTTTCCTTCAAAATTCACGTTATTATTATGATTTACTTAAAATAAATTTGTTGCTATGAAAAAAAGCTCTTAGATTTATTGAACTTCGATCCCACCTGCGGCTGTGATCCCGTCTTGGCAGGGCAGACCAAATGATTTAAACGGCCTTATATAGCCTGCAGGTTGGACTATTCTAGACCATGGTATAATGAGGTGGGTTGTGAAGTGTTAGGCCCTCACATATTCTAGACCATGACATAATGAGATCTGTGGGAAATGTTAGGCCCTCACATATTCTAGACCATGGTATAATAAGGTGGGTTGTGAAGTGTTAGGCCCTCACATATTCTAGACCATGACATAATGAGATCTGTGGGAAATGTTAGGCCCTCACATATTCTAGACCATGACATAATGAGGTCTGGTGGGAAATGTTAGGCCCTCACATATTCTAGACCATGACATAATGAGGTCTGTGGGAAATGTTAGGCCCTCACATATTCTAGACCATGACATAATGAGGTCTGTGGGAAATGTTAGGCCCTTACATATTCTAGACCATGATATAATGAGGTCTGTGGGAAATGTTAGGCCTTCACATATTCTAGACCATGATATAATGAGGTGGGTTGTGATGTGTTAGGCCCTCACATATTCTAGACCATGATATAATGAGGTCTGTGGGAAATGTTAGGCCCTCACATATTCTAGACCATGATATAATGAGGTGTGTTGTGATGTGTTAGGCCCTCACATATTCTAGACCATGATATAATGAGGTCTGTGGGAAATGTTAGGCCCTCACATATTCTAGACCACGATATAATGAGGTCTGTGGGAAATGTTAGGCCCTCACATATTCTAGACTATGACATAATGAGGTCTGTGGGAAATGTTAGGCCCTCACATATTCTAGACCATGACATAATGAGATCTGTGGTAAATGTTAGGCCCTCACATATTCTAGACCATGATATAATGAGGTCTGGTGGGAAATGTTAGGACCTCACATATTCTAGACCATGATATAATGAGGTCTGTGGGAAATGTTAGGCCTTCACATATTCTAGACCATGACATAATGAGATCTGTGGGAAATGTTTGGCCCTCACATATTCTAGACCATGATATAATGAGATCTGTGGGAAATGTTAGGTCCTCACATATTCTAGACCATGACATAATGAGGTCTGTGGGAAATGTTAGGCCCTCACATATTCTAGACCATGACATAATGAGGTCTGTGGGAAATGTTAGGCCCTCACATATTCTAGACCATGATATAATGAGATTTGTGGGAAATGTTAGGCCTTCACATATTCTAGTGCATGGGATAATGAGGTCTGGTGGGAAATGTTAGGCACTCACATATTCTAGTGCATGGCATGAGGTGGGTTAAAAGTCGCTTAAAAGTCCACAGGGTTGACTTCATTGCACCGGATATTATCCCATAAGGCTTTGTCTCTTTCCGCAGCACGGAAAGCGTCGCACAAAGCACAAACTCCAAAGCTTTAGCGACGACCCACAGGAGTTTTTGAAAAATTTCACTCGTGAACCGAAGGACGCGGCCCGGAATCTAACCCACAACCTTCGGAGCCAGAGTCAAACAGCTTGACCACGAGGACTCCCAATGAGTCGCTTTAAGAGGTGGGTTGTGAAGTGTTGGGCCTTCACATATTCTAGACAATGACATAATGAGGTCTGGTGGGAAGTGTTGTTGCATATCCTTCACAGGACGTAGCAGTCAACACCAGCAATTTTTGGCTGTTCATGATTCCTTGGCAAGTTTACATTCAGTAGTTTGCCACTGCTTTCTTAAAAGTGAGAAGTGTTAGGCCCTCACATATTCTAATGCATGGCATAATGAGGTGGGGCTCACTTCTTCACCAATTTTCTTGGGCCTTTGATATCCCAAAATGTGGCTGTCATCATCGGATTCCTTTGTCTTTCCACAGAGAGATCGAGACAGACAGGCAAGCAGTTGAGAAGAGATAATATGAACTATAATGCAGTCATAAGAAAAATACAACATGGCAGATAAACAAATATGTCACTGCCTTTTTTGAAAATACAAAGAAAGTACAGAATTGTTTATACAGATATTATCAAGAATTATTTTTGTTTACTAATAAGTAGCAACAGAATGAATGTCCTTCATACCTGCACCTGAACGTATGGTAGATACAACATTCCGTATCTCTGTACGAAGGTTCAGCAGTGACCAGTACTGAGGTCGCTCCTTTTCCTCAGAGACGCCTTGGCTCTCGCCTACATCCTTGCCCATGTCCAAACTGTGTGTTGACAACCTGTCAGAGTCCACTGACCCCTTGCCCAGGAGCCCACTGGCATCCAGCTGCCTCTGTTGATGTATTATAGATAGCATTTAAACATTACACTTGTTTCACTACAGAATTTATGTTGCTTGCCTACAAGAGTCATCATACCTCAGGGACTGGAATACTTTGGCCATTTTATACAACACAATGGTTTGGAAAGAACAGTGATGGAAGGCGTGGTTCCTGGAAGAAGAAGTAGAGGTCGATCAGCATGAAGATGGACACAATGAAGACAATTTGGGGATGAAAATGTATGAGGAAGGAGAACTAGCAAGGGACCGAGAATTTTGTCAGTGGGTCATGATGACAGTAACTTTCTGCAGGGACATGCCACACGATAATGATGATGATGAGTTGTTGTATAACCACATCAATTTAAGCTGTTCTCTTTGTGTGACTTGAAGAAATGGGGCACTCCAGATAACTCAGTTCCATCTCCGCCCAGCAACATTCTGGAAGTGTTCTCCAAGTGGTGAGTTCTGACTGCCTGATGTCATGAGAAATTGCTGAGCTCTCTTGGACTTTTCACAAATGCATAGTTGTGGAGTCCTCAGCAGGCTTCTTCACAGTGGATACCATGGTCGATCCTCCCTTTGTTAGCCAGACTAGTCTGTCCGAGATGCTACACGAGGCAGTGATCTGAGGTCTAAGTCAATGTCAACCCTGGACCAGACATATCTCTGCATCCATGCACAAAATGATTAAATTCAACAAGTTGAGATGAACTTCTTCTTTATCTGCCCTTTAACCCCTGAGGTCAGCATGGCCGAATGGATAAGAGACCTCTCTCTTAAACATGACAGTGAGCTGATGCAGAGGTAGCGAGTTCAAGCCCTACACTGGTCAGTTGGACTAAAATGTTGATTTCTCGTCCTTGACTTGGGGACGTAAATAACAAGTACTTTGGAAACACAGTGGGTTTGCCTGATGGCGTGGGACACTGGTAATGGGGAAAGCTAACCCATATAAATATATCAGTCCAGTGCACTAGAAGTAGTAGCACGTGTATGGACTACGCTTGAGTTAAAAGCAAGCAAACACACACACCAAAAAAACATTGCCTGTTGGGACACAGGTCTTCAAGCAACTCACTCCAAGTACTTATGTTTTAGGGCTCCCGATATTTTGTTTGGCCTGTGAGTTGCAGTGACAGGATATTCTAATTATATTATTCTTAGATGTTCTCAATATGTGTTCCATCCAGAGCCAGCAATTTTTCCTCACCCCTTCATTTACTGGAATCTGTATGGTTCTCTCTCTTAAGCTCCACAATAGTCATTCTGTCATTCTATTTACTCACATTCTGTGCTCATACATGTTGCAATTTTAAAAATTAGAAAACATCATGTGATGAGAAGAGAGGCATTGGAGGACATCGTGACAACTGGACAGATCAACAGGAAGAGAGGCAGAGGCAGACGAAGAGAAATGATGCTGGATGGACTAAGATGGTGGCATGGAGGAATATCATCAGCAGACTTGATCCAGAACACCAAAGACTGAGGTATGTGGAGAGCCATGAATTTCTAAGCCAGCTGGCAAGGCACTTGATGATGATGAGAAAACATAAGTGAAAGACAACGAGGAAGGGAACTGGTCACACTACCTCACATGCTGTGGCCTAGAATATGTTATGGTCTAACACTTGACAACCCAACAGCAACAAATCCAATGGGACAACCTTCCTACCCTCCATATCATATTTACAGCATTTATCTTCTTCTTCTTCTTCTTCTTCAGCGTTCCGAGCCACTGAGGTTCTTTGCTGCAGATACAATCCGTCTCCATTCGTCTCTCTGGTTGACCTTCTCTTGCCAGTCGTTGATTCCAAGTGCTTGTAGGTCTGTATATATATATATATATAATCTCTCCACCGTCTTCTTGGTCTACCTCGGGGACTACGATCATTTATTTCCTGAGTGTAAGCGAGTTTGGTTTCCCTATTATCTTCCATTCTTTCTATATGCCCCAGCCATTGTAGTCTATTAGCCTTCATGATACCAGTGATTAGCGGGGACTTAAACAGATCATAAATGTCTTTGTTACTTCTTCTTTTCCACTCTCCACTTTGTGTATCCCTAATGGGTCCAAAGATGCGTTTTAAAACTTTGTTCTCAAAGGTTTGTAGCAAGGCTTCGTCTCCTTTTGTTGTACTCCAGGTTTCAGAGCCATACAGCACAACTGGTCTGATCAGTGTTTTGTATATTGTGATCTTCGTGTTGCGAGATAGCGCCTTTGATTTTAGTAGACGTTGTAGTGCATAGTATATCTTATTTCCAGAATTGATTCTAGTTTGTATTTCTTCCCTTATGATGTTGAAGCAGTTGAAGATTGTACCCAGGTATTTGTATGTTTCCGTTCTTTTAATGGTCATATGATCTATTTGTATGTGGCCAGAGTTTTTAGCCATTCCTTCTCTTGAAATTACCATATATTCTGTCTTATCTTGGTTGATAACCAGCCCCATCTGTTGGGCTTTTTCCTTTAAGTGAGTCAATATTTCCAATGTCTTGTGTTCATTTTCCCCTATAATATCTATATCATCTGCATAACCAAGCAGTTTGGATGTTCCTCCAGTATCACATTCCTTCTTTACCTTCCTTACAACTTTCTCTAGAGCCAGATTGAAGAGTAGCGGGGATAGTGCATCACCCTGTTTCAAGCCAGATGTTATTTGGAAAGGATCTGCTTTCCTGCCTTTATATGTTACTATATTATAAGTATCTTCCATGCATAGTCTGGTCATGTTGATTAACTTCCTTGGTATTCCAAATTCCCACATAGCATTCCATAGACTATTCCTATGGACACTATCATAAGCCTTTTTAAAATCCACAAAAATGTTCCGGAGATCTCTTTGATATTCCCAATTTTTCTTGGCTATTTGTCGTAAGATAAATATCTGATCTATTGTTTATCTGCTTTGTCTAAAACCCGCCTGGTAGTCACCTAATATGTCTTCTGAATATGGTTTTAGTCTATTTAGTAATACTGCGGATAGTATCTTATAGCTTATGGACAGTAGTGATATTCCTCTATAATTTTCACACTTGAACTTGTCTCCTTTCTTAAAGATAGGTATCAATAATGACTCTTTCCAGTCATGGGGTAATTCTTCAGTCCTCCAGATTTTTATTATTAGTTCGTATAGCTTTAGATGTAATGCATGGCCACCTGCCTTTATAAATTCAGCAGCAATTCCATCAGCCCCAGTTGCCCTATTGTTTTTTAAGTCGTGTGATTACATATAGGATTTATTCAAATGCAGGTTCTTCAATTTGTGTTTCACACGTTAGAACCTCTTCCTGTGGGAAAGTGTTACTTGGAGCTTCACAATTTAGTAATTCAACAAAGTATTCTTTCCATGTGTTGCACATTTCCTCTTTGATATTTATCATATTCCCATTTTTGTCTTTTAAACCATATGTTTTGTGTTGGTGCCCTCGTTTCATTGACTTCAGTTCTTTAAAAAACTTTCTGGATTCGTTTTTCTGGTGATTAGTTTCCATATCTTTGATTATATTACTCATATATTCTTGCTTCTGCTGTCGAACTATTTTTGTAGCCTCTTTACATTCATTTCTATATTGCTCTTCCTTTTGGATGTTGTTGATGTCATTTAGCCATAGCTGTCTGGCATTCTTTTTTTCTAATGACTGCTTCTTCACATTTTAGATTGAACCATCTGTTCTTTCTATGCGTGGTTAACACACCGAGACATTCTTCTGCGGTAGATTGAATTGTATTCTTGATGTTCAACCAAGTTTGGTCAACGCTTTCCTCCAACGGGTTTTGTAGAATTTCAAGTTTACATGTTATTTCATCTGCAAATTTCTCTTTGACTGTAATTTCTTGTAGCTTTTCTCTGTTATATGTTGGGTGTGACCTTTGTAGTTTAGCATAGAAAGCTCTCTTAAGTTTTATTTTAAATTTTGCCCCAACGAGGAAGTGGTCGCTGTGGCACTCCTCTACAGCTTCTAACTTGTTGTATGTTTGATGCATTTTTGTTAATTAAAATGTGATCTATTTGATTATAGGTTCTCTTGTCACATGATTTCCAAGTTTGTTTATGTATATCCTTTCTTTGCAGTCTGGTACTGCTAATCTGCAGTCCTTTGGCTTCTGCTAAGTTGATGACTCTCCATCCATTATCATTTGAAGTTGTATGTAGGCTTTCCATACCGGCAACCTTTTTATGAGTTTGCTCTCTACCTATTTTTGCGTTGAAGTCTCCCAGTACAATCAGGATGTCCTGTTTGGGGGTTTCTTCTATGACATCTTCCAGATCATTATAAAAGTCTTCTTTAATATCATCTTCTTTCTCTTCAGTAGATGCATGTACATTAATCATCGTTATATTTTTCCATTTAGCTTTTATTCGTAATTTACTAATCCTATCATTAACAGCTTTAAAGTTTAGAATGTTCCCCCATAACTCTTTTTTGATGACAAATCCTGTTCCTAATTCATATTTATTTTGGGTGTTTCCTCCATATATTATAATCATTCCATTTTGCTCTAAAGTACCCTCTCCTGGCCACCTTATTTCTTGAATTGCTGTTATATCCATTTTATACTCAACCAGCTCCCGGGTTAATTCTTCAGCCGCTCCAGCTCGATATAGTGTCCGTACATTCCATGTTCCAAATCTCAAAAGTCCTTTAACGTTCCAAGGTCGATGTCCAAATAAGTCAGTCCGAATTTGAGGCTCATGTATCTGTTTCGTAACAAAATGGTTTTTACAAAGGTGGGGATGTTAACTCCACGCTTAAACCCCCAACCTGGAGGACCAGGGTGTTTCCCTTTGTCTGTTCTCTACCCTTTGACCTGTCCGGCTTGGGAGGCCCTGCTGGTAGCTACGCTACCGCCGGCATAGCTCTCAGGGTCATTGAGAAACTCAAGCTCCCCCACCACGACAAGGTGGAAACAGCATTTATGGTCTTGATTAATACAGGGTGTTTGTAAAGTCTCACTACACTTTGTATGTAGAAAAAATGTGAAAACAATTCTTTCTTCTGTTGATAACACCATTCTGTTTGGAGTGCAAAGAATTACTCCAGCAGATGACAGCCATTCGCTGCATATTGATTCACGATGGAATGTGCAGCACATCCTTTGATGACATCATGTACTTCATTTTTTCAAATTTGTTCTAAAAAGTGTAGTGAGACTTTGCAAACACCTGGCATTAGCAGGCAAGTGATGATTTGTGTGGAAGCTACAGAGATGTGGTTTTATAGAAAAATGATGAGAACACAGTGGACAAACAGAAAGAGCAATGAAGACATCTTGAAAGAAGTTAACTCACAAAGGGAACTAGCTACTCGCGCATCAGAAGAAGACAGTTATTTGCATATGTCATGAGAAAAATAAGTCTGGAGTAGGTCGTCACAAGCTGGAGTACATCGTCACAACAGGAAAGTTGGAGGGAAGGAAAACAAACAAACTTTATTTTCAAAGGGTCATACATTTGGCATGCAGGCCCATCTTACATTCACTTTTACAACCACTCATCTTTTGCACAAATATATGCTATTTATTATATATTTTACATTCACAAAGAAAAGCAAACATGGTGATATAAATACAGTGCATATAAACAATATACCTAGTGTTTGTAAAGTCTCTCTACACTTTGTATGTAGAACAAATATGAAAAAGGAAGTACGTGACATCATCAAAAAATGTGCTAAATATTCATTAAATTAGTTACAATGGTCACTACTATGGTCTAATGCTGATTTGGGGAAGCTGGAAAGTACCAATGAAGTAATCATTATAACAGGTGTTGGAAATGTCCACCATGGGCTTCAAGACATGACTGTACACGTCTCTTCATATTGTCAAATACCTTCTGCAATGTGTCTGTTGTTATTTCTTGAATATTAATTCTGATTTCTTCTTTCAGGTCCTCAATTGTGTGTACATTATTTTTGTAAACATTTCCTTTCAAGAAACCCCATAGATAATAATCTAATAAGAGTTAGAGCTGGAGAAAGAGCAGGCCAAATTCCACATTATATTATACGATTTGTGAAAATTTCTAATTTCTTCCCAAAAACGCAGTGATGCTATAGCTGTGTGTGCAGTTGCACCATTTTGCTGGAACTACACTTCTTAAATTTCATGTTCATTCAGTTGTTCTAAAAAAGGTTCCAGAATATCAGTATGGTACCAATCAGCCTTTATAATGTTGTTGAAGAAACTTGGTTCAATAAAGTGTTTTCTACTGACGGCACACCATACCTCAATTTTCTCATGATGCTGAGGCACTTCATGAAATACATTGGGATTAAAAGTGCTCCAAACACGATTATTTTGTATATTAACGTATCCAGATAGATGAAACCATGCCTCATCAGAGAAGAATGTTACATCGAGAACTGACTTGTCTCCTTTAGCTAAAAATGCTTGAAACCACATGGAGTAGCTGTCTCTGGATTGATTATCACAGAAATCCTGTATGGATGAAACTGTAATTCTTGTTTCACAATTGTGTGCACTGTGCTCACTGATATGTTAACTTGTTGCAACATTTTCCTTAAGGACGTGCTTGGGCTTTTCAGGATTCTGCCTTGGATATCTAGACATTTTTCTTCACACACAGCAAGCCTACCAGATCCCATAGCAAGAAATTTATTCAACAAATTTCTAAACATAATGCGATGAGGAGGTTGTTTATCAGGAAATCTTGCTATAAATCTTTGAACAGCCGTTCTTGTGTATCGACCGCCATTTCGAAACACTTGTTCAACAACAACAAAATTATTCCATTCATAACTCCATTCTATTTGCAGTGCAAAGAATTACTCCAGCAGACGACAGCCATTCGCTGCATATTGCTTTATGATGGACTGTGGAGCACATTTTTTATGACATCATGTACTTCATTTTTCACATTTGTTCTATATACAAAGTGTAGTAAGACTACAAACACCCTGTTTAATAACATGTTATGACTTATGTACCGACATATGGACATACAAACATATTTTATATCCATACATGCTCTCACGCACAAACTTACACACATACCCTAATACACACACATACACTCACAGATACTATCAAATAAGTTAAGTTCATACACAGTCATGAAATCATTTTTTTTTTCTTTTTCACACACACACACTAACTCAACCACTCATTTACATGTTCTCATATTCACACTAACACACTCATAGACACAGTAAAAAACAGTGTGCACATACACACACAGCCATACTCTCTCTCTCTCTCTCTAACAGACATACACACACACACTCTACACACACTAGTTCACATATAATCATACTCTCTATCACTCTCACCTACTTGCTCACTCTCTCTCCCTCTCTAACACACACACGCACTAATTTACACATAATCATATCTACTCTATCACACTCACTCACTTGCTCACACACTCTCTCTCTCTAACACACAAGCACACACTCTCTCTCTCCCACACACTCTACTTCACATATAATTATACTCACTCTATCACACTCTTCCACTTGCTCCCACACTCACTCACTCTGGCAGAAAAGATGCTAGATAGGCTCTCTAACACACAAGCACACACACACACACTCTCTCTCTCCCACACACTCTACTTCACATATAATTATACTCACTCTATTACACTCTTCCACTTGCTCCCACACTCACTCACTCTGGCAGAGAAGATGCTAGACAGGTTGACACCACGGCATGGAGGGACATCTGTATCAGTAATGAATGGTAGCACATGAAACAGAGGTCTGTGAAAAGACATGATCGCCATCGCCACATGGCACTGACTATAAGAAAGTCTGAGATAAACATGTTGATTCTGACCAGTGCCCTGGAGGTTGTGCACATTGGTACAACTGTTTGTATGATCTATGAAAGGAGACGACACAGAGCACATATGCAGCTATTCAAGTGTGCAATGAAACACAGGTAATGACTGTAACCAAAGAAGACAACAACAACAAAGATCCATCTAAAACCGGTAGGTTACAAGTTAAATGATTCGGCCGCATAGCTAGGCTACCAAATGATAGTATACCACAACAAGCAATGATGTACAGACCCTATGGACACAAAGGTAGTGGCAGACCATGTAAACGATGGACAAAGGGAATCTCGATATATAAAGCGCATAAACGGGCACTCTCCCAATGTTTATTCTTCACCTCGACACCGCTAGGTTCAAGAAGAACGATTCGAGATGAGATGAATGAAAGTGACCCTTTGCAAATGAAACCAATTCCCTAAAATAACACAATCTACTTTCTCTACGGTTGGTGCGACGGCTCGCGCGTGTTTTCACAGCAAACAGCACAACAACCACAACAATCACGACGTGTTCTCACAGCAAACAGCACAACAACCACAACAATCACGAGCAACCACAACAATCACGAGCAACCACAACAATCACGAGCAACCACAACAATCACGACGTGTTCTCACAGCAAACAGCACAACAACCACAACAATCACGAGCAACCACAACAATCACGAGCAACCACAACAATCACGAGCAACCACAACAATCACGAGCAACCACAACAATCACGAGCAACCACAACACTCACCTTTCTCCCCATAAATATGTCTTGTGCTAACGAGGACTGTCTCAACGTAAATGCTCTACGCTTCTTCTGCAAGGCGTCCAGCCAGAACTGCATACGCACACGGTCTAGAGCATCAATGCTGTAAACCTTATCTCCAGACCTGAGGACAAACATGTATATGCATTTGTCTTTCTCGCCAGCAAACGCGACCCCTCCTCTTGTCCCCTATCTTGTTAAAGATAAAAGGTCTCTGTACAATAGACTATTAATTAAATGTCAATTGCTGTGTTCACCGCCATTGTGTTATGCTATGTTGTGTAAACGTCGATTAGTGTTGTGCTGACATCTTGTAAACCATTATCATTCATCATTGGTGCGCAAGAAAGATGTCATCATTTTTGTTGTATTCCGGGCTAGCTTTTGTTTTGGAAATCCTCATCATCATCACGTGCCATGTCGATAAGCATGTGTGACTACGTTTCGCCATGCCACACAGTCTCAGGTTAGGCGTACGTCCTCTCTAAGATCGTGAGGGTGCTATCTTAATGCACTATGGATATAAAACAGTGGTTTCTAAACTCCATGAGCTGTAGGCTGAAACAGTTTACCCGCCAATGGTCAGATCCATTGGACTTACCCCTCCCCGGTTCAACCTCAAGGAGAAGTTATATATAGTTAGGGTCCATCACTGGTTCAGAATGATAGTCCCGTGACTGGGTCAGTCGCAAAAGCAGCTGCCCACGGTTTTACCCTCACAGGCCTATTAATCCGAAGGTGATTGTTGTCCATATGGGGTAAACAGCCGCAATCAGTTTTGAGGTAATTTATAGTTACCCGCACTACACAACTAACTTGCTTCCTGTCAATGACCGCCACCTGTTGAGGGATTAAGTGGGTCAGCCCAGTTATTCTATTTACATGTGTTTGTTAACTAGGGCACGATGACCTGTTCTCAGCTGGTAGATTTAGAATAATTTAGATATTCTCTCCGTCTTATAGTCTATGCATTGTTTTCGTGTCTTCCCACAGCCCCCTCTCGGGTGTAGTGCCAATCATTTCTGATACCGATGCTCCTCCGCTGCATGATTGTCGCTCAAATCCCCCACTGCCCCTTCCTCTCCTCTAACTTTCCTTTGTTGCGAAGTATCGCAGCTTTCAGATTATCTGATGAGCCCAAAGAATGAGGAGTCTTCTTACAATACGAGTAACCAATTTCCTTTGTCAAATGACTTCGTTCAAGATATCTTCATTATGCTCTTTATCCGTCCATGGTGTTCTCATCATGCGACCATAAAACACATCTCTACAACTTCCACATACTTACTCGCTTGTCTGATAATTGTCCACGATTCACTTCCGTACATCAGGATTGTTTGGTGGGGTTTTTCCCCCCTCTCTGCTGCAGTTTAATTTTGTCCTGACAGTTTGGTTTCCCTTGGTGTTTGAAAAGTGGGCGTCCTGTTTGGGACGCAGCTCACCACTTCAGACATTTTTGTTGTCTAGACTTGCAGGTTTGTAGCGATATAGTTGATGGGAACTGAGGAAGTACAACTCCTCTTCTATGGAAGAAAAACCAAGTACACGGGAGTTGGCCACCCCACATCATTATTATTATTTTTTTTTTTAACGTAAGAAAAGGAACCTTCAGACGCCTTAAGGCAGATCGAGCCTACGGTGCTGGACCCATATTTGTATAGACCAGTCTGCACTCGCCGGCTTCGTGGCTTAGAGGTTAGCGACTTTTCTCCGTAATCTCGTATACTCTCGTGGGTAACGTGATGACGGTGAGAATCAGCAGTGGTTCGAATCGCATCGGTAATTTACGGGGTATGTGAGCCGGTCGCTCAGAAAGCAATGGCAAACTACTGAGCATAATCTTGCCAAGAAATCAACATACAGCTGAAAGATGCTGGTGTTGACAGCGATGTCCTGTAAAAGATATTTCCCCCCCCCCCCCCGCGTTTCCATCCTGTTTCAGGATATTGCGGTCAACACCAGCATCTTTCAGCTGTATGTTGATTCCTAGGCTAGATTACGCTCATCGGCAAGCCACGACTTTCTGAGCGACCGGCTCCATACTCTCATAAGTCACTTTTGCGATTCGAACCACTGCTAATTCTCGTCGCGTCACGTGACGAGAGTATTCGGGGTTAGCGGAGAAAGCTGCTAACCCCTCGGCCATGGAGCCGGCCTGTAAAAGATATGCAAAAAAAAAAAAAGTCTGCACTCGGTGGGTGCTTTAGTCAGTATGTTTTAATTTTTTAAACCAAGACCGGTGGGGCTATAATTAATTACTCCCCAAGACAGTCTTGGTGCCCATTTTAGGCTAGGTCGACCTGGCAGCCCAGGTCGATTTTTTAATCCGAATTCGCCCAGCTGAGTTTCGAATCCGTGACCAGCGGTTCGGCAGGTGAGTGTCGTCACTACGCTGCCCAGGCACCCTCACGTCATTATACCGTAACCTAATATATGTGGCAGCTTAAAGTTAAAGCTTCACACGCTAACGGTAGTATTAATATAACTGTCTATTTATAATACCTGGATGGCTTAGCGGCATAGCATACTCGGGACAGAACGCAGCCTGATCCAAGACTGTTGTATCGTGTCAGGTGACAAACACGACCGCCAACAACGTGGCACTTGTTGGTTTGTAAGCAACTAACAGAACGGGGCTGCATATGTGGCAGTCACAGAAATAGATCCACGTTTCCCTCGATCAATAGTGGCTCTTTAAATAAAGCGGCATTAATAGGAAACAAATAGGAAACAAAACAAACACACCTCACACAATCGTCTAGTGACGGGAAACAAACAGTAACATACACCACATGAAAGCCACACAAACAGCGCGATAAGAATAGCAAGCCAGCGTGACCCAGTTACTAATCTGTAACAACATGGGGAAGGAAGAGTGTCTAAACCAGGATGTTGACAGCACTGTTTGCTTAACGATAATTGAGCGGGACAAAGGGGACCGAACACCAGAGGCCAACTTTGCCAATTACCTATGTAGAATTCTACTTGGTCATATTACTACTGTCGACAGCCCCAGACACACAAAAAAAGGACAATGCGTTGTTTCAAATGACACTATGACCTCACGCAATGGTTCTGGGCCTTGCTTATGTTATGGACAACGACAGCGTGGTCAAATGCATGGGTCAATGGTGCAATACGAGAATGTGGCACACATGTTTGTGCTATGCGACATAAAGGGTAACTGAGAAACCGGGACATTTCTCTTAAGCTATCAAGAATCAATCCATCCATCCATCAATTGCCATGCCGGTAAGCGTGGGCGATCATGTTCTGCCATCTCACTCGATCACCAGAGTCGTCAATGGTGTTACAAATATTAATACTATGACTTGTTTGTGGTGGGAAAGGGGAGGAGAGGAGTGGGTTTAAGGCAAGAGAATCGGGTTTTATCCCATATGGTTTCTTTCAATAGAATGATCTGTGCTGATAATATAACTGGAAACTAATTCTGCACACGTCACAACTGGAAGGTTACGGCTAACCACATTGACCACAAGATAATGAAGACGAAATTACTGCGTTAGCGCGCTCGAACATTTGATGTTTCCACATTAAACAGTCTCTAACAAATAACAATCGAGAAAGCTTTAGGTCGACTCAAATCTTTTATTTGATAGGAAAAGAAAACTGGGACAGACAGGCACCCCGAAATACATATATATATATATATATATATATATATATATATATATATATATATATATATATATATATATATATATATATATATATCGGAAGTGCATTTATTCATTAAAATAACCGGGGTTTTCTGGGAAAACTGGAACGTCTGGCAACCCTACCACGGAGTAGACAGTCTAATTCCGTAATTTCCAAGAAAGGTAAGTGATAGCTGCCATATAATTGTGTGTGATACTTATACTGCGCTGTGAAGGAAAACAACAGCTCCTAAAGCAGGATCCTGTTAAAGGTCTACGAACGAACGAACACATTTTATTTTCAAAGTGTTAAGAATTCGGCGCGCAGGCCCGTCTAACATTCTGCCCTTCTGTCACTCTCTTTAATACTTTATTTCATCCACACATTATTCGAGACTAATTGAGAACAACAACAATATAAATGATATGCATTATAAAGGCATGGAATAAATGCAAAAATCGCAACTACATGACTCACTAAAATTAATGAATGGCGTGGCAGTTGTTATTGGCTATGGGGAACATACTGTCTACCAAAAGGGGGCTGACTGTTATACTTGGGTTTTATTAGTTTTTATTCTTATTATTATTTTTATTATTATTATTAAGGGGGAAGGTAGTCTGTACTGGGATAGTATTCGAATAATTTGCGATTATATGTGTAGGGATTGGTGATGTCTTTGATTTCTTGTGGAAGACAATTCCACAGCTGCGGAATACGCTAGGCTTGTTTTGTATAAGTCCATCCTAGGCTTCGGAATGTGTAATATATTTAGTCGTTTACCGTGTCTTGTATTATATTTAAACAATGGCCAAAGGTAAATACAACCTGAAATAGGAGAAGAACAATGTGGGTTTGTAGAAGGCAAGGGTACACTAGATGCTGTGTATATACTGAGAACAGTTATTGAACGTTCCATGAAAGTAAGCAGAGATCTACACCTTTGCTTTATTGACTACATAAAGACTTTCGATAAAGTGAAACATGTCGACATAATAAGGATGCTTGAAGATCTACAAATTGATGGAAAAGACCTTAGACTTGTAAAAAAAACGTATATTGGAAACAACAAGCTGCCATAAGAATTGATAATGAAATAGGTCAATATCAGACTATTAAGAGAGGTGTGAGACAGGGATGTGTAATGTCTCCAGATCTTTTTTTCTCTGTACAGTGAAAATATTTTCAGAAATATAGAAGATTTTGAAGGAATCAACATTAGGGGACGCTGCATCAATATCATTAGATATGAAGATGATAGTCTTGATTGCAGACAATGAACAGGACCTTTTAACATTTAGCAGATGCGGTTGTTGCACACAGTGAACAACTAGGGTAAGAAGACACAGATTATGGTCGTCACTGGGATAAAGAAAATACCACAATGTGATATACAAGTAAATGGGTATATTCTAAAACAAGTGAATCGGTACAGTTACCTCGGAACTGATTGGATTGGATATCTGATTGGAGATGCCTTGAAGATATTAGAACAAGAATTAGCATTGCGAAGATAGCCTTTTGCAAGATGAAAAACATACTGACTAATAAAAAGATAACTGAAACGAGAAAAAGAGTGTTGAAGTGCTACACAGAACCTGTACTTTTATATGGATGTGAAGCGTGGACAATGAGCAGACAAGCTGAAAAAACATCTGATGGCTGTAGAAATGTGGTTTCTGAGGAAAATGCAAAGAACATCATGGACAGACAGAAAATAGAATTAGCAAGTCCTACAGTAGGAAAATTAAAACTACAAATTGATTAGAGCAATTAGACGTAGGCAGTCACATGTTCTGGGCACGTTATGAGAAGAAATAAACTGGAAAACATGGTGACAACTAGCAAGAGTGAGGGGAAAAGAACAAGGGGAAGGCAGAGAAGTAGATACCTGGATGGCTTGGCCATGTGGTAAGGTCGAGACAAAAACACAAAGCTGATCCACTACTCTGGTGATCTGAAGATGGCGAAACATGACCGCCCACGCTTACCGGCATGGCACATGATGATGATGATACTGAAAATGAACCCGGTATCTTCAAAGCCTAGGGCGGGGACTATAATCTCTCAGCCATGGCTTCCCCATCTTTGGTACGCGAGGAGTTTAATGCAAAAATCGGGCAAAGATCAAGTCAAGCGGTACATGAGTTTAATGCAAACGTCGGGCACAGATCAAGTCAAGCGGTACAAGAGGAGTTTAATGCAAACGTCGGGCACAGATCAAGTCAAGCGGTACAAGAGGAGTTTAATGCAAAAATCGGGCAAAGATCAAGTCAGCGGTACATGAGTTTAATGCACAAATCGGGCACAGATCAAGACAGTGGTACATGAGGAGTTTAATGCAAACATCGGGCACAGATCAAGTCAAGCGGTACAAGAGGAGTTTAATGCACAAATCGGGCACAGATCAAGACAGTGGTACATGAGGAGTTTAATGCAAACATCGGGCAAAGATCAAGTCAAGCGGTACAAGAGGAGTTTAATGCAAAAATCGGGCAAAGATCAAGTCAGCGGTATATGAGGAATTTAATGCAAACATCGGGTAAAGATCAAGTCAGCGGTACATGAGTTTAATGCACAAATCGGGCAAAGATCAAGTCAAGCGGTACAAGAGGAGTTTAATGCAAAAATCGGGCAAAGATCAAGTCAGCGGTACATGAGTTTAATGCACAAATCGGGCAAAGATCAAGTCAGCGGTACATGAGGAATTTAATGCAAACATCGGGCAAAGATCAAGTCAAGCGGTACATGAGTTTAATGCACAAATCGGGCAAAGATCAAGTCAGCGGTACATGAGGAATTTAATGCAAACATCGGGCAAAGATCAAGTCAGCGGTACATGAGGAATTTAATGCAAACATCGGGTAAAGATCAAGTCAGCGGTATATGAGGAATTTAATGCAAACATCGGGTAAAGATCAAGTCAGCGGTATATGAGGAATTTAATGCAAACATCGGGTAAAGATCAAGTCAGCGGTATATGAGGAATTTAATGCAAACATCGGGCAAAGATCAAGTCAGCGGTATATGAGGAATTTAATGCAAACATCGGGTAAAGATCAAGTCAGCGGTATATGAGGAATTTAATGCAAACATCGGGCAAAGATCAAGTCAGCGGTACATGAGGAATTTAATGCAAACATCGGGTAAAGATCAAGTCAGCGGTACATGAGGAATTTAATGCAAACATCGGGTAAAGATCAAGTCAGCGGTACATGAGGAATTTAATGCAAACATCGGGTAAAGATCAAGTCAGCGGTACATGAGGAATTTAATGCAAACATCGGGTAAAGATCAAGTCAGCGGTACATGAGGAATTTAATGCAAACATCGGGCAAAGATCAAGTCAGCGGTACATGAGGAATTTAATGCAAACATCGGGTAAAGATCAAGTCAGCGGTACATGAGGAATTTAATGCAAACATCGGGTAAAGATCAAGTCAGCGGTACATGAGGAATTTAATGCAAACATCGGGTAAAGATCAAGTCAGCGGTACATGAGGAATTTAATGCAAACATCGGGTAAAGATCAAGTCAGCGGTACATGAGGAATTTAATGCAAACATCGGGTAAAGATCAAGTCAGCGGTACATGAGGAATTTAATGCAAACATCGGGTAAAGATCAAGTCAGCGGTACATGAGGAATTTAATGCAAACATCGGGTAAAGATCAAGTCAGCGGTACATGAGGAATTTAATGCAAACATCGGGCAAAGATCAAGTCAGCGGTACATGAGGAATTTAATGCAAACATCGGGCAAAGATCAAGTCAGCGGTACATGAGGAATTTAATGCAAACATCGGGCAAAGATCAAGTCAGCGGTACATGAGGAATTTAATGCAAACATCGGGTAAAGATCAAGTCAGCGGTACATGAGGAATTTAATGCAAACATCGGGTAAAGATCAAGTCAGCGGTACATGAGGAATTTAATGCAAACATCGGGTAAAGATCAAGTCAGCGGTACATGAGGAATTTAATGCAAACATCGGGTAAAGATCAAGTCAGCGGTACATGAGGAATTTAATGCAAACATCGGGTAAAGATCAAGTCAGCGGTACATGAGGAATTTAATGCAAACATCGGGTAAAGATCAAGTCAGCGGTACATGAGGAATTTAATGCAAACATCGGGTAAAGATCAAGTCAGCGGTACATGAGGAATTTAATGCAAACATCGGGTAAAGATCAAGTCAGCGGTACATGAGGAATTTAATGCAAACATCGGGCAAAGATCAAGTCAGCGGTACATGAGGAATTTAATGCAAACATCGGGCAAAGATCAAGTCAGCGGTACATGAGGAATTTAATGCAAACATCGGGTAAAGATCAAGACAGCGGTACATGAGGAATTTAATGCAAACATCGGGTAAAGATCAAGTCAGCGGTACATGAGGAATTTAATGCAAACATCGGGTAAAGATCAAGTCAGCGGTACATGAGGAATTTAATGCAATCATCGGGTAAAGATCAAGACAGCGGTACATGAGGAATTTAATGCAAACATCGGGTAAAGATCAAGTCAGCGGTACATGAGGAATTTAATGCAAACATCGGGTAAAGATCAAGTCAGCGGTACATGAGGAATTTAATGCAAACATCGGGTAAAGATCAAGTCAGCGGTACATGAGGAATTTAATGCAAACATCGGGCAAAGATCAAGTCAGCGGTACATGAGGAATTTAATGCAAACATCGGGTAAAGATCAAGTCAGCGGTACATGAGGAATTTAATGCAAACATCGGGTAAAGATCAAGTCAGCGGTACATGAGGAATTTAATGCAAACATCGGGTAAAGATCAAGTCAGCGGTACATGAGGAATTTAATGCAAACATCGGGTAAAGATCAAGTCAGCGGCATGACTCGTGCATCCAGTCTAGGAGTTGACAGGAATGAACCAGGGCTCAAGGGTGGGTGGGGGTGGTAAACAATAGTAATACTGCATTTGTTTTGTTTCCCCCCCCCCCCCCTTTTCTTTTTGCTCTTGCTCGTTTTGAACTGAAGGTAGTCCAAGCACATGCTACTACTTCTAATGCACTGGACTGATTTTGTATATGGATTAGCTTTCCTTATCACTAGTGTCCCTCGCAATGGGGCCAACTCACTCTGACTTCTGAGGTACTTGTAATTTATGTCAAGGACGAGAACATTCTGAACATATGGTGAAGGGGTGCATGGGCCAAAAAAAGGTTGAGAACGTCTGATCTAAAGGGTGCATACAATTGAATAAAATATGACCGTTCAATGCAAATGATTATAGATATCGAGGATGATGAAAGGATTGCCGGTGTCCCGTATGAACGCAGGGTTGTTCTTTGCATGGGAACCTGGAACTCTGAACCACGCATTATTGCAGTTATCAGTTCAGTTATCAGTTATCAGTTGGGGTATCTTCGGTGCACTCCGGACATGTCCATAGGTGCTCAGATCCTCCCCCCAGCATATTCATCAGCGTCCGGTGGCTAATAGTGCCAGTTCTGTGTTGGTTGACGAGGCATTATTGCATCAGGACACAAGTAAGACAGCAGAAATAGAGACATCAGATACTGGAGGAATACTGACATTTTCCGATGACATCCTCGTATACAGACAGAGAGAAGGTAGAAATATCTAGACAACTGCAAGCTGCTCTAGACAAAGTAGAAGTATGGTGCACGAAAACAGGCTTCGCCACCCACCCATAGAAAGAATATGTACTATGGTATTCACTAACATTTATACCCCAGGTGTGTAATCTTGAGACAATCAATAGTGAAAAAGTGTGGGGCAAAGTACCGGATAACATGTCCGACTGGCACAATGTAAATGTACATCTGGGTCATGAGTGCAGATAATGGGCAGCAGGCCACACAGAGTTTAAGATGCAACAACTTATCCAGAGCAACACATATTAAGGTGACATATTGATCTACACCGATGGGTCTGTGGTGAGAAACAGACGAAGTGGTTGAAGTTTCATTGCCAAGGCTAATGGACGATGCTTTAAAAAAGGGAGTCTGGTGTATGAGACCACGGCCTCCAGCATGAGAATGGAGGTGGAAGCAGTAACAGCGGCATTCCGTTGGTTACAGACGACCACTGCAACACACTTTGTATCCATTACGGATTCAAAGAGTATGCTGAGTAAGGTGGAGAAAGGAATGTTTCGTGTGGAATGGCTCACCTCGCTTCAGGGGTCACAGATTGTGAGAATTGTATAGAATTTTTGCCCTGGCCATGCAGGAATGCACTTCTAGGTGGTAGATTACGTATGGACAGTGGAGAGGTGGTCATACGCCTGTGAGAACAGGTTGAGAAGAAGGAGGAATAGACTGAGAACCCGTATGGTATGTGGAAATAATGAGACTGCGGAAAATCGACAGGGGTTCTGGAAGAATCTTAAAACAGAGGGGAGAAAAGAAGAATCAGATAGTGGTGGGAACGATTAGTAGTGTCTCTTCGCTGGCTGTTGAATGATAGGATGGAGCGCATATGGGAATGATCAGAGTGCAGTGATGTAAGTTCTTAGCTCAACTCAACTCATTAACATCATTGTCCAGGAGGAGATACCAGATATCATAATAAATGGTAGTGTGGTCTATAGAGAGAACACACTCAAGTACCTGGGAGTAACCTTTGACAGAAGCTTGTCCTTCAAGGATGTGTAGAAGGTAGTGGACAGGACAAAGAGAGGACCCAATGCTCTGAAAGTGAAGGCAACGGCAGACATGGAGCAAAGTGTGTTCACATTTTACTAGTCTCTGATAATTCTGGTGATTGAGTATGGTTTGGTGCGCACTATAGCTGGTGAAGAACATAACAAGAGTAAGGATCTCATACTATTCATGCAAAATATTCTGTTGTCTCAGTATATGAACAAGTGGTCCAGTCATCTTTTCCACCTACACCTACTTAAGCATGGCTGAACCACATCTGCCTGAATAGTGTGTACTTTCCATGATGCAGGTATGTATATTTAGTGTGTACATTCAGCATGAAATTCATACGAGATCTGTGGAGAGCCATGAACGCCTACGCCAGCTGGCAGGGCACATGATGATGATGGCATTCAGCATGCATGCAAAAATGAGCCATGTGCTTGATGGTGTCAAATAGTGTGGGAATATCCCCCTCCCCCCCAACTTTCCCCCATAGTCAACCGACAACCACCCCACACTCATGAGACAGGCAGCTTCTGGCTTGCTCACGTCTTCTTCTTCGTTCATTTTTTGAGGGAATGAATGAATCACCAAAATACGAGAAGTAGATCTTTTAAGGGAGCGTGGTTGCTGTCTCTGGAGCGGTCTCGGCTGGCAAAGATGAGTTTTATTTTTGTGCCAGGGCATGCGGGTGTACGAGGAGATGAGCGGGCTGACAAGCTTGCAGGTAAGGCTACTGTGGAAGGCGGGCGAGCCATGAACCAGACAGACATTCTGAATGTTTTACGAGAAGTAAGTCGTTCGCAAGAACCAAGTGATGACTGTGAATCTACAACCATGGTCAGAATGCGAGAACAGCAAATTAAAAGGTGTGGCCAAACAAGAACACTACGCAGGAAGCCAAAGAACATTAATGAAGCAGCACGACATGGCTCTACAGGATGCCTGGCTGGCGCAATGACCAGAACCATTTCCCCATAGCTGGTGCCTGGTGTATGCTGGGTAACTTACCCGGCAAAAATTGGCGCACTATTTGCCCCAGCAGTGCAGTTCAGTTCTGCTGCGGCCCTGGCTGAGGCCAGATATGCCCCAAGTCCAGAGGGGGAATGAAATTGTTCCCCTCACACCATTTCTATTCAAGACAGTGACTATTGTGACCAAATCGGGCCACAGAATGTTCGGTGGACAAGTGCATGAACTTGTAATGAATTCGAAGAGTCGGCTGAACTCGCAAAGCATTTCTGCTGCAACACTGGTGCACGATTGTTGAGGTTGTGACTCCTCAATCATAGTTGTGAGGAGAGGACATTCCTGGGTCTCCCCTTACACCCCCCCCCCCCATTTTTTCCTCCCTGCCCCCCAACTGACACAATAGTCAAGCTTTCCATACCCTAGTTTATGCCTGTGTGGTTAGAGTTGCAGGTTTTCCTTTCTGCTTGACTGGTTGGTTGTTATCCCCACCAATGTTTGTGCCCATGACCATGACTGTAATTGTGTTTTTGGTTAGGTTGTGACGTTTTTCTTGCGCTTGTTCCAGTTAGCTTGTGGATGTGAGTGTCCCGGGTGGGTACTGAATGTACCCACAGACTCGGCTGAACATGGCTGAGGTCTCCATCAACCAGAGACCACTCACTGTTGGTAATGCCAGGCAGCAGTTATCATTACTGTGGGATTTTTTAGTTCCATTTACTGTATGCATTAACCACCGAGATCCGGGGTGGGGTCAATAGAGAGTCAATCCTTATTATCGTTATTGTTAGTCCTGAAATTACTTTGTCGTGTTTTTATTGATCTGTGGGATGGGTGCTCGGTCATGCGACCATGGATGTTAAGCAACAGTGACCCTCACTGTGGGAACATAGGTTCCCATTACTGTAATTACATCAATCATATGTTGTGCCTGGGTGTCCATTTACCTTCAGACCATGAGATTCATTCATAAAAGATTTAATTACAGTTGTTAATGATGTGTTATGTTTAGTCTTTATTGTTCAAGTGATGTTAATCATTGTTTGTTCTATTCATTAATGCTGGTCCAGCCCACCTCAGTGATTCATTGTCTGGAATTTGCATTAAAGCATAGTTCCCCGCTAGAGTCCCGAAATTCTTCTGATATCTTAAATCTTTTCTTTTTAACCGTGAAGATAGGATGAGGTTCTCGTTGTCTTCTTATTCCTCTCTTCTTCTATGGCCGGTGCGCAGCCAACGTTGTGCTATATCTCAATCATTTCTTATGCGGTTACATTCATCATCATCATCATCATCATCATCTTCCACTTCTGCCGTCAAGCATCGTGGGGAGGAATAATTTGCGTTCCAGCGCCCGGACGGCACTGGATAGTGTCATTCCGTGAGGTTGTACAATGTCTCTGATGTCGTCAATCCATTTTCTTCTTGGACGTCCTCTTGGTCTCGTCGCAGATGATCTTTGATGTAAGGCCAGTGATGGTAGTTGTTGATGTTGCATTCTAATGACATGGCCAAACCACTTGATCTTCTGTCTGTCAATAAATGTGGCACAAGGTGTTGATCCCACAGTCTGTCTGATAGTAGCATTCCTTACTCGGTCTCGGATTGTTAAGTTGGCAGCTCTCCTCAGGCATCTCATTTCGCAGGTGTTGATTTTGCGAAGGTGTAATTTGGATAAAGTCCAGGTTTGAGATTGGTAGCATAGGGTTGGTGTGAATATGCTGTTTATTATCTGTCGTTTTGCGGACATGGGTATTAATAAACCAAAAAAGAACTGGTGTCGTTAGCCGCTGCAGGACTTACTGAGGAGGGAATCTGAGCACATACGAACTGAATGGTTCGAATGTGCAATGAGGATGATCTGTCGACTAACTAACAACTAACTAACTAAGTAACAAACTAGCTAGCTAACTACCTAGCAAGCTAGCTAACTACCCAGCTAGCTAACTAACTACCTAGCTAGCTAACTACCTAGCTAGCTAACTAACTAGCTAACTAACTAGCTAACTAACTACCTAACCAAGGAGTTGTGGATGCAGTTCATAATCTCACATACCACGTTTAAAACACAGCTGCGGGCAATTTGGCAGCAGATCGCCTTACGCTGGTTTTTATAAAATGGTATGAGTGCTGATTGCAAAGAAAACAATGGCAAACTACTGAGCGTAAACTTGCCAAGACATCACAAACAGCCATCTCTGAAGTCGGAGTGGGTTCGCCTGATGGCAAGGAGCACCGTTAATAGGGAAAGCTAACCCACATAAAATTCAGTCCAACACTACTAGAAGTACCGGCTTCGTGGCAAAAGGGTTACGGACGCAGTTCGTGTTCCCGCATACCCGCGTTCGAAACACAGCTGCGCACGATTTGGCAGCTGACAGCGCTGCGTTGGTTTTTTAGGAAATGGTACGGGTGCCAGTTGTTCAGAAAGCAATGGCAAACTACTGAAAGTAAACTTGCCAAGAGATCACAACAGCACAGCAAATTATGCTGGTGTTGACTGCAACGTCCTGTAGGGGATATGCAATTAACTTTACCTACTAGAAGTAGTATGTGTGGACTATGCTTGAGTTCAAAGCGAGCAAAAAAAAACACATCACACACAGCCAAAAAATGCTGGGGTTGACTGTGACATCCTGTAAAGGATATGCAACTAATTTGTTTTTTAACCAGCAGTCTTATGGCCTACTCTTTGCAATTTCTACTTGCTGTGGGATTTTTAATGTGCATAACTTGCACAAAGGACCTTCTATTTTTCAGTACAAATAGTTCTTAGAAAATGTCAAAGCCCTATGCCAGGAACGAACTGTGTTCCTTATGTGCCCGAGGCAGACACCATAACCTTTGAGCCAGAGATATACCCCCCACCCCCTATACTGCTTGTGGCTTACTACACATTTGTTATATCTGATAAGGATGAGAGGAATTGAACAACATGTTTTACCAATGCTATTTGGTTATAACTGGGTACATCAGACATATAGAATGCTCGAGGATTTGCAGCTACAGAACAATCGCAATCAAATACAAAATTCATGATTTCACAAGACAACGATCAGCAAGAAAGGCTTGCTAAATCACAGCATGTGCACATCTGTAGGTTCCTTGTGTGATAATATATAACCACTGATCTGGGGGGGAAGTCTATTAGCTTGGTAATTATAAACCAGATTATATTCTATTTTCTTCATGCTTTGACAGGCTAAAATAAACATGACTGACAGAACACCATACTGTCATAATTAAACAGTGAAATATATTAAAATGTCTGCTGTGATTGCTGTTTATCTAATGAGTGCATTCTGCTGCACTATTGTTTGATTAATTCTGTTTTTATTTTTTTAAATGTCCCTGGAAAGTGGTCGTCTATCTATTAATATAACATTAAGCTGCAACACAAATTCCAGTGAATCAATAGGTTAGGATAAGAAGTTGGGTTTGCATAGGGTACACAATGAGAACATTTGTTAATAGATTAACTAGAAAGTTCTGTAAGCAACATTACTATTACAGCCACTGGGCTGGTTGTGAAGCATCTTGGTCATTCTATTTCATAATTGTCTGTCTTGTACTGCCCTTTTTTTACAAGGGGGTTTCAAATGAAAAGCTTAAATTATTTTGTGTGTGAATATATTCTGAAAAAGTAACGAAAAAATTTATCATTTTTCGATGAAGTCAAAACCGTGTTCTGTAACACTGCAAGTCCTCCAATGCTGATAAAGTGCTTTGATTCCTGTAGAAAAATTGACTCTGATGTCACTACTTGGTGTGCCTGACCTGATCGTGAACAGTCTGTCACATAAGTCATGAAATTTTGAAACATCCTACTCCACATACACTTGCTGGACCGACAGGTATGCATCGCCATACTAGACCTTCATTTGCCGATGAATTTCTATAGGTTTCACACCTTCACTTATTAAAAACAAAATGAATAACAGAACGCTGCTCCTCTGGTGCAAGTCAAAAGTGGGGCAGCCATCTTTAAACTGTCCTGATGACGTCACTGTTTGTCTGCATTATAATGTCACATGCTTAACACTCTTGACATATTTAACAACAATATTGACATGCTACAAGACAATGGCACAGTTATTCTCATTTCTATCACACTTTTATGGTTTTTATTTGAAGCTCCCCTCATAGTTCATATATATATATATATATATATCTGCACTGATCTTCAGTGGCTTAGAGGATAGTGAAATTGTAATTCACACTTGCACGACACACTGAATCAAGAGTTCGATATCAGCTGCAGGCGATTTGTAAGCAGACTACCTTGCATTGATTTATATGGTAAGAGGTTTTGGCAGTTCAGAAAGCAATGGCAAACTACTGCCTAGCAAATGACAAACAACCCATACGTGCTGGGGTTGACTGCAATGTTCTGTAAAGGACATGCAACTAACTTGAACTAATTGCACTGACATATCTGTGAATGTCTATTTTAAATGTTGTCCTTGACCTACCCCTTCTTATTGTGCTCTCTGGTACTCTCTTTTGTGTTTCTTCATGTCTTGGGTTTGACCAAGTCATGAGACACTGTGTTATAACTTTAAGAAGTCTTCCTTGTTCTGTTATATTTTCCAGAATTCGTTAATTTTTATCCCAGGTGGTCCCTGTTATTTTTTAGAACACTGCATCTTGAATGTATTTATATGCTTTTGTCACATGTATCCAATATCATTATGTCAGAGCACTGAAATGTAGGGTGACCCCAACATATTGAAAAGACAACTAGAGATATAATATGTGGAAAACATGAAAGGAACTACAAGAGACATGGGAGGGCTTTGTATGATATACTTAAAGACCTATGTTCCAATGAGGCTAAATGAAGAACTTACAACCAACTAACTTGTTTTCGTCAATATTGAAAGGCATTATAAAAATGTCATAAACAGCCATTCATAGGTTTAATGCATGATGAATTCCCTCTTTCAAATAACAATAGTGTTAAGATGTTCCAGATGTATTGGTGTTAACTTTTACTCTGGAGTAAACAAGGCAGGCCAAGAGAGGGATCATACTGCATGGGCAACACATCTCTACAATTCAGCCCAGGCTTTGTGATATTGAGAGGTTATGCCTTTTTTTAAGCACAATGTAACAAACTACCGTTGTCAAGATGGCAAGGTGCCAGTTATAGTAAAGATGGTGTAGTGGTTAGTGTGCTTTTCCTTAGCGAAACTGGTCCAGGGTTTACTCCCAAGTAAAGGCAAGATTTGATTCTTTTCCAGAACGAGTGAGTTGGTTGAGATCCTATGCTCCAATGAAAGTTAAAGACAAAAGAAGGAGAATAGCTTCACACACAAGATTGACATGTTTTAAATCTGCATTCAACTTCATACATACACATGTACAGCATTAGTAAATATGCAATACATCTGAAAATAACTGCCAGTTTTACCTAAAATAAACTGTAATAGGATGAAAATTACAACTGTAAGTTAGTTGCATGTCAACCCCAGCATTTGTTGGATTTGTATGATTCATTTAGTAATTGTATGTCCGTAGTTTACCATTGCCTTCTGAATGGGCAAGACCTTTATATCATCAAAATCAACACAAATCATGGCTGATTTTGATCATTTAACTCAATAAGAGAAAATACCTGCAGAAAACATGGGGATACCCTTACAGTCTGAAAAAGTTCACTATAGAGCTCATTAAACAGTTAACTACACAGATGATTATATAGTTCACTACACAGTGGATTACACGATTGACTAAATAGTTTACTACACAGATGCCTACACAGTAATACCAGTACTGGAAAGAGAGGAGCCATGGCTGAGAGGTTATGGCGTTCACATCACGCTCAGAAGGTACCAGGTTCCATACCAGCACAGGGCTGGAAATGTGTCCAAGAACGTTTGGTGTCTAACGATATCATCCAAGCACAGGGCTGGAAATGTGTCCAAGAACCTTTGGTGTCTAATGATATCATCCCAGCACAGGGCTGGAAATGTGTCCAAGAACCTTTGGTGTCTAATGATATCATCCCAGCACAGGGCTGGAAATGTGTCCAAGAACCTTTGGTGTCTAATGATATCATCCCAGCACAGGGCTGGAAATGTGTCCAAGAACGTTTGGTGTCTAATGATATCATCCAAGCACAGGGCTGGAAATGTGTACAAGAACCTTTCATGTCTAATATCATCCCAGCACAGGGCTGGAAATGTGACCAAGAACCTTTCGTGTCTAATATCATCCCAGCACAGGGCTGGAAATGTGTCCTGTCACATAATAGACCAACGTGATTTAACCCGTGATGAGAATAATAGGCGTTCTGAATTAGCGGGTGTTCGAGGCCAAGGGTTGTTTCAACAAATCCAGGAAATGTAACTGCACATGTTTACATCTGGTCGATGGATTGGGAACACTCGGTGGTGAGGGAGACGGGTCCCGGCATCGCTTTGATAGTTTGTCAACATTCGAATACAGATGGAACCCGTCGGATCCTGGTTGCAATCGGATGTCACCCATCACAGGTCGGGCAAAGTTAACAGCTGCAGATGTGTAGGGGAAGTGGGTGAGCTGAATCATACATCGCTTTGACAGTTCATAAACAGGTTGGATTGAAAGCGGAAGTACTCAGCTCGGAAGAAAACAGTCCATCTGTCATATAGAGTTTCCGGACATCACGCAGATTGGCAGATTGCTATTGACAACTGTTGTTGGGATCATACAGTAACTCGCTAGCTTGTTGGGGATGTCAAAACAAGTGATGACAACTCTGACAGTGACTAAGCCAGGGAAGATAGATTCTTGACAATGGATGATATGCCCAAATAACACCTGTGTGGACAGGAAGAATACCGTCATGTGACCAATTTTAGGTTTTGCCATACACCATGATTGGGAGAAACAGTGTTGACCAAAACCGTGGATTATGATGGACTTGTTTGTGGGAGAGCTCTACAGTGTTAGCTTAATTTAATATTAACCAGCATGTGTCGTTATGGCAAAGTGTAGCAGTCATCCCGGAATGAGGATAGTTTGCATAAGGTAGAACCTATTATAATTAGTTCTAATTAATATAGGCTGTAGTCTTGTTAAAACTAGAGTGATACTTGGCTCTGTTAGTTGAAAATAGATTAGTGAAGTGTTGATAAGCTTTACTAGTTGAGAATTGAGTAATGAGGGATAATTGGGATATTCCCGTAGGTGTCCCTGGTGGGCGGGGTTCCGCATTCTGTTTGTTGATTTTTTTTTCTTGTCTTGGCCTGATAACCAATTGGTTGAGTCATCTGTCCCTGACAGAGTAGGTTCATTGTATTTTACTGAGCAAGGGCCAAGGGATCTATCATCTAATAGAGATCAGTGACGGGGAGGCTTTCACCAGTTGTTTGATCTATTTTACAGGTTCCCTCAGGTTGGAATGAAGAACCCGGAACCAATGCAAAATCCGATCCCGGATAAATTATGATGCAGAAAGATTGGCCAGCCACCTTCTAAATGGGTCGGTGCTAGAAGAAGCTGATACCCATGGCTCGGTGGAGCTGAATTGTATAAGTATCCTACATGAGTGCATACCAATCGTTAACACACCTGAAGTGATGGATGTTCAGCCCACGTGGAACTAGATCAGTAAGAACTGATGGTCACATTAGATGAAACCAAACATTGAAGTGTAGTTGTTTCCCGTATCAAGGAAATCAGAACTGTCAGACATTATCTAGTAAATAAAGCAAGCCATTTTTGTCTAGACTATGACTGTTTAAGAGTGAAAATATAGAACATTTCGCTAGAAGAAAACGGCAGGTTCATAGGACAGTGTTCCATGTTTTATTCACTGCGCCGGAATTAGGAAGCCTGAGTTTCTATAAACTATTAGGAACCGTGGTGTTAGGAACAATAATAGTATTTTCTCGGATTATATTTACATGGGATTCAGATCTCATGGTCATCAGAGCTCCTGGAGGAGGACATGTCTGGAGAGAAGGACACGACTTCGGTGAGGTCCATTGTGATGAGTCTTGTGATGTCGTGTGATCCTTGCCATGATGAGTGGACTCTGAACATGAACTCTGTGGTCTGACCTATACATTTACATTAAAATACACGACACACATTTTCTTCGCATACACGTCTCATATACGTTACACTTTTCTTTTAATAAATTCTTTATTAATTTTTAGAAGCAAGAGTTGTTGAGTATGTTGCGTTGGGGAAGTATGAGAGGGGGCATAGTACGACAGTGAGAGAGTGATAGGGAAAGGTGTCCATAGGCTGATGGAGTGTGTTGGACGGAAGCTGGTGGATTCTCCAGGATATTGATAGGGAAAAAATATTATAATGTGGGTGTTGACTCTCATCACTCCAGGGACGACACTTTAAAGGAGGACACGACATGTCCAAGAACCTTTCGTGTCTAATATCATCTCAGCACAGGAAATGTGTCCAAGAACCTTTCATGTCTAATATCATCCCAGCACAGGGCTGGAAATGTGTCCAAGAACCTTTCGTGTCTAATATCATCTCAGCACAGGGCTGGAAATGTGTCCAAGAACCTTTCGTGTCTAATATCATCTCAGCACAGGGCTGGAAATGTGTCCAAGAACCTTTGGCATCTAATGATATCATCCCAGCACAGGGCTAGAAATGTGTCCAAGAACCTTTGGCGTCTAATGATATCTCAAATTGCCCTGATCTCTTGGGTTGTGAGATCGGATTTCTAGCCTTCCCAGATAAAGGCCCAAAAAAGTTTTGAACTTTACAAAACCCATGTCAATTGAAAATTGGACTGAGTAGGCTGCTTGGCAACATTTTAGGAAAAGAAAAACCTCCCCGCAGGTAGACAATGCCGGATACTTTTGATGGAATCTGTCTAGAGCAGGAGTGGGAAACCTTTTTTTCTGGCTAGGGCCATTTGAATATTTATAACAGCATACGAGGCCAATACAAAATGATAAAGTGAAAAATTATCCTGCTATATTTGGTCAAACATTGATTTAACCCACTATTAATGTGGTGGCTAAAACAACTTCTCTCTAGTGGGGTGTGTGATGTCAAGAGTACTGATGATGTTGGTTGCTAACTACTAGATTTATAAATGATTGTTTATAAAGCTCTTGTTGTTGAATTTCGAGGGCATTATACGGCATTCTGGTCGGGCTTTCCCTGCCCTTGGTCCAGAGGAGGAAGCAAACCGGACATAAATGAACTTAATGAAATGCATAAGTGACATAGTCGGACACACACACTGATCTTAAGACTCAAAGTTTGAGGTGCACTCATTAATTAAACTAGGTGAGATGAAGAAGAAGAAATACTGGGAAGAGGTGGTACTATAAGTAAGTAAGATATTATGATATGGATTAAAGTTTGGTTTAGGGACCCATACAAAACAAAAAATAATAATAAATGTCCAACTAACCTGATTTCAAATAAACCCGGCTTATCCCTGTTGTTAGCGTCGTATGTCAGCGATGAGTTCCTCACATCAATTTCTCCCAGCGGTAGTAAATCCTGAGGTTGACGGTAGTAATACAGCTTACCAGTATCATCACCATACACAAACCAAACATGCTTGACAGCCTTGCGAAAACCAAGCCCTGTCAGTTTCAACCACCCAGCAAGTTGTTTCTGCTCTTCCGGAAACGAAATAGGAGTCTTTTTCTCGGGAGATCCGATCGACGAATCATCACTGGGTGGTGTAGAAACCATTTCAATACTGATTTCTTCATCTTCTACAACTTCGTCAATTTCTGTGGCGTTGATTTCTTCCACGCTCTCACTTGTATCGGGCGAGCTGAGAGGAAAGAGGTGACTGTCGGTCTCCTCGGCAACACCCCCTCTGCTTTCCGCCATCCTGGTTTAGTTTGTTTACTGTGAACTTTTGTTTCTCTTCAGCAAGAGAGTGGGACTCAAGGTCGACCACACAGCGGGCGTCGTTCAATTGACAAGGAACAGATTTACGGTGCGCCTTACTTAATTAATGGGAAGTCCATTGTGTTGGGAATACAAAATATGGCACATAGAGTTGGCTAAGATACTTTACTACTTACATCAGTACAGGAAATGTGAGCTGCAATGATATATAGGCCGATTGCAATGGATCACATATGATATAAGTGGTTTTTATTGCAGCTCATATTGATTGATTGATTGATTGAGTGATTTAAGATCCGACATCACAGCATACGGGACATTCCCATAAGAGCTCCGTCCCCATCCTAAGCAGCCAGCGAAGAGTTCCAACACTAATAGTTCCAGTAGCAATCTGGTTATATGTCCGTCACGCCTTTCCTCTGAGCGTCGAGCATCGGCCAGATCCCCTTGCCATATATATATATATATATATATATATATATATATATATATATATATATAGAGAGAGAGAGAGAGAGAGAGAGAGAGAGAGAGAGAGAGCCGGCTTCGTGGTTTAGAGGTTATGACTTTTCTCCGTAATCTCGAATACTCTCGTGGGCAACGTAATGACGGTGAGAATCGGCAGTGGTTCGAATCGCACCGGTAACTTACGGGGTATGTGAGCCGGCCGCTCAGAAAGCAATGGCAAACTACTGAGCGTAATCTTGCCAAGAAATCAACATACGGCTGAAAGATGCTGGTGTTGACAGCGATGTCCTGTATTACTAAATAGACTAAAACCATATTCAGAAGACATATTAGGTGACTACCAGGCGGGTTTTAGACAAAACAGATCAACAATAGATCAGATATTTATCTTACGACAAATAGCCGAGAAACATTGGGAATATAAAAGAGATCTCCATAACATTTTTGTGGATTTTAAAAAGGCTTATGATAGTGTCCATAGGAATAGTCTATGGAATGCTATGCAGGAATTTGGAATACCAAGGAAGTTAATCAACATGACCAGACTATGCATAGAAGATACTTATAATATAGTAACATGTAAAGGCAGGAAATCAGACCCCTTCCAAATAGCATCTGGCTTGAAACAGGGTGATGCACTATCGCCGCTACTCTTCAATCTGGCTCTAGAGAAAGTTGTAAGGAAGATAAAGGATGAATGTGATATTGGAGGAACATCCAAGCTGCTTGGTTATGCAGATGATATAGATATTATAGGGCAAAGTGAACAAAAGACATTGGGAATATTGACTCACTTAAAGGAAAAAGCCCAACAGATGGGGCTGGTTATCAACCAAGATAAGACAGAATATATGGTAATTTCAAGAGACGGAATGGCTAAAAACTCTGGCCACATACAAATAGATAATATGACCATTAAAAGAACGGAAACATACAAATACCTGGGTACAATCTTCAACTGCTCCAACATCATAAGGGAAGAAATACAAACTAGAATCAACTCTGGAAATAAGATATACTATGCACTACAACATCTACTAAAATCAAAGGCGCTATCTCGTAACACCAAAATCACAATATACAAAACACTGATCAGACCAGTTGTGCTGTATGGCTCTGAAACCTGGAGTACAACGAAAGGAGACGAAGCCTTGTTACAAACCTTTGAGAACAAAATTTTAAGACGCATCTTTGGACCCATTAGGGATACACAAAGTGGAGAGTGGAAAAGAAGAAGTAACAAAGACATTTATGATCTGTTTAAGTCCCCGCTAATCACTGGTATCATGAAGGCTAATAGACTACAATGGCTGGGGCATATAGAAAGAATGGAAGATAATAGGGAAACAAAACTCGCTTACACTCAGGAAATAAATGACCGTAGACCCCGAGGTAGACCAAGAAGGCGGTGGAGAGATAATACATGTACAGACCTACAAGCACTTGGAATCAACGACTGGCAAAGACTGTCTATCTATCTGACCCGGCGTGGCTTCGCCCAGTTCCTGGCGGGGATCGTCTCATTAAATTCACACAGTAACTTAAAAGAATGTCCTTCCACACACCATTCATTATTTTTAATGAAAACTGTTTTTAATCACCGACATGACAGTTGATAAGTTTTGTAAGCAGAAAAAGATGGGTTAAAATGTTATGCATAATGCATTATTTTTATGCAAACTTTAAAAATACCTTAAAGATTATATCATTATTTAATATAACTCATATGCCTTAAAATAACTATAGACAAAGAGTTTAACAATAGTGCAGGTAAGTCCAACAATATGACTATAAAGTATATAGAAATGTTATTAACAGTTATGCCCCTTGAAATAACTTTTCTAGAGTGAAGTCCCCCTGCTAAATAGACATTATATAATGAAAATGGAAAAGTAAATGTTATTAAATAAGTAGAAGATTTTACATTAAGAAATTATTATAGTCGGTTGCACAGGAATGAAAGGAAGACGTGTAGAAAATTTCATCTCAATCGGATGTACCGTTATCGAACGCATCCAAATCCACAAACCCACAAACAAACAAACATACACTCTGTTTTATAGATATAGAATAGACATGGCCGTGGACCAGTGCAAAAATTTTGAAATGACTGTCATACTCGGGGATTTAAGGCCACAGTAGGCAACAAAAAGGTGAGTGGCGTGATTGGTGGCTATGGCCTATGTGACAGGAATGAGAGAGGTGACAGATTAATACTATAGCACTGGCAGAATAACGTGAAATGATAATAGGTAACACCTGGTTCAAACACCATCCTCAACGATTATATATATGGAAAAGCCCTGGAGATAATATTCGCAATTTAACTGATTACAAATTGACTACTTAGGTAGTAAATGGGGCGGAAAAACAAGTTGACTGCATGTCCTTTGCAGGACGTCACAGTCAACTCCAGCATTTATTGGCTGTTTGTGATTTTCTAGACAATGTTACTTTAGCAGTTTGCCATTGATTTCTGAATGCCGAAGCACATATCTTTGTAAAAATTACCGCAGAGCAGCCTACCTCCATATCACCTGCGGCTGACTTCGAATCAGGTATGTCAGGATTCTAAAACGGTGTCCGCCACACCTAACCCACAGGTGCATATCAGGAAATTACATATTCAGTTTCAAAAACGATTAACCGACGATTAACAGTACACTCATTTCAATAAGATTATTAGCATAATTAGCCAATTCTTTAACTCAGTGTTAGATATACATTTACACCAAATACTTTTAAAAAGTATTTTAAAATAGTGGTCAATTTATTTTAGTCGTTGGATCAACATCACGGCACACGGTTTAACCCATAAGTGCTCCGTTTTCCTCCTAACTCAAACTTGAGTCTGGAGAAACTCAGCTCAATGCACGAACTCCGTTGCATCGGCGAGGATCCTGAAATACTTTGGGTAGATTTTTAACTCGAAATTTTGCCCGGGCAGCGCCGTTAGGCTACTCTTTTTCGATTTCCAACTGCCAAGGGATTTTGTTTACGTGCGCAACAATACACACGGACGTCCAATTTCACTACCCAGAGACCAGGGGACATTTTGTTACTAGAAGTCCAGGTGGTTTTTTTAAAAATAAATCCCGGTCCTCACAGGGGCCTGAACCCGGGACCTCCAGCACTCGAGGCGGACACCATACCTCGAGACAACTCAGCCCCCTTCCCCCCCCCCCCCCGTATAGTGGTCAATGTATTATCCAAACAAAAGCTACTGTACTTGTACATCCTAAAAATAACACAAAAGGGTCGAATATGATATATGGAGAGGGAGAAGTGAGATCTTTTAAAGGACGTGAAATTTCTCATGTTAGGAGACTGGTTTTCTGTCTCTTTTTGGAGTATCATATAATAAGGTTAATTTATTTCTGCGATTTTTTAAAAATCTGTATAACTTTATAAAAGACATGGACACTTACTAAACAATCTGACCAGCGCATAAATGCCTTTGAATTTAAATGTTATAGGCGGGTTCTAAGAATATCTTTGATAAAGAAAAGAACAAATGCATCCATACTTCAAGAGCTGAATATTGAAGCTTAAGAAACTTCCCATACAACTATGTTTGTTTGTTTGTTTGTTTGTTTGTTTGTTTGTTTGTTTGTTTGTTTTTTTTGCGCTCGCAAGTTTTGAACTCAAGCGTGGTCTATACACGTGCTACTTCCTCTAGTGCACCAAACTTAGTTTTGCGTGTAGGTTAACTTTCCCTATTACTGGTGTCCCTCGCCATCAGGCACACCCATTCCGACTTCAGAGGTACTTGTAATTTGCGCCCCCAACTCAAGGACGAAAAGTCAACATGTTAGTTCAACTGACCAGGGTAGTGGTTGAACCCGCTACCTCGGCATCAGCACACCGGATGTTTAATAACGAGCGCCTTCATCCATTCGGCCCTGCTGACCTTCTAACTATGTAATAAGGTCAAGGTAATCCCATAGGAGACGCTGCCATCCGGAATGTGAATGTTAACCTTCACATATTCTGACCCATGCCACATGAGGGGATGGCCGGTCCATCGGAATGTGAAGCTTTTATCTTCACATATTCTGGTCCATGGCATATGAGGGGATGACCGGTCCATCGGAATGTGAAGCGTTAACCTTCACATATTCTGGTCCATGGCATATGAGGGGATGACCGGTCCATCGGAATGTGAAGTGTTAACCTTCACATATTCTGGTCCATGGCATATGAGGGAATGGCCAGTTCCCTTCTTCGCCTTTCCGTCTCTGACAGTTCCCAACAAATTATGACAATTGTCCGGTATCCATTGTTATGAGGTTAGGTTGATACCAAAGTAGTATTGGTCATAAAAATATAACCCAGCACATGCTCGGGATTACCAACTCGACCGAAGTGAGAATTAGCAATCTTCAGACTACAGTCCAAAAACAAACAAAAAATGTCATCTACTGCCTATAGTACCTTGCGGTATAGGAACTTGAGACTGAGGAATTAGGGCCGCATGGCTAGTGCAGTCGCCACGAACTACGGAGATTAAGGTTTCCCTTTTGCTCCGACAGATAAATATCCACATCTTACCGAGGATTCGAATTGCCATTGCAAAGGTAGCCTTTTGCAAGATGAAAAACATACTTGTGACGAGCATGGTTTGCACCTGACTGGGGTGAATGCTCCGTCTAGGAATCTGAGTAGACTAGAAATAGTAATTGGGTCAGAAAAGCAATCTGCAGATGTGAAGTCAGGAAGGTAGATCACTACCGGCGACAAACTAGGGTAACCCCAGACTAAGTGTTGGTTGAAGGCACGTACGCATCACATAAATTGTCCATTAATGGGACAAGCCCCTAAACAGGTGATTAAGATATTCCACAGTAGATGTCATTTGAAGTCACGTATGCATAGAAAGCAACGGAATAGATTAGTAATGGGAGATGGTTAGAACACGTTCGGGGTGAAGATGGAACCATATGATGGAAGATGGATGCATATACGTGAAAGGAAAACCTAGAAATAAGGAAAATTCTAAGGGTAGTTTTCAGGGGAACTGATAAGTATGATCACTGGGTTAAAGGGCACTCACTGGGAGGTCGGGCAAAAATGAATAAATACACCAGGCTGTAAAATTGCGGGGAGTTGAGAGTTTGAACCAGACAGTGGAGGTCTGAGCTCTGAGTATTGAGTCTTAGGCTGAGGTGTGTGAGACACCAGCCAAGCTAGTGAGAATATAGTGGAGTTGTGAGCCAGACAGTGAGGTCTGGCCTAGTAGTGTTGAGTTTGAGCTAAGTCAGGGGACTTAACGGACAGTCGAGTAGAGCGAGCCTTGGGCGGAATAGATAACTGCTGCCAAACACTATCAGCAATTACGTGTGTACATGTATCTATACTGAGACTGTGCCTGGACATTTTATCACGCGTGTTTCATCATATACCTGTGTCATTAATAAAGAATGAGCGTGAAACAATGTGTTTCTCCAGCTGCTATAGTTGTGCGGAAAGAACCTGCAGAGTATTCAAGCCATTGACACCCTCTAGACAACCATAGCCACTTCTATCTGTCACTGTGTCATAATCCACTTTGTGACAATACTGATCAATAAAAAAAGATGTCAATTGTTACGAGAAAAAGAGTGTTGCGGTGTTACATATAGCCTGTACTTTTGTATGGAAGTACAGCGTGGACAATGAGCTGTAAAGCTGGGGGGAAAAAACATCTGATGGCTGTGGAGATGTGGTTTCTGCTGAGAATGCATAGAATACCATCAAAAGACAGAAAAACCAACGACCAGATTCTACAAGAAATAAATGAACATCGGAAATAAGTCATTGTCCTTTAAGTTTGAAAACGAGTTCTTGCATCTCTTCAAGGCATCTTGCATCAGATGTTATGACTGTTCCGAGATAATTGTACCGATTCACTTGTTTAAGAATATTCCCGCCCCGAAGTGCTCATCTATACAGATGGATCTGTTGTAAAGCAGCAGAGAAGTGCGTGGGCATTTACAGCCCGTTCAGCGGGCCGAACCGTTCAAGAATCCAGTGGTGCCCACTCTATGACCACGAGCAGCATGACGATGGAGGTGATGGCAGTTACACAGGCTTTCATATGGCTGGAATCACAGCATTATACCAACGTGTGTGTACTAAGTGATTCAATGAGCATGATTCAGAAGGTCGAAGCTGGATCTGTACGTAGACAGTGGACTGAATCGCTGCGGAAGTCTGTTGTCCGTAAAGTCACCTTCATCTTCGTCCCGGGACATGCGGGAGTCGAGGGAAATGAACGAGCTGACAAACTGGCTGGCTTTGCACCCCCTGTAGATGGCCAGCCCATGGATCGTGCCGATGTTATTAACGTCCTTAAAGATATGTCGAGAACAGAGGACTTTGACGCCAGTGATTCCACATCGCTGTCCAGGATGAAAGACCTGGGAGTAAGAATCGGCACAGCCAGACGCGAGAGGTACATCGGGAAAACAAAGCGCCTCGTCAACCAACACAGAACTGGCACTATTAGCCACCGGACGCTGATGCATATGCTGGGGGGAGGATCTGAACACCTATGGACATGTCCGGAGTGCAATGAAGATACCCCAACTGATAACTGATAACTGATAAGAATATTCCCATTTACCTGATGTTATCCGTGTTATTATTACCCTCTTGGACAACAATCACCTTCAAATTAATATCCCATTTGTGGCTGACTGGGTCATAGTATTATTAATCTGAGCCAGGGAAGGACCCTAATATAACTTCTCTTCTGAGGTTGAATATGGTAGGGGTAATGGTGTAATCGGAAAATCCGTGTGCCTAGATATCTTTATGTCTACACTTGCCCCAAAATAACGTCATTTACTTTAATTGCACATTTAGGCACAATCTGTTTCTCGGATATTACCATGACTTCTGTCTTTCTATTGTTCAAGCTAAGGCGCTTGGACCGGCAATATTTTCAAACACTGCACAGTCATTAAAATTACACCCTGTATCATTTCCTGTAGTTCCTTATGACTTGCTGCTATCAAGACGTGTCATCAGCATAACGTAAGTTATTTACATTATGTCCACCAACCAGGATCCCTGATATATTTTCTGTATATCTGATGATATATTCATACTACAATGAGAACAAATCATGAGCCATTACACAACCTTGTCTGGCGTCCTTCTTTAAACACGTATACACTGAAATATTCCAAATAGGTTGTTGATTCTGAAGGCTGCTGTTTGCTGCCAATATATGTTCTTTATTATTTGCAGGCATTTGCCTTCAATGTTCAGTTGCTTCAGTAGCTGTATTATTTTCTCAGGTGTCACATTGTCAAATGCCTTTGTATAGTCTATGAAACATACTTACAGATCTGTTTGTACTTCTATAGCTCTTTCCAATAGTGCCCCGAAAAGGGGCACGAAAACGGAAACGAAACAATGTTTACGAAATGCGACTAATGGTTTCACGATCTGCTTCTTCTAATCCTTCTCTTTATTCTTCGGAGGTAAACCTAAGAGGCTGCGGTAGGTATCCAGAGGTAATCCGGAGGTATTGGAAACAACCTAACATTGTGTGTGTATTCGCCAACGGCTCGGCAGTTAAACGCGGATCAATTCGAGCTGACATAATGTACCATTCGAGAATCGAGGAGCAGCGCACTTTCAATGTTGAATCTCATCTCATCTCATCATGTACCTTGCGGTGTCGAGGTGAAATATAAACATCGTGAGAGTGCCAGATTATGGGCGTCATATATCGATATTCCCATGGACTCTGCTATTCCCTCCGTCCAACGTTTGCGTGGTCGGCCTCTTCCTCTGTTTCCATCTGGTCTGTACATAATCGCTTGTTGTGGTATGCTGTTGACTGGTAACCTACTTGTATGGCCAAACCATTTGATTTGCTGCTTTCTAATAAAATCTAGTGCTGCTTTAACCCCCACTTTAGTCCCGATTTCTTCATTTCTGATCCAGTTGCTCTCACTATGCATTCACTGTTGTTGTATAAACTTCTACATAGGTTTGTTAGATGTGTACTCACTCCATATTGTTTAAGGATTTCCCACAGCTTGTTTCTATCTACTCTATCGAATGATTTTTCTTGGTCGACAAAGGCTAAGTAGTGTTTCATTGAATTCGATTGATTTTTCTATAAGTTGTCTAAGAGCAAAAATGGCATCTGTGAATCCTTTGTTTTTCCTAAATCCAAGTTGTGTTTCACTCAGCTGGGGTTCTAAAGTAGTTCGTAATTTTTTTTTCAAGAAGTTTGCAAAATATTTTCCCAGTATGACTCAACAGTGAAATGCCTCTGTATTGTGTGCAGTCTCTTTTGCTGCCTTTGTTTTTCCAAATTGGGATAATTATGGTGTTTCCCAAGTCTCGTGGTGTCTGTTGTTCTACCCAAACATGGTTGAATAAGTCTATGTAGCCAAGCTGTTCCTACTTTTCTTGCTGCTTTAATTAGTTCATTTGGTATTTCATCCTGTCCCGGTGATTTGTTCAATGGGGCTAATCTGATGGCTTCTATAATTTCTTCTTTTAGTATGTCTGGTTCTAGTTCTTCGGTGACTTCTGTGCAGGTCTCTTGAATTCCTGTGACATCTGATGGGATGTTGAGAAGTTGTTCGAAATACTGCTTCCATCTTATTAGCATTTGTTTTTGTTCACTTTTTGGTTCTCTATTTTCGCTGTTAATTATTTCAGTTGGATCAAAGGGTTCTCCTCTGGTTCGCATTGCACCTATCTTGTTGTAGAAGATTCTAATTGCCTCCTTGTAGTTTTTATTTAGAGTTTCTCCATACTCTTCCCAGTCTTTTTGTTTTTCCCTCCTTACTATTCTATTCACATGTCTTCTCGCTATTCTATATTCTATGTAATCACATTCCTGTTTGCTCTTAACCACTTTTTATATTTTTCCTTTTTGTCTTTTACCGCTTTCTTTACTTCTGCGTTCCACCAATTTGTTATTTTCTTTATCCGTGTTTTGCGTTTTTTCGTGGTTCCACATGTTATTTTTGCAGTATTTAAAATGCTTGATTTGAACATCTCCCGTTCTTCTTCCACTGTTTTTCTTTCTGTAGGTAATTTTCACAAAGAGTTCAGTTAGTTCTTTCTCATAATTTTCCCTTAATGCCTCGTCTTTAAGGTTTTTTTTTTAAAAGTTTACTGATTCGCATGGCATGTATTTTCCTGCTTTTTGTTTTCTTTTTCTGATGGTTCTTATTGTGGCAACGACTGCTTTATGATCTGTGTTTATACTAAAATTGGGCACTGCCCTTGCGTCTAATATATTTCTTGTTAATATAAAATCAATTTGGCTTTTAGTATCTAGATCGTTCCATTTATACCATGTGTATACTTGTGAATCTTTATGTTTATAGAATGTGTTTGTTATATACAGGTCGTGTTGGCTGCAAAGCTATATCAGTCTACTTCCGTTATCATTCCTTTCATTTTGCTGATCTCCAAATGCTCCCAGATGTTTTTCTATGCCAACTCTGTTATGTCCCAGTCTTGCATTGAAGTCTCCCATAACTATGATGTTGTCCTGCTTATCTATTTTATTTAGCACGTCATGTATGTGTTCGTAGAAGTCCTCGCATTCTTGCTCATTATTGTTTGCATTAGAGGGCGCGTATATTTGTACACATGTTGTAATTGTTTGTTCACTGTTATGATTCTTTCTGATATATATTTTATTTCTAGTATTCCTCTTGCTAGCCGTGGTTCGATGACTATTCCCACATCGTGTCTTGCCCTTTCTTGCTGTTCTGCTCCAGAGTAAACAACATGTAACTGCGGTTAAGCTCCGTGCATCTTTCCCCCTTTGTTCTGGTGTCGGCTATTCCCATCAGCCCAATTTTCCTCTCTTCCATTGTTTCTATAAGCTCTTCTTCTTTACTATTGAAATCACAGACATTTATTGTGCCTGTTTTTTGAGTCGCTGATCTATTTCGTGGTCCATTAACATTGCCGGATCGATATCTGTTTGGGTCAGTCCGTTTATACATTTTAGTTTTTCTACGAGCAGTATGAAGATCGCCTGCCGGCTTGCTAGGCCAGTCGCAGGTTTAGGACACTAATCTGGCCACAGGGAGTCCATCCCCTATGACGAGCTATAGCCCCGTTAGCCCATGACCTCGCGGTCATGGTTGCCCGGTCTGCACCACGTGGAGGTAGGGGTTGACTTGTGTAGTCTGCGGGTCATCGGCAGGCTACTAATTTTCGCTCTTCACCCCTCTTGGGAGGCTAGTGAAATACAGAGGATATACAGTGAAATGGTAGCAAGTCCTTTAGCACGAGTCCCCGTCAAAGAAGGAAAAAGAAGGAAGAGCAGCCATTGTGCTGTGTCGACACCACCTTCAGTGTTGAAAAAGCTTGCTGCAGGGGAATGTAAAATGGATCGAGTCTTTCAGGCCGGCCAAGATGAGAGCGGCGTTCTGCAATGGACCTGATACTCTATGATGATTATGACAGACAACAGTAGCATGTCCTTGAATGATGTAAGTGTAAGCTCACTGTGTAGCAAAAACACCATAATGAGAAACAGATATGAGACTGGATAGATGATATATATATATATCTATACTAGCTGACCCGGCCCGGCTTCACCCAGTCCCTGGTGGGGAGCATCTAATTTAATTCATATAAGTAGTCATATAAGCTCCCGTTCCCGACTATCTGTCTGTCTGTCTATCTGTCTGTTTGTCTGACCCGGCCCGGCTTCACCCAGTCCCTGGTGGGGAGCATCTCATCTATATCTATAGTATAAAACAGACTGTATGTGTGTGGTTGGCTATGTATTGGATGCGTTCGATAACGGTACATCCGATTGAGATGAAATTTTCTACACGTCTTCCTTTCATTCCTGTGCAACCGACTGTAATAGTTTCTTAGTGTAAAATCGGCTACTTACTTAATAACATTTAATATTTCATTTTTCATTATATAATTTCTATATAGCAGGGGGACTTCACTCTAGAAAAGTTATTTCGAGGGGCATAACTTTTAATAACATTTCTATATACTTTATAGTCATATTGATGGACTTACTTGCACTATTGTTAAACTCTTTCTCTATAGTTATTTACAGGCATATGAGTTATAATAAATAATGATATAATCTTTAAGGCATCTTCAAAGTTTTCATAAAAATAATGCATAATGCATAACATTGTAACTCATCTTTTTATGCTAAAGAAGTTATCTACAGTCATGCAGGTGATTAAAAACAGTTTTCATTAAAAATAATGGATGGTGTGTGGAAGGACATTCTTTTAAGTTACTGTGTGAATTTAATGAGACGATCCCCGCCAGGAACTGGGCGAAGCCACGCCGGGTCAGATAGATAGACAGACAGACAGACAGATAGTCGGGAACGGGAGCCTATATGACTACGTATATGAATTAAATGAGATGCTCCCCACCAGGGACTGGGTGAAGCCGGGCCGGCTCAGACAGACAGACAGACAGACAGACAGACAGACAGACAGACAGACAGACAGACAGACAGTCGGGAACAGGAGCTTATATGACTACTTATATGAATTAAATGAGATGCTCCCCACCAGGGACTGGGTGAAGCCGGGCCGGGTCAGACAGACAGACAGACAAACAAACAAACAGACAGACAGATAGTCGGGAACGGGAGCTTAATGACTACTTATAGGAATTAAATGAGATGCTCTTCACCAGGGACTGGGTGAAGCCGGGCCGGGTCAGACTGACAGACAGACAGACAGACAAACAAACAAGCAGACAGACAGATAGTCGGGAACGGGAGCTTATATGACTACGTATATGAATTAAACTAGCTGACCCGGCCCGGCTTCGCCCAGGCCCTGGAGGGGATATATCTGTCTGTCTGTCTGTCTGTCTGTCTGTCTGTCTGTCTGTCTGTCTGTCTGTCTGTCTGTCTGCTTGTTTGTCTGTCTGTCTGTCTGTCTGGCTGACCCGGCCCGGCTTCACCCAGTCCCTGGTGGGGAGCATCTCATTTAATGCATATAAGTAGTCATATAAGCTCCCGTTCCCGACTATCTGTCTGTCTGTCTCTCTGTCTATCTGTCTGACCCGGCCCGGCTTCACCCAGTCCCTGGTGGGGAGCATCTCATTTAATTCATATACGTAGTCATATAAGCTCCCGTTCCCGACTATCTGTCTGTCTGTCTGTCTGTCTGTCTGTCTGTCTGTCTGAGCCGGCCCGGCTTCACCCAGTCCCTGGTGGGGAGCATCTAATTTAATTCATATACGTAGGCATATAAGCTCCCGTTCCCGACTATCTGTCTGTCAGCCTGTCTGTCTATCTGTCTGTCTGTCTGAGCCGACCCGGCTTCACCCAGTCCCTGGTGGGGAGCATCTCATTTAATTCATATTAGTCAAATAAGCTCCCGTTCCCGACTATCTGTCTGTCTGTCTATCTATCTGACCCGGCGTGGTTTCGCCCAGCTCCTGGCGCACAGTAACTTAAAAGAATGTCCTTCCACACACCATCCATTATTTTTAATGAAAACTGTTTTCAATCACCTGCATGACTGTAGATAACTTCTTTAAGCATAGAAAGATGGGTTACAATATTATGCATTATGCATTATTTTTATGAAAACTTTGAAAATGCCTTAAAGATTATATCATTATTTATTATAACTCATATGCCTGTAAATAACTATAGAGAAAGAGTTTAACAATAGTGCAAGTTAGTCCAACAATATGACTATAAAGTATATAGAAATGTTATTAAAAGTTATGCCCCTTGAAATAACTTTTCTAGAGTGAAATCCCCCTGCTATATAGAAATTATATAATGAAAAATAAAATATTAAATGTTATTAAGTAAGTAGCCGATTTTACACTAAGAAACTATTACAGTCGGTTGCACAGGAATGAAAGGAAGGCGTGTAGAAAATTTCATCTCAATCGGATGTACCGTTATCGAACGCATCCAATACATAACCAACCACACACATACAGTCTGTTTTATAGATATAGATGAGATGCTCCCCACCAGGGACTGGGTGAAGCCGGGCCGGGTCAGACAGACAGACAGACAGATAGACAGACAGACAGACAGATAGTCGGTAACGGGAGCTTATATGACTACTTATATGAATTAAATGAGATGCTCCCCACCAGGGACTGGGTGAAGCCGGGCCGGGTCAGCCAGACAGACAGACAGACAGACAGACAGACAAACAAGCAGACAGACAGACTGATAGATAGATAGATCCCCTCCAGGGCCTGGGCGAAGCCGGGCCGGGTCAGTACTAGCTGTACCGCTTTACGGAACAAACATATGTCAGCATAAACACTGACAACCCACCTTGGCGGGAGACATGTGAAGTGAAAACGTGGTTTAGAAAACAGAGCACGCAGTTCTATGCAGCCGGTTTGAGAGGACTGATAAAACGATGGGATAAGTGCATCAATGTTGGTGGAAATTATGTTCAGAAATAATGGACAATGTATGTATAAACATAAACTGGTTTCAAGTTGTTATCATATTTAGTTATTTTTCTACAGCCATTTGTGACTTACTTATTAACTTACCCTCGTACGTTTAAGTACATGCATATGTATGTGAGCATTTTTATTTAAAGTTACATATCTCTTACAGGACGATGCAGTCAACAGCAGCATTATTCAGCTGTTGTTGATGTTCTTGACAATATTACGCTCAGTAGTTTGCCATTGATTTCTGAGCGACCGGCTCACATATTCCATAAGTAACCAACGCGACGCGATCCGCTGCCGAATTTCGCGCAGCTGTGTTCCTCAGTGGATATACGGGATTACGGAGAACGTCGTTAACCTCTTAGCCAGGGAGCCGGCTGTGAGCATGTATGTGTATGCAATCCAGAAGAAATCAGGAGCTTTGGAATGTAATCAACAACGAACAATTAGTATAATGAGCCGCACTACAAAGATTTTGCTAAGAATTGTCATGCAACGAGTTAGGAAGAAAATACAACCCGAAATAGGAGACGAACAATGTGGGTTTGTGGAAAGCAAGGGTACAGTAAATGCTGTGTATATGCTGAAAACTTTAATTGAACGTTCTATAAAAGCAAACACAGACTTATATCTTTGCTTTATTGACTACAAAAAGGCTTTTGATAAAGTTAGTTAGTAAGTTAGTTAGTTAGTCGACAGATCATCATCATTGCACATCGAACCATTCAACCCAAAAGTGCTCGGATCCCCTCCTCAGCAAATCCCTCAGCTTGTAGCGGCTCACACCACCAGTTCTGTGTTGGTTTATCAATCTTCTTTGGCGTCCCGTGTAGTGTTCTTATTTGGCCACACCTCTTTTAATTTGCAGTTCTCGCAGTCTGACCATTGTTGTAGATTCACAGTCATCACTTGGTTCTCGCAACAGTCTTACTTCTCGTAGAGCATACAGAATGTCAGCCTGGTCCATGGCACCTCCACCCTCCACAGTAGCCTTACCTGCGGACTGACAAGCTTGTCAGTCCGCTTATTTCCTTGTACTCGCACATGCCCTGGCATGAAGATGAAACTAATCTTTGCCAGTTGAGACCGCTCCAGAGACAGCAACCACTCTCTTCGGATCCACCCCATCTCTATCCTCTTGAGCATGCTGTTTGAGTCTCTAAGGAAACATGCCCTAGTGAATGTCTGTCAGTTAGTCAGTTAGTCGCAGTTCCAACTTCACAGCAACGGGTTGTCCCCATTATGCTCCGTTGCTGTGCCAGTGAATATCACACAAGTGAATGTCTGTGTCTCGAGCCATGTGATTGCTTTACTTACTGCCATGACTTCAATAATTAGGCTACTTGTGGTCTCAACAAAAGCACCAGAGTCCTTCACAATTCTCCCCCTGGCCTGCGCCGTAAAAGCCCATGAGCTTCTCACATGTCGGACGACCGACCCATCTGTGTAGATGACAGCATCACCGTCTAACGAATTCTAGAAAATCAAAGCTTGTACTTCCGCCTCCACAGCAGCCGGATTTTCTTGTCTGCATTTTCTATCTAGTTGGATGCAGACTGAAAGAGACGTACAGAAATCTGTTGGCACATGTACCCACTCCTCGCCAGGTTCTAAGTCCTCAAGGGAATATATACCTGTCGAAGAATGTCCTCGGCTTGACCCATCCACTACCTTCCTCTTTTTAACCTGTTGCCCTTCACCTTCCTAATTTCACTATGCAGTGGATGTTGTGTGTTTGCGTTAACTCTGAGGTAGGCACGTGCTCTGCAAATTTCTATTCTGTCTTCAATGGTTGGAAGATCAAGAAGGTAGCGCATCGCCCTGCATGCTGTATGTCTTGTACATCCAAGAATAATGCGCACGGCCTCGTTCTGTATCCTTTCCATCCTTTCTATCTGCTTACGGCTGAGAGTCAGGATCGCCATCGCATACTCAAAAATAGACATGACCAGCCCTTCGTACAGAAGACATAGATGGCGCTGCTCACAGTTTGCTGCAATAACGGCACTCACACACACGGCAACGATAGTTTCAACCCGCTTATTCACAAACTATTCACATGAGCAAACTCCCAAGAGGTTCGCTCTTGGCAACACGCAACTTGTACAACAACATTATCATAGGATTATAATCATTCATGAGATATAATACAATATAATGGCATGACATAGCTCTCACACTATCTCTGTTCAAACACAGCTCGCTTCATAACTCAGTCACGTTATCAATTCTCTGATCATATCACAACGCTCACTAAACACAACCACTGCCCTATGTCTGTCCGTCTCGATGTCCTGAACCCGTCTGACCAACACAGGTACGTTAGGTCAGTTCACGCCTGCTCACAGTCCGTGAGTCCCGTGCGGGGTGGTGTGGTGCGGTGACCACGGGCCTTAGCCTGTTTATCGGTCTCCTCGCACTCTGTGACCGTGACGCAGGACCCTGTTCTCCTGCAGTAACCTGTCTCCTGTCTATTCCCTGTCATACAGGGTCCCTGAAACACACCATGAACAACCTGGTTAGAATTAAATTGTAAAAAGACACAGATTATGGTCGTCACTAGGAAGAACGAAATACCACAATGTAATATACAAGTAAATGGGAAAATTCTTAATCAAGTGAATCGTTACAATTATCTCGGAACAGTAATAACATCTGATGGGAGATGCCTTAACGAGATTAGAACAAGAATCGCCATGGCAAAGGCAGCCTTTTGCAAGAGAAAAACATACTGATCAATAAAAAGATGTCATTTGCAACGAGAAAAGGAGTGTTGAGGCGCCACATAGAACCTGTGCTTTTGTATGGATGTGAAGAGTGGACAATGAGCAGACAAGCTGAAAGAAAAACTTCTAATGGCTGTGGAAATGTGGTTTCTGAGGAAAATGCAAAGAACACCATGGACAGACAGAAAACCCAATGACCATGTCCTACAAGAAACAATTGACAACCGTAAACCGATTAGAGAAATTCTGTTGTGATTTTTCTTTTCTCGTTTTCTGTCATTGTCCCGGTTTGGCATTGGTAACATAGAGTTGGTATGAAGATTGTGTTGTAAAGTGCTTTCTTAGTAGTCATATTTGTTCTTTAGTATTGGTGCCATTTGTCCTATAAGTTGATTTGCCTTATTGCATCTATTTTCGATCTCGTCTTTTGATTTGCCATTTGATGATATTATACTTCCTAGGTACTTAAAACTCTTTACTTGTTTCTAGGGATATTCCTTTAGGTGAATTATTGTTGTTTTTTTCTTCCTTAGTTATAGTCATTATAGCAGGGATAGGTTCGGCTAGCCTCTACCAGGAGGGGTGAAAAGTGAAAATTAGTAACCTGCCGATGACCCTAAGACTATACAAGTCAGCCCCACCTCCACGTGGTGTAGACTTGGAAACCATGAGCGCGAGGTCATGGGCTAACGGGGCTATGGCTCGCCATAGGAGATGGACTTCTTATGGTCAGATCTTTGTCCTAAACTTGAGACTGGCCTAGCAAGTCGGCAGGGGATCTTCATACTGCTCGTAGGAAAACTAAGAAGTATAAACGGACTGCCCCAAATGGATATCGACCCGGCAATGTTAATGGACTACGAGATAGATCAGCGATTCAAAAAATAGGCACAATGAACGTCTGCGGTTTTAATAGTAAAGAAGAAGAACTTACAGAAACAATGAAAGAGAGGAAAATTGGATTGATGGGAATAGCGGACACAAGAATAAAGGGGGAAGGATGCAAGGAAATCCACCACAATTACACGTTTGTCTACTCTAGAGTAGAACAGCAAGAAAGGGCAAGACACGATGTAGGGATAGTCATTAAACCACGGCTAGCAAGAGGAATACTAGAAATAAAATATATATCAGAAAGAATCATAACAGTGAGAATAAAAGAACAAACAATTACAACATGTGTACACATATACCCACCATGTAATACAAACAATAATGAGCAAGAATTAGGACTTCTACGAAGACATCCATGACGTGCAAAATAAAATAGATAAGCAGGACAACATCATAGTTATGGGAGACTTCAATGCTAGACTAGGACACAACAGAGCGGGCATAGAAAAACATCTTGGAGCATTTGGAGACCAACATAAAGAAATAAATGATAACGGAAGTAGACTGATAAAGCTATGCAGCCAGCACGACCTCTATATAACAAATACATTCTGTAAACACAAAGACTCACAAATATACACATGGTATAAATGGAACGATTTAGATACTAAAAGCCAAATTGATTTTATATTAACAAGAAATAACAGAAAGAAATATATTAGATGTAAGGGTATTGCCCAATTTAGGTATAAACACAGATCATAAAGCAGTCGTTGCCACAATAAGAACCATCAGTAGAATGAAGCAAAGAACAGGAAAATACACGCCATGCGAGTCAGTAAACTTAAAAAATCTCAAAGACGAGGCAGCGAGGGAAAATTATGAAAAAGAGCTAACTGAAATCTTTGTTAAATTACCTATAGAAAGAAAGACAGTGGAAGAAGAATAGGAGATGTTCAAATCAATCATTTCAAATTCTGCTAAGATAACATGTGGAACCACGAAAAAACGCAAAACACGGATAAAGAAAATAACAAGTTGATGGAACGCAGAAGTAAAGAAAACTGCAAAAGACAAAAAGAAACAAATATAAAAAGTTGTCGAAGAACAAACAGGAATGCGATTATATAGAATATAGAATAGCGAGAAGACATGTGAATAGAATAGTAAAGAGAGAAAACCAAAAAGACTGGGAGGAGTATGGAGAAACTCTAAATAAAAACTACAAGGAGGCAACTAGGAGCTTCTATAAAAAGATAAGTGCAATGAGAACCAAAGAAGAACCCTTTGACACAACTGAAATAATTAAAAGTGAACATGGAGAACCAATAAGTGAACAAAAACAAATCCTAATAAGTTGGAACAGCACGTCGAACAACTTCTCAACATCCCATCAGATGTCACGGGAATTCAAGAAATTGACACAGATGCTACCAAAGAACTAGAACCAGACATACTGAAAGAAGAAATTATAGAAGCCATCAGATTAGCCCCGTTGAACAAATCACCAGGACAAGATAAAATACCAAATGAACTAATTAAAGCAGTAAGAGCAGTAGGAACAGCATGGCTACATAGACTATTGAACCATGTTTGGGTAGAACAACAGACACCACGAGACTGTGGGGACGCCATAATTGTCCTAATTTGGAAAAAAAAACAAAGGCAGCAAAAGAGACTGCACACAATACAGAGGCATTTCACTGTTGAGTCATACTGGGAAAAATATTTTGCACAAGTCTTGAGAAAATATTACGAACTATTAAAGAACCCCAGCTAAGCGAAACACAACTTGGATTTAGGAAAATCAAAGGATGCACAGATGCCATTTTTGTTCTTAGACAACTTATAGAAAAATTAATCGAATTCAACGAAACACTCTACTTAGCCTTTGTCGACCAAGAAAAGGCATGCGATAGAGTAGATAGAAAAAAGTTGTGGGAAGTCCTTAAACAATATGGAGTGAGTACACATCTAACAAACCTATGTAGAAGCTTATACAACAACAGTGAATGAGCAAGTGGAGGACACTCAGAACCCTTCACCATAAGATCTGGAGTACGACAAGGTTATGTCCTGTCCCCTCTCTTGTTTATAACCTACTAGCTGACCCGGCCCGGCTTCGCCCAGACCCTGGTGGGGAGCATCTCATTTAATTCATATAAGTAGTCATATAAGTTCCCGTTCCCGTTACCGACTATCTATCTGTCTGTCTGTCTGTCTGTCTGTCTGTCTGTCTGTCTGTCTGTCTGTCTGTCTGTCTGTCTGTCTGTCTGTCTGTCTGTCTGTCTGTCTGTCTGTCTGTCTGTCTGTCTGTCTGTCTGTCTGTCTGTCTGTCTGTCTGTCTGTCTGTCTGTCTGTCTGTCTGTCTGTCTGTCTGTCTGTCTGTCTGTCTGTCTGTCTGTCTGTCTGTCTGTCTGTCTGTCTGTCTGTCTGTCTGTCTGTCTGTCTGTCTGTCTGTCTGTCTGTCTGTCTGTCTGTCTGTCTGTCTGTCTGTCTGTCTGTCTGTCTGTCTGTCTGTCTGTCTGTCTGTCTGTCTGTCTGTCTGTCTGTCTGTCTGTCTGTCTGTCTGTCTGTCTGTCTGTCTGTCTGTCTGTCTGTCTGTCTGTCTGTCTGTCTGTCTGTCTGTCTGTCTGTCTGTCTGTCTGTCTGTCTGTCTGTCTGTCTGTCTGTCTGTCTGTCTGTCTGTCTGTCTGTCTGTCTGTCTGTCTGTCTGTCTGTCTGTCTGTCTGTCTGTCTGTCTGTCTGTCTGTCTGTCTGTCTGTCTGTCTGTCTGTCTGTCTGTCTGTCTGTCTGTCTGTCTGTCTGTCTGTCTGTCTGTCTGTCTGTCTGTCTGTCTGTCTGTCTGTCTGTCTGTCTGTCTGTCTGTCTGTCTGTCTGTCTGTCTGTCTGTCTGTCTGTCTGTCTGTCTGTCTGTCTGTCTGTCTGTCTGTCTGTCTGTCTGTCTGTCTGTCTGTCTGTCTGTCTGTCTGTCTGTCTGTCTGTCTGTCTGTCTGTCTGTCTGTCTGTCTGTCTGTCTGTCTGTCTGTCTGTCTGTCTGTCTGTCTGTCTGTCTGTCTGTCTGTCTGTCTGTCTGTCTGTCTGTCTGTCTGTCTGTCTGTCTGTCTGTCTGTCTGTCTGTCTGTCTGTCTGTCTGTCTGTCTGTCTGTCTGTCTGTCTGTCTGTCTGTCTGTCTGTCTGTCTGTCTGTCTGTCTGTCTGTCTGTCTGTCTGTCTGTCTGTCTGTCTGTCTGTCTGTCTGTCTGTCTGTCTGTCTGTCTGTCTGTCTGTCTGTCTGTCTGTCTGTCTGTCTGTCTGTCTGTCTGTCTGTCTGTCTGTCTGTCTGTCTGTCTGTCTGTCTGTCTGTCTGTCTGTCTGTCTGTCTGTCTGTCTGTCTGTCTGTCTGTCTGTCTGTCTGTCTGTCTGTCTGTCTGTCTGTCTGTCTGTCTGTCTGTCTGTCTGTCTGTCTGTCTGTCTGTCTGTCTGTCTGTCTGTCTGTCTGTCTGTCTGTCTGTCTGTCTGTCTGTCTGTCTGTCTGTCTGTCTGTCTGTCTGTCTGTCTGTCTGTCTGTCTGTCTGTCTGTCTGTCTGTCTGTCTGTCTGTCTGTCTGTCTGTCTGTCTGTCTGTCTGTCTGTCTGTCTGTCTGTCTGTCTGTCTGTCTGTCTGTCTGTCTGTCTGTCTGTCTGTCTGTCTGTCTGTCTGTCTGTCTGTCTGTCTGTCTGTCTGTCTGTCTGTCTGTCTGTCTGTCTGTCTGTCTGTCTGTCTGTCTGTCTGTCTGTCTGTCTGTCTGTCTGTCTGTCTGTCTGTCTGTCTGTCTGTCTGTCTGTCTGTCTGTCTGTCTGTCTGTCTGTCTGTCTGTCTGTCTGTCTGTCTGTCTGTCTGTCTGTCTGTCTGTCTGTCTGTCTGTCTGTCTGTCTGTCTGTCTGTCTGTCTGTCTGTCTGTCTGTCTGTCTGTCTGTCTGTCTGTCTGTCTGTCTGTCTGTCTGTCTGTCTGTCTGTCTGTCTGTCTGTCTGTCTGTCTGTCTGTCTGTCTGTCTGTCTGTCTGTCTGTCTGTCTGTCTGTCTGTCTGTCTGTCTGTCTGTCTGTCTGTCTGTCTGTCTGTCTGTCTGTCTGTCTGTCTGTCTGTCTGTCTGTCTGTCTGTCTGTCTGTCTGTCTGTCTGTCTGTCTGTCTGTCTGTCTGTCTGTCTGTCTGTCTGTCTGTCTGTCTGTCTGTCTGTCTGTCTGTCTGTCTGTCTGTCTGTCTGTCTGTCTGTCTGTCTGTCTGTCTGTCTGTCTGTCTGTCTGTCTGTCTGTCTGTCTGTCTGTCTGTCTGTCTGTCTGTCTGTCTGTCTGTCTGTCTGTCTGTCTGTCTGTCTGTCTGTCTGTCTGTCTGTCTGTCTGTCTGTCTGTCTGTCTGTCTGTCTGTCTGTCTGTCTGTCTGTCTGTCTGTCTGTCTGTCTGTCTGTCTGTCTGTCTGTCTGTCTGTCTGTCTGTCTGTCTGTCTGTCTGTCTGTCTGTCTGTCTGTCTGTCTGTCTGTCTGTCTGTCTGTCTGTCTGTCTGTCTGTCTGTCTGTCTGTCTGTCTGTCTGTCTGTCTGTCTGTCTGTCTGTCTGTCTGTCTGTCTGTCTGTCTGTCTGTCTGTCTGTCTGTCTGTCTGTCTGTCTGTCTGTCTGTCTGTCTGTCTGTCTGTCTGTCTGTCTGTCTGTCTGTCTGTCTGTCTGTCTGTCTGTCTGTCTGTCTGTCTGTCTGTCTGTCTGTCTGTCTGTCTGTCTGTCTGTCTGTCTGTCTGTCTGTCTGTCTGTCTGTCTGTCTGTCTGTCTGTCTGTCTGTCTGTCTGTCTGTCTGTCTGTCTGTCTGTCTGTCTGTCTGTCTGTCTGTCTGTCTGTCTGTCTGTCTGTCTGTCTGTCTGTCTGTCTGTCTGTCTGTCTGTCTGTCTGTCTGTCTGTCTGTCTGTCTGTCTGTCTGTCTGTCTGTCTGTCTGTCTGTCTGTCTGTCTGTCTGTCTGTCTGTCTGTCTGTCTGTCTGTCTGTCTGTCTGTCTGTCTGTCTGTCTGTCTGTCTGTCTGTCTGTCTGTCTGTCTGTCTGTCTGTCTGTCTGTCTGTCTGTCTGTCTGTCTGTCTGTCTGTCTGTCTGTCTGTCTGTCTGTCTGTCTGTCTGTCTGTCTGTCTGTCTGTCTGTCTGTCTGTCTGTCTGTCTGTCTGTCTGTCTGTCTGTCTGTCTGTCTGTCTGTCTGTCTGTCTGTCTGTCTGTCTGTCTGTCTGTCTGTCTGTCTGTCTGTCTGTCTGTCTGTCTGTCTGTCTGTCTGTCTGTCTGTCTGTCTGTCTGTCTGTCTGTCTGTCTGTCTGTCTGTCTGTCTGTCTGTCTGTCTGTCTGTCTGTCTGTCTGTCTGTCTGTCTGTCTGTCTGTCTGTCTGTCTGTCTGTCTGTCTGTCTGTCTGTCTGTCTGTCTGTCTGTCTGTCTGTCTGTCTGTCTGTCTGTCTGTCTGTCTGTCTGTCTGTCTGTCTGTCTGTCTGTCTGTCTGTCTGTCTGTCTGTCTGTCTGTCTGTCTGTCTGTCTGTCTGTCTGTCTGTCTGTCTGTCTGTCTGTCTGTCTGTCTGTCTGTCTGTCTGTCTGTCTGTCTGTCTGTCTGTCTGTCTGTCTGTCTGTCTGTCTGTCTGTCTGTCTGTCTGTCTGTCTGTCTGTCTGTCTGTCTGTCTGTCTGTCTGTCTGTCTGTCTGTCTGTCTGTCTGTCTGTCTGTCTGTCTGTCTGTCTGTCTGTCTGTCTGTCTGTCTGTCTGTCTGTCTGTCTGTCTGTCTGTCTGTCTGTCTGTCTGTCTGTCTGTCTGTCTGTCTGTCTGTCTGTCTGTCTGTCTGTCTGTCTGTCTGTCTGTCTGTCTGTCTGTCTGTCTGTCTGTCTGTCTGTCTGTCTGTCTGTCTGTCTGTCTGTCTGTCTGTCTGTCTGTCTGTCTGTCTGTCTGTCTGTCTGTCTGTCTGTCTGTCTGTCTGTCTGTCTGTCTGTCTGTCTGTCTGTCTGTCTGTCTGTCTGTCTGTCTGTCTGTCTGTCTGTCTGTCTGTCTGTCTGTCTGTCTGTCTGTCTGTCTGTCTGTCTGTCTGTCTGTCTGTCTGTCTGTCTGTCTGTCTGTCTGTCTGTCTGTCTGTCTGTCTGTCTGTCTGTCTGTCTGTCTGTCTGTCTGTCTGTCTGTCTGTCTGTCTGTCTGTCTGTCTGTCTGTCTGTCTGTCTGTCTGTCTGTCTGTCTGTCTGTCTGTCTGTCTGTCTGTCTGTCTGTCTGTCTGTCTGTCCGTCCGTCCGTCCGTCCGTCCGTCCGTCCGTCCGTCCGTCCGTCCGTCCGTCCGTCCGTCCGTCCGTCCGTCCGTCCGTCCGTCCGTCCGTCCGTCCGTCCGTCCGTCCGTCCGTCCGTCCGTCCGTCCGTCCGTCCGTCCGTCCGTCCGTCCGTCCGTCCGTCCGTCCGTCCGTCCGTCCGTCCGTCCGTCCGTCCGTCCGTCCGTCCGTCCGTCCGTCCGTCCGTCCGTCCGTCCGTCCGTCCGTCCGTCCGTCCGTCCGTCCGTCCGTCCGTCCGTCCGTCCGTCCGTCCGTCCGTCCGTCCGTCCGTCCGTCCGTCCGTCCGTCCGTCCGTCCGTCCGTCCGTCCGTCCGTCCGTCCGTCCGTCCGTCCGTCCGTCCGTCCGTCCGTCCGTCCGTCCGTCCGTCCGTCCGTCCGTCCGTCCGTCCGTCCGTCCGTCCGTCCGTCCGTCCGTCCGTCCGTCCGTCCGTCCGTCCGTCCGTCCGTCCGTCCGTCCGTCCGTCCGTCCGTCCGTCCGTCCGTCCGTCCGTCCGTCCGTCCGTCCGTCCGTCCGTCCGTCCGTCCGTCCGTCCGTCCGTCCGTCCGTCCGTCCGTCCGTCCGTCCGTCCGTCCGTCCGTCCGTCCGTCCGTCCGTCCGTCCGTCCGTCCGTCCGTCCGTCCGTCCGTCCGTCCGTCCGTCCGTCCGTCCGTCCGTCCGTCCGTCCGTCCGTCCGTCCGTCCGTCCGTCCGTCCGTCCGTCCGTCCGTCCGTCCGTCCGTCCGTCCGTCCGTCCGTCCGTCCGTCCGTCCGTCCGTCCGTCCGTCCGTCCGTCCGTCCGTCCGTCCGTCCGTCCGTCCGTCCGTCCGTCCGTCCGTCCGTCCGTCCGTCCGTCCGTCCGTCCGTCCGTCCGTCCGTCCGTCCGTCCGTCCGTCCGTCCGTCCGTCCGTCCGTCCGTCCGTCCGTCCGTCCGTCCGTCCGTCCGTCCGTCCGTCCGTCCGTCCGTCCGTCCGTCCGTCCGTCCGTCCGTCCGTCCGTCCGTCCGTCCGTCCGTCCGTCCGTCCGTCCGTCCGTCCGTCCGTCCGTCCGTCCGTCCGTCCGTCCGTCCGTCCGTCCGTCCGTCCGTCCGTCCGTCCGTCCGTCCGTCCGTCCGTCCGTCCGTCCGTCCGTCCGTCCGTCCGTCCGTCCGTCCGTCCGTCCGTCCGTCCGTCCGTCCGTCCGTCCGTCCGTCCGTCCGTCCGTCCGTCCGTCCGTCCGTCCGTCCGTCCGTCCGTCCGTCCGTCCGTCCGTCCGTCCGTCCGTCCGTCCGTCCGTCCGTCCGTCCGTCCGTCCGTCCGTCCGTCCGTCCGTCCGTCCGTCCGTCCGTCCGTCCGTCCGTCCGTCCGTCCGTCCGTCCGTCCGTCCGTCCGTCCGTCCGTCCGTCCGTCCGTCCGTCCGTCCGTCCGTCCGTCCGTCCGTCCGTCCGTCCGTCCGTCCGTCCGTCCGTCCGTCCGTCCGTCCGTCCGTCCGTCCGTCCGTCCGTCCGTCCGTCCGTCCGTCCGTCCGTCCGTCCGTCCGTCCGTCCGTCCGTCCGTCCGTCCGTCCGTCCGTCCGTCCGTCCGTCCGTCCGTCCGTCCGTCCGTCCGTCCGTCCGTCCGTCCGTCCGTCCGTCCGTCCGTCCGTCCGTCCGTCCGTCCGTCCGTCCGTCCGTCCGTCCGTCCGTCCGTCCGTCCGTCCGTCCGTCCGTCCGTCCGTCCGTCCGTCCGTCCGTCCGTCCGTCCGTCCGTCCGTCCGTCCGTCCGTCCGTCCGTCCGTCCGTCCGTCCGTCCGTCCGTCCGTCCGTCCGTCCGTCCGTCCGTCCGTCCGTCCGTCCGTCCGTCCGTCCGTCCGTCCGTCCGTCCGTCCGTCCGTCCGTCCGTCCGTCCGTCCGTCCGTCCGTCCGTCCGTCCGTCCGTCCGTCCGTCCGTCCGTCCGTCCGTCCGTCCGTCCGTCCGTCCGTCCGTCCGTCCGTCCGTCCGTCCGTCCGTCCGTCCGTCCGTCCGTCCGTCCGTCCGTCCGTCCGTCCGTCCGTCCGTCCGTCCGTCCGTCCGTCCGTCCGTCCGTCCGTCCGTCCGTCCGTCCGTCCGTCCGTCCGTCCGTCCGTCCGTCCGTCCGTCCGTCCGTCCGTCCGTCCGTCCGTCCGTCCGTCCGTCCGTCCGTCCGTCCGTCCGTCCGTCCGTCCGTCCGTCCGTCCGTCCGTCCGTCCGTCCGTCCGTCCGTCCGTCCGTCCGTCCGTCCGTCCGTCCGTCCGTCCGTCCGTCCGTCCGTCCGTCCGTCCGTCCGTCCGTCCGTCCGTCCGTCCGTCCGTCCGTCCGTCCGTCCGTCCGTCCGTCCGTCCGTCCGTCCGTCCGTCCGTCCGTCCGTCCGTCCGTCCGTCCGTCCGTCCGTCCGTCCGTCCGTCCGTCCGTCCGTCCGTCCGTCCGTCCGTCCGTCCGTCCGTCCGTCCGTCCGTCCGTCCGTCCGTCCGTCCGTCCGTCCGTCCGTCCGTCCGTCCGTCCGTCCGTCCGTCCGTCCGTCCGTCCGTCCGTCCGTCCGTCCGTCCGTCCGTCCGTCCGTCCGTCCGTCCGTCCGTCCGTCCGTCCGTCCGTCCGTCCGTCCGTCCGTCCGTCCGTCCGTCCGTCCGTCCGTCCGTCCGTCCGTCCGTCCGTCCGTCCGTCCGTCCGTCCGTCCGTCCGTCCGTCCGTCCGTCCGTCCGTCCGTCCGTCCGTCCGTCCGTCCGTCCGTCCGTCCGTCCGTCCGTCCGTCCGTCCGTCCGTCCGTCCGTCCGTCCGTCCGTCCGTCCGTCCGTCCGTCCGTCCGTCCGTCCGTCCGTCCGTCCGTCCGTCCGTCCGTCTGTCTGTCTGACCTGGCCCGGCATTGCCCAGCTCCTGGTGTGGAGCATCTCATTTAATTCATATAAGTAGTCATATAAGTTCTCATTAAATTCATACAACAAAAAAAGTAACTTAAAAGAATGTCCTTCCACACACCATCCATTATTTTTAATGAAATCTCTTTCTAATCACCTGCATGACTACAGTAACTTCTTAAGCAAAAAAAGATGAGTTACAATATTATGCATTGTGCATTATTTTTATGAAAACTTTGAAAATGCCTTACAGATTGTATCATTATTTATTATAACTCATATGCCGGTACATAACTATGGACAAACAGTTTATAAATCTTTGAAAACGATGCAACAATATGACTATAAGTTATACAGAAAAGTTATGCCCCTTGAAATAACTTTTACAGAGTTAGGTCCCCTGAGATATATGAAATTATGATGAAAAATGAAAAATGAAATAATACTGAGTAAGCAGGCGATTTCACACTAACAAAATATCACAGTTGGCAGCGCTGGATTGAAAGGAAGGCGTGTAGAAAATTTCATCTCAATCGGATGGGCCGTTCGCGAACGCATAAAGGACATACATTTGGACGGAGATCCTTTTTTATATAGAAGACTAGCTGACCCTGCCCGGCTTCGCCCAGACCCTGGTGGGGAGCATCTCATTTAATTCATATAAGTAGTCATATAAGTTCCCGTTCCCGTTACCGACTATCTGTCTGTCTGTCTGTCTGTCTGTCTGTCTGACCCGGCCCGACATCGCCCAGCTCCTGGTGTGAAGCATCTCATTTAATTTATATAAGTAGTCATATAAGTTCTCGTTCCCGATGTTATCGCGGACCTCAGAGAGAAGTGTCTATGTAGAAGACCATTTCCTGGACGTACGTATTTTGGGAGGGGGAGGAGGGAGGAGGGAGGAGGAGGAAGAAGAAAAAAAAACTACGACAGTTGGCATCTCTGGAATGAAAGGAAGGCGTGTAGAAAATTTCATCTCAATCGGATGGGCCGTTCGCGAGCGTATAAAGGACATACAGACAGAGATACGCACATCCTTTTTTATATATAAGATATAGACAACATATGTAAAGAAACCAGACAAACAGAGACCGCAAGAACACCGTATGACGAGAACACAGAAGAAGGACCATCCGCAAATCCAACCATTAGAGAACTCCTGTTTGCGGATGACCAAGCACTAATAGCAAAACGAAATGTATAGGGAACATAACATGAAAATTAGCACAAGTAAAACAGAGGTATTGACTATAATTAAAGAAGAAAAAGCAACAACGATTCACTTAAACGAACATCCCTTGAAACAAGTAAAGAGTTTCAAGTACCTAGGAAGTATAATATCATCAAAAGGCAAATCAGAAGACGAGATCGAAAATAAATGCAATAAGGCAAACCAACTCATTGGACAAATGGCACTAATACTAAAGAATAAACATGTATCAATAACTACTAAGAAAACACTTTACAACACATTCTTCCTAACAACTCTGTGTTACCAATGCCAAACGTGGACAATGCCAGAAAAAAAAAGAGAAAAGAAACATCACAAAAACAGAAATGAGATTCCTGAGAAGAATACTCAACGTATCAAGAAAAGATAAGATCAGAAATGAAGAAATCAGGACTAAAGTGTGGGTTATAACAGCACTAGATTTTATTAGAAGGCAGCAAGTCAAATGGTTTGGCCATGCAAGTATGTTACCAACTAACAGTATACCACAACAAGCAATGATGTACAGACCAGAGGGAAGCAGAGGAAGAGGCCGACCACGTAAACGATGGTCTCAGGAAATAACAGTCCATGGGAATATCGATACATAGAGCCCATAAGCGGGCACTCTCCCGCTGTTTATACTTCACCTCGACACCGCAAGGTACAAGAGGAACATGATGAGATGAGATGAGTTATAGTCATCGCTTCTGTTTTATTTATACTAATTTTCATATTATGTTCCCTACACATTTCGTTTAGACTTTTCATGTGGTCTTGTAATTCAGCTTCTGATATTGCTATTAGTGCTTGGTCGTCAGCAAACAGGAGTTCTCTAATGGTGTAATTTGCAGATGGTTCGGTTCTTCTTCTGTGTTCTCGTCATGCGAGGTTCTTGCGGTCTCTAATAGGCTGGTTACTTTACATACGTTGTCTATATATGTTATGAACAAGCGAGGTAACAGGAGAAGAATGTTTGCTAAATTCCTGTTCACTGTTTGTGGCCCTAGGAGGCCAGTAAAAAAATGTTCTTTCCCCATATAGAGGAAGAAGTTAATAAGTGATTTGGAAACTAAAGGTAATACAATGAAAGAATGCAAATAAATTTTAAGAAATAATTACATGAATTTATAGTCCATTATAAAATCTAAGTATGAGTAGTTTAACAGCATTTTCTATAAGATTTCTAAAAGTATTATAAATTTTATTAAAATATTTAACTTCTTCATTAAGTGTCTTATTTCTAAAATAAAAAGAAAGAAGATTAACGTTAGGTTTTAATATTATCACTAGCAAATTCTTTATGCTTTTAAAATGTAAGTAACCTCCCTTGTAATAATATTAGATGTTTATGTCCCTTACTCATTGTTTACCTAAGCGTTTTTCTTTTAGACTCTTGTAATTCCGCAGAATGCTTGAACATAATTATTAAGTGTAGTGATCAATCAAGGCATTATCATGATATTATGATCTTTTAAATATGCTCTAAGCCACTAGGAAAATGCATGCGCAGTTGAATTGTATGATTTATTATTATATGTTGGACGATATCAACATATTTGATGGGAAAGATTTAAGAATAATTATAATAAAGAATATTTACTGAAACCAAGTAGCAGCAATTAAAATGGGAAATAAAGAGGGAAGTTACGAACAGATACAGTTAGGAGTACGACAGGGATGTGTCTTGTCACCCGATCTCTTCTCCCTCTATAGCGAAGTAATAATGAGAGAGATCAAAGGGACGCCAGGAATACTAATCGGAGGTTATAATATAAATAATATACGCTATGCAGATGATACAGTATTGGTGACGGATTATTCAACAGACCTACAACAATTGTTAGACATTGTGATAACAGAGAGTACAAAGAAAGGACTCTCCTTGAATATCAAGAAAACAGTAACAATGGTGATATCAAAGAAAATGGTGACACCAAAATGTGACATAGAAATAGAAGGGAAAATTCTTAACCAAGTGGATAATTTTAAATACCTAGAGGCATTTATCCTCCTATCATGAAGGCTAATAGACTACAGTGGCTAGGGAATATAGAAAGAATGGAAGATAATAGGGAAACAAAACTCGCTTACACTCAGGAAATAAATGACCGTAGACCCCGAGGTAGACCAAGAAGACGGTGGAGAGATAATATACATACAGACCTACACGCACTTGGAATCAACGACTGGCGAGAGAAGGTCAACAAGAGAGACGAAGGGAGACGGATTGTATCTGCAGCAAAGAACCTCAATGGCTCGGAACGCTGAAGAAGAAGAAGAAGAAGAAGAAGAAGAAGAAGAAGAAGAAGAAGAAGAAGAAGAAGAAGAAGAAGAAGAAGAAGAAGAAGAAGAAGAAGAAGAAGAAGAAGAAGAAGAAGAAGAAGAAGAAGAAGAAGAAGAGGCATTTATAACATCAGATGGAAGATGTACAACAGAGATTTAGAGCAGAATAGGGCACGCAAAAGCAGCATTTTAGAAAATGAAGAGTATCTTATGCAATAAGTCACTATCACTGAATGTAAGAAAAAGATTGCTGAAATGCTATATAGAACCAGTTTTGCTGTATGGCAGTGAATCTTTTCAGTGAAGCGCAATTGGGAGGGTACAAGCCCTACCCTGGTAAGAGAGGATATGCAATCTAAAGACAAAATGTCATGGCAGGGCAGACCAGCCCCTAAGCCTTGGTTGGTGGCTGTTCTAGGATCGAAGCTCCGACAGGCGGTCAGTTAGAGCATTGCTTACCTGATCCGGCAGCTTCTGCAGCTTGTCTTGTTCCAGATGTAGAGGTGTTACCTTTCCTCTGGAGTGAACTAGGCAGGCCGAGAGAGTGATCATGCTGCATGGGCAATACATGATCTCTATATTTTAGCCCAGGCTTTGTGCTATGGAGAGGCAATAACTCCATCCCTGGTCTTAACTGGTCTCGGAATCAACGCGAGAGGCAACTGTTACGGGTTATGAGTCCCAGTCAATTGGCGTAGAAATGGGGCACCAAGCGTTGCTTCTGACGGTGGGAGACACCTACAGGTGTCCCTGATCAGCTACCGCCCGCCTCAAGTTGGGCAGCCCCCGGCCAATTGGGTTCTGATCCGCCACAGCATGCCTGCTTCAATTGGTGCTTGGGGCTAGGACACAATCTGAATAGCAGGCTGTAAAACCAATGCACCAGGTACTAATAAAAAGAAAAATAGAAACCTCAAGTTACGGCTTGCAACCTGGAACGTGAGAACCATGTGTCCAGGATTTTCCACTGACTTGACCAATATTGACGATGTGAGAAAAACGGCTGTGATTGATGCCGAACTCAATCGTCTTAACATTGATATTGCTGGCCTGCAGGAGACTCGCCTTGCTGAGGAAGGGTCACTCAGGGAAAACAATTACACCTCTTATTTTGGAAGGGTAGAGGGCAGGCAGAAAAAAATGCAATACGGTGTGGGCTTTGCAGTGAAGAATTCGCTACTGGGAATGACTGATATTCCAGCAGGAGGAAATGAAAGACTATTATCCCTGCACTTGGCAACCTCTTGTGGGTTTGCCACCATTATTACTGCATATGCACCGACACTCGATTCCTCTGATGATGCGAAGGATTCGTTCTATGAGGAGTTAGACTTCGTGATCAAGGCAGTTCCAAAATCTGACTACACTTACATGCTCGGTGATTTCAATGCTCGTGTGGGCTAGGACTCGAGTTCGTGGCCAGTGTGCCTTGGAAAATACAACATTGGTCGCATGAATGAAAATGGGCAAAGGCTGCTGGAGCATTGCACCAGAAATTACCTATGTATTACAAACTCCTTTTTTTAAAACAAAAGAGATGCATAAGGTCACATGGAAACATCCAAGATCCGGCCATTGGCACCAGCTGGACTTCATGATCACACGGAGACAACATCTGAACCATATATCATTGACTCGAAGTTACCACAGTGCTGACTGTGATACGGATCATTCTTTGGTTGTTGCAAGGGTTAGACTGAGACCAAAGAGAATCTACACAGCTGTAACAAGTTACGTGGAGGGTCCCAAGTACCCCTGTCACAATGCTTCAATTATTATTCTTTAGTCCTGGCTGGGATAGGTCTTTGCCCGCCAACAATCCTCCGTTCCCCGGACTCACTGTCACTCTCTCTCTCTTGACCTCTGGGCCTATTCCCTGAGGTGTCTTTCTGGCTGACACATATATAACATAGCGATCGTCATAGTAAACTATAATTTCAATTTAATAACTTAATACAGGAAAGCACAGGAAAACATCAAGACAGTTACAACAGATAGTTCTCTACAAACAAACAGGGATAAATGTTCAGTTCATGCACAGAGCCTCATCTGGCTTTTCCTCATAGACCAAGCTTAAGACACTGTCTGTTCCGTCCACATACACCTCACCGAGTGTGCCTTCAGTTCCTTCCTCCCAGGTATGACGTGCGAACAACAGGCCTCTGTAGAGCAAGGTTTCCAGGTTTGAGTGGACCACTCTATATATTTACTATAGTGTTCTTGGAAGCCCCATGTTATCACCTGTCCCGATGTTGGGTAGGAATTAATACAATGGGAACAGTTCGTGAATGGGGAATGGGTAGGTGTCTTTCAATGTCCCGGACAAGGATGGGTATGACTGAGAATTAGGCGTAGGTCCAGCCAGGAACATAAAATATTCGACCCTATGTCGACGAGATGACTTGAGTTGCGTTATCACTGAGAATTGTCACTCGTTCAAGATTAGTTTTGCCTCTCCCTCAGAGAGGGTAACATTATGCCTGGTATGGCCAATAACTTGACCGGGCTTCATCAGTTGATTATAGCTCTATGCGTAGAGGCCCTGTTGATACTTTCGGCTTTATTCACTTCCAGAAGAAGGACCCTGGAGAGGATAAACATTGGTGAGAGCCCCTGTGCTGTAGAGTCAAGGCACAGAGGAGTACGTTAAGAGCTATTGACCAAACACCCCGGACACTCAACATACTACAGTGGAATGCCGAAGGAGTTTATAACAAGAAAGTCTCCCTAACACAGCGTCTTCATAAAGATAGAATAGATGTGGCATGCATTCAAGAGACACACCTCAACGCCAATCGCAAATTTTCAGTCAGGGGATATCAGGCCACACGTTTCAACCGCGAAGGACACAAAGGAGGAGTTCTAATACTGACACGAAATACAATACCTTGCAGCGAAGTATCTGTGATCTCTGACAACCAAACAGAAATTATAGGTGTTGATGTAATGATAAAGGACGTGACAATAAGAATTTACAATCTGTATAGCCCGGCAGATAAAGATCTTACACTCTCAGACATGAAAATAACTGACACAAATTGCATTATTGTCGGAGACTTTAATAGCCGTTCAGAAAGATGGGGATACCCAGATACTGACAAAAGAGGAGATGAAGTGGAGGACTGGGAAATAGACTCAAATCTCCATCTACTCAACAAAGCGGATGACACACCGAGCTTCTACTCCAGAAGATAGATTACCACTTCTACTCCAGACTTAGCTTTCTGCACAGGAGACATCCTCCACAAAATCGATCGCCATGTGCTTGACCAAGTAGCAGGTAGTGACCACAGACCAATAAAGCTTGTAATGAATATGGAGTATGTTCCACAGGAGCAAAAGCCTTTGCCCCGCTGGAATTTCACACGAGCAGATTGGGACAGATTTGCCATACTAACAGACAAATATTGTGAAAACATAAATACACGATATGGCAACATGAAGCAAATGGTGGAAAGTCTAAACAGAGCAATAATACAGGCAACCACTGAGTCTTTTCCAAGAGGAGCGAGGAAAAATTACAAACCATACTGGACTGAAGAACTACAAATTTTGGAGGACAAAGTTGAAGATGCCAGGAAGACCGCAGAGAGAGAACAAACAACTGAAGCGAACATCTCTCTCAAAGCCATCTCAGCAAAATATAAAAGAACAGTAAATCAAACAAGAGATTGTTGGAGGGAAAAAACAGAAAACCTGAATTTTGACAGGAATGGAAACAAACTATGGAAACTAGTGAAAGCCATGAACAATGAAGGACCTGGAAACAAACAAATAACAATTAAACAAGGAAATGCCTTGCTTACAGGAAAAAAGGCTGCAAATGCACTAATGGAACACTGCTGGCATCTGTCCTAAGATAATAAACGAGCCTAGGATTAGGCAAGCGGAGGATTGGTACATTACTAAACAGGATTTTCAATTTTGACAATGCAGAAATTAATAATGCATCTTTGACATCTAATTTTACAGATGCTTTTAAAACATTGAAAAATACACTTGTAATTTCCGCTAAATTTGGTATGAATTTGCTATAGTAATTTACTAACCCCAAAAGGCTTCTGACCTGCTTCTTTGTGGTAGGCATGGTCAGGTTCATAATTTTGGTAATAATTCTATTGTCAGTCTTTAGTTGACCTTGAGAAATGACATGACCCAAAAACTCAATTTCTTTTAGGCCCAATTCGACTTTGCTCGGTTTGACAGTGAGCCCGAAGAGTCGCAACCTATCAAAGACATGTCTTAGTTTCAGTAAGTGTGTTGTCCAGTCATCAGTATGGACACATATATCATCTATATAGGTCACTGTATTCGTCACTCCATGAAGTAGATCTCTAGTTAAGCGTACGAAAGTGGCAGGAGCATTTCGAAGTCCGAAAGGAAGAAAACGCCACTCGTATAGTCCTAAAGGTGTTGAAAAAGCAGTAAGATGGATGGATTGAGACTGCATAGGGACCTGCCAATATCCCTTAGTAAGATCTAGTTTAGAAAAGATTTTGGAGGTGGACATGTCAAGAATAAGATCTTCGCAGGAAGGAATTGGCTCTGCGTCGATCTTAGTGACGTTGTTGAGTTTTCGATAGTCCACACACAGACGAATTGTGGAGTCTTTTTTCTTAACTAGGACGATTGGAAAAGAGTACTCAGAAAAGGATTTCTGGATGATCCCACTAGCTTCTAAATTAAGAATTTCCTTATTTAGATTTTCCCTATAGCTAAGTGGGATTGAGTACGGCCTGCATTTAATAGGCTTAGAGTCCGAAAGAAGAATGGAGTGTTCGATTCTGTCCGTCCTACCTGGAATGTCAGAAAATATGTCTTTGTATTCCGTCACTAATTCTACTAATTGTCGTCGTTGACTGTCTGTTAGTCCCTGTTCTATCTGTATGCTATCTAATGTGGCAGTCTTGTCCACAATAGGAACGGGTAGTTCCATTCCGTCGTCGTCTACCTGATTCAGTACGGTGGTGGTGCTAAGTGCGTATTCTGTATTCTCGCTAGATGTATGGATATCGTCGGATATGCCAGTCTCGCTAACTAGTGTAGTTGCGTTGTGTATGTCTGTCGTCTGATCACTAGGTGTGGGTGCACTGTGTTCGTCTGTCTCTACTTCTGTCCCTTGTCGTGAAAAGTAAGGTTTCAACATGTTGACATGGAATATCTTTAAGTGTCCGTTTATTGATATTTCATAGTCAATATCTGAAATTTTACGTACCACCTTGAATGGCCCTTGCATTGAAGTCAATAATAAATTTCGTTTGTCTGGAAGTAAGAGAAGTATGTCTTGATCTGGTTCAAGATCAATTGTTCTCGCCCCTTTGTTGGCGTATTGGCGGTAGATTTGACCCTTCCTCTCCAAAGCTGCCTTAGCTATAATACACGATTTCATGATTTTATCTCGTGTTTCAGTCACCATTTCATAAGGTGTTTTTGGTTCGGGAATTTGAATGGAATTAGTTATTACCTGATGATAAATGGTTAGGGGTCCACGTGGGTTAGCCCCGTACACTAATTCAAACGGTGAGAACCCCATGCTTGAATGGGGAATCTCCCGATAGGCGAACAGCACTGTTGGTAACAGTGTATCCCAATCAGCTGGGTTTTCTGCTGTTACCTTAGCCAGCATATGCTTAAGATCTCCATTAATCTTCTCTACTATACCATTGCTGGCTGGATGGTACGCTGTCGTAAAGTGCTGTTTAATCCCTAACATTTTTGTAAGGGCTTGCGTTGCAGCCGATATGAATTGAGTTCCACGATCGGATAAAATGGTCCGTGGAAATCCGAATCGTGAGAACAGGTGTAGAAATACATTGGCAACATCTTTGGAGGTGATGTACTTCAAAGCTACTGCCTCAACCCACCTTGAACATTGGTCGACCATCGTTAATATGAAGCGATTTTCTTTGCTGGACACCTGATTCAGGGGTCCAACAATATCTACCGCCACACTCTCAAATGGCCTAGAAGCCAGTGTAGAAGGTTGTACTTCAGCTGTAGGATGTTTACCCTTTCGTACTAACTGTTGACAGACATTACACGAACGACAAAATAATTTTATATCATTGCAAAAACCTGGCCAATAAAAATGAGCCTGAATTCTGGCCCTGGTTTTGTCGTATGCAAGATGACCAGCAAACGGTGACTTATGTGCAATCTTTAGCACAGTTAGGCGATGTTGTACAGGTAACACCGTTTGCTGAATCTCATGGTTACCAGTAGTATAATATCTAGTAAGAATGCCATTATTAAGTCTAAAGAACCATGATGCGTTCTTTGTCACTTTGGCTCTTTCTTTCAATAATTTTAAATAAGGAGACACACTAGGATCATCTTTCTGCTGTTCTATAAATTTTTGTCTGTTGGTATCATCCGTGCTAGTTGGAGAGAGCAACAGTAGTCTCTCATCTTGTAGTGTGTCTTGATGTTTTATAGTGTCTGCTCTGGTTGTTGCATTAGCTACATTTAATTTTTCCCATGCAGCTATTTCATCGCTAGTACATTGTTTCAATTGGGGTAAGCAACCCAAGATTAAATCAGTACAAGGGTTGTCAAGTATAGCACAAGTAAAGGTACCCGAAAGGAAAGGAGTGTTAATACGGGCTTTGGCCAAAGGGTAAATTTCAATGTTACCCGAAAAGGTTCGGCATTTGACAGAGTCACCTGTATAATCATCTGGACTCACCAGTTCCTTTCTAAGACCAATAAGGGTGCTGCCGCTGTCCAGCAAACATTGGCATAGTCTATCATTGACCATTGCATTGTGGAACACTAGATTGCCTCTGGAGGCTAAAGCTGCGTTTACACTCTCAGATGAGAATGGTACTGTATGTCCACATTCTAATTTTCCGTCTGCGTGAAATTGGTGACATCGCTCACAACTGTCAAAACTCAACATATCGTTTACACAACACACATCTTCAGCTTGGTTAACAGGTAATTCATTTTCAACATCACACTCAGTCTCACTACCACTATCGGAAGATGTATCAATCAAAATAGCATTGTTGGCTTTCATACGTTGGCGGCCCAGGCACTTATTTGAATAATGGCCGTAGCTGGAACAAAAGAAGCATTTGATTGCACGCCTGTATGCAGATCTTTTGTTTTGTTGCTTCTTAATAACATTTTCAAGATGTGCCGGATAATTAGGCGATTTGTCACACATAGAATAAGTGTCATGCAAAAGTTGACAGTAAATACATTTTGACACTTTCCTATCTTTATTGTCGACTTTATGAAATGGTTTTCTATTACTCTGATAGTTTTTAGGTTGGTCTTTTACAAAGGAAACTATTTCAGAGTCATTTGAAGTCTTAAAAATATCTCTGTTTGAAGAAAAATATGCTGCAGAAATTTAGCAAAAGAAGATGGTATAGTGGATATGACTTTATCCATGGCTATTAAGTTCTTAAGTCTGTCAAAGTTGTTTCCTATGTTAGCTGCTTTAAGCCACCTATTTAGTACACTTTGAACATTTGAGACGTAATCTAATTTATAAATATAAATGTAATAATAATGTGTAAATAAATAAATATGTTCATTTACTAACTTAAATAAACAAATAATAGTTAATATATAGCAAAGATTCAGGCGGGCAGCAGCTTGGCGATTAGTAAACACTCAGATGCTGATTGCCAATGGCGCAACCCAACTGCTTGTCAATCGTGCTACGTCAGAGGCGCAGAGCTATTTTTAGCTTGCAAAAATCGATATTGTTGCTGACATGTGTATCGCTCCGCCATGAATCATTTTTGACAATTATTCATAAACAAATAAATAATTACATAAATAAATGAAGAAACATAATAATATGAATACTTACAACTTCGAAGAACACATGATTTAAGTATATAATATTCTAATACACACAAATAAGCATTATTTCGTCACGATAGGCACAGTTTAGCCAGCAACTCGTTCTAGTCTGCACACGTCATCAGTCACTGACACAAATTAAACCTATTCGTAACCTTAGTCTAGAGCCGTGGGTAAGTGTAATAGCTTGAACATTTGTCCAAGCCACACTTCTGAAACCACATTTAATCCTATGCCTGTCAACAACTCATGTTTCAGGCATCATCGGATTACTTCTCCCACACCACACAAGAAACTTGCAAGCCGTGTGAGAGGAAATGAATGATACATTTTATTGCCGTAGGCTCTTTACATTTACAAAACAGTCGCTATCAAATCACACATAAAGTCACAGGATTGCCTATCACTGGTTTTCCTAAAACCCTATTGCTAAGTTCTATCTACTTGGCTACACAAAAACTCCTATCGATACTAAACGAAGTGCTCTCTACAAAAGTCAGTCCCCAGTCTGACTTTGCTACTCGCGTGGCTACACGGCACGCGGAAGGACCTTCGTGCGTCCTTCGGCTCTTTGCGTGCTATTTTACTTAGCACGCTTCTATTAGCTGTCTTCTATTGAGTGGCAATCGTGGCTATCACGCAGGCGTGATTCTATCGTGACCAGTAGTGCTAACTATCTGGTCGACGCCTCCGTGTCTCATGAGAGGACTAGTTAATAGTCCCCCTTTCTATCACCTACCCTGCCCTTATACAGGGCACTGTGTTCCCTCTAATCTATCTGAGGTTGACCACTCTTCCCGGTGGTGTTCTATCTTGAGGCAGACCTCTGGCCTCATATTTCAGTCTTTGACACCCAGAGGCATGAAATGGAATATTGCTTGGATAGCAAATCCATTATGTGGAAAGTCCAAATCGAAAGCTCACTGTGTGGGCTTCATAAAAGGTGGAAAAGTGTCCTAGTGGCACAAAATGGAATATTGCTTGGATAGAAAATCCATTACGTGGAAAGTCCGAATCGAAAGCTCACTGTGTGGATGTCATCTGCAGACTGCATTCTTCTGGTTTCAGGATGAACAACCTATGGTGAACGGAAGGCCCAATATACGGAAGTGAGGCTAAGCAGCCATGTGCAGGACGTGACGATTCCTTGGGTGAGCCCAGTACCAGAGCGCTATGTGTTGGCTCTGCAAGTATGGAAGCCTCCTTGGATGGCGAGGAATGCCCATGGTCTGCCCCTGCCTTTCCTTGAGTGCTGACCAGGATGTCTTTGGCTGTTCTATATGGGCCAGCTGGGATGGGGGATAAAACCACAACAGTGAGATTCAATCGTCCTAAGAAACCCCCGGAAAGGTTAACCCGGTCAACAAATGCCCGCAGAAGTCGGATGTGTCGGCCTAACGGCGCAAGAACGCAGCTTTGCTGTAAACAGGCACAACGCAATCACATCCGGAAAAAAAAAAACGCTGGATGAACGCAGCAGAAGAAGAAGAAGAATATGTGTATGTGTTTCACCTCTGTCTTGAGACGCAAGCCAGAAGTATGTCCAAGTAGGACTATGACATGATGATGATTATTATTATTTGAGATACTTATAATAGAGAACTGGGGGAGGGGGGTGTTAGAAAACAATGCACCATTTGAGAGAGAGAGAGAGAGAGAGAGAGAGAGAGAGAGAGAGAGAGAGAGAGAGAGAGAGAGAGAGAGAGAGAGAGAGAGAGAGAGAGAGAGAGAGAGGACTATTTGTTCAAAATGAGTGAAATTTACGAATCTTTTAATGACTGTGCAGTGTTTGAAAATATTGCCGGTCCAAGTTTTGCATTTACCAATTATGTTGCATGAACTTTACAGTATGTGAATATAATATTTGGACCGGCAATATTTTCATACACAGCACAGTCATTAATAATACACCCTATATAAATGACATTTCCTCTAATTATAATATTTGTCTATATAAACTCCATAAACTTGCACGGTCTTTCGCCAGCGCGACAAAAATTGTGCATGCAGGTCTTGACAGCACCAGGCCAGTGTTTTTCCTGCACACTTCGTCTATTAACCTGCCTCCTCTCTCATTCCTGTCACCTAGACCATTGCCATCAGTCAAAACAATCACCTTTTCATTGCCCACTTTGAAATCCCAGAGGATGACAGTCATTTCACAAATTTTACACTGGTCCTCGGCCATGTCTAATTCGTTATAAAATATATCTAAATTTTCTTCTTTACAATCTGCTGTTGACGCATATACTTGTATTATGTTAATATTCAGAGGTTTACCACGGAGTTTCACTAATACTACTCTATTTGAGATTGTCCAAAATCCTATAACTTTCTTAGCACTCATTTGTTCCAAAATTATGCCATCTCCCCTTTTGTAGTCCTCCCCTGCTAAGTAAATAATTCTATACTTATCTAAACATGTTCCCCCTGCACCTGGCCATCGCTTTCACTACTCATTAATATATTTATCTTAATTCTTTCCATTCATGTACCAACATTTATTGTATTTTTAACTTTTAATTTGCATACAGTTGCTTGACAACGATCGAGTATCACCTGTAGCACATGATGCTCTCTATCGGTCGAAGACACTCCAATGGAATCCCCATTGACCTCGTGATCTTTATAGATTTTATTTCTATCCATCATGTGCCATACCGATAAGCGTGGGCGGTCATGTTCTGTCATATCACTGGATCACCAGAGTCGTGGATCAGCTCCATGTTTCTGTCTCGACCATGCCACGTAGTCAAGCCATCCAGGTATTTACTTCTCGGTCTTCCCCCTTTGTCTCTTCCCTTCGATCTTGTCGGTTGTCACAAAGTTCTCCAAGTAATTTCTTCTCATAACATGCCCAAAATATGATGAATATCTACGTCTAATGTCTCTAATTAGTTTAAGATCTTCATTTGTTTCTTGAAGCACATTTTCAATGGTTTTTCTGTCTTTCCATTGTATTCTTTGCATTTTCTTCAGAAACCACATTTCCACAGCCATCAGATGTTTTTCAGCTTGTCTGTGTAACAGAGCACCATCTCTGTTAAGGAGTTGAGGAGTTAATAAGTGGTGTGCAAAGGGGAAAAGGACTGGTACAAGGGCACGGCTGAGCATCCCATTAGGATGTAACTAGGGACGCTCAAGCCGTGACGCGGGGGGTAGAGATTAGTCAGTTACCATCTGTATTTTAGACTAGCAACACCTATTTATGATAACATCAGTCCAGAATGTCATTGCAAGCTGTTTAATATTCTACGATGTATTCGATTGAATAAACATATGAAATACAGCGAGGACTTTGTCTCTGCTCTATAACGTCAGCTCTGTTATATCTGCTCATTGTCCACGCTCCACATTCATACAACAGTACAGGTTCTCTGTAGCACTTCTAACACTCTTTCTCTCGTTTCGATTGATATCTTTTTAATGGCCAGTATGTTGTTCATCTTGCAAAAGATTACCTTCACAATGGCAATTCTTGTTCTAATTTCTTCAAGTCATCTCCAATCATATGTTATGACTGTTCCGAGATAACTGTACCGATTCACTTGTTTAAGAATATGCCCATTTACTTGTATATTACATTGTGGTATTTTGTTCTCTCTAGTGACGACCATAATCTGTCTCTTCTTACGGTTCAACTCTAACGCTAGTTGTTCACTGTGTGCAACAACCACATCTACTAAATGTCGCAGGTAATGTTCATTGTCTGCAATCAAGACTGTATCATCTGCATATCTAATGTTATTAATGCATCGTCCCCCAGTGATGATTCCTTCCATATCTTCTATATTTCTGAAAATATTTTCACTGTACTGGGAAAAAAGATATGGAGACATTACACATTCCTGTCTCACACCTCTCTTAATAGGCTGATATTGACCTACTTCATTATCAATTCTTATGGCAGCTTGTTGTTTCCAATAGATGTGTTTTTTTTTTTTACAAGTCTAATGACTTTCCCATCAATTTAAAGATCTTCAAGCATCCTTATCATGTCGACATGTGTCATTTTAGCGAAAGCCTTTGTGTAGTCAAAAAAGCAAAGGTGTGATCTTTGTTTACCTCTATAGAACGTCCAATTACTGTTCTCAGTATATACACAATATGTACTGTACCTTGCCTTCTACAAACCCACATTGTTCTTCTCTTTTTTTTCAGGTTGTATTCTCTTCCTAACTTTTAAATGATAATTCTCAGCAAAATTTTCATGATGTGACTCAGTATACAATTGTTCGATGTTGATCACATTCCAAGGCTCATGATTTCTTTGGGATTGCAATAAATACGGAGTTACATAATTCATGAAGTATATTTCCAGTATCATATACTGTATTCAGCAGTCTGGTAACTTTATCTGTTCCATATTCTTCTAAAGCTTTAATCATTTCTGTTGTGATGCCGTTTGAACCAGGGGTCTTTCCAGGTTTCATATTTTTAAGAGCATTCTGAACCTCCGTCTTCAAAACTGATTTTCCTTCATTATTATTTTAAATATTATACTATTCTTCACTGTTATCATCGTAAAGGGTTTTCACATAATCTGACCGAACATGTAAAAGCTGGTGTTTTTCTATTATGATTTTTCCATCTTTTGTCTTTCGGCAGTCTGCTGATGTATGTGTTCTTTGATTAGTAAGCTCCTGCATTTTTGTGTGCATTAGTTTGGTATTTTTACTGTTGTGTTGTTTTTCAATTTCTATGCAGTTTTTCTCAAGCCATGCTTCTTTGGCCTCCTTACATAATATTTTGACTTTTCTGTGAATATCTTCATATTTGGCAGGATCATTTTTGTTCTGTCTTCTTGTTTTCATAAGTTGTAAAATTTCTTCAGTCATCCATGTCTTACGACCCACTTTCTTTAATTTTGCAATATGTTTTTCTTCAGCACATCTGATTGAATTCTTACATATTTTCCTCAATGTGCCTGTAATTAATCTGTGATCACTGTAACAGTCTGCATTGGGGACTGTTTTTACGACTGTTAACGCATTTCGACATCTTCTGCTATTCAGGATGTAATCTATCTGGTTTTTAATCCTGCCGTGTGGATTCCTCCATGTCCATAATCTTCTAGGATGCTTTTTAAACCAGGTGTTTCCTACAACCATTTCTTGTACTTTTGCCCATTCTACAAGTCTGTATCCTCTTTCGTTTTGCTCTCTCAAACTGTGGTTGCCTACACTGCATCCATCGCCTTGATTTCCTACTTTTGCGTTGAAATCACCAATTATAATATTTATTTCTGATTTTTTTTTACAGTTCTTCAAAGCAGACTCGATTTCATTATAAAATTCTTCGATCCTTTCTTCGCTGCATTCACTTGTTGGAGCATATACTTGAATGATATTAATTTTAAAAGGTCTTCTGTTTAATTTTATTAATAGAACTCTGCTGATACGGCCCAGTATTCATTAACAGAATCTGATGTTTTCCGATCCAATATAATGGCTACCCCGTTGTGCCGTTCTTCTCCCCCAGAATAAATAATCTTACAATCCTCTCCTTTCTTGATCTCAGACCCGTTCCACCGTGTTTCGCACATTCCTATAATATTAATCTTCTCTCTTTCCATTTCTTGTTTGATATTTTCTAATTTTCCATCTGCACTCATTGTTCTAACATTCCAAGTTCATACTTTCAATGATAGTAATCGTTTGCACCTAGTAGCCTGCTGACAATCTGGAGTCACCTGGTGCACATGACTATCCCTACCGGGCGAGGCTGCACCCATGGAGCACCCATTTACGCCGTTTCTGATTTTCCATAAGACTGCACAACATAATTTTATTGGTATCTGTAAAGAAGGTAGTTTGTCATTGCTTTCCTTCTTAGCAGTGACCATACTGGTCAATGACCGTAGCCATTGTCTCCTCAAAAAAGAGATCCTCTACCTACCGTCGTGAAGCTGGAGCCATAATCTACAACTATCTGTCTGCTGCTCTTCAGCTTCATCCACCACATGCACCCATGGCTTCACTTAACCCAGATCGGGAGGCAGAACGGGTACTCTACCTTCTCCAAGGGTGTCCCGTAGGCTAGCGGAGGGAAGGAGGCACCTTACTTCTCCTTATTTATAATGCATATCTTTTATATTGTTGCTATTTATAATGCATATCTTTTATATTGTTGCTGTTCTCTGTTAGCCGTGAATGATGTGTGAATGAAATAATGTATGAAAGAGAGTGATAGAAGGGCAGAATGTTAGACGGGCCTGCGTGCCCAATTCTTAACCCTTTGAAAATAAAGTTTGTTCGTTCGTTCGTTCGTTCGTTCGTTCCTTTGATAGGGAATACCCCTACCCCGCCACCAAAATTCATATCCATCCATCCATCATGTGCCATGCCGGTAAGCGTGGGCGGTCATGTTTTGTGCCATCTCACTCGATCACCAGAGTCGTAGATCAGCTCAGTGTTTCTGTCTCGACCATGCCACGAGGCCAAGCCATCCAGGTATTTGCTTCTAGGTCTTCCTCTTGGTCTGTTCCCTTCGATCTTGCCAGTTGTCACCAAGTTCTCCAATCCAATTCTTCTCATAACATGCCCACAAAATTTTGACTGTCTGCGTCTAATGCCTCTAATCAGTTTACGATCTTCATTTGTTTCTTGAAGGACTTGTTCATTGGTCTTTCTGGCTGTCCATGGTATTCTTTGCATTTTCATTTTTAAAATTCATTTACAGGCATGATTTTCTTGGGAAAATACAGCGGTGGTTTCCCTTTACCTTCCGTCAGTTTGTGTATGGTTGACTCCAATAGCCTTTGTCTAAAAGACAGACCCTGCAAGGCAGCAGGGGGAAGGAGTTATATATGGCGCCTCTTACCCGCCGATGGCCACATCAAAGAGTTTTAGGGTATTTTATAGAGAGAGCTGCCTCAGCAACTAACTCGTCTCCCCTCAGTGACCACCTCTTGTGTTGGTACACGGCTGCTTGTTCAACATATTCACAGTTAACAGTCAGTTATCAGTTATCAGTTGGGGTATCTTCATTGCACTCCGGACAGGTCCATAGGTGCTCAGATCATCCCCTCAGCATATGCATCAGCGTCTGGTGGCTAATAGTGCCAGTTCTGTGCTGGCTGATAAGGCACCTCGTTTTCCCGATGTACCTCTCGTGTCTGGCCGTGCCAATTCTTACTCCCAAGTCTTTCATCCTGGACGGCGATGTGGATTCACTGACGTCAAAGTCCTCTGTTCTCGACATATCTTTAAGGACGTTAATAACATCGGTACGATCCATGGGCTGGCCATCTGCAGGGGTGCAGAGCCAGCCAGTTTATCAGCTCGTTCATTTGTCTCGACTCCAGCATGTCCCGGGACGAAGATGAACGTGACTTTACGGACAACAGACTTCCGCAGCGACTTAGTCCACTGTCTACGAACAGATCCAGCTTCGACCTTCCGAATCATGCTCATTGAATCACTTAGTACACACACGTTGGTATAATGCTGTGATTCCTGCCATATGAAAGCCCGTGTTACTGCCATCACTTGCATTGTCATGCTGCTCGTGGTCATGGAGTGGGCACCATTGGATTCTTGAACGGTTCGGCCCGCTGAACGGGCTGTAAATGCCCACGCACTTCTCTGCTGCTTTACAACAGATCCATCTGTATAGATGAGCACTTCGGGGCTATCTGAGTGTTCATAGATGAGCGCGTTGATCTCTGCATTGACAGCGGCAGAGTTCTGCTCTTTGCACCGTCTGTCGAGTGTGATAATGCAGGAGAAAGTGCACTTAAAAGCTGGAGGCACCGGCACCCATTCCTTGCTGGGGTTGATACTGGTACGACTGCAGACCTGTCTGACGACATCTTCCGCCCGACCCATCCTTGATCTGCCCCTCTTTAGCCTGTCACCCTTTTCTCTGAATATAGCTTCATGCAGAAGGTGCCGCTCATCTGCACTTATTTTTAAGTATGCACGAGTCAACATATTCACAGCTAAACCCTAGCCAAAATGTCCAGAGGGCACTACACCACCCGCCACCCGGTGGACGCGTCTAGTAGTAGGACAGGTTAGACAGGGCTGACTGACAGACATAGTGAACAGACATGAAAAGGCAGTTATGACTGTTCCGAGATAATTGTACCGATTCACTTGTTTACGAATATTACCATTTACTTGTATATTACATTGTAGTACTTCCTTCTTACTAGTGACGACGATAATTTGTATCTTCTTACAATTTAATTCTAACACCAGTAGTTCACAGTGTGCAACAAACGCACCTACTAAATGTTGAAGATCCTGCTTATTGTCTATAATCGATACTGAATCATCCGCAAATCTAATTTTACGTCTGCAATAGACCTACTTTTACTTATTCACATACATGATGGTCTGTGAGAAGTAAATGCTATTCTCTCATACAATAATTCAACATCGAGGCAAGCTCCTGATCCTTTCCAAGCCGTAACGTTTAATAACTAATCTCGAACGTCACAAATACAGCAGGGTTCGCTCGCTACACAAAATGCAGTGCCGAATCAATACAATAGTGTCGGAACGGTTACCATTCTATTTCATAAGTGTACACACTTAGCCATCTATGTACAAACGTTCACGCTCGTACACAATCTGGCCATAGCACTCAAATGGCATACAACGTCTCACTGTCTCACTCAGTCAGAGCATGCCCTGTGTCTCGCAGTTGTATCGCTCGTTTTCTAGCAATTACACAAGGTAGCAGTCTCGCTTGCTTGCTTGCTTGCTTGTGTTCGTTGGCTTGAGCTCCAACGCAAAGTCCTGTATGTCGGATGAAGGCATCCTGTTGTCCAACATCAGTGTGATGTCATACAGGACCTGAGGTTTGCGTGAGTATCCGTTGTCCCATGTCTGGCTTATTAGTGTGCAGACTGGTGGTTCCTCGCCGTACAGGCAGACATTCTCCGACTTCGGAGGAATCGGTGATCCTACTGACTTTAGCCAGGACCCCAAAGGGACCTGTTGCCCAGG
>OY992893.1:27908492-27945992 GCA_963921405.1 Cepaea hortensis
TCCTTAAAAATGCACTCTTCAGCCGAAAAGGCAAACCAGTCAATCCAGCAACAGCCGGCCGCAATCGTTCTGAACATGCAGATCCCGCTACACACAACCGCGGACAGATGTAAAAGCATTCCAAGCGAAACTCACAGCTCACAGGGTTGCGCCACGCACTCACTCAGTAGCAGGGCGACGGAACCATATCCTCCTTAGTCGCCTCTTACGACATGCATGGTAAGCAACAGTGGTACTATTCTATGCTCCCCCGTATGGGCCCCGGCAACACACGAGCGAAGCAAGAGACAAGACAGAAGCAACTCTTAAACGGATAGAAGAGCTACTCAAGGCCGAGACCAAGCCAGAAGATGCAAGAACATAAGCAGAAGAAGCAGCGACAGATGAAGAAAGATATCGCTCACCACATGATCGGACTGGCGAACACCGAGAAAATTCAAAGGCAACCCAAGACGAGGAAACAGGAGGAACACCAGAAGAGACGACAACTAGTAAAGATCCCTGAATGAAACAGCACTATATGACGAGGTGGGCACACAACAACTCCAAGCCTCAACAAGTGCGCGACTATGTCCAGACATGAAAAACATAACGAGAAAGGAATGAACACAATCAACCCAACAGAAGCCGGGAAGGTGACAACAAGCAGCACAATGTACGAAAGACAAACTACAAGCCACACCATAAACACCCCAATAACAGCCAAGTCGAAAACTCGAAGGCTGAACGGGGGTATTCGTACCAAGTATTGGATTGGATCGGACATGCCATTATGGCATGTTGGGAATAGGATTTCAGTACAAATAGCATTCTGGGAACAGGGATTAAAGCGTACATGTGTGGTAGCATATATGTTTGGTCACTGAACAGCACCATGAAGTAATATGATCAGGACCATGCCAGCTACCAATACTTTTCAAGTGGTTTTCAGGACTGAAAGACGCATACTACTACTACCACTACTACTACTACTACTACTACTACTACTACTACTACTACTACTACTACTACTACTACTACTACTACTACTACTACTACTACTACTACTACTACTACTACTACTACTACCACTACTACTACTACTACTACTACTACTACTACTACTACTACTACTACTACTACTACTACTACTACTACTACTACTACTACTACTACTACTGCTACTGCTACTGCTACTACTACTGCTACTGCTACTGCTACTGCTACTACTACTACTACTGCTGCTACTACCACCACCACACCACAACCACTACTACTACTACTACTACTACTACTACTACTACTACTACTACTACTACTACTACTACTACTACTACTACTACTACTACTTTTACTACTACTATTACTACTACTACTACTACTACTACTACTACTACTACTACTACTACTACTACTACTACTACTACGACTACTACTACTACTACTGCTACTACTGCTACTGATACTGCTACTGCTACTTCTACTGCTACTGCTACTGCTACTGCTACTACTACTACTACTACTACTACTACTACTACTACTACTGCTACTACTACTACTGCTGCTACTACCACCACCACACCACAACCACTACGACTACTTCTATTACTACTACTACTGCTACTGCTACTACTACTACTACTACTACTACTACTACTACTACTACTACTACTACTACTACTACTACTACTACTACTACTGCTACTGCTACTGCTACTGCTACTGCTACTACTACTACTACTACTACTGCTGCTACTACCACCACCACACCACAACCACTACGACTACTACTACTACTACTACTACTACTACTACTACTACTACTACTACTATTACTACTACTACTACTACTACTACTACTACTACTACTACTACTACTACTACTACCACCACCACACCACAACCACTACGACTACTACTATTATTACTACTACTACTATTACTACTACTACTACTACTACTACTACTACTACTACTACTACTACTACTACTACTACTACTACTACTACTACTACTACGACTACTACTATTACTACTACTGCTGCTGCTGCTGCTACTACTACTACTACTATACTTTGGCATGCGAATTAAGTGACCAGTGCGAATCTGATTCATCATTATTAAAAGTGTTGATACTGGGCATGGACGCAGTTTCTAGAACCATACACTAACTGGCTGAAGGTAAAGGGAAACCATCGCTGTATTTTCCCAAGAAAATTATGCCCGTAAATGAAATCGGTAACGATACCGACGTCAATGGGGATTTCATTGGAGTATCTTTGTCCGATAGAGAGCGTCATGTGCTACAGATAATACTCGATCGTCGTCAAGCAACTGTATGCAAATTAAAAGTTAAAAATACACTAAATGTTGGTACATGGAATTTCAGAACACATAGCTTGAATGAAAAATTAGAAAATACCAATAAAGAAATGGAAATAATGAAGATAAATATATTAAAGTTTAGTGAAAAGCGATGGCCAATTGCAGGGGAGCAATATTTAGACAAGTATAGAATTATTTACTTAGCAGGAAAGGACAATAAAAGGCGAGTTGGCATAATTTTGGAAAAAAATAGTGCTAGGACAGTTACAGGATTTTGGACAGTCTCAGATTGAGTATTATTAGTGAAACTCCGTGGCAAACCACTGAATATTAACAGCATACACGTATATGAGCCAACAGCAGACTGTAAAGACGAAGATTTAGATATATTTTATAACGAACTAGCTGACCCGACCCGGCTTCGCCCAGTCCTTGGTGGGGAGCATCTCATTTAATTCATATAAGTAGTCATATAAGTTCCCGTTCCCGTTACCGACTATCTGTCTGTCTGTCTGTCTGTCTGTCTGTCTGTCTGTCTGTCTGTCTGTCTGTCTGTCTGTCTGTCTGTCTGACCCGGCCCGGCATCGCCCAGCTCCTGGTGTGGAGCATCTCATTTAATTCATATAAGTTCCCGTTCCCGACTGTCTGTCTGTCTGTCTGTCTGTCTGTCTGTCTGTCTGTCTGTCTGTCTGTCTGTCTGACCCGGCCCGGCATCGCCCAGCTCCTGGTGTGGAGCATCTCATTTAATTCATATAAGTAGTCATATAAGCTCACGTTCCCGTTCCCGACTATCTATCTGTCTGTCTGTCTGTCTATCTGTCTGATCCGGCCCGGCTTCGCCCAGCCCCTGATGGGGAGCATCTCATTTAATTCATATGAGTAGTCATATAAGTTCCCTTTCCCGACTGTCTGTCTGTCTGTCTGTCTGTCTGTCTGTCTGTCTGTCTGTCTGTCTGTCTGTCTGTCTGTCTGTCTGTCTGTCTGTCTGTCTGTCTAATCATTTATTGGTTGCAGTTAGAACAACCTTAGATAAACGAAGACCAACTTACAAAAAGCATTAGAAAGAGCACTTGAAAGATCTTTACATCTTCCCCAACAATTAACTTGGGTAAATGGAGCAGCGGCAGCAGCAGCAGAAGAAGAAGAAGAAAAAGGAGGAGTAGGAGCTGGGAGGAGGAAGAGGGAGTAGGAGGGAGGAGGAGGAGAAAGAGAGAAGAGGAGGATGGAGGAGGGAGAGGGAGGAGGGGTAGGAGAAGAGGAAGAGGGTAGGAGGTGGAGGAGGGGAGACGAGGAGGAGGAGGAGGAATATAACGCATATGCCTGTAGATTTAATAATGGCTGAAGTTGAATGAAAATCGTAGATTGATTAGAGAAATTAGACGTAGACAGTCAAAATTTTTTGGACATGTTATGAGAAGAAATGGACTGGAGAACTTGGTGACAGCTGGCAAGATCGAGGGGAACAGACCAAGAGGAAGACCGAGAGGAAAATACCTGGATGGCTTGGCCACATGGCATGGACGAGACAGGAACACTGAGCTGATCCACGACTCTGGTGATCGAGTGAAATGGCGAATCATGACCGCCCACGCTTTCCGGCATGGCACATGATTGATTGATTGAAGTTGTTCCATGTCTTCTTAGAGTTGGCGACAGTGTAAAGAAATATAAAATCTTCAAACTTAATAGAGATAAGGTAACTATTATTTATTCATTCTTTAAGCAAAAAAAGATGAGTTACAATGTTATGCATTATGCATTATTTTTATGAAAACTTTGAAAATGCCTTACAGATTGTATCATTATTTATTATAACTCATATACCGGTACATAACTATGGACAAAGAGTTTATAAATCTTTGAAAACGATGCCACAATATGACTATAAGTTATACAGAAAAGTTATGCCCCTTGAAATAACTTTACAGAGTTAAGTCCCCTGAGATATATGAAATTATAATGAAAAATGAAATAATATTGGGTAAGCAGCCGATTTCACACCAAAAAAATATGACAGTGGGCTGCACTGGAATAAAAAGAAGACGTGTAGAAAATTTCATCTCAATCGGATGGGCCGTTCGCGAGCGCATAAAGGACATACATACAGACAGACAGACAGACAGACAGACAGACAGACAGACAGACGGAGATCGCAATTTATATATAAGATTAGGCATGGCCGAGGACCAGTGTTAAAACTGTGAAATGACTGTCATCCTCTGGGATTTCAATGCTAAAGTAGGCAACGAAAAGGTGAGTGGTTAGACTGGTGGCTATGGCCTAGGCCTAGGAGATAGGAATTAGAGAGGCGACAGATTAATAGGCGAAGTGAGCAGGACAAACACTGGCCTGGCACAGTCAAGACCTGCATGCACTTTTTTTTGTGGGGGGGGGGGGGGGGAGATGGCGAAAGACGGTGCAAGTTTATTGTGTTTACATAAACAAATATTATAATTAGAGGAAATGTCATTTATACAGTGTGTATTTTTAAAGAATGTCTTGTGTTTAAAAATATTTTCGGTGAGAGTTTTGTATTCACACACTGTAAAATTCATGCAACATAATTGGTAAATACAAAACTTGAACCGGCAATATTTTCAAACATTGCACAGTCATTACAAGATTTGTAAATTTTACACATTTTGAACAAATAGTTCTTTCACCCCCCCCCCCCCCTCTCTCTCTCTCTCTCTCTCTCTCTCTCTCTCTCTCTCTCTCTCTCCCCCTATCTCTGCCAAATGGCGCATTGCTTTCTAACCGCTACCCCCTATTTCTTTAACATAAATATCTCACATAATAATCATCATCATCAAGTACCCTGCCTGATGGCGTAGGCGTTCATGGGTCATAATGGTTGTGTATGCGTGTAGTATTTACACTGTTAACACCACATGATCATTAAGAAATAAAAGAAAAAATAAACAACTCACTCTATAACAGTGGTTCTCAACCGGTGGGGAATCCCCCCCCCCCCCCAGGGGGGGAATTTCAGGGTTTCCAGGGGGGGGGGGGAGAATGAAGACCATTTCAAGATCGTGTTAATACAAGAACCGATTACTTGACATAGTTTTTCCCTTCATACTTTACAGTTATGTATGTCTCGTCCTTCTAAACCTCATTTTATAAAGTAAGTAGACCCACAAATCATGTTTTATGTGGATGTCTAGACTTGTTTTAGTATATGCTATTACATTTACCTTCCATTTTATAAGTATACTGTGTAGGGGTGGGGGAATTTTTTGATAGGAAATATGAAAGGGGGGGAATGACGTTCTGAAAATACGGTGAAGGGGGGAACGGGCCAAATTTTTGATAGGAAGTGGGGGGGGGGGGGGAATGGCGTTCTGAAAATATGGTGAAGGGTGGAATGGGCCAAAAAAGGTTGAGAACCACTGCTCTATAAATTATAAGAGTATACTTTGAGATAACATAGGAAAAAGGAATATGTAACTTGCATTGTCAATATGTCAATCAATCAATCATGTGCCATGCCGGAAAGCGTGGGCGGTCATGACTCGCCATTTCACTCGATCACCAGAGTCGTGGATCAGCTCAGTGTTCCTGTCTCGTCCATGCCATGTGGCCAAGCATCCAGGTATTTTTCTCTCGGTCTTCCTTTTGGTCTGTTCCCTTCGATCTTGCCAGTTGTCACTAAGTTCTCCAATCCATTTCTTCTCATAACATGTCCAAAAAATTTTGACTGTCTACGTTTAATTTCTCTAATCAATTTACGATGTTCATTTGTCTCCTGTAGTACTTGGTCATTGGTTTTCTGTCTGTCCATGGTATTCTTTGCATTTTCCTCAGAAACCACATTTCTGCAGCCATCGATGTTTTTCAATATGTCACACGACTTTTAAAAAAAAAAAAATACACACAAAGAAAAAAACCCCAAGAAAATGAAACATTATAACTCCATTATTTATCCTACTTACTAAATTCAGATAACGATGTTTCCTCCTCAAAAATAATCCCAAATCATCATCTATTACACAACTGGATTTAAGAAATACAGTCTATGTCTTTATTACCAGAATCAAGATATATTATCAAAAATTATGTACCGGAACAAATATAAATTGTTCCCTAATCGTAAATCACATGAAGTAAGATATAAAGTCCATGGTGCGAAAATTCAAGAATTGGAAAATATTCATGGTGGCAACATCCAAGAGTTAGTACGTACCCATGTTGTCAACATCCACGAGCTAGAACATATCCTTATCTCATCTCATCTCATCTCATCATGTTCATCTTGTACCTTGTGGTGTCGAGGTGAAGTATAAATAGCGGGAGAGTGCCCGCTTATGGGCTTCATGTGTCGATATTCCCATTGAATCTTTTATTCCCTGCATCCATCGTTTACGTGGTCGGCCTCTTCCTCTGTTCCCTCTGGTCTGTACATCATTGCTTTTTGTGGTATATGTCAGAGTCTAGAGTAGTGCAGTGATGCAGTGACATCGTTACGCCCGCCAGGCGACTTAGTCCCCAGCCGGGATGCCGTAACTTCGTTACGCCCGCCAGGCGAGTAGTAGTTACCTGCCTGCGAGGTTGCTGGCTGACGAGACGGCCAGCGGTCAGGCAAGGACGAAGCAAGACGCACGCATGCCTCGTGAAGCCACTTCAGGTGGGGAGGCAAGTTGCGAGCTATAGACAGACAGCTCTGGGACGTGGACTCGACTGGACGTATGATGAGAGAAAGGCGTTGTGTGGTTTCTGTGCCCGAAAGTCGAGTGTCTGTTCATCTTGAGAGATAGACTGTGAGCTGTATTGTGTATGTAAGTGTATTGAAGTTTAACATATAGCTTGTAATGATCATCGTATGGTATTTGATCTGTAAATAAATCCATTGAACGTTGTGTCGTTGAGTCTCAAGTCGAATCACGTTGTGCTTGTACTGTCTCACATGTGTTAGGGAAAACGAGCCAGGTTTAAGACCCTGACATGTGTGGACGTGGTGGCATTCGTCCGGCTTTGAAATGAACGTAGTTTAGATAATTTAACATTTAAACTTAGAGTTGTGAACTTCGAATTTTTGTCCAACTTTATGGTACATGTAAATGTGATCGTTGAAGGCTCATTTTGATAGATATTATTACATTATTTAAACATGGAGACTAAATGTGATTGTACAGTGCATACATATTGTTTGATCTTGTAAACGTGTAAAACATTTGTGGTTGTGAAACTTGTCACCGTTTTGACCGTGTCGACATTGTAAACTTGTCGCCATTGTGACCTTGTCGCCATCTTGTAAACTTGATGTCTATGTCCTTACTGAATGTCATCTTGATGTAAGTGATGTGTCATCAATGTTGTAGCGTGTTGAGATATATTTAGGGTGTCTTTGTAAAGTGAATTGTGGAAAGCAGAAAGTTTTGGAAAGAAAGTGACTTGTGTTTTGAAAAAAAAAAATTGTTGACTGACAAAATTACGACCTACAATTACACTCAACGCCATACAAACCTAATCAAAACTTAGTGACAAGCAGGCACACCACATCAAATAGACGCTAATTTATTTCCTCCAAAAACAAAGCAGGTTTTCTGTGCCATCTGAAACCCTTGCCCGTAGAGGTCATTTGTGTTTGAAGTAGCGACCCTACAGTTCCTAGCCCGAGTTCCAACAGGTCTTCACCGCATCCGGTGCACTTGAGTATATTTTTCTTTTCATATACTTTAGGATGCAAATTTAGGCACGTATTGTCAATAGAACACAATTGTAAATTGTTTACTTTACTAACCACTTGTAACAAATTGTGTGGCTGGTATTTCATTGGCATTTTCCATCATGTCGTCATTAAATGATTTCATCGATATGGGGTTGAAATTAAAGTTAACAGGTGACGAGTTGACAAAGTGGAGTGAAAGGAAATACTCTGAATACCTCCTAGTACAGGAAAAAGCTAATGAACGCGATGAAAGAGCAGCTGAAAGAGCACTCAAGCAGGCAGAGACTGAAAGGGCTGCCAAGCAATTAGAGGCAGAAACAGCCTTAAAGCAAGCAGAAGCAGAACTGTCTGCAAAGACAAAACAAGCTGAGATAGATAGAGAGCTGAAGAAAGCTGAAATAGCAGCTCAGAGTAAACGGGAAGAGCTGGAATTACAACTTAAAATCAAACAACTTGATACTGAGACTGCCATTAACAAAGCGTCTAAGAAATCTGAGAGACTGGAGAAAGAAAACCAGTACAAGAAATACCAAGGTATAGTACGTAATTATACCTCGGGTGACTGCATTGCAGCCTTTACCCAAAATTTTGAGACGTTAATGGACCATTACCAGGTTCCACTGTCTGAATGGAATATTATTTATATGAGGAGTTTATCAGGGGAGCCTCTTAAAGTCATTGAGAATATCCCCAAAGACCTCAGAAAAGATTACCATTATCTAAAATCAAAGATTATGGCACATTTTATGTTAGATGAGACAGGTTACAGAGAACAATTCAGCAAGTTGAGCCCAAAACCGACTCAAACGTTCTCTGACTACCTCTGCTTAGTCCGAGATATATTTACCAAATGGACTTCAGCAGCTAAAATTGATAAAAACTATCAAAGATTAGAAGATCTGATCATCAGAGATAAAGTCATTTCATCCATTCCATCAGCATTTTCAAAATTTTTGCAAGAGAATGAATGCACTAGTGTAGATGAGATTGAGAGACGTGGTTCGGCTTATTACACAGCCAACAAACATTGTTTCGCCAGTGAAGCTACTGACATAAATTTTGTAGCATCGGCTAACTATGACAAACCCTATAGTAGGCAGAAACCTCATAAGCCTACATCTGAGAAGTATAATCACTGTAGATATTGTAAAATTTCACACCATCAAGGTGAGATGTGTGACAAGAACCCCGCATATCATACTTATCTACAAAACATGGTAAACAGACAAGATACGGAGCGTAGATCCTTTAGAAATTTGCGTAAATGTTTCCTCTGTAAGGCGTATGGACATTATCGCCATGATTGTAAAGGTAGGCAAATGACCAACAAAGCAAATGCCGCCTTGTTTGACAGTTCATCGTCAGATGAAGAACAATCAGAGAAACATCATGTGAACTCAGCACAGGCTTTTGATATGTTTAACGCAAATAAATGTACTGTTTGTAATACCTTTTATGAAGATGGCATTTTAACATGCGGCCACTCCATTCCTATTGCCAATGAAGAAGCTAATTTGGTAGTAGATTCCAAAGGCAGAATAAACGTCTATCAAGGATACGTGAATGGCAAGTCTGCTACAGTCCTTCGGGACACGGGAAGCTCACTTATTGGTCTAAAGAGAACGTTCATAATGCCTACAGACTATACAGGCAGGCACGTAACATGCAGAACATTCTCTGGCAATATTGAAAAGTACCCACTAGCATGGGCATATAATCAAACACCTTTCCTCACTGGTAAAGTAAAATGCGCAGCATTAACAAACCCAGTGTGCGATATTATAATTGGAAATTTACCAGAGGTGAATAATATGCCTCATGACATAACATCTCTTTGCATTGATGATATCATAACATCACCATCAAATGTAATCATTGATAATATTACACCACCTAATGAATGTATGGTAGCTAATGTATCACTAAGATCTCATGACATCATTGATAACACTCTTTCATCACCATCTGATATCATTGAATGTGTGAACGCAGTAACCAGATCTACTGCTAGAGTGCAAGATGAAAGTAACCAAACTGAGGCTATACAAATGCTTAGCCCAGTATCACTACCTTCTAAAACCATGAAGGAAACGTTTGTAACAGCTCAAAAGGCTGATCCTTCATTGTCGAAATATTTTAATCTGATCGGCCAAAAGCCAAAGGTAACCAAGAATGCAAAATGGCATTTTGCTTTGAAAAATTGTATCCTCACTAGGTATTATACCAGAGGTGACAGCACAACAGAGCAAACTGTTTTGCCAAGTGAGTATCGCAAGCAAGCCTTACATCTTGCCCATGATATACCTCTTGCAGGGCATATGGCATACGCTAAGACCAGATCAAGATTATTAACACAGTTTCATTGGCCCAAATTTTGCAATGACATTAAACAATATTGCAGAAGTTGTGACATCTGCCAAAAACTGGTAAAGAAAGGTCAACACCCACAGGCAAAGTTACAAGTTACTGACTTAGCCAGTCGACCTTTTGAGAAAATATCTGTCGACATAGTGGGCCCTCTTAATCAGACAACAACTAGAGGGAATAAATATATTCTAACTGTCATTGATCAATGTAGCCGCTGGCCGGAAGCGATTCCGCTAAAGAACATAACTGCCAATGATATAATGGAAGTTTTCTTCCAAATATTTTCTCGGATAGGATTTCCAGACACTATCCAATCAGATAGGGGAACTCAGTTTATCGCCGCATCTACTCAAGCTTTCACCAAAATGTTGGGAGTGAAGCAATGCTTCAATTCCCCGTACCATCCTCACTCGAGTGGGATAATAGAAAAATTTAACGGCGATTTAAAGCACATGCTTGCTAAAGTCACTCAAGAGCATCCCAAGAACTGGGACGTATATTTACCTGCTATTCTCTTTGCTTATCGCGAGGTACCACATTCTAGTACAGGTTTCTCTCCTTTTGAACTTATCTATGGTGCCAAACCACGTGGCCCATTGACTATTTATCATCAAATGTAAACTGACTCCACTCCAGTACTTAAACCCATACGTATACGTTACATCATTGCGTGAAAGAATCATCAAATCTTGTATAATTGCAAAGGATGCACTAAAATTATCTGGTGCTACTTATAGACAATTTGCTGACAAAGGTAACAGGACAATAACGTTGACACCTGGACAGGACGTTCTTCTTCTACTACCTAGTGACAGACACTTATTGACTGATTCTTGGCAAGGACCTTTTAAAGTAACAAGACAGATTTCACCTGTAGACTACGAGATCCAAATAAAAGACAAACACAAAATATTCCACATCAATATGCTAAGACCATATTACAACAGATACAACGAACAAGACGATACAACAGCCTGTACAGTGATAATAGACCATGAAGATGACGAGGCTAGTGACGAAATTCCAACACCTACATTAGACACGACAAACTGCTTGAAAGAAATTAAAATCAACCCAAAGTTAACTCAAGCAGAAACAGACAGTTGCAAACATCTCATACAACAGTACAACACCATCTTCTCCAACAACCCAGGACAAACAGAATTAGTACAACATCACATCACATTCACGTCAAATACACCCATAAAATGCAGACCATACACCATTCCATTGCATTACAAAGAAAACTTACATCAGGAGATCATCAACTTAGAGAAAAACAACATCATAAGACGATCCCAATCAGACTTCTCATCTCCAATGGTCATAGTACGCAAAAAGTACAACACGATAAGACTCTGTGTCGACTATAGAAAGCTCAATAAGATAACTCTTCTAGATCTGGAGCCAATGGCAAACTCTGACGATCTACTGACAGAACTGACAGACGCTAGGTTCTTTACGAAGGTAGACGTGACTAAAGGTTACTGGCAAATAGCGGTAGACGAACAGAGCAGACATCTGACAGCATTTGCCACACCTTGGGGACTGTACGAATGGTGCAAACTTCCATTTGGGCTTGTCAATGCTCCAGCTACATTCGTACGTATGACACGACTTCTACTAGTAGATATACCGAACATAATTTGCTATATAGACGACATTTGTGTTCACACAAAGACGATGACAGACCACATAAAGACATTAGAACAGACTTTTGAACGCATTAGACAGCACGGACTGACGGTAAAGCCTGCAAAAGTAGACATAGCCTACCAGGAAATATCCTTCTTGGGGTACAAAATATCCAATGGCTTTGTCACGACAGACGATAACATCGTGTCCAAGATACTAAAACTCTCACTTCCGACTACGAAAAAGCAAGTCAGAAGTTTGTTGGGACTGATAAATTATTACAGGCAGTTCATTCCTGATTTTTCCGAACTGACCGAAGTATTTACTAACTTACTAACAAAAGATAAACCGGAGAAAATTGTAAGCAATGAATGCCTAAAATTTGCATTCCAAAAAGTATTATCTTTGTTTTCTAATAATAGTTTAAATAATCCTATTCTGAAGTTGCCCAATCTACATGTCCCTTTCAGATTGCGTACAGACGCGAGCTCCGTGGCGATTGGAGCAGTCTTGTTGCATGAGCATAATAACATCCTTCATCCTGTGTACTTCGTCTCCAGAAAATTGAAACCGAGAGAACGGGCTTGGTCAATACCCCAGTTGGAAGCCCTAGCTCTAGTGGTGGGTATAACTAAATTGTCCAGATTCTTCCTAGGACGTCATTTTATTGTCGAATCCGACAGTAGTCCACTGCGATTTATCAATTCAGGTGTACCTTCAAACCAAATGGTAGCGCGCTGGTCTCTTAAGCTCCAAGATTACAGCTTCGAGGTTCGACATATCCCAGGCAGAACCAACACTATTGCCGATCTCTTGTCCCGTTGTCCGACCGACCCAGTGAGCACCAATGTCTGAGTGCAGTGTGTAAAATACACTCAGATCAACACAGGTATCCATCAGTGAATAATTTTTTTCATTCACGAAAGCTGTGTAATGTCTACGATGTGATGTGATAGGGTTTACTCCCAATATATATAGTGTTCTTATTTTACTAATTAATGTAGTGATTGTCGTGTATAATTGTGTAGTGTGTGGTAGAAAGCGAACTTTATTAATTGTATATATTACGAAACAAGAACAGTGCCACATTCGCTCAAAACTTACCGTAAGCGAACTATCCAATTTGACAGTGGTATCTGCGTGTGGAGCATTCCAGTGATATTTTAAATCCGTGTGTGAAAGTGTGACCTGAACATTGACATCTACACCACTGCAGTCAATCGAAATCCAGAAGTTTTTCCAGGGAAACACCCAACACATGAACGATTAGAACATTGTACATTCCGTGGCTACATCAGACCGGAAGTGTGTTCTACAAGTTTCAACATCAGCTGTTTAGTGTTCGTGTGTACTTCCGGATTAGTTAGAAAGTTAGTTCAAAATTAGCAGACGACAAACAAAAGTTTAAAAAGCTATGACGATTCTAAAATCTTTACGAATCAACAAGTTTGAATACACGAATTGTGTATTTATATTTTTTATGTAGTGTAATCTTAGAATCATATCTTGATTAATTTATTCATACTACCGACTTTTTCTCGCTAGTATGAAGAAACATCAAGCGATGACGCTAAGAAATAGAATAATTATTGTAAAATATTATATTTCATAAATTGTGAAGTTATTCCCCTTTCATTTAATTGTTATGACATCATTACACAAAGGGCTATAATGTGAAATGTATACGATTATGTGTTGTATGAAGCTTGCCTCGTGAAGCCACTTCAGGTGGGGAGGCAAGTTGCGAGCTATAGACAGACAGCTCTGGGGCGTGGACTCGACTGGACGTATGATGAGAGAAAGGCGTTGTGTGGTTTCTGTGCCCGAAAGTCGAGTGTCTGTTCATCTTGAGAGATAGACTGTGAGCTGTATTGTGTATGTAAGTGTATTGAAGTTTAACATATAGCTTGTAATGATCATCGTATGGTATTTGATCTGTAAATAAATCCATTGAACGTTGTGTCGTTGAGTCTCAAGTCGAATCACGTTGTGCTTGTACTGTCTCACATGTGTTAGGAAAAACGAGCCAGGTTTAAGACCCTGACAGTATACTATTAGTTGGTAACTTACTTGCATGGCCAAACCATTTGGCTTGCTGTCTTCTAATAAAATCTAGTGCAGCTACAACTCCCACTTTAGTCCTGATTTCTTCATTTCTGATCTTATATCTACTTGATACTTTGAGTATTCTTCTCAGGAATTTCATTTCTGTTGGTGTGATGTTTCTTTTCTCTTTTTCTGTCATTATCCAGGTTTGGCATTGGTAACATAGTGTTGGTATCCATGTTACCAAAATCCAGGAGTTATAACATATCCCTATGGCTAAATCAAGAGTTGACCATGTTCATATTGTCAAGATTCAAGAGCCGACAATGTTCATGTCCTTTCTCATGAAATCAATGACAAATAAACATGAGGGCAGGATTCAGCAGATGTTTAGTTTAATTTAGTTTTGTTCAGTTTAGTCGACGGATCAACATCACGGCACACGGAGTAAACCATAAGTGTTACGTTCTACTCCTAAGTCAAGCCTGAGACCGGAGAAACTCAGCTCAGTGGACGAACGTCGTAGCACCGGCGAGAATCCTGAAATACTTTGGGTAGATTTTCTACTTAAAATTTTGCACGGGCAGTAAACTACTGAGCGTAATCTTGCCTAGAGATCAACATACAGCTGAAAGATGCTGGTGTTGACAGCTAAGTCCTGTAAAGGATATGCTAAAAAAAAAAAAAAAAAAGTGCCTTTAGGCTACTCTTTTTCGTTGTCCAACCGCCAAGGGATTTTTTTTACATGGGGAAATTTTGTTTCTAGAAGTCCACGTGAAAAAATCCCGGTCCTCACCGGGGCTTGAACCCGAAACCTCCAGCACTCGAAGCGGACACCATACCTCAAGAACTCAGCCCCTAGCAGCCCCGCAGCAGATGTATGTACCAGAATGGTCAATACATCTGTCTGGCCAGATCATCCTGCCTTATAGTTGACCTACCAAATTCTGGGCGTTGCCTGGAAATTGGAGGGCAAAAAATATCTGATTGAGGTCCGCACAGCAAACATTGTAAAGACGGATCCCTTTCATCATTGATCGATGAGTCGGCCCCTCCACGATGACGAAAATATAGCATTTTGATTATGCTACTGTTTCATCGAAACAACAGGGAAAAAAGCAAATCATTCCATTATCTATAAAGGACACATATATTCCCAACGAGAAAAACAATCTATTTCCTATAGAATCATCTTGCAGACTCCATTAACGGAAAAAAAAAACAAATCTCTGAAGACTTCACAACCCTTTCATGGATAAAGGCCATTAAGTCATGCTTCCCAAAATGGTAATCGGTAGTAGATTACTGCCGATATGGCCATTGTGGTCCATTGTGCTCAAAGGATACTGATACTGTACTCAATTGACGTCCATACCACTGGGGTTTCCTGACATCGGAGAAGTCAATATGAACATGACAATTCAGCTCCTCATTCATTATGAAGGCGAATTTCTTCATCATGAAACGATGATTTTAATCATTTTTAATCTTACTGTTCATTCATTATAAAGTATATAATAGAGTATATTTTTTTTATTTGTTGCGTATCCCTTACGGGACGTTGCAGTCAACACCGGCATTTTTCAGATGCTGTTGATGTACTAGGCGCGTGTTAAGTTCAGTAGTTTGCCATTGCTTTCTGAACGACCGGCTCCCATACCAGCACGTTATAACACAACGTAACATGGTCTGCTGCACATATGGTCGCAGCTGAGCTTCGAACGCCTGGTACCCGGCTAGTATTCCTGACGTCTCTTTGATCTCTCGCATTATTACTTCGCTATATAGGGAGAAGAGGTCTGGTGACAAGACACAGTCCTGTCGTACTCCTAGCTTTATCTGTTCGCAGCTACCCTCTTTATTTCTCATTTTAATTGCTGCTACTTGCTTGCAGTAAATATTCTTTATTATTCTTAAATCTTTCCCATCAATGTTGATATCTTCCGACATATAATAACAAATCATACAATTCAACTGCGAATGCATTTCCCTAGTTGCTTAGAACATATTTAAAAGATCATAATAACATGATAGTAATGCCTTGATTGATCACTACACTTAATAATTATGTTCAAGCATTCTGCGGAATTACAAGATATCTAAAATGAAAACACTTATATAATCGTTGAGTAAGGGACCTAAAAAAATCAGAAATTTTTACAAGGGAGATTACGTTAGTTTTAAAAAAAAATTCTATATTAGACATGATATTATTATCTGATAATGAAGTTCTTCACTATATTTGGCAAACATGAAAATTAATGTATAAGTAGAATTTGTTAAAAATGAATTTAAAACTTACAGACTTCTTATAAAATCTGTTTTCAATTTTTAATTACTTACATTTTATAATTCACGGTTTATCTATGTATTGATTTTATATATATATATATATATATATATATATATATATATATATATATATATATATATATATATATATATATATATACTTTCAATGTAGGTACCCTGCCTACTTTTACAAAGTCCCCCTATATGGGGAAAGAACATTTTTTTACTGGTCTCCTAGGGCCACAAATAGTAGTAGTAGGCCTCTTTCAGTCCTGAAGGACTATAGAGTTGTGCCGCTTGGGAGGTGCCTGGCAGCACCGCTGGTGACTGTATAGTCCAATTCGAGAATGACAATCTCTGTCACAGTTTCCGCATCTGTGAGACGAGGCAAGTCCCGCAGTAAGTGACTGCTCTTTGAGCCTGTGCCGTCTCTCCTCAGTTTTTTGGATCTGATTGCGCTCAAAGAGCACCAGTCCGTTTCGTACATCTCTTCTCCAGGAGCATCTGTCTGTTGCAACTCTCTCCCACGTGTCTGGATCTATTCCAATGGTTTTCATATCTTGTTTACACACATCCCTATATCGCATTTGGGGTCTTCCGGTTGGCCTCTTTCCTGTGGCTAGTTCTCCGTAAAGGAGATCTTTGGGAATACGTTCGTCCTCCATTCGAGATACGTGGCCCAACCACCGGAGGCGTCTCTGCTTGAGGAGGGTGTGCACTGTGGTAATATCTGCTCTTTCAAGCACCTGTTTGTTTGTTATGTGGTCTTTCCATGCTATGCCCAGGATACGTCTCAGACATCTTATGTGGAAGGAATTCAACTTCCTTTCCTGTCTTGAGTACAGGGTCCAGGATTCAGACCCGTAGAGTAGTGTGCTAACAACACAAGCTTTATATACTTGAGCTTTTGTACGCTCTGTTAGTCTATTATTCTCCCAAACTCTTTTAGCTAGCCTGGAAAATGTTGTGGCTGCCTTTCCAGTGCGTCTGTCGATTTCTGTCTCTAATGAAAGATTATCTGATATTGTCGATCCCAGATACACAAAATCGTGGACGACTTTCAATTCATAATTAGAGATTTTGATTGACGGAGGCGCATCAGCTTCTTGTTCCATCACCTGTGTTTTATTTAGGCTAATGGTGAGCCCAAAGACTTTGCAGGCAGCTGCAAAACGATCTATGAGCCTTTGGAGATCTTCTGCTGTATGAGTAGTCAGTGCTGCATCATCTGCAAAAAGTAGTTCTCTTACGCATCTTGGTCTTATTTTGGTCTTTGCCTTGAGTCTTGATGGGTTAAAAAGTTTGCCATCAGATCTTGTGTGGAGGTATATGCCTTCAGTGGCAGTCCCAAATGCTTGCCTTAAGAGAACAGCAAAGAAGATACCAAAGAGTGTAGGAGCAAGCACGCATCCCTGCTTTACTCCGCTGCTGATGCTGAATGACTGGGATGTTGAGCCGTCAAATAAAATGGTCCCCTGCATGTTTTCGTGGAACGATTTCATGAGACTAAGAAGGGTGGGTGGACATCCAACCTTTTCAAGGACCTTAAAAAGGCCGCTTCTGCTCACGAGGTCAAATGCCTTTGTGAGGTCGATGAAGGCTATATATAATGGCTTCCTCTGTTCTCTGCACTTCTCTTGGAGCTGCCGGAGTGAGAAAATCATATCGATGGTGGACCTGTTGGGTCTAAATCCGCACTGCGATTCGGGGTAGATTCTTTCAGCAAGAATGTGTAATCTTTTAAGGATTACTCTGGCAAAAATCTTGCCTGTAATGCTGAGAAGGGAAATGCCGCGATAGTTGTTGCAGTCGCTTCTGTCGCCTTTGTTTTTATAAAGGGTAACGATGTTTGCGTCTTTCATATCTTGTGGTATTGATTTTTCTCTCCAGCAGAGCTGTAATATTGCATACAGTTCTGGGATGATTGTTTCTTTGCTACATTTTAAAATTTCAGGTGGAATACTATCTTTTCCAGGTGCCTTGCCGGATTTGAGAGAGTCTAGTGCTTCGCTGATTTCTGTGAGGCAAGGTTCGTTATCCAAGGCATGCAGGGCGGACTGTTGATCGATGGCTTCCAGAGCTTCTTCGCTGACAGTGTTATCCACTGAGTATAGCTCTGAGTAGTGTTCTACCCAGCGATCCATTTGTTTCGCTCGATCTTTTATGATTACCCCCTCAGTTGATCGTAAAGGGGCCATCTTATTTTTTGATGGACCGACAGCTTGCTTGATGCCCTCATACATTCCTCTTATATTTCCAGTGTCTGCACAAGTTTGAATTTGAGCAGAGAGCTGTAGCCAGTACCTGTTCGCACATCTTCTTGCCATCTGTTGTACTCTATTTCTGGCCGTTCGCAATGCCTGCAGTGTTTTCTCTGAAGGTGATGTTTTATACATCGAGAATGCATGTCTCTTTATCTCCAGGACTGGGAGCATCTCTTCAGAGTGTGCTTCAAACCAGTCGGTTGACTTAGTTTGCTTCTTGCCAAATGTTGATAGTGCTGTATTGTAGATGGTGTCGCGAAAATGACTCCATCTCTCGGTGGAATCTCCGTCTGTGGGGCCGGGCAGAGTATCCGCTAGAGCCTGCATGAATTTGTTGACCTTCTCTTTATTTTGGGTGCCACTGGTGTCAATGCGTGGTCTTCCTTCTGTTCGGCTTCTGTAGATTCTCTTGGGCTTTATCTTCACCTTGCTGGAGACGAGTGAATGGTCGGTGTCGCAGTCAGCACCATGATAGCTGCGAGTCATCCGTACATTGCGGAAGTTGCTGCGTTTAGTGAGCACCAGGTCGAGTTGGTGCCAGTTCTTTGATCTGGGGTGCCTCCATGACACCTTGTGTTGAGGTTTCGTGTCAAAGAAGGTGTTGGTCACGCACAGATTATGGTGGCTGCAGAATTCCAAGAGACGTTGTCCATTGTCATTGATCTTCCCAACGCCAAACTGTCCTAGACATGAAGGCCAAGATTCGTGGTCAGAGCCAACCCTGGCATTGAAATCCCCCAGGATAAAAAGATGTTGTTTCTCTGGTGTTTCACTGACTTCTTTGCTAAGGTCGTCATAGAACTTGTCTTTAGATTCTGATGCTGCAGTTAGTGTTGGGGCGTAAACGCTTATAATACTAACTGGGCCTGCCTCTGTCTGGAGTTGGAGCTTCAATATTCTTTCAGTGCCATCACTTGGTGGTATGATGGAATTGAGCAGCTTGTTTCTGATAGCGAAGCCAACTCCATGCTCCCTGGTCTCTCCGCACGGCTTGCCATGCCAGTAGAAAGTGAAGTCCCTCTCCTTGATGCTTCCAGATTCTTGGAGTCTGGTCTCTTGCAGGGCGACAATGTCTATCCCCAGTCTTAGCAGTTCGTTGTTTATCACTGCAGTTTTGCGGGCATCCACAATCTCATTTAGATCGTCTGAGATGCCAGGGGTCATGGTTCTTACGTTCCATGTTCCCAGCCTTAGGGCCGGTTGTTTTGTTTTTTTCTTGCTGTTAGGTGTATAGATTGCGGTCCATGTGTCAGGATTTCCCCCTAAGCTCCACACACCCTCAGGAGCAGATGAACCGTGGCGAGACAACACCTTATTGACTGGGGGGTGCCCAGCTTAGGCGGGCGGTAGCTGTCTAGTGAGATACGATGATCTCTCCCACCGTCGGAAGTAGCCCCTGGCGCCTTGCTCTACGCCAATCGAGCATTAAGACTTATAACCGGCAAATGCTACTTCCCGTGTTGTGTCACCGCTTTACGCGGTGCTGAAGTGACCTCTTCAGGGCACAAGCCTGGGCAATGGAAATCGGAGAACCAGCTGTTGCCAAGTAGCAGGTTCCCCCTCTCCACGTCACCGATGTTGACCAAGGGAAAGGCAGTAGCCAATGCAACTTGGCATCGGTGCCGTCGCAGGAGTTGCCAGAACTATGTTGTTTACAACATGGAACTGCCTTAGGGACTCCATCTCCGGATTTGTCCTCAGGGTTTACTCCCGAAGCCTTTCCCATATGGGTATACCCGCAAGGCAGCGGAGGTTTGAGATTTAGAGTTCCCTCTCTTAGAAGAGATACCAACCAAGGCTAACGAGCCTCCTCTGCCCGATAGGGCCACAAATAGTGTACAGGAAATTAACCACACACATCCCTCTCTTATCCTCTAAAAAAAGTACTGGAGAGTTTTGGTCATAGACCATAACTCTAGGAAGGGAAAATCTCAACTGCACCTCCCCGTAGTAGAGGATGGAAACGCACCAAGGTGTGGCTAACGTAGCCCTGGGGACCGAGTATCTACCGCAATAAGTGGACAACTCTGCAGCTGAGCAGAGCAGGGCACTCACTTGTCCTGACAGTCGGAAATGGCTGACAAAGGCAGAGGTAAAAGACCACCATGTGAATGTGGAAGGCAAGGGGAACCAACCACACTATCTTCCAAGACTTCGTGGCAAACCCCATTTCAGAGTTAGTGAACGACGTTAATGACTGTCTTAGGACAGCCTCGTCCGGTAGGGACAGTCATGAGCCACAGGTGACACCAGACCGTCATCCAGCTACTGATGGCAAGATCATAACTAAAATAAATAAATTTAGAGTAAGAACATGGAATGTTAGGACATTAAATGAGCTAGGAAATTTGAACAATGTTCTAAGAGAGATGGATAGCATGAAAATGAATATAGTAGGCGTTAGTGAGATGAGATGGAAGGGATAGGGCAAAATTATAGCTGACAACCACACAATAATTTATTCTGGAGGGGATACACATGAAAAAGGTGTAGGAATAATATTTGACGAAGAAACAGCCAATTCAATTAATGGATACTGGTGTATTTCAGATAGAGTTATTATTGTCAAAATCAAAGGTAAACCAATAGATATAAATATTATACAAGTATATGCACCAACAACAAGCAATAGTGATGAAGAAATACAACACTTTTACGACGAAATAGAAATGGTGATGGCTCAAACTGGATCACAAGAAATAAAATAATACTTGGAGATTTTAATGTGAAAGTAGGAAAAGGGAAAATGGAGGATGTAGTGGGGTATTTAATAATGAAGGGCCGCCAATTTTGAAGATGGAGGTTCGAAATGTTCTTAGTTAGTTAGTTAGTCGCGGTACCAACTTCACAGCAACGGGTTGTCCCCATTATGCTCCGTTCCTGTGCCAGCGAATATCACACAAAACGCTCCCCACTGCCCAATGTTCTTAAGCATATGAAAGCTGGCAAGGCCCCCGGTGCAGATAACATCACAACAGAAATGATTAAAGCTTCAGTAGAATTTGGACTAGATCAAGTCACCAGGCTGCTGAACACATTATATGATACTGGTGATATACCTTCTGAATTATGTAACTCTATATTTATTGCAATCTCAAAGAAATCAGGAACCTTGGAATGTGATCAACATTGAATAATTAGTATAATGAGCCACATCACAAAGATTTTGCTACGAATTATCATGCAAAGAGTGAGGAAGCAAGAAAATACAACCTGAAATAGGGGAAGAACAATGTGGGTTTGTAGAAGGAAAGGGTACAGTAAATGCTGTGTATATGCTGCGAACAATTATTGAACGTGCTATAGAAGTAAACAAGGATATTCACCTTTGCTTTATTGACTACACAAAGGCTTTTGATAGAGTTAGACATGTCAAAATGGTAGATATGCTTGCAGATATACAAATTGATGGGAAAGACATTAGACTTATAAAACACGTATATTGGAAACAACAAGCTGCAATAAGGATTGATAATGAAGTGGGACAATATCAACCTATTAAGAGAGGTGTTAGGCAGGGATGTGTAATGTCTCCAGATCAGCATTGGAGGACGAAACATCAATAACATTAGATATGCAGATTATACATTATTGATTGCAGACAATGAACAAGATCTACAACAATTAGTAGACGCAGTTGTTGTACACAGTGAGCAGCTGGGGTTGGAATTAAATTGTAAGAAGACACAGGTTATGGTCGTCACTAGGAAGAACGAAGTACCACAATGTAATATACAAGTAAATGGGAATACTCTTCAACAAGTGAATCGATACAATTATCTCGGAACAGTCATAACATCTGATGGGAGATGCCTTGAAGAGATTAGAACAAGAATCGCCATGACGAAAGTAGCCTTTAGCAAGATGAAAATCATTCTGACCAATATAAAGATGTCAATTGAAACGAGAAAACGAGTGTTGAGGGGATACATCGAGCCTGTTCTTTTGTATTGATGTGAAACTTGGACAATAAGCAGTCAAGCTGAAAAGCATCTGGTGGCTGCAGAAATGTGGTTTCTGAGGACAATGCAAAGAATGCCATGGACAGACAGAAAAACCAATGACCAAGTACTACAGGAGACAAATGAAAATCGTAAATTGATTAGAGAAATTAGACGAAGACAGTCAACATTTTTGGACATGTTATGAAAAGAAATAGATTGGAGAACTTAGCAATCTGGCAAGATCGAAGGGAACAGACCAAGTGGAAGACCGAGAGGAAAATACCTGGATGGCTTGGCCACGTGGCATGGACGGGACAGGAACACTGAGCTGATCCACGACGCTGGTGATCGAGTGAAATGGCGAGTCATGACCGCCCATGCTTTCCGGCATGGCACATGATTGATTGATAGAGTGGGGTATTATAGTTTAGATACAAGGAATGAAAGAGGGGAAAAACTAATAGAATGGGCTATTATCAATGATATGATAATTGGAAACACATGGTTTAATCACCATAATATACGAGAATACAGTATACACATGGAAAAGCCCTGATAAGAAAATACGCTACCAAATTGACTGCATACTAATTAATAAAAGATTTAGAAATGCTTTAATTAATGTAAAGACAATGGCCTGGTGCAGACTGAAATATTGATCATGTACCACTCCACTATGAGGACAAATAAAAGTAAAATTAAGTAGAGGGAAAAAATGATTAGGAACGTGAGACTTAATAAAGAGGTTCTGAAAGTCCATAAAGAAATTTAATAACAATACAGAGTGACTATGAAAAATATTTACAGTGCAATAGCATTGTCAAAATACAGAGTATAAATAAACAATTGGAAATGTTAAGGGATTTCATTCATCAAACTCGCAAATAAATATTACTGGAGAGAAGCCAGATAGCTAAGAAAAAAAATGAATGAATGAAGAAATCTTAATTCTGATGGACAAAAGAAAACAGAGTAAAAAATGACAAACAAGAATATGCTAAAATAAATAAAGAAATAAAAGATAAATGTGTGAAGGCAAGAGAAAGTTGGTTAAACAAGCAGTGCAAACAAAAATGAATTAAATTCCATTAAAGACACACACAAAATATGCACAGACAAATCAATGAGCTCACGGGAAGAAAAATAAGAATAAATACAGGGTGTTTGAAATTAAAAACAGGAAAGATATTATTGGAGGAAGGTGCTATAATGAAGAGGTGGAATGAGTATATCAGATAATTATATGACAGAGATAAGGAAGAATTAATAGAAGAAAGTAACTTAGAAGGTCCACCTATTCTAACAGAAGATGTCGATGACGCTGTAAAACATATTAAGAAAGGAAAAATAGTTGGGCCATATGAAATCACAATAGAAGAATTAGAAGTATTGGGACAATTTGGCGTAGTTATATATAAACCAAAATGTTGAATGATATTTACAGGAGTGGATATTTACCCAGTGATATGCTGAAATTTGTGGCTGTATCAGCTTCTGCACTAAAAGGTGAACTGAGAATATTGAACTATGGCTCTAATTTCTTGACATCTTGGAATCTCCATCCAAATTCTTCAATCAATGCATCTAATTGGGCTTTGTATTTTTCAGTTATTTCACCAGAAATGGTTTCTTGTTTCAGCAAAGGGAAGTGATAAAATCTTTTTTCACTTGCTTGTCTGGAGAACAGTGAGAGTTTTGCCTGAAATGATTTTACATATACATATAATTCATGTGCAAACACACCATTGCCCTGAAGTTTGACATTCAGTTCATTTAACTTTTCCATAATTTCAATGGCAAACATAAAGTCTAACTGCCACTGTTTATTGACAATGTTAGTATTAAAGTCACATGCAATGCCCTTCATCTCTATTTCTTCTCTGAGTTCCCACACTCGCCTCAACACTTTGCCGAGACTCAGCCATCGAACATTGGTGTGGTTCAGGACATCGGAATGTTCAGTTTCCAAATCGTCAAGTAATGACTTGAACTGTCTGTGATTAAGTCGTCTTGATCTGATGAGGTTGATGACACTGATAACTGGGTCAATAACATGCTTGATATTCAAAACAGTTTTACACAGACTTTCTTGATGAATCACACAGTGAAGTGGTAATAATGTGTGGTCTGGATATTCCACTTTAATCTTATCACTTATCAACTTTACAAGACCTACATTTTTTCCAGTCAAAGCACGAGCTCCGTCAATGGTAACATTTGCCATCTTGTTCCAAACCACACCTAGTTATTTCAATACAGTTAGTAACAGCATTGAATATATCATGGCCTGTGGTTGTGTCTTTGAGTGACTCAATACTCAGTAACTTTTCAGTGAGTTTGAAAGAAGTGTTTATTCCACGTATAAATATCAATAATTGGGCAGTATCACGTACATCGGTACTCTCATCCAATGCAAGAGAGTACCACAAAATATTTTTACTTGCATCTTGAAGTTTATGCATCAAATTGTCACTGATCTTGTCAACTCGTCTGACCACAGATCTCCTTGATAAAGTAATATTGTAAAATCTCTTTGTGTGTTTTTGTTTTGTTTTGTTTTGTTTTTGTTCTGGACACATAATGTTTGCTGCATCTAGCAAACATTCCATGATGAACTCGCCATCATAAAATGGCTTGTTCTGTTTTACAATTCTGTGTCACAGCACAAGACTAGCTTCAGTTGCAGCATCTTGAATTGAAGAATGTTTAGTGAAAACAGTTTGCTGTTTCTCCAAAGTTTTCACCAACTCAAGGCATTTCCTTTCTTTCTCTTCGGTCGTTAAATTAGATCCGAAATCGGAATGTTTTGTTTGATAATGTCTTTTTAAATTGTACTCCTTGAAGACAGCCACTGACTCACGACACAACAATCAAACTGATTTGCTACCAACCTTTATAAAACAGTACTTAGTTGTCCATTCATCATTAAAAACACGGCATTCATCTTCAATCTTACGTTTGTTATTGACACTCATCATAACGGTTCATAAAATTCTGTAAAATTCAACAAAATAACTTAAAAACGAATTTAAAATTGTTATTTCTAGATGCCCTCGTGGGCCGCATGAAATCACTTGGCGGGCCGGATGCGGCCCGCGGGCCGAAGTTTGCCCACCCCTGGTCTAAACCAGTGTTTCCCAACCTTTTTTGTGCTATGCTTCACCTAAGCCTTTCTAAAATTCTTATCCCTCCCCCCTCCCCCCCCCCCCTCTAACATATACATTATTTTAAATTAATATTCAAAAATTGAAATGTTCACTAAAGAAACTTGAATGATAGGTTTGAGGGAGAAATCAATAGGAAATTATTGAGCAAACCCAGTAAGTAAATTTTCAAAACATATATGGAGAACTGAAATTCAAGAACAAAATAATTTTAATGAAAGATTTTTCTATATTATTTTAATTATTAGTAATTATTTATTATTAAAATTTAGTGAGATCCTTGCGCTTGATGCTTGCTGCAAAGATATTTTATGTCAGGTTCCAATTTAGTTAACTCCAGTCCCAAGTCTACCCGTTTTGTTATATCCAGCCGATTTCTTCCATTTTCGAATTTCCCCCTTAACAATCGAATTGTCCCCCTGTGGGGCGTGGGCCCCACGTTGGGAAACACTGGTCTAAACGAAATGTGTAAGGAACATAACATCAAAATTAGCACAAGTAAAACAGAGGTAATGACTATAACTAAAGAAGAAAAAAATAACAATTCACATAAACGAACATCCCTTGTAACAAGGAAAGAGTTTCAAGTACCTAGGAAGTATAATATCATCAAATAACAAATCTAAAGACGAGATCGAATATAGATGCAATAAGGCAAACCAACTCCAACTCATTGGACAAATGGCACCAATACTAAAGAACAAACATGTATCAATATCTACTAAGAAAGCACTTTACAACACCATCTTCCTAACAACTCTATGTTACCAATGCCAAACCTGGACAATGACAGAAATTGAGAAAATAAAAATCGCAACAGAATTTCTCTAATCGGTTTACGGTTTTCACTTGTTTCTTGCAGGACTTGGTCATTGGTTTTTCTATCTGACCATAGTATTCTTTGCATTTTCATCGGAAATCACATTTCCACAGCCATCAGATGTTTGATGCTTGTCTGCTCATTGTCCATGCTTCACATCCATACAAAAGCACAGGTTCTATGTAGTAACACCCTTTTTCTCTTTGCAAAAGAAAATGCAAATTTTTATTGGTCAGTATGTTTTTAATCTTGCAAAAGGCTGCCTTTGTCATGGCGATGATTGTTCTAATCTTTTCAAGGCATCTCCCACCAGATGTTATGACTGTTCCGAGATAATTGTAACGATTCACTTGTTTAAGAATATTCCCATTTACTTGTATATTACGTTGTGGTATTTCGTTCTTCCTAGTGACGACCATAATCTGTGTCTTCTTACAATTTAATTATAACACAACTTGTTCATGGTGTGCAACAATCGCATCTACTAAATGCTGTAGATCCTGATTATTGTCTGCAATCAATGCTGTATCGTCCACATATCTAATGTTATTGATATTATTAGTATTAATTCTCCCAATAATGATTCCTTTCATATTGTCAACATTTCTGAAAATATATTCACTGTACATGGAAAAACAGATCTGGAAACATTACACATCCCCGTCTAAAACCTCTCTTAATAGGTTGATATCGACCTACTTCATTATCAATATTTATGGCAGCTTATTGTTTCCAATATATGTTTTTTATGAGTCTAAGATCTTTCCCATCAATTTATAGATCTGTAAGCATCTTCATTATGTTGATATATCTTACTTTATCGAAAGCCTTTGTGTAGTCAATAAAGCAAAGATATAAGTCTGTATTTACTTCTATCATCATCATCATCATCATTATCATCATCATCATCATCATCACCATCATCGTCATCATCATCATCATCTTCCATTTCTGCCGTCAAGCGTCGTGGGAAGGAATAATTTGAATTCCAGCGCCCGGTGGGCGGCACTGGATAGTGTCATTCCGTGTGGTTGTATAATGTCTTTGATGTCGTCAATCCATTTTCTTCCTTCTTGGACGTCCTCTTGGTCTCGTCGCAGATGACCTTTGATGTAAGGCCAGTGATGGTAGTTGCTAGTGTTGCATTCTAACGACATGGCCAAACCACTTGATCGTCTGTCTTTCAATAAATGTAGCACAAGGTGGTGATCCCACAGTCTGTCTGATAATAGCATTTCTTACTCGGTCTCGGATTGTTATGTTGACAACTCTCATCAGGCATCTCATCTCGCAGGTATTGATTTTGCGAAAGTGTGATTTGAATAAAGTCCAGGTTTGAGATTGGTAGCATAAGGTTGGTGTGAATATGCTGTTTATTATCAGTTGATTTGCGGACATGGGTATGTTTGGATGTTTCAGTAAGGTTGATAGTTGATATGAAAGTGCACTAGCTTTTTGACATATGATTTCGATTTCTCTGTCAAATCTGCCATCTTCTGGGATCATACTTCCAAGATAATTGAATTCTTTAACTTGTTTCATAGTTGTGCTATTTATCTGTATACTTAGGGGACCCGGCGATCTGCTAACTTGCATTACTTTGGTTTGGCCTGTGTTTACTTCTATAGAAAGTTCAATTAATGTTCTCAACATATACACAGCATTTACTGCACCCTTTCTTTCTACAAACCCACATTGTTCGTCTCCTATTTCGGGTTTTATTTTCTTCCTAACTCATTGCATGATAATTCTTAGCAAAATCTTTGTGATGGGGCTCATTATACTAATTGTTCGATGTTGATTACGTTCCAAGGTTCCTGATTTCTTCTGGATTGCATACACATACATGCTCACAGGCGGTCTCCCTGGCTAAGAGGTTAACGTCGTTCTCCGTAATCCCGTATATCTGGGTGAAGAACACAGCTGCGCGAAATTCGGCAGAGGATCGCGTCTCGTTGGTTACTTACGGGGTATGTGAGCCGGTCGCTCAGAAAGCAATGACAAACTACTGAGCGTAATCTTGCAAAGAACATCAACAACAGCTGAAAAATTCTGCTGTTGACTGCAACGTCCTGTAAGGGATATGCACCTTTAAAAAAGAAAAAAAAATGTGCTCACATACACAGGTGTGTACTTAAATGTACAATCAGAGGTATACATACACGCACACACAAATATACATACAGATATACGATAAAGATAAGTGTTCGTTAGTCAAATAATATAATGAAATGAGTTAAAGCTGTGGAATTATAAACAATATAAAAACGCGAAACGTGGGGCAGCTGTACAATATACAATTGTTCTCCGTAATTGTAATTTATTTATCTGCCGTAAACTTCGTGTTTTATACTTTTGAGGTGTTGGAAAACATCGTAGAGACTGATCATTGGGAGGAGCAGAGCGAGAGAAATGATGCTGGATGGACTTAGACAATGGCACTTAGAATTATCATCAGTTGATTAGATCCAGAATTCAAAGGACCGAGATCTGTTGAGAGACGCGAACATACAACACACACGAGCGCGCGCGCATGCACACACACACACACCACGCACGCACGCACGCACTTATTTATACACATATTATATATGTATGTTGCATGTCCTGTGCATGATGTTGCGATAAACCAAAAGTTCCATTGCTTTCTGAATGAGAAGTCAACGTTTGGGTCCAACTGACTGGTATAGGTAATAAACCCGCCAACAGCGAACGGAAAACATACAAATGAGTGCTTTTATCCTTTAGGTCACGCTGATCTCTCTCTCTCTCTCTCTCTCTCTCTCTCTCTCTCTCTCTCTCTCTCTCTCTCTCTCTCTCTCTCTCTCTCTCTCTCTCTCTCTCTATCTATCTCTCTCTCTCTCTCTCTCTCTCTCTCTCACACACACATACATATATCCAGCCTCATATCCTTTTCTCCTTATGGTGTTTTTGTTAAAAAGTGATCTTACAGTATTCATACGACATGCTACTGTTGTCTGCCACAATCATCATTGAGTACCAGGTCTATTGCAGAACGCCGCTCTCATCATGGCCGTCCTAAAAGACTCGATCCATGTCTCATTCCCCAGCAGCAAGCTTTTTCAACACTGAAGGTGGGTGGTATCGACACAGCACAATGTCTGCTCTTCCTTCTTTTTCCTTCTTTGCCGGGGACTCTTGCCAAAGTACTTGCGATCATGTCACTGTATATTCAATAATAAAAGTGCGCTGCTCCTCGATTCTCGCATGGTACAGGAAGTCAGCTCGAATCGATCCGCGTTTAACAGGGAGTACACACGGCAGTCATTTTCCTATCTGGATGTTTCCTAGATGTTCACCCACACAGTCCACGAAAATACAGTTCATCACCGACGGCAGTCACACAGTCCACGAAAATACAGTTCATCACCGACGGCAGTGGCAGTCAACCAGAAGCACAGCAGCCACGCATTTCTGCATAAGGCAAAAACCGGTCAACTCTGGGACATAGCCACCTGCCATCGCTCTGAACATGCCCATAAGGGAAGAAAAGAATAACAACACTGTAGCCTACCACGCATGTCGTAAAAGGCGACTAAGGAGGTTTGATGGTTCCGTCGCCCTGCTACTGAGTGAGTGCGTGGCGCGACACTGTGAGCTGTGAGTTTCGTGTGAAGTGCTTTTGAATCTGCCCAGGTTTTTTTTTTTTTTTGGAACATGACTGCATCTGCATGTTCAGAGCGATGGCAGGTGGCTATGTCCCAGAGTTGACCGGTTTTTGCCTTTTGCAGAAATGCGTGGCTGCTGTGCTTCTGGTTGACTGCCACTGCCGTCGGTGATGAACTGTATTTTCGTGGACTGTGTGGGTGAACATCTAGGAAACATCCAGATAGGAAAATGACTGCCGATTCCATCAGAGGTGAATTGGGTGTTTCGTGGGGGACTGGTGTGTTGACATTCTGGCGGCGGCATTATGCACAGTGTATCTGTGCAGGCTGTTGTTTGTCGAGACTCCTGTCTTTTCCACTTTTCACATTGGGCAGTGGGGAGCGTTTTTTGTGATATTCACTGGCACAGGAACGGAGCATAATGGGGATGACCTGTTGCTGTGAAGTTGGAACTGTGAGTAACTAACTAACTAACTAACTAACTAACTAACTAATGTTAGGTTACTTCCAATACTGTACTTCCGGATTACATCTGGATACCTGCCGCAGTCTTTAAGCCTTAGAGTCTAAGGTTTACCGCCGAAGAATTAAGAGGAGGAGTAGAAGAAGCAGATCGTGAAACCAATTGGGGTGGCTAGTAACGTTTACAAACACAATGTTTCGTTTCCCATTTTCTCAGGAACACAATTAGAAAGAGCTACAGAAATACAAACTGATCTGTACGTATGTTTCATAGACTACACAAAAGCATTTGAAAATGTGAAACCTGAGGATATAATACAGTTATGAAGCAACTGAACATTGAAGGCAAAGACCTGAAAATAATAAAGAATATATATTGGCAACAAACAGCAGCCTTCACAATCAACAACTTGATAGGAACATTTCAGTGTATACGTGTATAAAGAAGGGCACCGAACAAGCTTGTGTAATGTTTCATGATTTGTTCTCATTGTAGTATGAACATATCAGATATACAGAAAATATGTCAAGAGAGGGTCAACCAGAGAGACGAATGGAGACAGATTGTATCTGCAGCAAAGAACCTCAATGGCACGGAACGCTGAAGAAGAAGAAGAAGAAGAAGAAGAAGAAGAAGAAGAAGAAGAAGAAGAAGAAGAAGAAGAAGAAGAAGAAGAAGAAGAAGAAGAAGAAGAAGAAGAAGAAGAAGAGTGTCAGGAATCCTGGTTAGTAGACATAATATAAATAACTTACGTTATGCTGATGAAACGTCTTGATAACAGCAAGTCATAAGGAACTACAGAAAACAGGCTCCCTAAACGAATTTTTACGGCAGGCTGCGTTGTGGTAAATGCTCCCAAGGCGACCAGAGAAACGCTTTAAAGACACTCGGAAAATCTCACTGCAAGCTTCTGGAATTCATATTGACACCTGGAAAACTGCTGCCATGCCATGGTATTTATCATGGAGTTTATTATGCGACTGCTATGCTAGGTAGCTATGAGGCGTCTGCCTTGGTAAGGAGCGTCTGGTTGTAAGCGCTCTTCACATAGCACGCTTGTTATAGCTCGTTGTTGGTGAATTAGAATAATACTATCGTCCATGGCTGAACGTGCGTGCTTTAATGATTCTGCTGTAAGCTCGTTGAAGATTACCCAAGACGGGATTGTATGTCGGGTGCTGTACTTATCTTTCCCAGCACTCGAACTGATAACTGGACTTTTCCACGGCCAAGCCAAGAAGACATTTGTTACTGCCGTGGTCATGTAATTGGGTCAGCACCTTTCTGATTAGCGACTCTGTATTCTTTTCGCTAGACTCATTTCCAATCATTGTCCTAAGTTAAGTTTAAGTTCTTGCACAGGACTATTCATAACAACTCGTAAACTGGAGTGAACTCAACGTGTCTGGAATAACAACACACAACTCCGTTTTCATTTTATATTGACTCCAAGCATGGAACACAATGTACATCTCACAAATACATGACTAGAGTCTACACAATGAATACACATTTACTAATAAAAATAGGGGCTCATTCTTTGGCCATTCTACTAGACTCAGAACCCGATCAAAACCTGACCGTGGTTCGAGCTCAACTAACTGCGCGCTGGGGACGCTGTCTTCTCCTCTGCAGCCGCGCCTCGCAATTTTCATGCAAGGCGAGATTCTTGAACTTCTCATCTTCACGCTGGGGTGCGTGAAGCTGTAGCCTATTTGCACCGAGCGGCCCATGACCTAACTTGGTCTATGGCACGCCAAAGACCGACATTCGTAGCGTACATCATTACGCATGGGTGCAGTAGTCACTTGTGAAGCAACCAGGACTGCAGGAGCTGTAAAGAACAGGCTGGACAGAAACACCATTGCAGGAGATCCTTCTCGTCAAGCATTCTTTGCCCACATTCTCAAAGAACATTTCGAGCCAAAATAGCCTTATCAGCCATCTTAGAACTCATGGCTGCATACATTCAACCCCACTGGTTGAAATGAATGGTCATCATCATTCTTGATGGACAAACAACAGTATGGTTGACTCCAATAGCCTTTGTCTAAAAGACAGACTCTGCAAGGCAGCAGGGGGAAGAGGTTATATATGGTGCCTCTTACCCGCCGATGACCACGTAAAGAGTTTTGAGGTATTTTATAGAGAGAGCTGCCCCACAACTAACTCGTCTCCCCTCAGTGACCACCACTAGTGTTGGTACATGGCTGCTTATTCAACATATTCACAGCTAACCCATAGCCAAAATGTCTAGAGGCCACTACACAATCTACCACCCGGTGGACGCGCCTAGTAGTAGAGGACACGCTAGACAGGACTGACTGACAGACATAATGAACGGACATGACTGACAGCACATACAGTCATACAGAACAGTCAGTCATACCAGGCAGACAGACAAACTCAGAGAGAGAGAGAGAGAGAGAGAGAGAGAGAGAGAGAGAGAGAGAGAGAGAGAGAGCAGAGACACAGGGACGACAGACAGGAGAGGCAGACATAGAGACCAACATATAGATATATGAGACTTACAGACAGGTATAACTGACACAGACAGTTATGACTTGTTAAAGAATATTCCCATTTACTTGTATATTACATTGTGGTACTTACTTCTTCCTAGTGACGATGATAATTTGTAACTTCTTACAATTTAATTCCAACCCGCGTTGTTCACTGTGTGCAACAAACGCATCTACTAAATGTTGAAGACCCTGCTCATTGTCTACAGTTGATACTGTATCATCCGCAATTATAATTATTATGTCCCCCAATGATGACTCCTGTAATATTTTCCACATGTCTGAAAATATTTTCACGGTAAAGGGAAAAAATACGATCTGGAAACATTACACATCCCTGTCTAACACCTCTCTTAATAGGCTGATATTAATCTCTACTTCATTATCAATCCCCATGGCAGCTTGGTGTTTCCAATATATGTTTTTTTTTAAACAATTCTAAGGTCTTTCACATCAATTTGTACATCTGCAAGCATCTTTATTATATTGACATGCATTACTTTATTGAACGCCTTTGGGTAGTCAATAAAGCATAGATGTGGGTTTTTGTTTACTTCTATAGAACATTCAATTAACATTCTCAGCGTATATACAGCATTTACTGAACCCTTGCCTTCTACAAACTCATATTGTTCTTCTTACATTTGTATATCTATTATAATTGCTACCTCTGGCAGTTTTTTTTCTCTCCACCAGAATTGATTATGCTATATATTCCTCGAAGTTATAATGCCCTCTGATCTCACATATAGTAGTAGTAGGCCTCTTTCAGTCCTGTAAGACTCTAGAGTTGTGCCGTTGGGGAGGCTCCTCTCAGCGCAGCTGCTAACTGCAGAGTCCAATGCGAGAGTGACAATCTCTGTCACAGTTTCCGAATCTGTAAGACGAGGCAGGTACCGCAGTGAGTGACTGCATTTTATGCCTGTGCCTCCTATCCTCAGTTTGTTGGATCAGATTGCGCTCAAAGAGCACCAGTCCGTTTCATACTTCTCTTTTCCGGGAACATTTGTCTATTGCAACTCTCTCCTACGTGTCTGGATCTATGCCGAGGGTTTTCATATCTTGTTTACACACATCCTTGTATCGCATTTGGAGTCTTCCAGTTGGCCTCTTCCCTGTGGCTAGTTCTTCATACAGGAGATCTTTGAGAATAAGTTCATCCTCCATTCTAGATACGTGGCCCAGCCACCGGAGGCGTCTCTGCTTGAGGAGGGAGTGCACTGTGGTAATATCCGCTATTTCAAGCACATGTTTGTTTGTGATATGGTCTTTCCACGATATGCCCAAGAGACGTCTCAGACATCTCATGTGGAAACACTTCAACTTTCTTTCCTGTCGTGAGTACAACGTCCAGGATTCAGACCAAATCAAGACAGCTTGCTTGATGCCCTCGTACATTCCTCTTATATTTCCAGTGTCTGCACAAGTTTGAATTTGTGCAGAGAGCTGTAGCTAGTAACTGTTCGCACATTTTCTTCTGTTGTACTCTATTTCTGGCCATTCGCAGTGCTTGCAATGTTTTCTTTGATGGTGATTTTATACACTGAGAATGAGTGTCTATCTCCAGGATTGGGAGCATCTCTTCAGAGAATGCTTCAAACAAGTCGGCTGACTTTGGTTGATGGTAGACAGTCACAATTGTTTAGTCACATTATGAGAAGAAATAAATTGGAGAACTTGGTGACAACTGACAAGATCGAGGGGAAGAGAACAAGGGGATGGCAGAGAAGTAAATACATGGATGGCTTGGCCAGATGGCATTGTCGAGACAGGAACACGGAGCTGATCCACGACTCTGGTGATCGAGTGAGATGGCAAAACATGACCGCCCACGCTTATCGGCATAGCACATGATGATAATTATGGTAAAGGTAGCCTTTTGCAAAACGAAAACCACATCACTAATAAAGAGCTATAAAGTGAAGTGAGAAAAAGAGTGTTCAAGTGTTTTATAGAACCTCTACTTTTGTGTGCATGTGAAATATAGACCAGAAAATAAGCAAACAAGCTGAGAAACACATATTGGCAGTGTAAGCGTGGTTTATGAGGCAAAAGCAAAGAATACCATGGACAGACAAATCAATGAGCAAGTTTTACCACACACACACACACACACACAAAACCACAAATTAATTAGACATAGACAGTCAAGAATTTTTGGGCACATTATGAGGAGAAATAAAGTAGAAAAATTAGTCACAACTGGCAAAATTGATGGGACAATAGCAAGGGAAAGGCAGAGAGATGAGCATCAGGATGGCTTGGCCAAATGTGTCATGACTGGGACAAGAGCTCACGCCTGATTCAAGTCTCTGGTGGCCGTGTGAGTTGATGAACCATGACCACCCATGCTTATTGACAAGACACATGATGATGATGGTGGTCATTGAAAATCATGGAAGTGAATTGCCGCCACACTTGCAGTCTCATAACATCCAAAGTTGCAGTTCTTGGCAGACATCACAACAGTGTAGATAGATCATTGTTGATTGCTTCCTCCACTAGCCAGACTACTGTCCCAGATGGCATAAAGAAACTATATACTCTAGAATCATAGTTGAAGATTCTAACATTGAATCATGGTTGATTTCTTCCTCCACTAACCAGACTAGTGTAACTGATGGCTTTATGAAACCTTATACTCTAGAATCATGGTTGATTGCTTCCTCCACCAGCCAGACTACTGTCCCAAATGTCTTTAAGAAACTGTATACTTAAACATTGAATGATGGCTGTTGATTCTAACATTGAATGATGGTTACATATTTTAAAATAGAATCATGGTTGAAGATTCTAACATTGAATGATGATTAAAGATTCTAAAATAGAATCATGGTTGAAGATTATTACACTGAATTATTGATTCTTCCTCCTGTAGCCTGACTGTAGATGACATATATAAACTAATATTCTACCACTGAATCATCGTTGATGCTTCCTCCGCTTGCTGAACAAGTCTCCAAGACGGCATTAATAAACTATACACTTTAACATAATATTATTCAGATTTCTTGATATGTTATAAACCAAAAGGATCACACATTCCAAATATTTAACAAGCCATAACAATTAGAAATTTAATATATTATAATCATATATACATGATAGCAAAATGTGCATAAATGTCCCAAGAAGCTATATTTCAATATTTTCAAGGAAAATAACACCCTTATCCAGTATATTAGAAATATCAAAACAAGACAGTTATTACTAACTTAATAACCCTATTCCATATTGGAACAGACTGAACATCTACAAAGACGATGAAATTGATTCCATCATTAATGTGCACATGTGGACAAGAAGAACAAACAGTTCAACCAATCCTTCAAGAATGCCAGATGCTTCTTCAACTGTGGACTGAACATTGATGATACAGAGCTACACACCATCATAAAGTCATTTGGGAGTCTCAAAGAGCTCTTAAAAGCGTTCTACATGAAAACATTGGGATACGAAGTGAGATGGTGACCCAGGAAGAGTTGGATAGATGGAGTGAAAGAGACATTGATAAAATCAAATATGGCATTAGAACAAGCAACAAGACAAGCGAAACACACAAAATTATATCTGCGTCCTCTCTGCAATACATCACGGCAAAAGCAGGAGAAATGAAGAAGATGAAGGAGATCTCAGTTACAACTACATACACCCAAAGAACCAGGTCGCCATCAAGACCAACCTGCCCTATAAAGAGGCTAGGAGGCAGTACGAGGTAACCAACCGACTCATAAAAAGTGACAAAGCACAACTGGAAGGCCAAATGAAGGACCTCCGATCAAAGTTCCGAAGTAGGGAGGGAGAAAGAGACAAGACACAAGAAACACAGATAACAGCCGTCCAGCTCATCCTGGACGAAATGAAGCAAGTCTAGCAGAAGATTGAGCAGGATGTCGCTCGAATGGTTTACAATCAAGACGGAGACAGAAGAAACTCAAAAATCACAGACGAAAGAGAAAAGACAGAAGAAACTCTCAAGCAGATACATGAAGAAAGAGCACAAATAAAATCACTGGATGAACTGAAGTAAGTACAGCAGAAGATTTAGCCGGATGTCGCTCGGATGGATGCTATTCAGGGTGAGAATGAAGAAAAGCTATCAAAAATACATCAAGCGAGAGACAAGACAGAAGCAACTCTTGAACGGATAGTAGAGCTACTCAAGGCCGAGACCAAGCCAGAAGATGCAAGAACATAAGCAGAAGAAGCAGCAACAGATGAAGAAAGATATCGCTCACCACATGATCGGACTGGCGAACACCGAGAAAATTCAAAGGCAACCCAAGACGAGGAAACAGGAGGAACACCAGAAGAGACGACAACTAGTAAAGATCCCTGAATGAAATAGCACCATATGACGGGGTGGGCACACAACAACT
>OY992893.1:27948492-28035992 GCA_963921405.1 Cepaea hortensis
CCACGGACTCTGTTATTCCCTACGTCCATCGTTTACGTGGTCGGCCTCTTCCTCTGCTTCCCTCTGGTCTGTATATCATTGCTTGTTGTGGTATACTGTTGGTTGGTAACCTACTTGCATGGCCACACCATTTGACTTGCTGCTTTCTAATAAAATCTAGTGCTGCTTTAACCTCCACTTTAGTCCTGATTTCTTCATTTCTGATCTTATCTCTTCTTGATACATTGAGTAATCTTCTCGGGAATCTCATTTCTGTTGTTGTGATTTTTCTGCTCTGTTTCTGTCATTGTCCAGGTTGGCATTGGTAACATAGAGTTGGTATCCATATATCCAGAACATACCCCTATTGCTAATTTCAAGAGTTGACCATGTTCATGTTGTCCAGATTCAAAGGCCGACAATGTTCATATTGTCAAGATTCAACATCTGACATTGTTCATGTTGTCGAAATTCCAGAGTTGACATTGTTCATGTTGTCTATATTCAAGAGCTGACAATGTTCATGTTGCTAGATTCAAGAGCTGACAATGTTCATGTCCTTTCTCATGAAATCAATGACAAATAAACATGAGGACAGGATTCAGCAGATGTTTAGTTTAGTTTAGTCGACGGATCAACATCACGGCACACGGTGTAACCCATAAGTGTTGCGTTCTATTCCTAACTCAAGCCTGAGACCGGAGAATCTCAGCTCAGTGCACGAACGCTGTAGCACCGCGAGAATCCTGAAATACTTTGGGTAGATTTTCGACTTGAAATTCTGCTTGGGCAGCGCCGTTAGGCTACTCTTTTTCGATGCCCAACTGCCAAGGGATGTTTTTTAACATTGGGAAATTTTGTTACTAGAAGTCCACGTGAAAAAATCCCGATCCTCACCGGGGCTCGAACCCGAGACCTCCAGCACTCGAAGAGGACACCATACCTCAAGAACTCAGCCAATAGCAGCCCCTCAGCAGATGTATGTACTAGAATGGTCAATACATCTGTCTGGCCAGATCATCCTGCCTTGTAGTTGACCTACCAAATTCTGGGCGTTGCCTGGAAATTGGAGGGCAAAAAATATCTGATTGAGGTCCGCACTGCAAACATTGTAAAGATGGATCCCTTTCATCATTGATCGATGAGTCGGCAACTCCACGATGACGAAAATAGAGTATTTTGATTAGGCTACGGTTTCATCGAAACAACAGGAAAAAAACAAATCATTCCATTATCTATAGAGGACACATATATTCCCAACGAGAAAAACAATCTATTTCCTATAGAATCATTTTGCAGACTCCATTTACGAAAAAAAAAAAAAAATCTCTGAGGACTTCACAACCCTTTCATGGATAAAGGCCATTAAGTCATGCTTCCCAAAATGGTAATCGGTAGTAGATTACTGCCGATATGGCCATTGTGGTCCATTGTGCTCAAAGGATACTGATACTGTACTCAATTGACGTCCATACCACTGGGGTTTCCTGACATCGGAGAAGTCAATATGAACATGACAATTCAGCTCCTCATTCATTATGAAGGCGAATTTCTTCATCATGAAACGATGATTTTGACTCTCCAAAATGACAAAAATCAGCAAATATGATGATGCCCCATTGTAGACCAACAAACGATGATACTTTATGCAATTGACGTCAATATAACTGAGGTTTCTTGACATCGGAGAAGTCCATATGTTTAATTAAATCCTACTGTTCATTCATTATAAAGTATATAATAGAGTATATTTTTATTTGTTGCGCATCCCTTACGGGACGTTGCAGTCAACACCGGCATTTTTCAGATGCTGTTGATGTACTAGGCAAGTGTTACGTTCAGTAGTTTGCCATTGCTTTCTGAACGACCGGCTCCCATACCAGCACGTTATAACACAACGTAACATGGTCTGCTGCACATATGGTCGCAGCTGAGCTTCGAACGCCTGGTACCCGGCTAGTATTCCTGACGTCTCTTTGATCGCTCGCATTATTACTTCGCTATATAGGGAGAAGAGGTCTGGTGACAAGACACAGTCCTGTCGTACTCCTAGCTTTATCTGTTCGCAGCTACCCTCTTTATTTCTCATTTTAATTGCTGCTACTTGGTTGCAGTAAATATTCTTTATTATTCTTAAATCTTTCCCATCAATGTTGATATCTTCCGACATATAATAACAAATCATACAATTCAACTGCGAATGCATTTCCCTAGTTGCTTATTGCTTAAAACATATTTAAAAGATCATAATAACATGATAGTAATGCCTTAATTGATCAGTACACTTAATAATTATGTTCAAGCATTCTGCGGAATTACAAGATATCTAAAATAAAAACACTTATATAATCGTTGAGTAAGGGACATAAAAAAATCAGAAATTTTTACAAGGGAAATTACTTTAGTTCAAAAAAAAATAATTCTATATTAGACATGATATTATTATCTGATAATGAAGTTCTTCACTATATTTGGCAAACATGAAAATTAATGTTTAAGTAGAATTTGTTAAAAATCAATTTAACACTTACAGACTTCTTATAAAATCTGTTTTCAATTTTTAATTACTTACATTTTATAATTCACGGTTTATCTATATACTGATTTTATAAATTTATATATGTATACTTTCAATGTAGGAACGTTACTCATTTCTTAACAGTCCCCCAATATGGGGAAAGAACATTTTTTTACTGGCCTCCTAGGGCCACAAATAGTGTACAGGAAATTAACCACGCACATCCCTCTCTTATCCTCTAAACAAGTACTGGAGACTTGTGGTCATAGACCATAACTCTAGGAAGGGAAAATCCCAACTGCACCTCCCCGCGGTAGAGGATGGAAACGCACCATGTGTGGCTAACGTAGCCCTGGGGACCGAGTATCCACCGCAATAAGTGGACAACTCTGCAGCTGAGCAGAGCAGGGCACTCACTTGTCCTGACAGTCGGAAATGGCTGACAAAGGCAGAGGTAAAAGACCACCATGTGAATGTGGAAGGCAAGGGGAACCAACCACACTATCTTCCAAGACTTCGTGGCAAACCCCATTTCAGAGTTAGTGAACGACGTTAATGACTGTCTTAGGACAGCCTCGTCCGGTAGGGACAGTCATGAGCCACAGGTGACACCAGACCGTCATCCAGCTACTGATGGCAAGATCATAACTAAAATAAATAAATTTAGAGTAAGAACATGGAATGTTAGGACATTAAATGAGTTAGGAAATTTGAACAATGTTCTAAGAGAGATGGATAGCATGAAAATGAATATACTAGGCGTAAGTGAGATGAGATGGAATGGATCGGGCAAAATTATAGCTGACAACCACACAATAATTTATTCTGGAGGGGATACACATGAAAGAGGTGTAGGAATAATTTTTGACGAAGAAACAGCCAATTCAGTTAATGGATACTGGTGTATTTCAGATAGAGTTATTATTGTCAAAATCAAAGGTAAACCAATAGATATAAATATTATACAAGTATATGCACCAACAACAAGCAATAGTGATGAAGAAATACAACACTTTTACGACGAAATAGAAATGGTGATGGCTCAAACTGGATCACAAGAAATAAAATAATACTTGGAAATTTTAATGTGAAAGTAGGAAAAGGAAAAATGGAGGATGTAGTGGGGTATTTAATAATGAAGGGCCGCCAATTTTGAAGATGGAGGTTCGAAATGTTCTTAAGCATATGAAAGCTGGCAAGGCCTCCGGTGCAGATAACATCACAACAGAAATGATTAAAGCTTTAGTAGAATTTGGACTAGATCAAGTCACCAGACTGCTGAACACATTATATGACACTGGTGATATACCTTCTGAATTATGTAACTCTATATTTATTGCAATCCCAAAGAAATCAGGAACCTTGGAATGTGATCAACATTGAATAATTAGTATAATGAGCCACATCACAAAGATTTTGCTACGAATTATCATGCAAAGAGTGAGGAAGAAAATACAACCTGAAATAGGGGAAGAACAATGTGGGTTTGTAGAAGGAAAGCGTACAGTAAATGCTGTGTATATGCTGCGAACAGTTATTGAACGCGCTATAGAAGTAAACAAGGATATTCACCTTTGCTTTATTGACTACACAAAGGCTTTTGATAGAGTTAGACATGTCAAAATGGTAGATATGCTTTCAGATCTACAAATTGATGGGAAAGACATTAGACTTATAAAACACATATATTGGAAACAACAAGCTGCAATAAGGATTGATAATGAAGTGGGACAATATCAACCTATTAAGAGAGGTGTTAGGCAGGGATGTGTAATGTCTCCAGATCTTTTTTCCCTATACAGTGAAAATATCTTCAGGAATGTAGAAGATATAAATGGAATCAGCATTGGAGGACGAAACATCAATAACATTAGATATGCAGATTATACAGTATTGATTGCAGACAATGAACAAGATCTACAACAATTAGTAGACGCAGTTGTTGTACACAGTGAGCAGCTGGGGTTGGAATTAAATTGTAAGAAGACACAGGTTATGGTCGTCACTAGGAAGAACGAAGTACCACAATGTAATATACAAGTAAATGGGAATACTCTTCAACAAGTGAATCGATACAATTATCTCGGAACAGTCATAACATCTGATGGGAGATGCCTTGAAGAGATTAGAACAAGAATCGCCATGACGAAAGTAGCCTTTAGCAAGATGAAAATCATTCTGACCAATATAAAGATGTCAATTGAAACGAGAAAACGAGTGTTGAGGGGATACATCGAGCCTGTTCTTTTGTATGGATGTGAAACTTGGACAATGTGCAGTCAAGCTGAAAAACATCTGGTGGCTGCAGAAATGTGGTTTCTGAGGACAATGCAAAGAATGCCATGGACAGACAGAAAAACCAATGACCAAGTACTACAGGAGGCAAATGGAAATCGTAAATTGATTAGAGAAATTAGACGAAGACAGTCAACATTTTTTGGACATGTTATGAAAAGAAATGGATTGGAGAACTTAGCAATCTGGCAAGATCGAAGGGAACAGACCAAGTGGAAGACCGAGAGGAAAATACCTGGATGGCTTGGCCACGTGGCATGGACGAGACAGGAACACTGAGCTGATCCACGACGCTGGTGATCGAGTGAAATGGCGAGTCATGACCGCCCATGCTTTCCGGCATGGCACATGATTGATTGATTGAGTGGGGTATTATAGTTTAGGTACAAGGAATGAAAGAGGAGAAAAACTAATAGAATGGGCAATTATCAATGATATGATAATTGGAAACACATGGTTTAATCACCATAATATACGAGAATACAGTATACTCATGGAAAAGCCCTGATAAGAAAATAAGCTACCAAATTGACTGCATACTAATTAATAAAAGATTTAGAAATGCTTTAATTAATGTAAAGACAGTGGCCTGGTGCAGACTGAAATAGTGATCATGTACCACACCACTATGAGGACAAATAAAAGTAAAATTAAGTAGAGGGAAAAATGATTAGGAACGTGAGACTTAATAAAGAGGTTCTGAAAGTCCATAAAGAAATTTAATAACAATACAGAGTGACTATGAAAAATATTTACAGTTCAATAGCATTGCCAAAATGCAGAGTATAAATAAACAATTGGAAATGTTAAGGGATTTCATTCATCAAACTCGCAAATAAATATTACCGGAGAGAAGCCAGATAGCTAAGAAAAAAAATGAATGAATGAAGAAATCTTAATTCTGATGGACAAAAGAAAACAGAGTAAAAAATGACAAACAAGAATATGCTAAAATAAATAAAGAAATAAAAGATAAATGTGTGAAGGCAAGAGAAAGTTGGTTAAACAAGCAGTGCAAACAAAAATGAATTAAATTCCATTAAAGACAGACACAAAATATGCACAGACAAATCAATGAGCTCACGGGAAGAAAAATAAGAATAATAAATACAGGGTGTTTGAAATTAAAAACAGGAAAGATTTTATTGGAGGAAGGTGCTATAATGAAGCGGTGGAATGAGTATATCAGAGAATTATATGACGGAGATAAGGAAGAATTAATAGAAGAAAGTAACTTAGAAGGTCCACCTATTCTAACAGAAGATGACGATGACACTGTAAAACATATGAAGAAAGGAAAAATAGTTGGGCCAGATGAAATTACAATAGAAGAATTAGAAGTATTGGGACAATTTGGAGTAGTTATATATAAACCAAAATGTTGAATGATATTTACAGGAGTGGATATTTACCCATTGATATGCTGAAATTTGTGGCCGTATCAGCTTCTGCACTAAAAGGTGAACTGAGAATATTGAACTATGGCTCTAATTTCTTGACATCTTGTAATCTCCATCCAAATTCTTCAATCAATGCATCTAATTGGGCTTTGTATTTTTCAGTTACTTCACAGAAATGGTTTCTTGTTTCAGCAAAGGGAAGTGATAAAATCTTTTTTCACTTGCTTGTCTGGAGAACGGTGAGAGTTTTGCCTGAAATGATTTTACATACATATAATTCATGTGCAAACACACCATTACCCTGAAGTTTGACATTCAGTTCATTTAACTTTTCCATAATTTCAATGGCAAACATAAAGTCTAACTGCTACTCTTTATTTACAATGTTAGTATTAAAGTCACATGCAATGCCCTTCATCTCTATGAACATCACTATTTCTTCTCAACACCTTGCCGAGACTCAGCCATCGAACATTGGTGTGGTTCGGACATCGGAATGTTCAGTTTCCAAATCGTCAAGTAATGACTTGAACTGTCTGTGATTAAGTCGTCTTGATCTGATGAGGTTGATGACACTGATAACTGGGTCAATAACATGCTTGATATTCAAAACAGTTTACACAGACTTTCTTGATGAATACAAGACCTACATTTTTTCCAGTCAAAGCACGAGTTCCGTCAATTGTAACATTTGCCATCTTGTTCCAAACCACACCCAGTTCTTTCAATACAGTTAGTAACAGCATTGAATATATCATGGCCTGTGGTTGTGTCTTTGAGTGACTCAATACTCAGTAACTTTTCAGTGAGTTTGAAAGAAGTGTTTACTCCACGTATAAATATCAATAATTGGGCAGTATCATGTACATCGGTACTCTCATCCAATGCAAGAGAGTACCACAAAATATTTTTACTTGCATCTTGAAGTTTATGCATCAAATTGTCACTGATCTTGTCAACACGTCTGACCACAGATCTCCTTGATAAAGTAATATTGTAAAATCTGTTTGTGTGTGTGTGTTTTTTTTTTTTTTTTTTTTTTTTGTTGGTGTGTTCTGGACACATAATGTTTGCTGTATCTAGCAAACATTCCATGATGAACTCGCCATCATAAAATGGCTTGTTCTGTTTTACAATTCTGTGTGACAGCACAAGACTAACTTCAGTTGCAGCATCTTGAATTGAAGAATGTTTAGTGAAAACAGTTTGCTGTTTCTCCAAAGTTTTCAACCAACTCAAGGCATTTCCTTTCTTTCTCTTCGGTCGTTAAATTGTATCCGAAATCGGAATGTTTTGTTTGATAATGTCTTTTTAAATTGTACTCCTTGAAGACAGCCACTGACTCACGACACAACAATCAAAATGATTTGCTACCAACCTTTATAAAACAGTACTTAGTTGTCCATTCATCATTAAAAACACGGCATTCATCTTCAATCTTACGATTGTTATTGACACTCATCATAACGGTTCATGAAATTCTGTAAAATTCAACAAAATAGCTTAAAAACGAATTTAAAATTGTTATTTCTAGATGCCCTCGTGGGCCGCATGAAATCACTTGGCGGGCCGGATGCGGCCCGCGGGCCGTAGTTTGCCCACCCCTGGTCTAAACCAGTGTTTCCCAACCTTTTTTGTGCTATGCTTCACCTAAGCCTTTCTAAAATTCTTATCCCTCCCTCCCCCCCCCGCCCCCCCCCCCCCCCGCCCCCCAAACATACATTATTTTAAATTAATATTCAAAAATTGAAATGTTCACTAAAGAAACTTGAATGATAGGTTTTAGAGAGAAATCAATAGGAAATTATTGAGCAAACCCAGTAAGTAAATTTTCAAAACATATATGGAGAACTGAAATTCAAGAACAAAATAATTTTAATGAAAGGTTTTTCTATATTATTTTAATTATTAGTAATTATTTATTATTTAAATTTAGTGAGATCCTTGCGCTTGATGCTTGCTGCAAAGATATTTTATGTCAGGTTCCAATTTAGTTAACTCCAGTCTCAAGTCTGCCCGTTTTGTTATATCCAGCCGATTTCTTCCATTTTCGAATTCCCCCCTTAACAATCGAATTGCCCCCCTGTGGGGCGTGGGCCCCACGTTGGGAAACACTGGTCTAAACGAAATGTGTAAGGAACATAACATCAAAATTAGCACAAGTAAAACAGAGGTAATGACTATAACTAAAGAAGAAAAAAATAACAATTCACCTAAACGAACATCCCTTGTAACAAGGAAAGAGTTTCAAGTACCAAGGAAGTATAATATCATCAAATAGCAAATCTAAAGACGAGATCGAATATAGATGCAATAAGGCAAACCAACTCCAACGCATTGGACAAATGGCACCAATACTAAAGAACAAACATGTATCAATATCTACTAAGAAAGCACTTTACAACACCATCTTCCTAACAACTCTATGTTACCAATGCCAAACCTGGACAATGACAGAAATTGAGAAAAGAAAAATCGCAACATAATTTCTCTAATCGGTTTACGGTTTTCAGTTGTTTCTTGTAGGACTTGGTCATTGGTTTTTCTGTCTGACCATAGTATTCTTTGCATTTTCATCGGAAATCACATTTCCACAGCCATCAGATGTTTGATGCTTGTCTGCTCATTGTCCACGCTTCACATCCATACAAAAGCACAGGTTCTATGTAGCAACACCCTTTTTCTCTTTGCAAATGGTATCTTTTTATTGGTCAGTATGTTTTTAATCTTGCAAAAGGCTGCCTTTGTCATGGCGATGATTGTTCTAATCTTTTCAAGACATCTCCCATCAGATGTTATGACTGTTCCGAGATAATTGTAACGATTCACTTGTTTAAGAATATTCCCATTTACTTGTATATTACGTTGTGGTATTTCGTTCTTCCTAGTGACGACCATAATCTGTGTCTTCTTACAATTTAATTATAACCCAACTTGTTCATGGTGTGCAACAATCGCATCTACTAAATGCTGTAGATCCTGATTATTGTCTACAATCAATGCTGTATCATCCACATATCTAATGTTATTGATATTATTAGTATTAATTCTCCCAATAATGGTTCCTTTCATATTGTCAACATTTCTGAAAATATATTCACTGTACATGGAAAAACAGATCTGGAAACATTACACATCCCCGTCTAAAACCTCTCTTAATAGGTTGATATCGACCTACTTCATTATCAATATTTATGGCAGCTTATTGTTTCCAATAAATGTTTTTTATGAGTCTAAGATCTTTCCCATCAATTTATAGATCTGTAAGCATCTTCATTATGTTGATATATCTTACTTTATCGAAAGCCTTTGTGTAGTCAATAAAGCAAAGATATAAGTCTGTATTTACTTCTATCATCATCATCATCATCATCATCATCATCATCATCATCATCATCATCATCATCATCATCATCATCATCATCATCATCATCATCATCATCATCATCATCATCATCATCATCATCATCATCATCATCATCATCATCACCATCACCATCACCATCACCATCACCATCACCATCATCATCATCATCATCATCATCATCATCATCATCATCATCACCACCATCGTCATCATCATCATCATCTTCCATTTCTGCCGTCAAGCGACGTGGGGAGGAATAATTTGAATTCCAGCGCCCGGTGGGCGGCACTGGATAGTGTCATTCCGTGTGGTTGTATAATGTCTTTGATGTCGTCAATCCATTTTCTTCCTTCTTGGACGTCCTCTTGGTCTCGTCGCAGATGATCTTTGATGTAAGGCCAGTGATGGTAGTTGTTGGTGTTGCATTCTAACGACATGGCCAAACCACTTGATCTTCTGTCTTTCAATAAATGTAGCACAAGGTGTTGATCCCACAGTCTGTCTGATAACAGAATTTCTTACTCGGTCTCGGATTGTTAAGTTGGCATCTCTCCTCAGGCATCTCATCTTGCAGGTACTGATTTTGCGAAAATGTGATTTGAATAAAGTCCAGGTTTGAGATTGGTAGCATAGGGTTGGTGTGAATTTGTTGTTTATTATCTGTCGTTTTGCGGACATTAGTATATTTGGATGTTTCAGTAAGGGTGATAGTTGATATGTAAGTGCACTAGCTTTTTGACATATGATTTCGATTTCTCTGTCAAATCTGCCATTTTCTGGGATCATACTTCCAAGATATTTGAATTCTTTAACTTGTTTCATAGTTGTGCTATTTATCTGTATACTTAGGGGACCCGGCGATCTGCTAACTTGCATTACTTCGGTTTGGCCTGTGTTTACTTCTATAGAAAGTTCAATTAATGTTCTCAACATATACACAGCATTTACTGCACCCTTTCTTTCTACAAACCCACATTGTTCGTCTCCTATTTCGGGTTTCATTTTCTTCCTAACTCTTTGCATGATAATTCTTAGCAAAATCTTTGTGATGGGGCTCATTATACTAATTGTTCGATGTTGATTACGTTCCAAGGTTCCTGATTTCTTCTGGATTGCATACACATACATGTTCACAGGCGGTCTCCCTGGCTAAGAGGTTAACGTCGTTCTCCGTAATCCCGTATATCTGCGTGAAGAACACAGCTGCGCGAAATTCGGCAGCGGATCGCGTCGCGTTGGTTACTTGCGGGGTATGTGAGCCGATCGCTCAGAAAGCAATGGCAAACTAGGGAAGCAAAGAATAACAACACTGTAGCCTACCACGCATGTCGTAAAAGGCGACTAAGGAGGTTTGATGGTTCCGTCGCCCTGCTACTGAGTGAGTGCGTGGCGCGACAATGTTAGCTGTGAGTTTCGTGTGAAGTGCTTTTGAATCTGCCCAAGGTTTTTTTTTTTTTTTTTTGAACATGACTGCATCTGCATGTTCAGAGCGATGGCAGGTGGCTATGTCCCAGAGTTGACCGGTTTTTGCCTTATGCAGAAATGCGTGGCTGCTGTGCTTCTGGTTGACTGCCACTGCCGTCGGTGATGAACTGTATTTTCGTGGACTGTGTGGGTGAACATCTAGGAAACATCCAGATAGGAAAATGACTGCCGATTCCATCAGAGGTGAATTGGGTGTTTCGTGGGGGACTGGTGTGTTGACATTCTGGCGGCGGCATTATGCACAGTGTATCTGTGCAGGCTGTTGTTTGTCGAGACTCCTGTCTTTTCCACTTTTCACATTGGGCAGTGGGGAGCGTTTTTTGTGATATTCACTGGCACAGGAACGGAGCATAATGGGGATGACCTGTTGCTGTGAAGTTGGAACTGCGACTAACTAACTAACTAACTAACTAATGTTAGGTTACTTCCAATACTGTACTTCCGGATTACATCTGGATACCTGCCGCAGTCTTTAAGCCTTAGAGTCTAAGGTTTACCGCCGAAGAATTAAGAGGAGGAGTAGAAGAAGCAGATCGTGAAACCAATTGGGGTGGCTAGTAACGTTTACAAACACAATGTTTCGTTTCCCATTTTCTCAGGAACACAATTAGAAAGAGCTACAGAAATACAAACTGATCTGTACGTATGTTTCATAGACTACACAAAAGCATTTGAAAATGTGAAACCTGAGGATATAATACAGTTATGAAGCAACTGAACATTGAAGGCAAAGACCTGAAAATAATAAAGAATATATATTGGCAACAAACAGCAGCCTTCACAATCAACAACTTGATAGGAACATTTCAGTGTATACGTGTATAAAGAAGGGCACCGAACAAGCTTGTGTAATGTTTCATGGTTTGTTCTCATTGTAGTATGAACATATCAGATATACAGAAAATATGTCAAGAGAGGGTCAACCAGAGAGACGAATGGAGACAGGTTGTAACTGCAGCAAAGAACCTCAATGGCACGGAACGCTGACGAAGAAGAAGAAGAAGAAGAAGAAGAAGAAGAAGAAGAAGAAGAAGAAGAAGAAGAAGAAGAAGAAGAAGAAGAAGAAGAAGAAGAAGAAGAAGAAGAAGAAGAAGAAGAAGAAGAAGAAGAAGAAGAAGAAGAAGAAGAAGAAGAAGAAGGAGAAGAAGAAGAAGAAGAAGAAGAAGAAGAAGAAGAAGAAGAAGAAGAAGAAGAAGAAGAAGAAGGAGAAGAAGAAGAAGAAGAAGAAGAAGAAGAAGAAGAAGAAGAAGGAGAAGGAGAAGAAGAAGAAGAAGAAGAAGAAGAAGAAGAAGAAGAAGAAGAAGAAGAAGAAGAAGAAGAAGAAGAAGAAGAAGAAGAAGAAGAAGAAGAAGAGTGTCAGGAATCCTGGTTAGTAGACATAATATAAATAACTTACGTTATGCTGATGAAACGTCTTGATAACAGCAAGTCATAAGGAACTACAGAAAACAGGCTCCCTAAACGAATTCTTACTGCAGGCTGCGTTGTGGTAAATGCTCCCAAGGCGACCAGAGAAACGCTTTAAAGACACTCGGAAAATCTCACTGAAAGATTCTGGAATTCATATTGACACCTGGAAAACTGCTTCCATGCCATGGTATTTATCATGGAGTTTATTATGCGACTGCTATGCTAGGTAGCGATGAGGCGTCTGCCTTGGTAAGGAGCGTCTGGTTGAAAGCGCTCTTCACATAGCACGCTTGTTATAGCTCGTTGTTGGTGAATTAGAATAATACTATCGTCCATGGCTGAACGTGCGTGCTTTAATGATTCTGCTGTAAGCTCGTTGAAGATTACCCAAGACGGGATTGTATGTCGGGTGCTGTACATATCTTTCCCAGAACTCGAACTGATAACTGGACTTTTCCACGGCCAAGCAAAGTAGACATTTGTTGCTGCCGTGGTCACGTAACTGGGTCAGCACCTTTCTGGTTAGCGACTCTGTGTTCTTTTCGCTAGACTCATTTTCAATTATTGTCCTAAGTTAAGTTTAAGTTCTTGCACAGGACTATTCATAACAACTCGTAAACTGGAGTGAACTCAACATGTCTGGAATAACAACACACAACTCCGTTTTCATTTTATATTGACTCCAAGCATGGAACACAATGCACATCCCACAAATACATGCCTAGAGTCTACACAATGAATACACATTTACTAATAAAAATAGGGGCTCATTCTTTGGCCATTCTACTAGACTCGGAACCCGATCAAAACCTGACCGTGGTTCGAGCTCAACTAACTTGGTCTATGGCACGCCAAAGACCGACATTCGTAGCGTACATCATTACGCATGGGTGCAGTAGTCACTTGTGTAGCAACCAGGACTGCAGGAGCTGTAAAGAACAGGCTGGACAGAAACACCATTGCAGGAGATCCTTCTCGTCAAGCATTCTTTGCCCACATTGTCAAAGAATATTTCGAGCCAAAATAGCCTTATCAGCCATCTTAGAACTCATGGCTGCATACATTCAACCCCACTGGTTGAAATGAATGGTCATCATCATTCTTGATGGACAAACAACAGTATGGTTGACTCCAATAGCCTTTGTCTAAAAGACAGACTCTGCAAGGCAGCAGGGGGAAGAGGTTATATATGGTGCCTCTTACCCGCCGATGACCACGTAAAGAGTTTTGAGGTATTTTATAGAGAGAGCTGCCCCACAACTAACTCGTCTCCCCTCAGTGACCACCACTAGTGTTGGTACATGGCTGCTTATTCAACATATTCACAGCTAACCCATAGCCAAAATGTCTAGAGGCCACTACACAATCTACCACCCGGTGGACGCGCCTAGTAGTAGAGGACACGCTAGACAGGACTGACTGACAGACATAATGAACGGACATGACTGACAGCACATAGTCATACAGAACAGACAGTCATATCAGGCAGACAGACAAACTCAGAGAGAGAGAGAGAGAGAGAGAGAGAGAGAGAGAGAGAGAGAGAGAGAGAGAGAGAGAGAAGTAGAGACACAGGGACAGACAGACAGGAGAGGCAGACATAGAGACCAACATATAGATATATGAGACTTACAGACAGGTATAACTGACACAGACAGTTATGACTTGTTAAAGAATATTCCCATTTACTTGTATATTACATTGTGGTACTTACTTCTTCCTAGTGACGACGATAATTTGTAACTTCTTACAATTTAATTCCAACCCGCGTTGTTCACTGTGTGCAACAAACGCATCTACTAAATGGTGAAGACCCTGCTCATTGTCTACAGTTGATACTGTATCATCCGCAATTATAATTATTATGTCCCCCAATGATGACTCCTGTAATATTTTCCACATGTCTGAAAATATTTTCACGGTAAAGGGAATTAACGATCTGAAAACATTACACACCCCTATCTGATACCTCTCTTAATAGGCTGATATTAACCTCTACTTCATTATCAATCCCCATGGCAGCTTGTTGTTTCCATAATATGTTTTTTTAAAACAAGTCTAAGGTCTTTCACATCAATTTGTACATCTGCAAGCATCTTTATCATATTGACATGCATTACTTTATTGAACGCCTTTGGGCAGTCAATACAGCGTAGATGTGGGTTTTTGTTTACTTCTATAGAACGTTCAATTAATGTTCTCAGCGTATATACAGCATTTACTGAACCCTTGCCTTCTACAAACTCATATTGTTCTTCTCACATTTCTATATCTATTATAATTGCTACCTCTGGCTGTCTTTTCTCTCCATCAGAATTAATTATGCTATATACCTCGGAAATTATAATGCTCTCTGATCTCACATATAGTAGTTGCAGGCCTCATTCAGTCATGTAAGACTATAGAGTTGTGCCGCTGGGGAGGCTCCACTCAGCGCCGCTAGTAACTGCAGAGTCCAATGCGAGAGTGACAATCTCTGCCACAGTTTCCGCATCTGTAAGACGAGGCAGGTACCGCAGTAAGTGACTGCATTTTATGCCTGTACCTCCTATCCTCAGTTTGTTGGATCAGATTGCGCTCAAAGAGCACCAGTCCGTTTCATACTTCTCTTCTCCAGGAACATCTGTCTGTTGTAACTCTTTCCTACGTGTCTGGATCTATGCCAAGGGTTTTCATATCTTGTTTACACACATCCTTGTATCACATTTGGAGTCTTCCAGTTGGCCTCTTCCCTGTGGCTAGTTCTTCATACAGGAGATCTTTGAGAATAAGTTCATCCTCCATTCTAGAAACGTGGCCCAGCCACCGGAGGCGCTCTGCTTGAGGAGGGATTGCACTGTGGTAATATCCGCTCATTCAAGCATGTGTTTGTTATATGGTCTTTCCACGATATGCCCAAGAGACGTCTCAAACATGTCATGTGGAAACAATTCAACTTTCTTTCCTGTCGTGAGTACAAGGTCCAGGATTCAGACCAAATCAAGACAGCTTGCTTGATGCCCTCGTACATTGCTCTTATATTTCCAGTGTCTGCACACCTTTGAATTTGTGCAGAGAGCTGTAGCTAGTATCTGTTCACACATTTTCTAGAAGTCTGTTGTACTCTATTTCTGGCCGTTCGCAGTGCCTGCAATGTTTTTTCTGATGGTGATGTTTTATACACTGAGAATGAGTGTCTATCTCCAGGACTGGGAGCATCTCTTCAGAGAATGCTTCAAACAAGTCGGCTGACTTTGGTTGACGGTAGACAGTCACAATTGTTTAGTCACATTATGAGAAGAAATAAATTGGAGAACTGGTGACAACTGGCAAGATCGAGGGGAAGAGAACAAGGGGAGGGCAGAGAAGTAAATACCTGGATGGCTTGGCCAGGTGGCATGGTCGAGACAGGAACACGGAGCTGATCCACGACTCTGGTGATCGAGTGAGATGGCAAAACATGACCGCCCACGCTTATCGGCATGGCACATGATGATATTTATGGTAAAGGTAGCCTTTTGCAAAACGAAAAGCACATTCACTAATAAAGAGCTATAATGTGAAGTGAGAAAAAGAGTGTTCAGGTGCTTTATAGAATCTCTACTTGTGTATGCATATGAAACATGGACCAGAAAATAAGCAGACAATCTGAGAAACACATATTGGCAGTGGAAGCGTGGTTTATGAGGCAAAAGCAAAGAATACCATGGAAAGACAAATCAACGAGCAAGTCCTACAAGAAAAAAACAAATACCACAGTTTAATTAGACATAGACAGTCAAGATTTTTTTGGGTACATTATGAGGAGAAATAAACTAGAAAACTTAGTGACAACTGGCAAAATTGATAGGACAATAGCAAGGAAAGGGCAGAGAGATGAGCATCAGGATGTCTTGGCCACATGTCATGACTGGGACAAGAGCTCAGGCCTGATTCAAGACTGGTGGTCGTGTGAGTTGATGAACCATGACCACCCATGCTTATTGACAAGGCACATGATGATGATGGTGGTCATTGAACATCATGGAAGGGAATTGCCACGAAACTTGCAGTCTCATAACATCCAAAGTTGCAGTTCTTGGCAGACATCACAACAATGTAGATCATTGTTGACTGCTTCCTCCACTAGCCAGACTACTGTCCCAGATGGCACTAAGAAACTATATACTCTAGAATCATGGCTGTTGATTCTAATTCTGAATCATCTTTGAAGATTCTAACATTGAATCATGGTTGATTGCTTCCTCCACTAGCCAGACTACTGTCCCAGATGGCATTAAGAAACTATATACTCTAGAATCATGGTTGTTGATTCTAATACTGGATCATGGCTGAAAATTCTAACATTGAATCATGGTTGACAGCTTTCCCCAGTAGCTCACTCACTACTGTCCCTTATGGCTTTAAGAAACTATATACTCTAGAATCATGGTTGTTGATTCTAACATTGAATCATGGTTGAAGATTCTAACATTGAATCATGGTTGAAGATTCTAACATTGAATCATGGTTGAAGATTCTAACATTGAATGATGGTTGAAGATTCTAACATTGAATGATGGTTGAAGATTCTAACATTGAATCATGGTTGAAGATTCTAACATTGAATCATGGTTGATAGCTTCCTCCACTAGCCAAACTACTGTCCCTGATGGCTTTAAGAAACTGTATACTTAAACATTGAATGATGGTTGTTGATTCTAACATTGAATAATGGTTGAAGATTCTAACATTGCATGATAATTGAAGATTCTAAAATAGAATCATGATTGAATATTCGAACACTGAATTATTGATTCTTCCTCCTGTAGCCTGACTGTAGATGACATAAATAATCTATACACTTTAACATAATATTATTCAGATTTCTTGCTTTATTATAAACCAAAAGGATCACACATTCCAACTATTCAACAAGCCATAAAAATTAAAAATTTAATATATTGTAATCAAATATACATGATAACAAAATGTGCATAAATTTCCCAAGAAGCTATATTTCAATATTTTCAAGGAAAAGAACACCCTTATCCAGTATATTAGAACACACTTACACCCCTTTACTATTGTACTGATATCCACAGTATATAATCATTCTTCGGAGTCAAACATGGAATCAATTCATGTTTTACTAATTGCCTTCACACTGTCTGTCACAGCACGTTACTGACCTTCTTCTACAAGCCAGCAATCTCGTGTCTCTTATGAAAGTGCATCATGGCTCTAAATCCATGTTCACTTGCGACCCCATAGAAACCATGTTTTATACTTTCCCCCACATTTACCCCACTGCTATAGACGTTAGTCACGTCAATCTTTTCTTCCCCAATATGGCATATGTTTCTAACACCTCATCGCCACCCTATTATCAACCTCTCTATCCTAAAACACTAACGTTACTTAACACAGTGGCCCTCTTACTCATGAACTTATTATTCAGAATGTGTCTCTCTTCTAGTCCTCACTATTTTTTGAACGTAATTCTGCATCCAAAGCTCCCTTTTTAATATGGACTTGTTTAAATTTTCTAACTCCCCATTACTGAACGTCAAACGAAAACTAATTTAAACATATTCAGGGTAACTCAATAAGCAACATCATTTTGTAAATGAAAACTGGCAAACAAAGTAACATGCTAATAATTAAGCAAAATAAGCTAATTAAACTCACAACTGGAGTCAAGACAAATCAAAATAGAACAACAATATCACCCCCCCCCCCCCCTTTTGATATTCAAATATGTTTTCATATATCCCCACAAAATGAATCACGCATCAATTAAAAGAAAAATATCTAATATTATCTAACACTACTGGTCTCTTTTACGGACCAGTAGTTTATACGTAAAAGACTAAAAACACAACAATCCTATTCTAAAATCAAATGGTGATAATCATTTTACAAGACCAAATCAAAAAATAATATAAGATACCATACATATTCAATCAACATTGGTCTCTTATACTAACCAATGAAATACATATCTATTCACTACAAGCACTACTATTACAACCGTAATCCCCAAAAAATATACATATATATATCTGTTATCTACAGACTATATTCTCGTAGAACAATATCTGTTCTCTCTACAAAAGTCATTAATTAACAAATGACTGTACTTTTTCTGGAAGTCAAGCATTGATTGTTTCCCCTCTCAACATTCTATCTTTTGCAAACTAAGTCCTGACACATCCCAATATTTGGAATATAAATCTAAACAACCACTGTAAACTACAGGTCAAATCATTTTATCTATTACCAGTGTGACGGCTATCCCAATGTCTTCTACCAGTCATCTATCTACTAAGAGAAATTGTGACTCGGCATACCAGTTGTTTCCCTTGGATTTGTACCAAGAATTACCACCACTTCTTAAACAATTCTAATTTTAAGTCTCTCGTCTACCCGACGCAACTAACACCTCACTCTCCTGCATGAGTACTTTCTAACATCTCACCACCACAACTATCCTCAACTTTTCTCTTAACTTCCTTCACACACCACGATGGTAGTCAAGCCAGTCACACCCATCGGAACACGTTCTCTAGTACTCTATTTATAATACTCCGACGTTCATTTAGCTAATCGCTCACCACAGTCTAAGCGTGTCGATCTCCTCCACACACATTGACACAAGATATATCAAACGCGCAACTATTACCAATCGCTTGACAACATTTTATCCATGTACTCCACTTAGACGGCGTTTCAAAACCTCACTCCTACTTCACTCATCGCGACGAACACCTGTTTGTCTACAGTTATACTCACGTACGGACAATGGCATAACCTGACGAATTACTCATCAGGACTTTCACAATTCAACTGTTTTCTTATTTCTACTTTTCTCAATCATTCACTCCTTTTCAAAGGTCAGAACCTATACATTATCTCTCGCAACTTATATCTCTTTTATACACTAACCAGCACTATCAAGTATCTCTCAGAACAAACCTCTTCTTTCTCCACAAGCATCATATAATTACGTCATCCCCCTCACCAAGACCTCGTATTTTTCAAGCATCAACTTCTACAGTCTTTTACTCTTAATATTCTCGCGTTCAAGTGGCTATTTTACACAGGATACTCAATTTCTCCTCAATCTATATCTCCTCATCAGACACTCTCGGTTCACCTGTCAACAATACTATACTTACTTCTCAAACCACCAAGCGAAACTATCTCAGACATCACGTCATAGCTCTGAGTCGAACCATCCACTCTAGTACGAGCATTCATAATTAGTTTATCTCTCTCTCTACTAATTCTGTGCTGAATCTACTCTACTTTAATCACACCAGTTATACATCACTCAACGTGATCAACTCTCCCTATCTAACCATTCCGGACAAGGGACATTTCAATTTCTACCTTGTTTACTCTCCCTATACCGCAACCAAACACAAGATATTCTTTATAACGTATCCACGTAGAATATCAGTTGTCGTGACTCTCTATCCTCAACAACACTATTGTCCACCCTGTATCATATGATGCTACACCAAAAAAAAATTCATCTGCCTATTTTAGACAGCCCATATGTATTTGCTCAACCCGCAATTCCTCTCATAATCTAAAACAATGTCCATATGTCCTTCCTCACCCTCGGGATTTTAACAGTTATAGAGTGCATCTAAGTTAAATATTTCATTGTCTCCCAGTACATTAGTACGTCTTTCTTCAATTATGTCATCTTCACTATCTGTTGTTAATCTGTTGTTAAAGTACTCAGGTCTTAAGGTCATATATTCTTCTATTTTTCTTAAGTCACTTTCTGTCGTCGAGTAAATTTCCGCTATCTGTCTATTATTATTCTTCTTCTTAAATGCTTTCTTTCTCTCTCTTGGTATTCGTCTCTTAGCCTTCCCTACTTTCCTGTCATATAAACTGGTATCTAGTTCTAAAGAGTCACCAACCAAAACTCTGTCCGTCTGTCCACCAGCAAGCACACCGTATGAGGGAACATCACGCTTCGAGTCAGGATCTGCTCGTAGTGCAATTCTCTCATTCTCCGAATCATCAGTATCTATAGTTGTTTCAGCATCACGGTATTTACTATAATATGCGGCGGTAGGAATATCTTCTCCGTAACCTGAACTCTCACACCTAATATTTCTACACCATTTAGGGATTAATTTAATGTCTATACCTGAGGAACTTGACATAGCAGTACCTCTATTAACTATCATACTACTATTCTTTTTTCTAATACTTTTCTTCACCCGTCTTTTAACATCTTTGGTACTTGTCTGCCTGTCTTCTATCTTGGGTTGTTCAATCTCTGTACTAGTGTCTTTCTTTGTCACTTTATCAATCGACGTCTGAGTACTCTTTTCCACACTACTGCCTGGTTGTGTCTGTGTCTCTTTTTCTTGTCTGACACAAAAGACTGAAGATACCTCCTGACTACCCAAAATCTTATCTATGTTTCTTTCTCTGTTATTCAACTTTGCTACCGAATATTGCAAGTGTCTGATCTGAAACCAGTTCTCTCGCAAGGCTTTTGCGTTTTCACTCTTTGAAGGCCAAGACCACTGTTTCTTTTTCTGACCATTACTAATTCTTATATGTCTCTGTGTCTCATTCTTATCTGCTTTCATATGTATATGGTTGATAACTTTAAAATTGCAACCAGACTGGTTATCATTCCTATTGACCAGCTGCCATCTATTGGACTTGCCTACACTATAATATCTCCTACCTGTCTCGTGCTCCGTTCGTTCAGGCGTCTGCCTCTTTATCAATTCTATCATAGACGAAATTCTATCTACGTCCATTTTTAAGCCATCCATCAATTCTGTCACACGTCCTAACCTCCTATAAATGACTTCCATAGTGGCTCACCACGCCTTTATGATATAAAGCCTTGTTGTTTTCAATACGTAGGCAGCTTTCCTATCGCTAGCACAATATTACTCAAAGACAAATCTTTAAAAAAATGCATCAGGTTTTCAATTCTTCAATTCTATCTTAAAACAAATAATTATACACATATGCCTACTCCTTAACTAATTTAAATTAAACTTCGCTTACTCAGCCAACAGTGTCCTTCGGTTCTACAAACTTCAAACGGACAGGCAATGACTTCCAGGATCTCTCAGGATGCTCGAGCAAAAACGTTCCCAAATCAGTGTCATTCCATATCACACACTGGGCAGAGAGGCATGATGGAGAAAGAAAATCCAGCGATACGACGACCTCACAGCTCAAATAAGTCCAGCAGTGACCTCACTTCAGGCGGCAGCCAAGGTCATTCCAACGACCCGATGACCTCAAGGTAACGGCTAAGTTAACAGCCCCGATAATACAGCAACCTCAAGGCAGGCAGGCATCTTGGTTTCCAGCATAGTGACGCCCAAGGACTGCGGTTTCTGACAAGGCCTGGAACAATTGACTGCGTTCAAAGAGCAGCACTTCCCGACTTCAGGCTTCACACGATCAGACATCGATCAGAGAGCAGCTTTTCTCGACAGTAGGCCTCACCACGATCAGACTGCGATCAGAGAGCAGCTTTGGTCAGTTCCCTGAAACAACATTGTATGGCAGCGGCCCTGGTAGCCCGTTGAAACAACCGACAATGCAGGTAAAAAATGTAAAGCGGCGGCTATAACAAGCCTCTTGAAAATGATAAAGTTCAGGCAACGGCTATGGTAACGAGCAGGCTGTGTGACAACGATTCAGTCTACTTACTATGTATGGCGGAATGCAGAAGTCTTTGAAGTCCCTGCAACAGTGGGAGGTACGATCAGAAGTAGGTATCTCCATGTCGTCCGCCAAAATCAATCCCGTTAGCAAACCGCTCGAACAACAATGCCACAGTGCCCGGCGAGGACTTGACAGCGATAGCGGCTCTCACACACCAGTAAAGCTCGAAAACGATTTGAGAGCGGACTGGACTTCACCACCAGTAAGGCTCGAAAACGACCGAGAGCTGACTCAGCGAAGCGGGCTTCACAACCGCATAAAGACAGTGGAACTGAATCAGCAAAGCGGGCTTCACAACCGCATACAGATTCTTGTAGAAACTTCTTGAAATCTGTTCAGCAGAGGTTTGATAACGTGCCAGTGTCAAAGGCACCGCATTTTCCCAACAAGCGCAGTATGAAGTAGTGGCTGTATCAAATATAGTGGCCCAGTACCTCCGCTATGTACCGCGACAATTGAAGTTGTTCATCCTGGTCTGGGCAACATTTGTGTACTGTAATAGTACAGCGAAGTAACGGTGAACTATCAACAACTCCAAGACGGTTCTGGCTTCATATTACTTTATTCAGAATCAAGCCAGATGTTGCCCAGTTCAATCATACGTCCATCTCGAAGGATGGGTCGTTCACAACTGACCTTGTTTCTACGATGCTCGTCATAGGACGAGCCACCCTAACTACCCCATATTATGGTGCTTGACCGTGCTCTACTTTCCTATTGACTATGCACACCTCGTTGCCCCTTCTTCCTATTCCTAACTCTGTTACACATGCTCTGATTAATCCACGAATCACACGTGTTCTTGCCACAGCCGTGTTTGAAGTCCACCTACACAGCCTAACCACAGAATTACCCAGCATTGGTCATAGTAACAACTGACTAATCTTTCTTGGCTTCCCCAGGTTGTAACAACTAATAGTAAATATTATATCACACTCGTAACTTCACTAATAACATACAAGATCTCACAACTTGCAATATAATTAGTAGCTACAATGGAATTGCCACATAAATGGACTTACAAGCATCTAACGTTTAACCTACAGTGTTACACATCTCAAGCGGTTGTAACAACTAATAGTAAATATTATATCACACTCGTAACTTCACTAATAACATACAAGATCTCAAAACTTGCAATATAATTAGTAGCTACAATGGAATTGCCACATAAAGTCAACACACGGACGACAATGACACGGCCTGTCTGCGATCGCCAACTTCATTACGTATTCGCATAGCTAATGAGATGCTTTATATTTGCGCTGTTACGCCGTATTACACAATATAAATATGTAAAGGGGTATTATCTGAACCAAGAAGAAACTACCCATCAGCTTGTATTTACTGTCTGTGGCTAACACGCCATCTGCTTGACAATAGGCGCGGATTTTCTGGAGCTCTGCTCTCGGTGGAATCTGTGATCGAAAATGATGGCCAAATGCCTTGTTCCTGCCGCGAGGTAAACCCTCCAAGCCCGGAAAAGTCACGAAACATGAATTACTCCCTCTAATGAGTATCTCATTCTCTCTCGACTAGTGGACAATTCTAGTTCACTCACGGGATAAAACAAGTGCCCGTTTCGACCTTTTGGTATGGAAACTTCGAGTTGTCGAACAATCTAAGTTATGCAAATCAGCCGACTTCCCCCTAGTTAAAAATAACTGGGGAGTTCTCTAATGACGTACATTTGTACTCTGGAGATTCCTCGTACGAAGACAGCTGATTTTTCCTAAATCGTGACAGTTAAGAACAGATAAAGCTAGGAGTACGACAGGGGTGTGTCTTGTCACCAGACCTCTTCTCTCTATATAGCGAAGTAATAATGAGAGAGATCAAAGAGACGCCAGGAATACTGGATGGAGGTTATAATATAAATAATATACGCCATGCAGATGACACAGTATTGGTGGCAGATAATTCAACAGAGCTACAAAATTGCTGGACATTGTAGTAACAGAGAGTGCAAGGAAAGGACTCTCCTTGAATATCAAGAAAACAGTAACAATCGTGATATCAAAGAAAATGGTGACACCAAAATGTGAAATAGAAATAGAAGAGCAAGTTCTTAACCAAGTGGATAATTTTAAATACCTAGGAGCATTTATAACATCAGATGGAAGATGTAAAATAGAGATTAAGAGCAGAATAGGGCAAGCAAAAGCCACATTTCAGAAAATGAAGAGTATCTTATGCAATAAGTCACTGTCACTGAATGTAGGAAAGAGAGTGCTGAAATGCTATGTAGAATCAGTTTTGCTGTATGGCAGTGAATCGTGGAAAGTAAATGAACAAATTAAGAAGAAATTATAAGGGTCGTTCATTTGAAACCCGATCCAATGGCTTTATTACAAAAGCATGAAAGAAACATTAGCAGGTGTGGTAGAATTAAACAAAGCATTCATTTTGAATGAATTATGCACCATTGGTTAGTCAGAAGAAGTCGCCGTAGGCATTCAGGCAAGCATCCCATTGCTTAGGTAGGCGACGAATGCCGTCCGCAAAAAAAAAGGATCGTGGCTGCTCACAGAACCAAGTGTTTACCGCGTTCATTACGTCTTCATTTGTGTGAAATCGTTACCCCTTGAGAGCTTTTTAGAGGTCCGAACAAATGAAAATCACATGGCAACAAATCAGGACTATAGTCTGGATGTTGCAGAATTTCCCCACTTCTTCCAAGCTAATGCTTCCTGCACAATATTTGCAACATGCGGACAAGCATTATTCTGCAACAAAATCATATCGCGAGAAAGCATGTCTGGTCATTTATTCTTGATGGCTTTTTGCAGGTTGTCTAGTGTTTGCAAGTAGTGGGTAGAGTTTATGTTGACACCAGGTTCTTTAAAGTCGGCCAGCAATAGCCCTTCATGGACAAAACATTCGCTCAACATAATCTTACTAGCGGAAACATGTCACTTGAATTATTTGGTGATTCAGCATGCTTCCATTGTATGCTCTCTCTTTTTCTGCTCGGCTCAAAGTGGTGACATCATGACTCATCGCCTGCCACTACGTGGAAGAGAAATGCATCACCCTCCACTCTATAACGCAGCAAGTGGTTCAAACACTATCCCATGCGTTCCTAATTGTTTTTGGTCGATCGACATCCGTGGTAATCACTGTGAACGCACCTTCCGATATTGCAGTTTCGTACGAACAACCTTTTGAATTGTCCCAATTGACACATCAAATTCTTTCGCTAGCGAACGTATACTTCGACAACGGTTCATCTGTACTGCTGCATCAATTTTGACGATGATTTTTTTTCTCCTGCAAGAATATGCGCTTGCCTCGGCCGTCGAAGATCTGTCGTGAACTGACGTCCTTTCCGAAACATTTGTGCCCAGTCTGTCACTGTTGTCTTCGACACACATTTATTACCGTAAGCTGCCTGCATTCTTCGATGAATATCCACTGGTCGACATCCTTCAAATGAAAGAAACTGAATCACCGCTCTTTGAGCTTCCATGGAAGGATTTTGGATCAACCCGGCTGTCGGATGTTTGGTTTCATGGGTCAAACCCCAAAGAGAGAAAAGATACTACATTCCTCTTTTCCAATGTGATCCTGTCCGTTTAATTATGTTAACCTTTAATGGCTCAGTTGCTTGAGTACATAAATAGAGTCTTAGAGAACCAGGGAATACCCCTAGGAAAACATTTACAAGTTTTTCCCTTTATTACCCAAATCTCCTTTTGGTGGTTCCTTGCCTCTCCTCTCTCAGTTAACCTAATTTTATTTAGGGTTGTTTTAATTAAACTAACTGACTATGACAAGTGAAAAATACACTCACAAGATGAAAGGACCTCTTTTTCTTCATCATTTATTAACTCTACAGTTAGTAATAAACAGTAATGTTTTTGACACATCAATTCAAATACATCAAATACATGCATGAAAAAATACATCAGAGTTCATTTACATCAAGATCTTTACACTTAATATTTATATCAGTGAACCTACCTTTCCCATATGTGTCCAATACTACAAGCAATTTCCATTCAGCACATTTGTGGTAGTAAATCTGAAACAGAAAATGGGTCTGCACTCTCTTGTATTGACTGGTGGGTTATGGATTCCTGCTCCAAGCAGTCACTGCGATCTATTAAGCTTCAGTGTGTGTTTTTTGCAGGTTTATAAAATAATTTAGTTGGCGCTAGAGTTTTCCATTTTTGGCTGGTACATTATAATCAATTAATGTTACCTCTGTCAGAATCTCGAATGTAGCCAACCGAGATGCAGGAACATCGTTACGCCCGCCAGGCGAATAGTCCCCAACCGGGATGCAGGAACATCGTTACGCCCGCCAGGCGAGTATTAGTTACCTGCCCGCAGGTTGCTGGCTGACGCGATAGCCAGCGGTCAGGCAAGGACAAAGCAAGACGCACGCAGTCCTCGTGAAGCCAATCCACAGAGGGCAAGCGCTTTGCAAGAAACAGACAGACAGCTGTGGGTACTCGGACCAGACAGGACGTGTGGGTAGAGAAAGGCTTTTGTGTAGTTCTGTGCCCGAAAGTCGAGTGCTTGTACATCTTGTGAGATAGACTGTAAAGCTGTGGGTTGTCTGTAAGTGTATTGATGCATTGTATATGTATTGTAATGATCATCACATGCCAAACTAGATCGTATTGCATGTGACTTGTAAATAAATCCATTGAAATTCGTGTCGTTGTGTCTCAAGTCCAACCATGTTGTACTTGTACTTGTCTCACATGTGTTAGGTATAACGAGCCAGGTTTAAGACCCTGACAACCTCTCCTATAAGGAAAATGGAACTGTTTCGCAAGTGGATATGTTTCTGCCCCACTCTCTCACAGAGCATTTAGCAAAGTAGCTTCTATCACATAAGTCAGGTCTGGATGTATATGGTTATCGACACTACCTGAAATTTCAGCAATCAACATACATCTAATAATATCGTTAATATGACATTAGAAAAGAAATGCTGTAAACAGTCAAGAAAAACAACAAAGAAATCAATAAAGAAAATACATAAAAGAATTGTGATCTTAGGAAAATAAACAGTGGAGGGTAAAGAGTCTTGGTGCTCTAAAATAGTTATCCACAAAATAACTGGTTGTTCTCCATCCAATCTTCCATTGCAAGGTGTTCAATGTTTAGAATAGCAGATGTGCAGTTTCATCTTCTCCAATGCCTGTCCTTCAGGTCTACAGGTTAAGTAATACCTTGATTGAATTGGAATTGACAATTATGTTTCCCATCCTCTTCTGTACCTAGTTATCTTCTCTTCATCTTCTTCCATCAAGGAAAAAGAATCTCATATATTAAGGGATTTAAAAATTATTCGCCATTGCAATGAGTAGTTGCTTATAAGCAAACAAAGTACATCATGGCATCAATTCTGGTATAGTATTCAGGTGAATTATTTTTTAATCAAAAGTTTCAAGGCGAATTTATTATTTATTCACCCCTCTTCACCGTGTCTGTACTACGCTTTTACCTTATTTGTCATCATCATCATCATCATCATCGTCGTCGTCATCATCATCATCATCATCATCATCATCATCATCATCATCATCATCATCATCATCATCATCATCATCATCGTCATCATCATCATCATCATCATCCTCCTCCTCCTCATCATCATCATCATCATCATCACCATCATCATCATCATCATCATCATCATCATCATCATCATCATCATCATCATCAAGTGCCCTGCCAGATGGCGTAGGCGTTCATGGCTCTCCACAGATCTCGGTCTTTGGTGTTCTAGATCAACTCTGCTGATGTTATTCCTCTATGCCACTGTTTCAGTCCATCCAGCATCATTTCTCTCGGTATGCCTCTGCCTCTCTTCTCCCGATGTTTCCAGTTGTCACGATGTACTCCAATGCCTCTCTTCTCATCACACCGACGAAAGCTGTTTGTCTCTTTCTTATTGTTGTATATAATGTTCTAGTTTCATTAGTCTGTTTCGGACAGTCGTTAGTTACTCTGGCAAGGAATTCGCAATATTTGTCTCAGGAACCACATCTCTGTTGCTTCTATTAGGAGCGCTCATTTGAAATCCGTTCATGCCGCACCACGCGTAATTACGCTGAACGTGTTGCATGGAGAGCAAACATCAGAAATAGAATAAACACAAAGGAGAAAATTATTGCAGATAAGTCACACACCGCGAATTGTCCTTAACTGTCACATTCTCTACCGCCATGGGTAAAAGTTATTATGCCTTTTTGAAGCACAAACTATCGTCTGTCAAGACGGCAAGGTGCCAATGAATGAATAGTCTAAACGAAATGTGTAAGGAACATAACATGAAAATTAGCACAAGTAAAACAGAGGTAATGACTATAACTAAAGAAGAAAAAAACAACAACAATTCACCTAAACGAACATCCCTTGTAACAAGTAAAGAGTTTCAAGTATCTAGGAAGTGTAATATCATCAAAAAGCAAATCTGAAGACGATATCGAATATAGATGCAATAAGGAAAACCAACTCCACCTCATTGGACAAATGGCACCAATACTAAAGAACAAACAAGCATCAATATCTACTAAGAAAGCACTTTACAACACCATCTTCCTAACAACTCTATGTTACCAATGCCAAACCTGGACAATGACAGAAAATGAGAAAAGAAAAATCGCAAAAGAATTTCTCTAATCGGTTTACGGTTTTCATTTGTTTCTGCTCATTGTCCACGCTTCACATCCATACAAAAGTACAGGTTCTATGTAGCAACACCCTTTTTCTCTTTGCAAATGATATCTTTTTATTGGTCAGTATGATTTTTATCTTGCAAAAGGCTGCCTTTGTCATGGCGATTCTTGTTCTAATCTTTTCAAGGCATCCTCCATCAGATGTTATGACTATTCCTAGATAATTGTAACGATTCACTTGTTTAAGAATATTCCCATTTACTTGTATATTACGTTGTGGTATTTCGTTCTTCCTAGTGACGACCACAATCTGTGTCTTCTTACAATTTAATTTTAACCCCAGCTGCTCACGGTGTGCAATAATCGCATCTACAGAATGCTGCAGATCCTGATTATTGTCTGCAATCAATGCTGTATCATCCACATATCTAATGTTATTGATATTATTAGTATTATTTCCCCAAATGGTGGTTCCTATCATATTGTCAACATTTCTGAAAATATTTTCACTGTACATGGAAAAACAGATCTGGAAACATTACACATCCCCGTCTAACACCTCTCTTAATAAGTTGATATCGACCTACTTCATTATCAATCTTTATGGCAGCTTATTGTTTCCAATATATGTTTTATGTCTGAGATCTTTCATATCAATTTATAGATCTGTAAGCATCTCCATCATGTTGATATATCTTACTTTATCGAAAGCCTTTGTGTAGTCAATAAAGCAAAGATATAAGTCTGTATTTACTTCTATCATCATCATCATCATCATCATCATCATCATCATCATCATCATCATCATCATCATCATCATCATCATCATCATCATCATCATCATCTTCCACTTCTGCCGTCAAGCGTCGTGGGGAGGAATAATTTGCATTCCAGCGCCCAGTGGGCTTCGTTGTATAGTGTATAATGTCTTTGATGTCGTTAATCCATTTTCTTCTTGGACGTCCTCTTGGTCTCGTCGAAGATGATCTTTGATATAAGGCCAGTGATGGTAGTTGTTGGTGTTGCATTCTAACGACATGGCTAAACCACTTGATCTTCTGTCTTTTAATAAATGGGGCATAAGGTGTTGATCTCACAGTCTGTCTGATAACAGCATTTCTTACTCGGTCTCGGATTATTAAGTTGGAAGCTCTACTCATGCATCTCATCTCGCAGGTGTTGATTTTGCGAAAATGTGATTTGAATAAAGTCCAGGTTTGAGATTGGTAGCATACGGTTGGTGTGAATATGCTGTTTATTATCTGCCGTTTTGCCGACATGGGTATATTTGGATGTTTCAGTAAGGGTGATCGTTGATATGTAAGTGAACTAGCTTTTTGTCATCTGATTTCAATTTCTCTGTCCAATCTGCCATCTTCTGTGATCATAACTCCAGGATATTTGAATTCTTTAGCTTGTTTCAGAGTTCTGCTATTTATCTGTATATTTAGTGGGCCCGGCGATCTGCTAACTTGCATTACTTTGGTTTGGCCTGTGTTTACTTCTATAGAACGTTCAATTAATGTTCTCAGCATATACACAGCTTTTACTGCACCCTTGCTTTCTACAAACCCACATTGTTCGTCTCCTATTTCGGGTTGTATTTTCTTCTTAACTCTTTGCATGATAATTCTTAGCAAAATCTTTGTGATGTGGCTCATTATACTAATTGTTCGATGTTGATTACATTCCAAGGCTCCTGATTTCTTCTGGATTGCATACATATACATGCTCACAGACGTTCTCCCTGGCTAAGAGGTTAACGTCGTTCTCCGTAATCCCGTATATCCGCGTGAGGAACACAGCTACGCGTAATTCGGCAGCGGACTGCGTCGCGTTGGTTACTTACGAGGTATGTGAGCCGGTCGCTCAGAAAACAATGGCAAACTACTGAGCGTAGTCTTGCCAAGAACATCAACAACAGCTGAAAAATTCTGCTGTTGACTGCAACGTCCTGTAAGGGATATGCAACTCTCCGTAATTGTAATTTGTTTAGCTGCCGTACACTTCGGTTTTATACTTTTGAGGTGTTGGAAAACATCGTAGAGACTGATCGGTGAGAGAAGGAGCAGGGCGAGAGAAATGATGCTGGATGGACTTAGACGGTAGCACGGAGAATTATCATCAGTTGATTAGATCCAGAATTCAAAGGACCGAGATCTGTTGAGAGTCACGAACACACCACACACACACACTACACTACACACACACACACACACACACACACACACACACACACACACACACACACACTTAATTATACACATATTATATATGCATGTTGCATGTCCCGTGCATGATGTTGCGATAAACCAAAAGTTGCCATTGCTTTCTGAATGAGAAGTCAACGTTTGGGTCCAACTGACTGGTATAGGTAATAAACCCGCCAACAGCGAACGGCAAACCTACAAATGAGTGCTTTTATCCTTTAAGTCACGCTGATCTCTCTCTCTCTCTCTCTCTCTCTCTCTCTCTCTCTCTCTCTCTCTCTCTCTCTCTCTCTCTCTCTCTCTCTCTCTCTCTCTCTCTCGCATACACACATATATACGTATATCCAGCCTCATATCCTTTTCTCGTATGGTGTTTTTGTTACAATGTGATCTTACAGCATTCAGGGACATGCTACTGTTGTCTCAATCATCATAGAGTATCAGGTCCATTGCAGAGCGCCGCTTTCAGCATGGCCGTCCTAAAAGACTCCATCCATGTCTCATTCCCCTGCAGCAAGCGTTTTCAACACTGAAGGCGGTGTCAACACAGCACAATGTCTTCTCTTCCTTCTTTGCCCGGGACTCGTGCTAAAGGACATGCAACCACATCACTGTACATTAAATATTGAAAGTGCGCTGCTCCTCGATTCTCGCATGGTACAGGAAGTCAGCTCGAATTGATCCGCGTTTAACTGCCGAGCCGTTAGGGAGTACACACACAATATTAGGTTGCTTCCAATACTGTACCTCCGGATTACCTCTGGATACCTGCCGTAGCCTCTAAGGTTTACCGCCGAAGAAGGAAGGGGAGGAGTAGAAGAAGCAGATCGTGAAACCAATTGGGGTTGCTAGTAACGTTTATAAACACAATGTTTCGTTTCCCCTTTTCTTAGGACACAATTAGAAAGAGCTATAGAAGTACAAACATATCTGTATGTATGTTTCATAGACTACACACAAGCATTTGAAAATGTGAAACCTGAGGAAATAATACAGTTACTGAAGCAACTGAACATTGAAGGCAACGACCTGAAAATAATAAAGAATATATATTGGCAACAAACAGCAGCCTTCACAATCAACAACCTGTTAGGAACATTTCAATGTATATGTGTATAAAGAAGGGCGCCAGACAAGCTTGTGTAATGTTTCATGGTTTGTTCTCATTGTAGTGCGATGTTCGTCCATCATGAATGACGTTGACCATTCATTGACGATGACCATTCATTACACTACATCTTGATTTGATGAGGAACGAATGACTTGCGCTTTGGTTTTGTATAGCGAGGAGGTGGTCGCGCAACACCCTCGTCCCCGCTCCCTCGTCTGCGTCCGTCTGGCTCCAGTGGCGAGCATGGCAAGACGACTGGAAGACGGACACAGATGCAGTGGACGTTAGGCTGCCACGGCCAGTTATCCCTGTTTATATTGGCTCTCGGGAGCCTCGGGCCCTTCCGTCAATTCCTTTAATTTTCAGTTTTAAGACAAGCGTAGCGACAAGCAATGAGCGTATGATTACTTTTAGGATCAACACGATTTCCTTCACCGAAGACGGACTGACCGCCAGAGCAGACCACACACAAACATGAGGCGAGAAACTGCCCACAAAAGATGCTGCTCGTCTAAGTTGCGAGCAGATCTCCCGATTTACGGTTGAGCCTCTCCAGCGCAAATGTGCACATGGCGACTGACCGGACAGACGTTCATGCACACGCAAGCCGAGAGTAGCATCGCTAAAGCTGAGACAAGCAAATGACTACATTCTTGAAACGCCTGCCTCGCTAACTCACGTTGGCTGGGAAGATGTGTCTTCACAAAGTCGGACTAGAGTCAAGCTCAACAGGGTCTTCTTTCCCCGCTGATTCTACCAAGCCCGTTCCCTTGGCTGTGGTTTCGCTAGATAGTAGATAGGGACAGTGGGAATCTCGTTAATCCATTCATGCGCGTCACTAATTAGATGACGAGGCATTTGGCTACCTTAAGAGAGTCATAGTTTCTCCCGCCGTTTACCCGCGCTTGGTTGAATTTCTTCACTTTGACATTCAGAGCACTGGGCAGAAATCACATTGCGTCAACACATGAACATATCAGATATACAGAAAATATGTCAGGGATCCTGGTTGATAGACATAATATAAGAAACTTACGCTATGCTGATAACAGTAATATACAACGTCTTGATAACAGCAAGTCATAAGGAACTACAGAAAACAGGCTCCCTAAACGAATTTTTTACGGCGGGCTGCGTTGTGGTAAACGCTCCCAAGGCGGCCAGAGAAACGCTTTAAAGACACTCGGAAAATCTCACTGAAAGCTTCTGGAATTCATCTTGACACCTGGGAGACTGCCGCCATGCCATGGTGTTTATCATGGTTCTATCGTAGAGTTTATTATGCGACTGCTATGCAAGGTAGCTATGAGGCGTCTGCCTTGGTAAGGAGCGTCTGGTTGTTAGCGATCTTCACATCGCACGCTTGTTATAGCTCGTTGTTGATGAATTATAATAATACTATCGTCCATGGCTGAACGTGCGTGCTTTAATGATCACTGCTGTAAGCTCGTTGAAGATTACCCAAGACGGGATTGTATGTCAGGTGCTGTACATATCTTTCCCAGCACTCGAACTGATAACTGGACTTTTCCACGGCCAAGCAAAGTAGACATTTGTTGCTGCCGTGGTCACGTAACTGGGTCGGCACCTTTCTGGTTAGCGACTCTGTATTCTTTTCGCTACTCATTTTCAATTATTGTCCTAAGTTAAGTTTAAGTTCTTGCACAGGACTATTCATAACAACTCGTAAACTGGAGTGAACTCAACGTGTCTGGAATAACAACACACAACTCCGTTTTCATTTTATATTGACTCCAAGCATGGAACACAATGTACATCTCACAAATACATGCCTAGAGTCTACACAATGAATACACATTTACTAATAAAAATAGGGGCTCATTCTTTGGTCATTCTACTAGACTCGGAACCCGATCAAAACCTGACCGTGGTTCGAGCTCAACTAACTGCCCGCAGGAGACGCTGTCTTCTCCTCCGCAGTCCCGCCTCGCAATTTTCATGCAAGGCGAGATTCTTGAACTTCTCATCTTCACGCTGAGTTGCGTGAAGCTGCAGCCTATTTGCACCGAGTGGCCCATGACCTAACATGGTCTATAGCACACCAAAGACCGAAATTCGTGGCGTACATGATTACACATGGGTGCAGCCACTTGTGAAGCAATCAGGACTGCAAGAGCTGTGAAGAACAGGCTGGACAGAAATACCATTGCAGGAGATCCTCCTCATCAAGCATTCTTTGTCAAAGAACATTTCGAGCCAAAATAGGCCTTATCAGCCATCTTAGAACTCACGGCTCCATACTTTCAACCCCACTGGTTGAAATGAATGGTCATCATCATTCTTGATGGACAAACAACAGTATGGTTGACTCCAATAGCCTTTGTCTAAAAGACAGACTCTTCAAGGCAGCAGTGAGAAGAGGTTATATATGGCACCTCTTACCCGCCGATGACCACGTAAAGAGTTTTGAGGTATTTTATAGAGAGAGCTGCCCCACAACTAACTCGTCTCCCCTCAGTGACCACCACTAGTGTTGGTACACGGCTGCTTATCCAGCATATTCACAGCTAACCCATAGTAAAAAGGTAAATGTCTAGAGGCCACTACACAATCTGCCACGCGGTGGACGCGCCTAGTAGTAGAGGACAGGCTAGACAGGACTGACTGACAGATATAATGAACGGTCATGACTGACAGCACATAGTCATACAGAACAGACAGTCATATCAGGCAGACAGACAAACTCAGAGAGAGAGAGAGAGAGAGAGAGAGAGAGAGAGAGAGAGAGAGAGAGAGAGAGAGAGAGAGAGAGAGAAGCAGAGACAGACAGACATGACAGGCAGACATAGAGACCAACATATAGACATATGGGACTTACAGACAGATATAACTGAAAGGCAGTTATGACTTGTTTAAGAATATTCCCATTTACTTGTATATTACATTGTGGTACTTACTTCTTCCTAGTGACGATGATAATTTGTATCTTCTTACAATTTAATTCTAACCCCAGTTGTTCACTGTGTGCAACAAACGCATCTACTAAATGTTGAAGATCCTGCTCATTGTCTACAATTAATACTGTATCATCCGCAAATCTAATTATTATGTCCCCCAATGTTGACTCCTGTAATATTTTCCACATGTCTGAAAATATTTTCACGGTAAAGGAAAAAAACGATCTGGAAACATTACACACCCCTGTCTTACACCTATCTTAATAGGCTGATATTGACCAACTTCATTATCAATCCGTGTGGCAGCTTGTTGTTTCCAATATACGTTTTTTTACAAGTCTAAGGTCTTTCACATCAATTTGAAGTTCTGCAAGCATCTTTATCATATTGACATGCATTACTTTATCGAAATCCTTTGGGCAGTCAATAAAGCGTAGATGTGGGTTTTTGTTTACTTCTATAGAACATTCAATTAACATTCTCAGCGTATATACAGCATTTACTGAACCCTTGCCTACTACAAACTCATATTGTTCTTCTCACATTTCTATATCTATTATAATTGCTACCTCTGGCTGTCTTTTCTCTCCATCAGAATTAATTATGCTATATTCCTCAGAAGTTATAATGCCCTCTGATCTCACATATAGTAGTACTAGGCCTCTTTCAGCCCAATGCGAGAGTGACAATCTCTGTCACAGTTTCCGCATCTGTAAGACGAGGCAGGTACCACAGTAAGTGACTGCATTTTATATCTGTGCCTCCTATCCTCAGTTTGTTGGATCAGATTGCGCTCAAAGAGCACCAGTCTGTTTCATACTTCTATTCTCCAGGAACATCTGTCTGTTGCAACTCTCTCCTACGTGTCTGGATCTATGCCAAGGGTTTTCATATCTTGTTTACACACATCCTTGTATCACATTTGGAGTCTTCCAGTTGGTCTCTTCCCTGTGGCTTGTTCTTCATACAGGAGATCTTTGAGAATAAGTTCATCCTCCATTCTAGAAACGTGGCCCAGCCACCGCAGGCATCTCTGCTTGAGGAGGAATTGCACTGTGGTAATATCCGCTCTTTCAAGCACATGTTTGTTTGTTATGTGGTCTTTCCACGATATGCCCAAGATACGTCTCAAACATCTCATGTGGAAGTAATTCAACTTTCTTTCCTGTCGTGAGTACAAGGTCCAGGATTCAGACTAAATCAAGATAGCTTGCTTGATGCCCTTGTACATTCCTGTTATATTTCCAGTGTCTGCACACGTTTGAATTTGTGCAGAGAGCTGTAGCTATTATCTGTTCGCACATTTTCTTCCGGTCTGTTGTACTCTATTTCTGGCCGTTTGCAGTGCCTGCAATGTTTTCTCTGATGGTGATGTTTTATACACTGAGAATGAGTGTCTATCTCCAGGACTGGGAGCATCTCTTCAGAGAATGCTTCAAACAAGTCGGCTGACCTTGGTTGATGGTAGACAGTCACAATTGTTTAGTCACATTATGAGAAGAAATAAATTGGAGAACTTGGTGACAACTGGCAAGATCGAGGGGAAGAGAACAAGGGGAGGGCAAAGAGGTAAATATCAGGATGGCTTGGCCAGGTGGCATGGTCGAGACAGTACCACGGAGCTGATCCACGACTCTGGTGATCGAGTGAGATGGCAAAACATGACCGCCCACGCTTAACACATGTCATGACTGGGACAAGAGCTCAAGCCTGATCCAAGACTGGTGGTCGTGTGAGTTGATGAACCATGGCCACCCTTGCTTATTGACAAGGCACATGATGATGATGGTGGTAATTGACCATCAAAGGAAGGGAATTGCCGCGACACTTGCAGTCTCATAATGTCCAAAGTTGCAGTTCTTGGCAGATATCACAACAGTGTAAATCATTGTTGATTGCTTCCTCCACTTGCCAGACTACTGTCCCAGATGGCATTAAGAAACTATATACTTAAACATTGAATGATGATTGTTGATTCTAACATTGAATCATGGTTGAAGATTCTAACATTGAATCATGGTTGATTGCTTCCTCCACTAGCCAGACTACTGTCCAAGATGGCATTAAGAAACTATATACTCTAGAATCATGGTTGTTGATTCTAACATTAAATTATGGTTGAAGATTCTAACATTGAATCATGGTTGATTGCTTCCTCCACCAGCCAGACTACTCTCCCAAATGGCTTTAAGAAACTGTATACTTAAACATTGAATGATGGTTGTTGATTCTAACATTGAATGATGGTTAAATATTCTAAAATAGAATCATGGTTGAAGATTATTACACTGAATTATTGGTTCTTCCTCCTGTAGCCTGACTGTAGATGACATAAATAAACTAATATTCTAACATTGAATGATGATTAAAGATTCTAAAATAGAATCATGGTTGAAGATTATTACACTGAATTATTGATTCTTCCTCCTGTAGCCTGACTGTAGATGACATAAATAAACTAATATTCTAACACTGAATCATCGTTGATGCTTCCTCCACTAGCTGAACAAGTCTCCAAGACAGCATTAATAAACTATACACTTTAACATGATATTATTCAGATTTCTTGATACGTTATAAACCAAAAGGATCACACCTTCCAAATATTTAATAAGCCATAAAAATTAGAAATTTAATATATTTTAATCAAATATACATGATAAAAAAATGTGCATAAATTTCCCAAGAGCTATATTTCAATATTTTCAAGGAAAAGAACACCCTTATCCAGTGAGGGGCACCTTGCAGACTTGACAGACTAAAGTATGTGAGTTGGAATGTGGCTTCAGAGAAACATGTGGTGCCCAAACGACATGATCCCTCTCTCGGCCTAAATCTTGTGTTTTCCAGGGGAATGGATAACCAATACGTATGGCACAAGGTAGGCTGCAGACGCTGGCGGCACAGCGTCAAAACCTCCGAGACCTCGCCACCACGAGCAGGTGGCGAGTGATGGCCAGACCCTGGCACCCAAGGGACCCGGCTTAGAGGCGTTCAGCCAATTTCCACAGGTGAAGGCCTCGTACGAGCCCGGACCATAGGGGCGCGCACAACTGTCAATCACCAATCACAAGTGTCCGGGCCTGTGTAAAGCGCTCATTATCGTCAGACTCTCCACCTGACTTTAGCGGACCCCGCGACCAGCGGGAATAGGCCCGTCAGAGCTACCGCAGGAGATATTGCTTGTCTATTGCGAGCAATATCTCCCCTCCTTCCACTGTGCGGATCTCGCGACCGGCGAGAATAGGCCCGCCGGAGATAATGCTCGTCTGCTGCGAACCAATCTCTACCGTGACTGAATAAGTAAAGAAACAACCTTATCCAATATATTAGAAATATCAAAACAAGACAATTATTACTAACTTAATAACCTTATTCCATATTGGAACAGACTGAACATCTACAAAGACAATGAAATTGGTACCATCATTAATGTGCACATGTGGACAAGTAGAACAAACAGCTCAACACATCCTTCAAAAATGCCACATGCGTCTTCAACTGTGGACTGAACATTGATACAGAGCTACACACCCTCATAAAGTCATTTGGGAGTCTCAAAGAGCTCTTAACAGCGTTCTACATGAAAACAATGGGATACAAAGTGAGAGGGCGAACCTTGAAAAGTTGGATAGATGGAGTAAAAGAGACATTGAAGAAATCAAAAATATGACATTAGAACAAGCAACAAGACAAGCAAATTACGATTCCGATTCCCATTTGTAGTAAAAAAAAAAAAAAAAAAAAAAAAAAAAAAGAAACTTTCCACCTCGTTCAACCCGCGTCAATTTGCATTGGTTATAGTTGTGGTGGTTCATGGTGCGGGATAAGTTTGTTAAGTTTTTCTGCACCAGTGTTGGCTGGTTTATCGGTTGAAGAGTTTATGCCTGTGACGCCAGCTGGGGGATCGGCCGGCAAGTTTTTCCTTTGAGTGTATCTCTTTTGGCTGTTTCTTCTATCAGTGCTGGCTACTTGTTTGTTTCACTTGGCTGGTGCATGTGTTTATTACCAGAATCAAGATATATTATCAAAAATGTATGTACAGGAACAAATATAAATTGTTCACAAATCGTAAATCACATGAAATAAGATATAAAGTCCATGGTGCGAACATTCAAGAATTGGAAAATATTCATGGTGGCAACATCCAAGAGTTAGTACGTACCCATGTTGCCAACATCCAGGAGCTAGAACATATCCTCATCTCATCTCATCTCATTTCATCTCATCTCATCATGTTCCTCTTGTACCTTGTGGTGTCGAGGTGAAGTATGAACAGCGGGAGAGTGCCCGCTTATGGGCTTCATGTATCGATATTCCCATGGACTCTGTTATTCCGTGCGTCCATCGTTTACGTGGTCGGCCTCTTCCTCTGCTTCCCTCTGGTCTGTACATCATTGCTTGTGGTATACTGTTAGTTGGTAACCTACTTGCATGGCCAAACCATTTGACTTGCTGCCTTCTAATAAAATCTAGCTACAACCCCCACTTTAGCCCTGATTTCTTCATTTCTGATCTTATCGCTTCTTGATACATTGAGTATTTTTCTCAGGAATCTCATTTCTGTTGTTGTGATTTTTCTTTTTTCTTTTTCTGTCACTGTCACATTGGTAACATAGAGTTGGTATCCATATATCCAGAACATACCCCTATTGCTAATTTCAAGAGTTCACCATGTTCATCTTGTCCAGATTCAAGCGCTGACAATGTTCATAGTGTCAAGATTCAAGGGCCGACAATGTTGTTAAGATTCAACATCTGACATTGTTCATGTTGTCAAAATTCCAGAGTTGACAATGTTCCTATTGTCTAGATTTAATAGCTGACAATGTTCATATCCTTTCTCATGAAATCAATGACAAATAAACACGAGGGCAGGATTCAGCATATGTTTAGTTTAGTTTAGTTTAGTCGACGGATCAGCATCACGGCACATGGTGTAACCCATGAGTGCTGCGTTCTACTCCTAACTCAAGCCTGATTCTGGAAAATCTCAGTTCAGTGCACGAACTCCGTAGTGCCGACGAGAATCCTGACATACTTTGGGTAGATTTTTAAATTCAAATTTTGCCCGGGCAGCGCCGTTAGGCTAATCTTTTTCGATTTCCTACTGCCAAGGGATTTTTTACGTGCGCAACAATACACACGGGCGCCGATCTCACTATCCAGAGACCAGGGGAAATTTTGTTACTAGAAGTCCACGTGAAAAAATTCCGGTCCTCACCGGGGCTTGAACCCGAGACCTCCAGCACTCGAGGCGGAGGCAACATCCAAGAGTTAGTACGTACCCATGTTGTCAACATCCAGGAGCTAGAACATATCCTCATCTCATCTCATCTCATTTCATCATTTTCCTCTTGTACCTTGTGGTGTCGAGGTGAAGTATAAACAGCGGGAGAGTGCCCGCTTATGGGCTTCATGTATCGATATTTCATAGACTCTGTTATTCCGTGCGTCCATCGTTTACGTGGTCGGCCTCTTCCTATGCTTCCCTGTGGTCTGTACATCATTGATTGTTGTGGTACACTGTTAGTTGGTAACATACTTGCATGGCCAAACCATTTGACTTGTTGCCTTCTAATAAAATCTGTGCAGCTACAACCCCCACATTAGTCCTGATTTTTTTCATTTCTGATCTTATCGCTTCTTGATACATTAAGTATTTTTCTCATGAATCTGTTGTTGTGATTTTTCTTTTCTCTGTTTCTGTCACTGTCACATTGGTAACATAGAGTTGGGCGCCCGATCTCACTACCCAGAGACCAGGGGAAATTTTGTTACTAGAAGTCCACGTGAAAAAATTCCGGTCCTCACCGGGGCTTGAACCCGAGACCTCCAGCACTCGAGGCGGACAGCATACCTCAAGACCACTCAGCCCCTTGCAGCCCCTCAGTAGATGTATGTACCATAATGGTCAGTACATCTATCTGGCCATGTCATCATTCCTTATACTGAGAAGTCATTCTGGTGACCTACCAAATTCTGGGGATTGCCTGGAAATTGGAGGGCAAAAAATATTTGATTGAGGTCCGCACTCCAAACATTGTATAGACTGATCCCTATCATCATTGATCGATGAGTTGGCCACTCCATGATGACGAAAATAGAGCATTTTGATTATGCTACGGTTTTATCGAAACAAAAAAAAAAAAAAAAAAAAAAACATTCCATCATCCACAGAGGACACATATATTCCCAACGAGAAGAACAATCTTTTTCCTATAGAATCATCTTGCAGACTCCGTTTACGGAAAAAACAAATCTCCGAGGACTTCACAACCCCTTCATGGAGAAAGACCATTAAGTCATAGTTTCCCAAAATGGTAATCGGTGGTAGATTACTGCCGATATGGCCGTTGTGGTCCATTGTGCTCAAAGGATACTGATACTGTACTCAATTGACTTCCATACCACTGGGGTTTCCTGACATCGGAGAAGTCCATATGAAAATGAAAATTCAGCTCCTCATTCATTATAAAGACGGATTTATTCATCATGAAACGATGATTTTGACTCTCCAAAATGACAAAGATCAGCATACATGATGATGCCCCATTGTAGACCAACAAACGATGATACTTTACAAAATTGACGTCAATATAACTGGGGTTTCTTGACATCGGAGAAGTCCATATGTTTAATGAAATTCAACTCTTCATTCATTATAAAGTATATAATAGCGTATATAGCATAACGTATATTTAAAACCTCCGATTAGTATTCCTGGCGTCTCTTTGATCTCCCTTACGATTAATTCGCTATATAAGGATTGATTGATTGATTTAGGAACCGACATAACAGCATTCGGGGCATTCCAATAAATGCTCCGTCCCCATCCCCAGCAGCCAGCGAAGAGTTCCAACAAGTAATACCAGTCGCAATCTGATTATATGTCCGTCTCGCCTTCCTCTGAGCGTCGATCGTCGGCCAGATCCCCTCGTCATCCCTCGCTGTAGCATTCTTGCCAGACCATGGTGATCCATTTGCTCCTCCGAGGTGTACATGTGCTCCCACAAGGCCGCAGTCACGTCTGACTTTTCTTGCATCAATACTCCACCAAGTTTTGCAGAGCCAGCTAATCTGTCCGCCTGTTCATTCCCCAGCACACCAGCATGCCTCGGCGGAAAGATCCAGTCGCTATATAGGGAGAAGAGGTCTGGTGACAAGACAAACCCCTGTTGTACTCCTAGCTTTATCTGTTCGTAACTACCCTCAATGCAATGAGAAACAGAGATGCATGCTACAACCCAATCACCATCATAAACAGCAAAAGAGGTATACCAATATTTAATCCACAACAAAGACTAGTAAGGTGGGCAGAATACTTCCAAGAACTACTTAACCCCACGCATAACATGGAAAATCTCACTTTTGTGCCTAAAAGTCATGGACAACAAGAACCAAATGTCGTTCAGAAAGAGCCGGTCGTTCAGAAAGCAATGACAAACTACTGAACGTAAAATTTGCCCAGGAATCACGAACAGCTGGGGTTGACTGCTACGTCCTGTGAAGGACATGCAACTTAATCAATTAATGATCACAGAAGAAAGCAGAATGGACAGAGAAATCGAAATCAGATGTCAAAAAGCTAGTACACTTACATATCAACTATCACCTTTACTGAAACATCCAAATATACACATGTCCGCAAAACGACAGATAATAAACAGCATATTCACACCAACCCTATGCTACCAATCTCAAACTTGGACTTTATCCAAATCACACCTTCGCAAAATCAAGACCTGCGGGATTAGATGCTGAGGAGAGCTGCCAACCTAACAATCCGAGACCGAGTAAGAAATGCTGTTATCAGACAGACTGTGGGATCAACACCTTGTGCCACATTTATTGAAAGGAGAAGATCAAGTGGTCTGGCCATGTCGTTAGAATGCAACACCAACAACTACCATCACTGGCCTTACATCAAAGATCATCTGCGACGAGACCACGAGGACGTCCAAGAAGAACATGGATTGACATCAAAGACATTGTACAACCACACATAATGACACTATCCAGTGCCGCCCACCGGTCGATGGAGAGCAAATTATTCTTCCCCACGACGCTTGACAGCAGAAGTGGAAAAAGAAGATGATGATGATGACGATGAATAACTGCCCTCTTTATTTCCCATTTTAATTGCTGCTACTTGGTTCCAGTAAATATTCTTTATGATTCTTAAATCTTTCCCATCAATGTTGATATCATCTAACATATAATAACATGTCATACAATTCAACTGCGAATGCATATCCCTAGTTACTTAGAGCATATATAAAAGATCATAATAACATGATAGTAATGCCTTGATTGATCACTACACTTAATAATTATGTTCAAGCATTCTGCGGAATTACAAGATATGTAAAAGAAAAAAAACACTTAAATAATCGATATGCAAGGGACATAAACATCTAATATTGTTATAAGGGAAATAACTTTTTAATTAAATAATAATAAAATCATATACTAGAGACGTTATTATTAATTGACATCATAGTTTGTTCCTTTATTTGATAAATATAATAAATAATATAAAAGTGGAATTTGTTAATTGCAAATGTAAAACGCTTAGATTTTGTAAAAAATACTTCTTTTTAATATTTAATTACTTACATTTTATAATTCATGGTTTAATTATAATATAATTTCTTAAATTATATTTTTATACTTTCAATGTATTCCGAAATTCTTACCATAGTATTTTCCCCTATATGGGGAAAGAACCACGCGGCACACACTGGACACACCAAATTATCACAACAGAATATCACAACACTACCCATCGTAGGCTATGCTCAAGATTGCCCAATCGCCGCGACCGACGTCCGTCAATCGATGGGACCCGAACGATCAGGACTTCTCACTGGCAAGGAACACCAGGCCTCCTAAATCCTCCTAAGACCTCCTAAGACCTCCTAAGACCTTGAGCATAGCCTACGATGGGTAGTGTTGTGATATTCTGTTGTGATAATTTGGTGTGTCCAGTGTGTGCCGCGTGGTTACACACCCGCTTCACACGCGTGATCCGGGACTGTTTCCGGATCCGGTCAGGGAAATGCACTACTGACGAGCTCAAATGAGGGCGAAACTCGAGTATAGTGCTTCCATATTGGCGTGGATAGGCCTTAGGTTCATACCAGAATGCGATCGACGTTGCCAGTAGTGGGCTGTGCTCAATATTTAAATTTCAAATCCCGAAACAACCACATAATCAGTAGTGCATATCCCTGACCGGATCCGGAACAAGCCCCGAATCACTGACGTGTGAAGCGGGTGTGTAACCACGCGGCACACGCTGGACACGCCAAAATATCACAACAGAATATTACAACGTTACCCATCGTAGGCTATGCTCAAGATTGCCCAATCGCCGCGACTGACGTCCGTCAATCGATGTGGACTCGAACGATCAGGACTTCTCACTGTCAAGGAACACCAGGCCTCCTTAAATCCAGTGAGCAATAATCAAATTGTTTATTTGGTTATTTCGGGATTTGGAGCACAACCCACTACTGGCAACGTTGATCGTATTCTGGTATGAACCTACGGCCTATCCACGTCAATATGGAAGCACTGTACACAAGTGTACAGGAAATTAACCATGCACATCCCTCTCTTGTCCTCTAAAAGTACTCTAGCAAGGGAAAATCCCAACTGCACCTCCCCGTGGTAGAAGATGGGAAACACACCACGGTGGGGCTAACGTAGCCCCGGGGACCGAGTATCCACCGGAATAAGTGGACAACTCTGCAGCTGAGCAGAGCAGGACACTCACTTTAACTTACAGTCGGAAATGGCTGTCAAAGGCAGAGGTAAAGGTCCACCATGTGAATGTGGAAGGCAAGGGGGAACCACCACAATATCTTCCAAAACTTCATGGCAAACCACATTTCAGGGTTAGTGAACGACGTTAATGGCTGTCTTAGGACATCCTCGTCCGATAGGGACAGTCATGAGCCACAGGTGACATCAGGCCGTCATCCAGCTACTGATGGCAAGATCATAACTAAAATAAATAAATTTAGAGTAGGAACATGGAATGTTAGGACATTAAATGAGCTAGGAAATTTGAACAATGTTCTAAGAGAGATGGATAGCAAGAAAATGAATATACTAGGCGTAAGTGAGATGAGATGGAAGGGATCGGGCAAAATTATAGCTGACAACCACACAATAATTTATTCTGGGGGGGGGGGGGAGTACACATGCAAAAAGCGTAGGAACAATAGTTGACGAAGAAACAGCCAAGTCAATTAATGGATACTGGTGTATTTCAGATAGAGTTATTATTGTCAAAATCAAAGGTAAACAAAAAGATATAAATATTATACAAGTATATGCTTCAACATAGACAGTCAAAATTTTTTGGGCATGTTATGAGAAGAAATGAATTGGAGAACTTGGTGACAACCGGCAAGATCGAAGGGAAGAGACCAAGAGGAATACCTAGAAGCAAATACCTGGATGGCTTGGCCACGTGGCACGGTCGAGCCAGGAACACAGAGCTGATCCACGACTCTGGTGATCGAGTGAGATGGCAGAACATGACCACCCACGCTTGCCGGCATGGCGCATGATGGATGGATGGATGCACCAACAACAAGCAATAATGATGAAGAAATACAACACTTTTACGACAAAATAGAAATGGTTATGGCTCAAAGTGGATCACAAGAAATAAAATAATACTTGGAGATATTAATGCGAAAGTAGGAAAGGGGAAAATGGAGGATGTAGTGGGGAATTATGGTTTAGGTACAAGGAATGAAAGAGGAGAAAAACTAATAATAGAATAGGAAAATATCAATGACACGATAACTGGAAACACATGGTTTAATCACCATAAAATACGACTATACGCATGGAAAAGCCTTGATAAGAAAATACGCAACCAAAATTGACTACATATTAATTAATACAAGATTTAGAAATGCTTTAATTAATGTAAAGACAATGCCTGGTGCTGACTGAAATAGTGATCAGGTACCACTATGTGGACAAATAAAAGTAAGATTAAATAGAGGGGGGGGGGGGGAATATTAGGAATGTGAGACTTAATAAAGAGGTTCTGAAAGTCCATAAAGAAATTCAAGAACAATACAGTGTGACTGTGAAAAATATTTACAGTGCAATAGCATTGTCAAAATACAGAGTATAAATAAACAATTGAAAATGTTAAGGGAGAAATGCCAAATAAGTAAGTAAAAAATGGATGAATGAAGAAATCTTAATGCTGAAGGACAAAAGAAAACAGAGTAAACATTACAAACAAGAATATGCTAAAATAAATAAAGAAATAAAAGATAAATGTGTGAAGGCAAAAGAAAGTTGGTTAAACAAGCAGTGCAAAAACAAAAATCTGCACAGACAAATCAATGAGCTCACGGGAAGAAAAATAAGAATAAATACAGAGTGTTTGAAATCAAAAACAGGAAAGATAAGAAGCTTAGTGATATTTATCAATCTGGCTGAGTCTACCATTCTTACTTTTATTTGTCTTCTCTGAAGGTAATTACACTTGTATACCCGGAGAATAGACTTTAAGCGAACTACAAATGTCTAGTTAAACGATCTAAATAACTTTACTTATATCTAATGATATGATAACTTCTGACTATGTGAATGTTACTATTCCAACCTGCTCTATCCTACTTTCTGATTAAAGAAATCCCCGGACTTTGCCCCCCCCCCCCCTCTCCAACTTGTCGGATGGTTGGTTTGATGGGTCAAACCCCAAAGAGGGAAATGATACTAAGTTCCTCTTTCCCAATGTGATCCAGCCCGTTTAATTATGTTAACCGTTAATGGCTCAGTTGCTTGAGTCCATAAATAGAGTCTCGGAGAACCAAGGAATACCTCTAGGAAAACATTTACAAGTTTTTACCCTTTATTACTCAAATCCCCTTTGGTGGTTCCTTGCCTTGCGTCTTTCAGTTAACCTAATTTTATCTAGGGTTGTTTTTATTAAACTAATTGACTATGACAGGTAACAAATACATTCACAAGAGGAGATGACCTCTTTTTTCATCATTTATTAACTCTACAGTTAGTAATAAACAGTAATGTTTTTGACACATCAATTCAAATACATCAAATGATTGCATGAAAATAAATCAGTGTTCATTTACATCAAGATCTTTACACTTCGTATGTATATCAGTGAACCCTCCTTCCCATATGTGTCCAATACTACAAACAATTTCCCTTCAGCTCCTCTATAGTAATAAATCTGAAATAGAAAATGGGTCTGCACTCTCTTGTATTGACTGGTGGGTTATGGATTCCTGCTCCAAGGAGTCACTGTGATCAATTAAGCTTCAGTGTGTTTTTCTTTGCAGGTTTGTAGAATACTTTAGTTGGCTCTAGAGTTGTCCATTTTTGGCTGGTACATTATAATCAATAAATGTTACCTCTCCTATAAAGAAAATGGAACTTTTTCGCAGGTAGATAGGTTTCTGCCCCCCTCTCTCACAGAGCATTTAGCAAGGTAGCTTCTGTCACACAAGTCAGGTCTGGATCTATATGGTTATAGATACTACCTGAAATTTCAGCAAGCAACATACATCTAATGATATCATCACTATGACATTAGAAATGAAATGCTGTAAACTTTCAAGAAAAACAACAAAGAAATTAATACAGAAAATACATAAACTAATTGTGATCTTAGAAAAATCAATAGTGGAGGGTAAAGAGTCTTGGTGCTCTAATATAGTTATCCACAACATAACTGGTTGTTCTCCATCCAATCTTCCATTGCAAGGTGTTCAAGGTTTAGACTAGCAGATGTGCAGGTTCATCTTCTCCAATGCATGTCCTTCGGGTCCACAGGTTAAGTAATACCTTGATTGAATTGGAATTGATGTTTCCAATCCTCTTCTGTATCTAGTTATCTTCTCGTCATCTTCTTCCACCAAGGAAAAATGGTCTCATATATTAAGGGATTTAAAAATCATTCGTAATTGCAATGAGTAATTGCTTATAAGCAATACAAGTACATCATGGCATCAATTATGGTATAGTATTCAGGTTAATTCTTTTCTAATTAAAAGTTTCAATTCGAGTATATCCCCCCCCCCCCGCTCTTTACAGTGTCTGTACTATGTTTTACCTCATTATCATCATCATCATCATCATCATCATCATCATCATCATCATCATCATCATCATCATCATCATCATCATCATCATCATCATCATCATCATCATCATCATCCTCATCCTCATCCTCATCATCATTCTCATCATTATCATTATATCATTACAATCATTATCATTACAATTATCATCTTCATTATATTCATCATCTTCATTACATTCATCATCTTCATTACAATCATCAGGACACTAGACCACAGGTTCTATCAGGAGTAACATGAAATACAAAGTGAGCTTTTGCTTAAGACACAAAACCAGATGCTTGTAGTATGCGAGAAATATAATATGGGTTGTGTCGTGCTTTGGGCACAAAACCAGATGATGGGAAAATGAGTGATATGTAATACAAAGTGTTGTTATGAGTCGGAGTGCACTAAATGATTAATTAGTGTTTGGGTTATGCCGAACATGTTCTCTTGTGATAGACAGGACATTATACATAAAATTTGCCTTCTATCATTAGATTGGCTGTTAGCTTATACTCCCTCCTTCTTAGCATGTTACTTCTTTCACTCATTCTCAGGCATAATATTCATATATGCATGGATGATAATTTAACTCATTCATCAGACATCATTCACATCTGTATGGATGCCAATTAAGCTTAAGTATGTGCTTTACAGATGATAAATTCACAGATTCAATAATAGTGACATTACAATGGAATCTCACTCATTATCATCCTTCATCAGAAATTATAATATTTTCCTGGATGATAATTAAGCATACTGGTGTGATTTTACAAATGGTACATTCACATCTGTTAAACAATAATGAAATCACACCTGACACTGAAATGCTCTTCAATGACATAGACTTATGTGATCATTAGGCATACTTACGAAATTCACAAAGGATGATTCCTTATTTTTAGCAATAATGAAATCACACATGACACAGGCATGCTCTTCAGTGGCATATACTTATGTGATCATTAGGCATACTTATGAAATTCACAAAGGATGATTCCTGATTTTTAGCAATATTGAAATTGCACATGGCTCACCACATGTGTGCTTTACCCCAACACACAATATTATGATTCCTATAGGAATCTATCTGATTCCCATGTGATCATGGGGAAAAACTACTTTATTTCTCATGTGCTCATCTAATAAAAAAAAATCTAATTGAAATATACACATTACACTAATTTGTCTTAACAGTGTTTGCACATTTAAAATAGTTTCTTCTTAGTGAACTAAGCATTCTTAGTTTCCTAAATCTTAAGTTACTCACCAAGTCTAAATCACTGTTGACTGAGTTTAACTATTTAAGAATTAAAATGTACAACTAGGTCTAATGCGTATACATTAAATAAGTTGCCTCACTTGGGGAAAATAAAACTCACTGTGGTTATCCTAATGGAAAGTTTACCCATAGATTATGATAATTGAATATATTATTTAGTTTCTACTAAATTAATTTCTTAAGAACTAACCAGACGGTTTATCACACATTGACTTACCAACTCTTCTTTGGAAAAAGGCTCACAGACTAAACTAATCTAAATATTATTGTTTTTACCTTCATTTTAATGAAATGACTTCACAACACATGTCCGCCACAAGATGTCAGGTCCTCAATTTGGTTGAGTTTCCAAATAAACTGGCTGCTGGTTTTCTGGTCCTTCTATTATTTCTAGACTTTAATTTTCTAACGTGTTCGTAGCGAGTTGAGAAGCTACCATTTCCGCCGGCACAGTCGGCCTTTCTTCTGGTGGAAACCTGTTGTGGTTGGTACAAAGAGGCCATGAAACTGGTTGTTGATGTTTTTATCTCAGCTTTTCCGTTCCAAGTTTTGGTTTTCCCGTGAACCATGAGTATGTCCTTGTAAATTTAGGATAGTAGAAGTAGGGAACAAACCAACGCTGTTGCGAGGTATTGTTGAATGGATATTGCGGAGAATATTCAAAGCTTAGTTGCCGGCTTGCGGAAAAAAAACACACCGGCCATTTTCTCAACGGTCAGAAACAGAACCTATGCATCATGGTACAATAAACCAGTGGCGTCACTGGGGTTGGTGTCACCCAGTGCGGTAAACTCTTGGTGTCACCCCTCTAGACTTTCACCATGGTCTTCTTCCGAGTGTTCCTGTACCATATATAATCGCATATAGTAATGTTTGTAAAATAAGTCAAAAAGTTAATAAGGACATAAGAAAGAAAACAAATTGAACAATATAACTTCAATACTTCAGGTAAAACATAAATAAAAAACTTCGACAAACTCGGACAAAGTTAATTTTTTGTTATTTAACATTAAAATTTATGTTATTTAAAATTAAAAGTTTCCCATCCTGGTCTTCAAAGCTGCAAACCTGTCAATCACATCATCAAAATCAATATCTTTCACCATATCACTTTCAATTGATAATATAGCCAGATCAGAAAGTCTTGACTGTCCCATGGTTGATCGCAAATAGTTCTTTATAAGTTTCAGTTTTGAAAAGCTCCTCTCACATGAAGCCACAGACACACAGATGGTAAGAAATAGTTGTAGGCTTAGTGAGAGTATTGGGAGAGATTCAAGGAAATCCCAGTCAACTATGAATTTTAAAATATCAAATATTGATCAGTCTTTGGCTTTGTGGATATCAATATCTGCTGCCTTCAGGTGTCTTCTCAGCCTTGGTATTTCTTTTAAAAGCTCTACTTCGGATAGCTCATCATAGAAAGTGGTCAATTTTGGAACTGACACCAGCAACTCTTCTTCAGTTGCTGATAGAAGACTCTTGGCTTGAACAGCCTCAAACATATTTGCTACTTCCTTGATCGCTGTTGATCTGGTCTGGAGTTCAGAATGAAAACGATCAATACACTCCAGCATCGCCCTATTGTTTTCTTCTTGCATAGTGAGTCCAGCATCTGAAGCATCTCTGAGTTGTTCCCCTGCCATTCTCTTCTTGAACCTTAATCTTCTCTCTACTGTTATTCCAAATTGGTCTGCTTTTAAAAGTTCCTGTTCAATTGCATGCTCCACTAAGTGACTGCGCGTCTCCTGCAGAAAAAGTCTTAATGCCTCTAACTTGGTCACTACTTTGTCAAGAGTTAAGCCATTAGTCTGCAGATACTGCTGTGTCAAATTAACTTCCTCAAGTACAGCAGCCCAAAAGTAAAGGTAGCACAGAAACGTGAAATCACAGACAGCAGGTAAAAGACCTTGTGCTGCACCTCTTGTTTCCACATTTTCACGAGGATTACATAGAGCTTCAATCGCCGCCACACATTCATCAAACTTATCTTTCACCGGTTTAACAGCAGCATGATGTGCACTCCAGCGTGTTGTTGATAGCCTTTTAATCGACATTGCAGTGTGTTCAATTAAAACATCCCATCGATGAGTGGAAGCAGCAAAGAAGGAATACATTCTCTCAAGAGTTCCAAAAAATTTTACACATAAAGCATTTTCAGCAAAAGAGTGTTGACCACACAAGTTAAGCGAATGGTCCACGCATCAATTAAAAATAGCTTTCTTATTCTTTCTTTTCAGAATGGCTTGAACACCTCCATGAATTCCAGACATTGTGGCAGCATTATCATAACCTTGAGCTCTGCACATCATTATGTCAAGTCCATCACTTTCTAGATTTTTTAAAATGTCTGAACTGAGGTCATCAGCTTTTTTCCCCTTTAAAGGGAAAAATCCTAGAAACACTTCTCTCACTTCAACTTCCCCAATGTGGATTTTCACATATCTGATCACCTCAGACATCTGGTCAGTGTGTGATATGTCAGGTGTGCTGTCGAACATAATTCCAAAATACCTTGCAGCCTTTATATCATTTACAAGAATTTCTTTCACATGATTTGCCAGAACAGTTATAAATTCATTCTGAGTTTCTGGTGAAAGATAAGATACGGATGCTTTTACTGTTACAGATGTAGTTCGCTTTAATCTCATTAGGTGCTCTTTCAAAACAGGGTCATATTTAGAAAGCATCTCAACCATCTCAAGAAGGTTTCCTTTATTCAACGAAGATACACCTTCCTTATGGCCACGAAATGCCAGATTTTGCTTAGCAAGAAACAATGTGATATCAAGCAACCTGTGCAAGATATCCCTCCATTGTTTTAAATCCCTATCCATTACAGCAACACTGTCGGCATCAATTGTTTTGTGCAGCTTAAGGCCTGCTGCCAATGTTTTCCATTTTTCAAGGCAACCTAGATGGTCATCCGATATCTCATGTTTATGCAATTTTGGGCTCAGCTTCCACCACTGCTGAAACCCAGTGACAAATTTTGATGTTTGTTCTGTTACATTAACAGCAAAGAGTCTGCAGCAAAAGCAGTATAATTTCTCACTGACGAGCGAGAAAACCATCCATGACCGCAGTATTTTCTCACCATTTGGCATCGTCTTGTAGAACCATTCTTTTGACAGCTGGCGCACATTTCCTTTAGTCTTTGCACCTTGCCTTGTCACAGTTCTGAAAGGCCCATCCTTGTTCTGAAAAGAACAACTTCCTCTTTTAATAATTTCAACTCGAAAATGATCTGGAACTGGTGCATTCCAGAAAGAAGCATCAGATAAAATATTCCTATTTTTCTCATCCACTTGACTCATCACATTTACAGTATCATGACGCGAATCATTTTCAGCATGCATTTCTGTTTCAACTTCATCCACTGCTATTTCATTATGTATTTCTGCATCAATCTCGTGATTCTCTTCCATTTCTGGCTCTAGTTGCTCTTTTGAAGAATGCATGCTGTCAGCATGGGAGGAATCCTTATCAATTGTAGATTGAGGAAGAACGTCTTTTGATGAACCTTGTCCATCACTTGGTCTCTTGACATATTGAAGCATGAATCCAGGTAGTGATTTTAGTGATTCACATCTTTTCTTCTTTGCTTTTCGCTGCTCGCATCCACTAGGCCTCTTTGATTTGTGCACTCCATGTGGCATGATGGAATATTCTAAAATAATAAATCTATAATAAATTAGGGACTTAAAAATATACAACTAAACAAAAAGATATAATATAAATATATAAAATCTGTATAAATAATTATAATCCAAACATTTATGATTTATTCATAATTTAATAAATATAGTTATTTAGGTTAAATTGCGTTGTTTACCGTAGAATTAAAATGTAATTAAAACATGATTATGTACACTAAAAAGAACCGTCTAAAAAAGAAAACTTGTCATACAAAATATTAAATTTTTTTAAATATTGTCCATGGAAGTTACAACTTTTTTATTTCATTGTAACATGTTTGAGTGGATTGTAACTTTTTTACTGGCTAATGGAGTATTGAACATACCAACCTGCATACGATGCGGATGGCAAATGCTGCAAGGCACAATTAATGGATTCATATACAAATGTAACCGGCGGTCAACAATATTCGTTGCAACACTTCTTCTTAACTTTTATCAGGAAATTTTGTCGCCAATGCACGACTGTCATTTCATGACATATATTTTATTATTTTATATTGCGAATTGCTGGCGAATGTCAGTAACCGCATCAATTATTAGGGGGGGGGGGGGAATCTGCGTGTGGCAGTCTCAACAGTGACTCGTTGGTTCGAAAAATTACACAACCGCTATTTATTTTTCTATTTCCATCTTTTTAATTAAAAAATTAACTTAAAAAATTAAAATATATATTTTTCAGACAGATAGAAAAACGGGTGTATGCCGTAATTATTAATTTATTGTAGTAGTAAACTACTAGTATACTATAGTATAGTAATACTAACTTTTTTAAGTGGAAGCCTGCCGCTGTTTTTCTCCTTTAAAATGTATGCCCTGTCCTAATTAATTTACTTTAAAATATTTATATTTTAGTGATATTGATAAAATTATAAAATTTCGAAAAAATAATTATTTACATAAAAAACGAACCTGTAAACAACGTCTGTCATTTTCTGCAACCACGTGACTCCACACGTCATTAATTGGCACGTTTGCAAATGACCCACGATTCTACTCCGACTCCGAGGCTCCGAGCAGCTCTGAGCTCTGAGTCTTATTCATTTAAGCACCAGACGCTCAGCATGGTGGCACCCTGTGCCTGCTCATGTATTTAACAATGAACGGTTATGAAACCCGACTAGACAGAGCTATGTCTGCTTTATCAAATTTGCAATTTTTTTATTTTGGTGTCACCCCTTGATGGTGTCACCCGGTGCGGCCCGCACCCCCCGCACCCCCCTAGTGACGCCCCTGCAATAAACACGTGCTCTTTTATTCATTGGTTAGTACTTATCACATGACTATGACATGATCATGTTCAACGTTCACAACTACGCATGGTGCAGCACGAACAGATGAACGCTCCTAATAGAAGCAACAGAGATTTGGTTCCTGAGACGAATGTTGCGAATTCCTTGGGCTGCCAGAGTAACTAACGACTGTCTGAAACAGGCTAATGAAACTAGAACATTATATACAACAATAAGAAAGAGACAAACAGCATTAGTCGGTGTGATGAGAAAAGAGGCATTGGAGTACATCGTGGCAACTGGAAAGATCGAGGGGAAGAGAGGCAGAGGTAGATGAAGAGAAATGGTGCTGAATGGACTGAAACAGTGGCATAGAGGAATAACATCAGCAAGTTTGATCCAGAACACCAAAGACCGAGATCTGTGGAGAGTCATGAACGCCTACGCCAGCTTGCAGGGCACTTGATGATGATGATGATGATGATGATGATGATGATGATGATCCCTCTCTTGTTCATAACATATATAGACAACATATGTAAAGAAACCAGCCAAACAGTTACCGCAAGAACACCGCATGATGAGAACACAGAAGAAGAACCATCTGCAAATTACACCATTAGAGAACTCCTGTTTGCAGACGACCAAGCACTAATAGCAAAATCAGAAGCTGAATTACAAGACCACATGAATAGTCTAAACAAAATATGTAGGGAACATAACATGAAAATTAACACAAGTAAAATAGAGGTAATGACTATAACTAAAGAAGAATAAAAACAACAACAATTCACCTAAACGAACATCCCTTGCAACAAGTAAAGAGTTTCATGTACCTAGGAAGTATAATATCATCAAATGGCAGATCAGAAGACGAGATCAAAAATAGGTTCAATAAGGCAAATCAACTCATTGGACAAATGGCACCAATACTAAAGAACAAACATGTATCAATAACTACTAAGAAAACACTTTACAACACCATCTTCCCACTTTACACCACCATCTTCCTAACAACTCTATGTTACCAATGCCAAACCTGGACAATTACCGAAAATGAGAAAAGAAAAATCGCAACAGAATTTCTATAATCGGTTTACGGTTTTCACTTGTTTTTTTTTTTTTGTAGGACTTGGTCATTGGTTTTTCTGTCTGTCCATAGTATTCTTTGCAGTTTCCTCGGAAATCACATTTCCACAGGCACCAGATGTTTTTTTCAGCTTGTTTGCTCATTGTCCACGCTTCACATCCATACAAAAGCACAGCTTCTATGCAGCAACACCCTTTTTCTCTTTGCAAATTATATCTTTTTATTGGTCAGTATGTTTTTCATCTTGCAAAATGCTGCCCTTGTCATGGCGATTCTTGTTCTAATCTCTTCAAGACATCTCCCATCAGATGTTATGACTGTTCCGAGATAATTGTAACGATTAACTTGTTTAAGAATATTCCCATTTACTTGTATATTACGTTGTGGTATTTCGTTCTTCTTACAATTTAATTATAACCCAAGTTGTAAACAATCGCATCTACTAAATGTTGCGGATCCTGCTTATTGTCTGCAATCAATGCTGTCCCATCCGCATATCTAATGTTATTGATATTATTATTATTATTATTTCTCCAATGATGGTTCCTTTCATATTGTCAACATTTCTGAAAATATTTTCACTATACATGGAAAAACAGATCTGGAAACATTACACATCCCCGTCTAACACCTCTCTTAATAGGTTGATATCGACCTACTTCATTATCAATCTTTATGGCAGCTTATTGTTTCCAATATATGTTTTTTATGAGTCTAAGATCTTTCCCATCAATTTGTAGATCTGTAAGCATCTCCATCATGTTTATCGAAAGCCTTTGTGTTGTCAGTAAAGCAAAGATATAAGACTGTATTTACTTCTATCATCATCATCATCATCATCATCATCATCATCATCATCATCATCATCATCATCATCTTCCACTTCTGCCGTTAAGCGTCGTGGGGAGGAATAATTTGCGTTCCAGCGCCCGGTGGGCGGCACTTGATAATGTCATTCCGTGTGATTGTACAATGTCTTTGATGTCGTCAATCCATTTTCTTCTTGGACGTCCTCTTGGTCTCGTCGCAGATGATCTTTGATGTAAGGCCAGTGATGGTAGTTGTTGGTGTTGCATTCTAACGACATGGCCAAACCACTTGATCGTCTGTCTTTCAATAAATGTGGCACAAGGTGTTGATCACACTGTCTGTCTGATAACAGCATTTCTTACTCGGTCTCTGATTGTAAGTTGGAAGCTCTCCCCGGGCATCTAATCTCGCAGGTGTTGATTTTGCGAAAATGTTATTTGGATAAAGTCCAGGTTTGAGATTGGTAGCATAAGGTTGGTGTGAATATGCTGTCTATTATCTGTTGATTTGCGGACATGGGTATATTTGGATGTTTCAGTAAGGGTGATAGTTGATATGTAAGTGCACTAGCTTTTTGACATATGATTTCGATTTCTCTGTCAAATCTGCCATCTTCTGGGATCATACTTCCAAGATATTTGAATTCTTTAACTTGTTTCATAGTTGTGTTATTTATCTGTATACTTAGGGGGCCCGGCTATCTGCTAACTTGCATTACTTCGGTTTGGCCTGTGTTTACTCCTATAGAACGTTCAAATTAAGTTCTCAACATATACACAGCATTGACTGCACCCTTGCTTTCTACAAACCCACATTGTTCGTCTCTTTTTTCGAGTTTTATTTTCTTCCTAACTCTCGCATGACAATTCTTAGAAAAATCTTTGTGATGTGGCTCATTATACTAATTGTTCGATGTTGATTACGTTCCAAGGCTCCTGATTTCTTCTGGATTGCATACACATACATGCTCATAGGCGGTCTCCCTGGCTAAGAGGTTAACGTCGTTCTCCGTAATCCCGCATATCCGCGTGAGGAACACAGCTGCGCGAAATTCGACAGCGGATCGCGTCGCGTTGGTTACTTACGGGGTATGTGAGCCGGTCGCTAAGAAAGCAATGGCAAACTACTGAGCGTAATCTTGCAAGAACATCAACAGCAACTGAAAAATTCTGCTGTTTACTGCAACGTCTTGTAAGGGATATGCAACTTTAAAAAAAGAAAAAAAAATGTGCTCACATACACAGGTATGTACTTAAACGTACAATCAGAGGTATACATACACGCACACACAAATATACATACAGATAAAAGATAAAGATAAGTGTTCGTTAGTCAAATAATATAATGAAATGAGTTAAGGCTGTGGAATTATAAACAATATAAAAACGCGAAACGTGGGGCAGCTGTACAATACACAATTGTTCCCCGTAATTGTAATTTATTTAGCTGCCGTATACTTCGTGTTTTATACTTTTGAGGTGTTGGAAAACATCGTAGAGACTGATCATTGGGAGAAGGAGCAGAGCGAGAGAAATGATGCTGGATGGACTTAGACAGTGGCACGGAGAATTATCATCAGTTGATTAGATCCAGAATTCAAAGGTCCGAGATCTGTTGACACACGCACGCACGCACACACACATACATATATCCAGCCTCATATCCTTTTCTCGTTATGGTGTTTTATGTTACAAAGTGATCTTACAGCATTCACGGACATGCTACTGTTGTCTGCCACAATCATCATTTATTATCAGGTCCATTGCAGAACGCCGCTCTCAGCATGGCCGGCCTGAAAGACTCCATTCATGTCTCATTCCCCTGCAGCAAGCTTTTTCAACGCTTAAGGCGGTGTCGACACAGCACAATGTCTGCTCTTCCTTCTTTTTCCTTCTTTGCCGGAGACTCTAGCCAAAGGACTTGCGATCATGTCACTGTATATTCAGTAATGAAAGTGCACTGCTCCTCGATTTTCGCATGGTACGGGAAGTCAACTCGAATCGATCCTCGTTTAACAGGGAGTACACACACACACACACACACACACACACACACACACACACACACACATACACACACACACAATGTTAGGTTGCTTCCAATACTGTACCTCCGGATTCCTCGCTTTTCCTTCCACTCCAGAAAAATGTGTAGCCGGCACCTATTTCACAGATTTGGCCTTCTTCTGCAAGTCGTGTCTCGCTCAAGGCTGCAATGTCAATGTTGTATCTGCCCAGCTCTCTCCCTATCAGTGCTGTTCGTCTCTCTGGACCCGACGCGCCGTCTCTGTCAAGTAAGGTGCGTACATTCCAAGTTCCCATTGTTAAGGGAATATGGTTTGCTCTTTTAGCTTTACCTGTTTTATCTTTGTTTGTATGTCGACCGCAGTTTAGGGTACCCACCAACCGCGGATAGCTGGTCATGTAGTGATGGAGCAGACCTTGTTTAGGGCACCTTTTCTAGCCCCTTCCTCATGCTATGGAGGTGAGCAGTGTGTTCCTATAGAGGGCTGCTCAGTCGCTCAGGGGGCTGCCGAATCCCACTTCTGCTCCGGCCAGTAGAAGACGACCATATGGCCTGAGCACCCTGTGTGCAGGTCTGCGACTACGGCTGTCAGCGTACCCACGCCTGCCGCTTCGCCGCTCACCCATCGCCACAGGGCTTGAAGGTGATATATGACGTTGGATGAAGAATGACTTGCGCGATGAATTGGATTAAAGTGAGGAAGAGTTGCACAATTCGTCGACCTCACTCTCTCGCCTCAGTCCATCTGAATCCAGTGGCAAGACAAGTCAAGACGACTGGAGACGAATACAGGTGCATTGGATGACCAGGGCGCTCTACTTGCCTTGCCGTGCTCATTACGTCCCACAACGCTTTGCAGGTAAACGCCGTCTTGCCCGTTGAATCAGGAATGATTTCTTCCACGCAGTCTGCCGGATCCTGTCTTCACATGCTGGGTAGGCATACCCTAGTTCACCGCTTGGTTTGACACCAAATCGGCTACCCGCGCCTGGATTAGCCAGCCTCTCATAGCTGTTGCCCGGGAGATGGCTGTCCACGAAAGTTTGTCCAAATAGTGCGGCTATTTCATGATGACATGCAGGCAAGAGTACAGGAAAATGGTGAACTGTCTGAGCCCTTTCCTGTCACCAATGGAGTGAAACAAGGATGTGTCCTGGCACCAACACTGTTCGACCTCATGTTTTCAGCTATGTTGACGAATGCCTTCGAGAACAACGACATTGGAATAGACATCAACTACCGCATGGATGGAAAGTTATTCAATCTCAGAATGCTGAAAGCTAAAACCAAAATTGACAGCGACACCGTCAGAGAGCTCCTGTTTCCTGTTGATTGCGCTCTATACGCCAACTCAGAGGCGTACATGCAACATAATGTTTCAGCTTTCTCACATGCCTGTGCCAACTTTGGGCTCAATATCAATTTGGAGAAGACTTTAGTTATGTACCAGCCAGCTCCAGGGAATAATCACACTGTGCCGAATATCAAAGTGAATGGTCATAGTCTAAGTATTGTAGACAAATTCACCTATCTTGGCAGCACTGTGTCCAAAGCTGCCACAATTGATGATGAAGTGAATGCAAGAATATCCAAGGCCAGCGCGGCCTTTGGCAGACTGTACAAGAATGTATGGGACAGAAATGGAATAAGCCTGCAAACAAAGCTGAAAGTCTACAAAGCAGTTGTATTATCCACACTGCTATATGCTTGTGAAACCTGGACTATTTATCAGCGACACGCTAGGAAATTAAACAACTTCCACAATCTGCCTTAGGAAGTTACTGAAGATTAAATGGCAAGACAAGATCCCAGACACTGAAGTCGTAGAAAGAGCGTCCATGCCCAGTATCCACACTCTACTAATGAAGAATCAGATTCGCTGAGCTGGTCACTTGACTCGCATGCCAGATCACAGGCTCATTTTTTAAGGCGAGTTGCGTTGTGGTAAACGCTCCCAAGACGGCCAGAGGAAACGCTTTAAAGACACTCTGAAAATCTCACTGATAAGCTTTTGGAATTCATCATGATACCTAGGAGACTGCAGCTAGAGACCGAAATTCGTGGCGTGCATCGTTACGCAAGGGTGCAGTCACTTGTGAGGCAACCAGGACTGCAAGAGCTGTGAAGAAAAGACAGAACAGAAAAACCACTGCAGAAAATCCTCCTCCAGAAACGTCAAGCATTCTTTGTCCACATTGTCAAAGAACATTTCGAGCCAAAATAGGCCTCATCAGCCATCTTAGAACTCGCGGCTCCATACTTTCAACCCCACTGGATGAAATGAATGGTCATCATCATTCTTGATGGACAAACAACGCAAACACCTCCGGATTACCTCTGGATACCTGCCGTAGCCTCTAAGGTTTACAGCCGAAGAAGGAAGTGGAGGAGTAGAAGATACAGATCGTGAAACCAATTTGGGGTGGCTAGTAACGTTTACAAACACAATGTTTCGTTTCCCCTTTTCTCAGGACACAATTAGAAGGAGCTATAGAAGTAGAAACCGATCTGTACGTATGTTTCATAGACTACACAAAAGCATTTGAAAATGTGAAACCTGAGGATATAATACAGTTATGAAGCAACTGAACATTGGAGGCAAAGACCTGAAAATAATAAAGAATATATATTGGCAACAAACAGCAGCCTTCACAATCAAGAACTTGTTAAGAACATTTCAGTGTATACGTGTATAAAGAAGGGCGCCAGACAGCTTGTGTAATGTTTCATGGTTTGTTCTCATTGTAGTATGAACATATCAGATATACAGAAAATATGACAAGAGAGGGTCAACCAGAGAGACGAATGGAGACGGATTGTTTCTGCAGCAAAGAACCTCAATGGCTCGGAACGCTGACGAAGAAGAAGAAGAAGAAGAAGAAGAAGAAGAAGAAGAAGAAGAAGAAGAAGAAGAAGAAGAAGAAGAAGAAGAAGAAGAAGAAGAAGAAGAAGAAGAAGAAGAAGAAGAAGAAGAAGAAGAAGAAGAAGAAGAAGAAGGAAGAAGAAAGAAAGATGAAGAAGAAGAAGAAGGAAGAACGAAAGAAAGAAGAAGAAGAAGAAGAAGAAGAAGAAGAAGAAGAAGAAGAAGAAGAAGAAGAAGAAGAAGAAGAAGAAGAAGAAGAAGAAGAAGAAGAAGAAGAAGAAGAAGAAGAAGAAGAAGAAGAAGAAGAAGAAGAAGAAGAAGAAGAAGAAGAAGAAGAAGAAGAAGAAGAAGAAGAAGAAGAAGAAGAAGAAGAAGAAGAAGAAGAAGAAGAAGAAGAAGAAGAAGAAGAAGAAGAAGAAGAAGAAGAAGAAGAAGAAGAAGAAGAAGAAGAAGAAGAAGAAGAAGAAGAAGAAGAAGAAGAAGAAGAAGAATGTCAGGGATCCTGGTTGGTAGACATAATATAAATAACTTACGTTATGCTGATGAAACGTCTTGATTACAGCAAGTCATAAGGGACTACAGAAAACAGGCTCCCTAAAACCCTAAACGAATTTTCTTACTGCGGGCTGCGTTGTGGTAAACGCTCCCAAGGCGGCCAGAGAAACGCTTTAAAGACACTCGGAAAATCTCACTGCAAGCTTCTGGATTTCATCTTGACACCTGGGAGACTGCTGCCATGCCATGGTGTTTATCATGGTTCTATCGTGGAGTTTATTATGTGATTGCTATGCTAGGTAGCTATGAGGCGTCTGTCTTGGTAAGGAGCGACTGGTTGTTTGCGCTCTTCACATAACACGCTTGTTATAGCTCGTTGTTGATGAATTAGAATAATACTATCATCCATGGCTGAATGTGCGTGCTTTAATGACCACTGCTGTAAGCTTTGAAGATTACCCAAGACGGGATTGTATATCGGGTGCTGTACATATCTTTCCCAGCACTCAAACTGATAACTGGACTTTTCCACGGCCAAGCCAAGTAGACACTCGTTGCTGCCATGGTCATGTAATTGGGTCAGCACCTTTCTGGTTAGCGACTCTGTATTCTTTTCGCTAGACTCATTTTCAATTATTGTCCTAATTTAAGTTTAAGTTCTTGCACGTGACTATTCATAACAACTCGTAAACTGGAGTGAACTCAACATGTCTGGAATAAAAACACACAACTCCGTTTTCATTCTATATTGACTCCAAGCATAGAACAATTCAGAATGTACATTTCACAAATACATGCCTATAGTCTACACAATGAATACACATTTGCTAATAAAAATAGGGGCTCATTCTTTGGCTATTCTACTAGACTCTGAACCCGATCAAAACCTGACCGTGGTTTGAGCTCAACTAACTGCCTGCAGGAGACGTTGTCCTCTCCTCCGTAGCCCCGACTCGCAATTTTCATGCAAAGCGAGATTCTTGAACTTCTCATCTTCACGCTGGGGTGCGTGAAGCTGTAGCCTATTTGCACCGAGTGGCCCATGACCTAACTTGGTCTATGGCACGCCAAAGACCGAAATTCGTGGCGTACATCATTACACATGTGTGCAGCCACTTGTGAAGCAACCAGGACTGCAAGAGCTGTGAAGAACAGACTGGACAGAAATACCATTGCAGGAGACCCTCCTCGTCAAGCCTTCTTTCCCACATTGTCAAAGAACATTTCGAGCCAAAATAGGCCTTATCAGCCATCTTAGAACTCACGGCTCCATACTTTCAACCCCACTGGTTGAAATGAATGGTCATCATCATTCTTGATGGACAAACAACAGTATGGTTGACTCCAATAGCCTTTGTCTAAAAGACAGACTCTGCAAGGTAGCAGGGGGAAGAGGTTATATATGGCACCTCTTACCCGCAGATGACCAAGTCATAGACTTTTGAGGTATTTTATAGAGATGCTGCCCCACAACTAACTCATCTCCCCTCAGTGACCACCACTAGTGTTGGTACACGGCTGCTTATTCAGCATATTCACAGCTAACCCATAGCCAAAATGTTTAGGGGTCACTACACAATCTGCCACCCGGTAGACGCGCCTAGTAGTAGAGGACAGGCTAGACAGGACTGACTGACAGATATAATGAACGGTCATGACTGACAGCACATAGTCATACAGAACAGACAGTCATACCAGGCAGACAGACAAACTCAGAGAGAGAGAGAGAGAGAGAGAGAGAGAGAGAGAGAGAGAGAGAGAGAGAGAGAGAGAGAGAGAGAGAAGCAGAGACTCAGGGACAGACAGACAGGACAGGCAGACATAGAGACTAACATATAGATATATGGGACTTACAGACAGATATAACTGAAAGGCAGTTATGACTTGTTAAAGAATATTCCCATTTACTTGTATATTACATTGTGGTACTTACTTCTTCCTAGTGACGATGATAATTTGTAACTTCTTACAATTTAATTCCAACCCACGTTGTTCACTGTGAGCAACAAACGCATCTACTAAATGTTGAAGACCCTGCTCATTGTCTACAATTAATACTGTCAACTGTCATTTACTGCCAATATAGTACCTTGCGGTGTATGGCAGAGGGGTCTTTGAGCCTGAGGAATTACGGCCGCCTGGCTAGTGCAGTCGCCACGAACTGTGCAGGTTAGGATTTTCTTTTTGCCCCCGACAGAAAAAATCCCACACCTTACCGAGGATTCGAAACCAGGTCTCCCGATTGAGAGTCCGGCGTTCTAGCCACTCGGCCAGCCGCTCTTCATTAATACTGTATCATACGCAAATCTAATTATTAAGTCCCTCAATGATGACTCCTGTAATATTTTCCACATGTCTGAAAATATTTTCACGGTAAAGGGAAAAAACGATCTGGAAACATTACACATCCCTGTCTCACACCTCTCTTAATAGGCTGATATTAACCTCTACTTCATTATCAATCCCCATGGCAGCTTGTTGTTTCCAATATATGTTTTTTTTTTTTTTTTACAAGTCTAAGGTCTTTCACATCAATGTGTACATCTGCAAGCATCTTTATCATATTGACATGCATTACTTTATTGAACGCCTTTGGGTAGTCAATAAAGCATAGATGTGGGTTTTTGTTTACTTCTATAGAACATTCAATTAACATTCTCAGCGTATATACAGCATTTACTGAACCCTTGTCTTCTACAAACTCATATTGTTCTTCTTACATTGTTATATCTATTACAATTGCTACCTCTGGCTGTCTTTTCTCTCCATCAGAATTAATTATGCTGTATTCCTCAGAAGTTATAATGCCCTCTTATCTCACATATAGTAGTAGTTGGCCTCTTTCAGCCCTGTAGGACTATAGAGTTGTGCCGTTGGGGAGGCTCCTCTCAGCGCAGCTGCTAACTGCAGAGTCCAATGCGAGAGTGACAATCTCTGCCACAGTTTCCGCATCTGTAAGACGAGGCAGGTACCACAGTAAGTGACTGCATTTTATTTCTGTGCCTCCTATCCTCAGTTTGTTGGATCAGATTGCGCTCAAAGAGCACCAGTCGGTTTCATACTTCTCTTTTCCAGGAACATCTGTCTGTTGCAACTCTCTCCTACGTGTCTGCATCTATGCCAAGGGTTTTCATATCTTGTTTACACACATCCTTGTATCACATTTGGAGTCTTCCAGTTGGCCTCTTCCCTGTGGCTAGTTCTTCATATAGGAGATCTTTGAGAATAAGTTCATCCTCCATTCTAGAAACGTGGCCCAGCCACCGGAGGCGTCTCTGCTTGAGGAGGGAGTGCACTGTGGTAATATCCGCTCTTTCAAGCACGTTTGTTTGTTATATGGTCTCTCCACGATATGCCCAAGATATGTCTCAGACATCTCATGTGGAAGCAATTCATCTTGCTTTCCTGTCGTGAGTACAAGGTCCAGGATTCAGACCAAATCAAGATAGCTTGCTTGATGCCCTTGTACATTCCTCTTATATGTCCAGTGTCTGCACACGTTTGAATTTGTGCAGAAAGCTGTAGCTATTATCTGTTCGCACATTTTCTTCCGGTCTGTTGTACTCTATTTCTGGCCGTTTGCAGTGCCTGCAATGTTTTCTCTGATGTTGATGTTTTATACACTGAGAATGAGTGTCTATCTCCAGGACTGGGAGCATCTCTTCAGAGAATGCTTCAAACAAGTCGGCTGACTTTGGTTGATGGTAGACAGTCACAATTGTTTAGTCACATTATGAGAAGAAATAAATTGGAGAACTTGGTGACAACTGGCAAGATCGAGGGGAAGAGAACAAGGGGAGGGCAAAGAGGTAAATATCAGGATGGCTTGGCCAGGTGGCATGGTCGAGACAGTACCAAGGAGCTGATCCACGACTCTGGTGATCGAGTGAGATGACAAAACATGACCGCCCACGCTTAACACATGTCATGACTGGGACAAGAGCTCAAGCCTGATCCAAGACTGGTGGTCGTGTGAGTTGATGAACCATGGCCACCCTTGCTTATTGACAAGGCACATGATGATGATTGTGGTAATTGACCATCAAGGAAGGGAATTGCCGCGACACTTGCAGTCTCATAATATCCAAAGTTGCAGTTCTTGGCAGATATCACAACAGTGTAAATCATTGTTGATTGCTTCCTCCACTTGCCAGACTACTGTCCCAGATGGCATTAAGAAACTATATACTTAAACATTGAATGATGATTGTTGATTCTAACATTGAATCATGGTTGAAGATTCTAACATTGAATCATGGTTGATTGCTTCCTCCACTAGCCAGACTACTGTCCAAGATGGCATTAAGAAACTATATACTCTAGAATCATGGTTGTTGATTCTAACATTAAATTATGGTTGAAGATTCTAACATTGAATCATGGTTGATTGCTTCCTCCACCAGCCAGACTACTCTCCCAAATGGCTTTAAGAAACTGTATACTTAAACATTGAATGATGGTTGTTGATTCTAACATTGAATGATGGTTAAATATTCTAAAATAGAATCATGGTTGAAGATTCTAACATTGAATGATGATTAAAGATTCTAAAATAGAATCATGGTTGAAGATTATTACACTGAATTATTGATTCTTCCTCCTGTAGCCCGACTGTAGATGACATAAATAAACTATATATTCTAACACTGAATTATCGTTGATGCTTCCTCCGCTAGCTGAACAAGTCTCCAAGACGGCATTAATAAACTATACAATTTAACATGATATTATTCAGATTTCTTGATACGTTATAAACCAAAAGGATCACACCTTCCAAATATTTAATATGCCATAAAAATTAGAAATTTAATATATTTTAATCAAATATACATGATAAAAAAATGTGCATAAATTTCCCAAGAGCTATATTTCAATATTTTCAAGGAAAAGAACACCCTTATCCAGTGAGTGGCACCTTGCAGTCTTGACAGACTAAAGTATGTGAGTTGGAATGTGGCCAATATTCCATCACAATGCCTGGGCAGAGCTTCAGAGAAACATGTGGTGCCCAAACGACATGATCCCTCTCTCGGCCTAAATCTTGTGTTTTCCAGAGGAATGGATAACCAATACGTCTGGCACAAGGTAGGCTGCAGACTCTGGCGACACAGCGTCAAAACCTCCGAGACCTCGCCACCACGAGCAGGTGGCGAGTGATGGCCAGACCCTGGCACCCAAGGGACCCGGCTTAGAGGCGTTCAGCCAATTTCCACAGGTGAGGGCCTCGTACGAGCCCGGACCATAGGGGCGCGCACAACTGTCAATCACCAATCACAAGTGTCCGGGCCTGTGTAAAGCGCTCATTATCGTCAGACTCTCCACCTGACTTTAGCGGACCCCGCGACCAGCGGGAATAGGCCCGCCAGAGCTACCGAAGGAGATATTGCTTGTCTATTGCGAGCAATATCTCCCATCCTTCCACTGTGCGGATCTCGCGACCGGCGAGAATAGGCCCGCCGGAGATAATGCTCGTCTGCTGCGAACAAATCTCTACCGTGACTGAATAAGTAAAGAAACAACCTTATCCAGTATATTAGAAATATCAAAATAAGACAATTATTACTAACTTAATAACCTTATTCCATATTGGAACAGACTGAACATCTACAAAGACAATGAAATTGGTACCATCATTAATGTGCACATGTGGACAAGAAGAACAAACAGCTCAACAAATCCTTCAAGAATGCCACATGCTTCTTCAACTGTGGACTGAACATTGATACAGAGCTAAACACCCTCATAAAGTCATTTGGGAGTCTCAAAGAGCTCTTAACAGCGTTCTACATGAAAACAATGGGATACAAAGTGAGAGGGCAAACCAGGAAGAGTTGGATAGATGGAGTAAAAGAGACATTCAAGAAATCAAAAATATGACATTAGAACAAGCAACAAGACAAGCGAATTACGATTCCGATTCCCATTTGTAGTAAAAAAAAAAAAAAAAAAAAAAACTTTCCACCTCGTTCAACCCGCGTCAATTTGCATTGGTTATAGTTGTGGTGGTTTATGGTGCGGGATAAGTTTGTTAAGTTTTTCTGCGCCAGTGTTGGCTGGTTTATCGGTTGAAGAGTTTATGCCTGTGACGCCAGCTGGGGGATAGGCCGGCAAGTTTTTCCTTTGAGTGTATCTCTTTAAGCTGTTTCTTCTATCAGTGCTGGCTACTTGTTTGTTACACTTGGCTGGTCCATGTGTTTATTACCAGAATCAAGATATATTATCAAAAATGTATGTACCGGAACAAATATAAAATGTTCACAAATCGTAAATCAGATGAAATAAGATATAAAGTCCATGGTGCGAACATTCAAGAATTGGAAAATATTCATGGTGGCAACATCCAAGAGTTAGTACATACCCATGTTGCCAACATCCAGGAGCTAGAACATATCCTCATCTCATCTCATCTCATTTCATCTCATCTCATCATGTTCCTCTTGTACCTTGTGGTGTCGAGGTAAAGTATAAACAGCGGGAGAGTGCCCGCTTATGGGCTTCATGTATCGATATTCCATGAACTCTGTTATTCCGTGCGTCCGTCGTTTACGTGGTCGGCCTCTTCCTATGCTTCCCTCTGGTCTGTACATCATTGCTTGTTGTGGTGTACTGTTAGTTGGTAACCTACTTGCATGGCCAAACCATTTGACTTGCTGCCTTCTAATAAAATCTAGTGCAGCTACAACCCCCACTTTAGCCCTGATTTCTTCATTTCTGATCTTATCGCTTCTTGATACATTGAGTATTTTTCTCAGGAATCTCATTTCTGTTGTTGTGATTTTTATTTTTTATTTTTCTGTCACTGTCACATTGGTAACATAGAGTTGGTATCCATATATCCAGAACATACCCCTATTGCTAATTTCAAGAGTTCACCATGTTCATCTTGTCCAGATTCAAGCGCTGACAATGTTCATAGTGTCAAGATTCAAGGGCCGACAATGTTCATGTTGTTAAGATTCAACATCTGACATTGTTCATGTTGTCAAAATTCCAGAGTTGACAATGTTCCTGTTGTCTAGATTTAATAGCTGACAATGTTCATATCCTTTCTCATGAAATCAATGACAAATAAACATGAGGGCAGGATTCAGCATATGTTTAGTTTAGTTTAGTTTAGTCGACGGATCAGTATCACGGCACATGGTGTAACCCATGAGTGCTGCGTTCTACTCCTAACTCAAGCCTGATTCTGGAAAATCTCAGTTCAGTGCACGAACTCCGTAGTGCCGGCGAGAATCCTAAAATACTTTGGGTAGATTTTTAAATTGAAATTTTGCCCGGGCAGCGCCGTTAGGCTAATCTTTTTCGATTTCCTACTGCCAAGGGATTTTTTACGTGCGCAACAATACACACGGGCGCCGATCTCACTACCCAGAGACCAGGGGAAATTTTCTTACTAGAAGTCCACGTGAAAAAATTCCGGTCCTCACCGGGGCTTGAACCCGAGACCTCCAGCACTCGAGGCGGACACCATACCTCAAGACCACTCAGCCCCTTGCAGCCCCTCAGTAGATGTATGTACCATAATGGTCAGTACATCTATCTGGCCATGTCATCATTCCTTATACTTAGAAGTCATTCAGGTGACCTACCAAATTCTGGGGATTGCCTGGAAATTGGAGGGCAAAAAATATTTGATTGAGGTCCGCACTCCAAACATTGTATAGACTGATCCCTATCATCGTTGATCGATGAGTTGGCCACTCCATGATGACGAAAATAGAGCATTTTGATTATGCTACGGTTTTATCGAAACAAAAAAAAAAAAAACCATTCCATCATCCATAGAGGACACATATATTCCCAACGAGAAGAACAATCTTTTTCCTATAGAATCATCTTGCAGACTCCGTTTACGGAAAAAACAAATCTCCAAGGACTTCACCACCCCTTCATGGAAAAAGACCATTAAGTCATGTTTCCCAAAATGGTAATAGGTGGTAGATTACTGCCGATATGGCCGTTGTGGTCCATTGTGCTCAAAGGATACTGATACTGTACTCAATTGACGTCCATACCACTGGGGTTTCCTGACATCGGAGAAGTCCATATGAAAATGAAAATTCAGCTCCTCATTCATTATAAAGGCTAATTTATTCATCATGAAACGATGATTTTGACTCTCCAAAATGACAAAGATCAGCATAATTGATGATGCCCCATCGTAGACCAACAAACGATGATACTTTACGCAATTGACGTCAATATAACTGGGGTTTCTTGACATCGGAGAAGTCCATATGCTTAATGAAATCCAACTCTTCATTCATTATAAAGTTAGTTAGTTAGTTAGTTAGTTAGTTATCAGTTGGGGTATCTTCGTTGCACTCCGGACATGTCCATAGGTGCTCAGATCCTCCCCCCAGCATATGCATCAGCGTCCGGTGGCTAATAGTGCCAGTTCTGTGTTGGTTGACGAGGCGCTTTGTTTTCCCGATGTACCTCTCGCGTCTGGCTGTGCCGATTCTTACTCCCAGGTCTTTCATCCTGGAAAGCGATGTGGAATCACTGGCGTCAAAATCCTCTGTTCTCGCCATATCTTTATAAAGTATATAATAGCATATATAGCATAACGTATATTTAAAACCTCCGATTAGTATTCCTGGCGTCTCTTTGATCTCCCTTACGATTAATTCTCTATATAAGGATTGATTGATTGATTTAGGAACCGACATAACAGCATTCGGGGCATTCCAATAAATGCTCCGTCCCCATCCCCAGCAGCCAGCGAAGAGTTCCAACAAGTAATACCAGTCGCAATCTGATTATATGTCCGTCTCGCCTTCCTCTGAGCGTCGATCGTCGGCCAGATCCCCTCGTCATCCCTCGCTGTAGCATTCTTGCCAGACCATGGTGATCCATTTGCTCCTCCGAGGTGTACATGTGCTCCCACAAGGCCGCAGTCACGTCTGACTTTTCTTGCATCAATACTCCACCAAGTTTTGCAGAGCCAGTTAATCTGTCCGCCTGTTCATTCCCCAGCACACCAGCATGCCTCGGCGGAAAGATCCAGTCGCTATATAGGGAGGAGAGGTCTGGTGACAAGACAAACCCTTGTTGTACTCCTAGCTTTATCTGTTCGTAACTACCCTCAATGCAATGAGAAACAGAGATGCATGCTACAACCCAATCACCATCATAAACAGCAAAAGAGGTATACCAATATTTAATCCACAACAAAGACTAGTAAGGTGGGCAGAATACTTCCAAAAACTACTTAACCCCACGTATAACATGGAAAATCTCACTTTTGTGCCTAAAAGTCATGGACAACAAGAACCAAATGTCGTTCAGAAAGAGCCGGTCGTTCAGAAAGCAATGACAAACTACTGAACGTACAATTTGCCCATGAATCACGAACAGCTGGGGTTGACTGCTACGTCCTGTAAAGGACATGCAACTTAATCAATTAATGATCACAGAAGAAAGCAGAATGGACAGAGAAATCGAAATCAGATGTCAAAAAGCTAGTACACTTACATATCAACTATCACCTTTACTGAAACATCCAAATATACGCATATCCGCAAAACGACAGATAATAAACAGCATATTCACACCAACCCTATGCTACCAATCTCAAACTTGGACTTTATCCAAATCACACCTTCGCAAAATCAAGACCTGCGGGATTAGATGCTGAGGAGAGCTGCCAACCTAACAATCCGAGACCGAGTAAGAAATGCTGTTATCAGACAGACTGTGGGATCAACACCTTGTGCCACATTTATTGAAAGGAGAAGATCAAGTGGTCTGGCCATGTCGTTAGAATGCAACACCAACAACTACCATCACTGGCCTTACATCAAAGATCATCTGCGACGAGACCACGAGGACGTCCAAGAAGAACATGGATTGACATCAAAGACATTGTACAACCACACATAATGACACTATCCAGTGCCGCCCACCGGTCGATGGAGAGCAAATTATTCTTCCCCACGACACTTGACAGCTGAAGTGGAAAAAGAAGATGATGATGATGACGATGATGAACTGCCCTCTTTATTTCCCATTTTAATTGCTGCTACTTGGTTCCAGTAAATATTCTTTATGATTCTTAAATCTTTCCCATCAATGTTGATATCATCTAACATATAGTAACATGTCATACAATTCAACTGCGAATGCATATCCCTAGTTACTTAGAGCATATATAAAAGATCATAATAACATGATAGTAATGCCTTGATTGATCACTACACTTAATAATTATGTTCAAGCATTCTGCGGAATTACAAGATATGTAAAAGAAAAAAACACTTAAATAATCGATATGCAAGGGACATAAACATCTAATATTGTTATAAGGGAAATAACTTTTTAATTAAAAAATAATAAAATCATAAACTAGAGACGTTATTATTAATTGACATTATAGTTTGTTCCTTTATTTGATAAATATAATAAATAATATAAAAGTGGAATTTGTTAATCGAGAATGTAAAACGCTTAGATTTTGTAAAAAATACTTCTTTATAATATTTAATTACTTACATTTTATACTTCATGGTTTAATTATAATATAATTTCTTAACTTATATTTTTATACTTTCAATGTATTCAGATTTTCTTGCCATAGTATTTTCCCCTATATGGGGAAAGAACATTTTTTAACTGGCCTCCTAGGGCCACAAACAGGAATTGATTATTTGGGTGTTTTCGGGATGTGAAATTTAAATATTGAGCACAACCCACTACTGGCAACGCTGATCGCACTCTGGTATGACCCTAAGGCCTATCCACGCCAATGTGGAAGCACTATACTCGAGTTTCGCTCTCGTTTGAGCTCGTCAGTAGTGCATATCCCTGACCGGATCCGGAACAAGCCCCGAATCACTGACGTGTGAAGCGGGTGTGTAACCACGCGGCACACGCTGGACACGCCAAATTATCACAACAGAATATTACAACGTTACCCATCGTAGGCTATGCTCAAGATTGCCCAATCGCCGCGACTGACGTCCGTCAATCGATGTGTACTCGAACGATCAGGACTTCTCACTGGCAAGGAACACCAGGCCTCCTAAAATCCAGTGAGCAATAATCAAATTGATTATTTGGTTGTTTCGGGATTTGGAGCACAACCCACTACTGGCAACGTTGATCGTATTCTGGTATGAACCTACGGCCTATCCACGTCAATATGGAAGCACTGTACACAAGTGTACAGGAAATTAACCATGCACATCCCTCTCTTGTCCTCTAAAAGTATTCTAGCAAGGGAAAATCCCAACTGCACCTCCCCGTGGTAGAAGATGGGAAACACACCACGGTGGGGCTAACGTAGCCCCGGGGACCGAGTATCCACCGGAATAAGTGGACAACTCTGCAGCTGAGCAGAGCAGGACACTCACTTTAACTTACAGTCGGAAATGGCTGTCAAAGGCAGAGGTAAAGGACCACCATGTGAATGTGGAAGGAGAGGGGGAACCACCACAATATCTTCCAAAACTTCATGGCAAACCACATTTCAGGGTTAGTGAACGACGTTAATGGCTGTCTTAGGACATCCTCGTCCGATAGGGACAGTCATGAGCCACAGGTGACATCAGGCCGTCATCCAGCTACTGATGGCAAGATCATAACTAAAATAAATAAATTTAGAGTAGGAACATGGAATGTTAGGACATTAAATGAGCTAGGAAATTTGAACAATGTTCTAAGAGAGATGGATAGCAAGAAAATGAATATACTAGGCGTAAGTGAGATGAGATGGAAGGGATCGGGCAAAATTATAGCTGACAATCACACAATAATTTATTCTGGGGGGGGGGGGGGGGACACATGCAAAAAGCGTAGGAACAATAGTTGACGAAGAAACAGCCAAGTCAATTAATGGATACTGGTGTATTTCAGATAGAGTTATTATTGTCAAAATCAAAGGTAAACAAAAAGATATAAATATTATACAAGTATATGCTTCAACATAGACAGTCAAAATTTTTGGGGCATGTTATGAGAAGAAATGAATTGGAGAACTTGGTGACAACTGGCAAGATCGAAGGGAAGAGACCAAGGGGAATACCTAGAAGCAAATACCTGGATGGCTTGGCCACGTGGCACGGTCGAGCCAGGAACACAGAGCTGATCCACGACTCTGGTGATCGAGTGAGATGGCAGAACATGACCACCCACGCTTGCCGGCATGGCGCATGATGGATGGATGGATGCACCAACAACAAGCAATAATGATGAAGAAATACAACACTTTTACGACAAAATAGAAATGGTTATGGCTCAAAGTGGATCACAAGAAATAAAATAATACTTGGAGATATTAATGCGAAAGTAGGAAAGGGGAAAATGGAGGATGTAGTGGGGAATTATGGTTTAGGTACAAGGAATGAAAGAGGAGAAAAACTAATAATAGAATAGGAAAATAGCAATGATACGATAACTGGAAACACATGGTTTAATCACCATAAAATACGACTATACGCATGGAAAAGCCTTGATAAGAAAATACGCAACCAAAATTGACTACATACTAATTAATACAAGATTTAGAAATGCTTTAATTAATGTAAAGACAATGCCTGGTGCTGACTGAAATAGTGATCAGGTACCACTATGTGGACAAATAAAAGTAAGATTAAATAGAGGGGGGGGGGGGGGAATATTAGGAATGTGAGACTTAATAAAGAGGTTCTGAAAGTCCATAAAGAAATTCAAGAACAATACAGAGTGACTGTGAAAAATATTTACAGTGCAATAGCATTGTCAAAATACAGAGTATAAATAAACAATTGAAAATGTTAAGGGAGAAATGCCAAATAAGTAAGTAAAAAATGGATGAATGAAGAAATCTTAATGCTGAAGGACAAAAGAAAACAGAGTAAAAATTACAAACAAGAATATGCTAAAATAAATAAAGAAATAAGAGATAAATGTGTGAAGGCAGAAGAAAGTTGGTTAAACAAGCAGTGCAAAAACAACAATCTGCACAGACAAATCAATGAGCTCACGGGAAGAAAAATAAGAATAAATACAGAGTGTTTGAAATCAAAAACAGGAAAGATAAGAAGCTTAGTGATATTTATCAATCTGGCTGAGTCTACCATTCTTACTTTTATTTGTCTTCTCTGAAGGTAATTACACTTGTATACCCGGAGAATAGACTTTAAGCAAACTACAAATGTCTAGTTAAACGATCTAAATAACTTTACCTATATCTAATGATATGATAACTTCTGACTATGTGAATGTTACTATTCCAACCTGCTCTATCCTACTTTCTGATTAAAGAAATCCCCGGACTTTGCCCCCCCCCCCCCTCTCCAACTTGTCGGATGGTTGGTTTGATGGGTCAAACCCCAAAGAGGGAAATGATACTAAGTTCCTCTTTCCCAATGTGATCCAGCCCGTTTAATTATGTTAACCGTTAATGGCTCAGTTGCTTGAGTCCATAAATAGAGTCTCGGAGAACCAAGGAATACCTCTAGGAAAACATTTACAAGTTTTTACCCTTTATTACTCAAATCCCCTTTGGTGGTTCCTTGCCTTGCGTCTTTCAGTTAACCTAATTTTATCTAGGGTTGTTTTTATTAAACTAATTGACTATGACAGGTAACAAATACATTCACAAGAGGAGATTACCTCTTTTTTTCATCATTTATTGACTCTACAGTTAGTAATAAACAGTAATGTTTTTGACACATCAATTCAAATACATCAAATGATTGCATGAAAATAAATCAGTGTTCATTTACATCAAGATCTTTACACTTCGTATGTATATCAGTGAACCCTCCTTCCCATATGTGTCCAATACTACAAACAATTTCCCTTCAGCTCCTCTATGGTAATAAATCTGAAATAGAAAATGGGTCTGCACTCTCTTGTATTGACTGGTGGGTTATGGATTCCTGCTCCAAGGAGTCACTGTGATCAATTAAGCTTCAGTGTGTTTTTCTTTGCAGGTTTGTAGAATACTTTAGTTGGCTCTAGAGTTGTCCATTTTTGGCTGGTACATTATCTTATATATAAAAGGCAATCTCCGTCTGTATGTATGTATGTATGTCCTTTATGCGTTCGCGAACGGTCCATCCGATTGAGATGACATTTTCTACACGTCTTCCTCTCATTCCTGCGCTGCCAACTGTCATAGTTATTTTTTCTTCTTCCTCCTCCTCCCTCCTCCCTAAATACGTATGTAAATAGAAGAGATCAAAGAATCCCTGAACCACAACGTTAGGAAAAGCGAAGAAAATGACGTGACTACACAGAATCATCATACGGCAATGTCAATAACAATTCATCTTTTTATGTGTAAGGAAGTTATCTATAGTCATGTAGAAAGGAAGAACAATCAATGGAAGGACCGAAATCACAGAACCTAGACGAGTATGAATTCGGAATGGTGAACTCCCTTCTCCTCCTCCCTCCTCTCTACTCCTCCTCCCTCTTCCCTCTACCTCCTCCCTCCTCCTCCTCCTCCTCTTCTTCCTCCTTCCTCCCTCTCCCTCCTCCTTCTCCCTCTTCCTCCTCCTCCTTCCTCCTTCTCCCTCTGCCTCCTCCCTCCTCCTCCCTCCTCTTCCCTCCTCCTCCTCCCTCTCCCTCCTCCTCCTCCTGCCTCCTTCTCCCTCTTCCTCCTCCTTCTCCCTCTTCCTACTCCCTCCTCCTTCTTCCCTCTCCTCCTCCCTCCTCCTCCTCCCTCTACCTCCTCCTCCTCCCTCTATCTCCTACCTCCTCCCTCCTCCTCTCTCCTACTCCTCCCTCCTCTTCCCTCCTCCTCCTCCCTCTCCCTCCTCCTCCTCCCTCCTCCTCATCCCTCCTTCTCCTCCCTCCTCCTCCCTCTTCCTCCTCCATCCTCCTCCCTCCTTCTCCCTCTTCCTCCTCCTCCCTCTTCCTCCTTCCTCCTCCCTCTCCCTCTGCCTCCTCCCTCCTCCTCTTCCCTCCTCCTCCTCCCTCTTCCTCCTCCTCCTCCTCCCTCCTCCTCCTCTCCCCTCCTCCTCCCTCCTCCTACCTCCTCCTCCCTTGCTCTTCCTCCTCCTCCCTCCTCCTTCCCCCTTCTCCCTCCTCCTCCCTCCTCCTCCTTCCTCCTCCTTTCTCCTCCCTCCTTCTCCCTCCTCCCTCCTCCCTCATCCTCCCTCCTCCCTCCTCCTCCCTCTTCCTCCTCCTCCTACCTCCTCCTCCCTCCTCCTCCTCCCTCTCCCCTCATTCCTCCCTCCTCCTCCTAATCCCTCCTCCTCCCTCCTACTCCTGTCTCCTCCTGCTCCCTCCTCCTCCCTCCGCCGAATATGAATTAAATGATATGCTCCCCACCAGGGACTGGGCGAAGCCGGGCCGGGTCGTCTTTTACGGGAAAGGGAGCAGAGGCCGAATTTCAATTAAATAAGACGCTCCATTTACCCAAGTTAATTGTTGGGGGAAGATGTAAAGATCTTTCAAGTGCTCTTTCTAATAATAGACAGACAGACAGTAGATAGCCGGGAACGGGAGCTTATATGACTACTTATATGAATTAAATGAAATGCTCCCCATCAGGATCTGGGCGAAGCCGGGCCGGGTCAGATAGACAGACAGACAGATAGATAGTCTGGAACGGGAGCTTATATGACTACTTATATGAATTAAATGAGATGCTCCCCACCAGAGTCTGGGCGAAGCCGGGCCGGGTCAGCTAGTAATCAATAAATGTTACCTCTCCTATAAAGAAAATGGAACTTTTTCGCAGGTAGATAGGTTTCTGCCCCCCTCTCTCACAGAGCATTTAGCAAGGTAGCTTCTGTCACACAAGTCAGGTCTGGATCTATATGGTTATAGACACTACCTGAAATTTCAGCAAGCAACATACATCTAATGATATCATCACTATGACATTAGAAATGAAATGCTGTAAACTTTCAAGAAAAACAACAAAGAAATTAATAAAGAAAATACATAAACTAATTGTGATCTTAGAAAAATCAATAGTGGAGGGTAAAGAGTCTTGGTGCTCTAATATAGTTATCCACAACATAACTGGTTGTTCTCCATCCAATCTTCCATTGCAAGGTGTTCAAGGTTTAGACTAGCAGATGTGCAGGTTCATCTTCTCCAATGCATGTCCTTCGGGTCCACAGGTTAAGTAATACCTTGATTGAATTGGAATTGATGTTTCCAATCCTCTTCTGTATCTAGTTATCTTCTCGTCATCTTCTTCCACCAAGGAAAAATGGTCTCATATATTAAGGGATTTAAAAATCATTCGTAATTGCTATGAGTAATTGCTTATAAGCAATACAAGTACATCATGGCATCAATTATGGTATAGTATTCAGGTTAATTCTTTTCTAATTAAAAGTTTCAATTCGAGTATATCCCCCCCCCCCCGCTCTTTACAGTGTCTGTACTATGTTTTTACCTCATTTATCATCATCATCATCATCATCATCATCATCATCATCATCATCATCATCATCATCATCATCATCATCATCATCATCCTCATCCTCATCCTCATCCTCATCATCATTCTCATCATTATCATTATATCATTACAATCATTATCATTACAATCATCATCTTCATTATATTCATCATCTTCATTACATTCATCATCTTCATTACAATCATCAGGACACTAGACCACAGGTTCTATCAGGAGTAACATGAAATACAAAGTGAGCTTTTGCTTAAGACACAAAACCAGATGCTTGTAGTATGCGTGAAATATAATATGGGTTGTGTCGTGCTTTGGGCACAAAACCAGATGATGGGAAAATGAGTGATATGTAATACAAAGTGTTGTTATGAGTCGGAGTGCACTAAATGATTAATTAGTGTTTGGGTTATGCCGAACATGTTCTCTTGTGATAGACAGGACATTATACATAAAATTTGCCTTCTATCATTAGATTGGCTGTTAGCTTATACTCCCTCCTTCTTAGCATGTTACTTCTTTCACTCATTCTCAGGCATAATATTCATATATGCATGGATGATAATTTAACTCATTCATCAGACATCATTCACATCTGTATGGATTCCAATTAAGCTTAAGTATGTGCTTTACAGATGATAAATTCACAGATTCAATAATAGTGACATTACAATGGAATCTCACTCATTATCATCCTTCATCAGAAATTATAATATTTTCCTGGATGATAATTAAGCATACTGGTGTGATTTTACAAATGATACATTCACATCTGTTAAACAATAATGAAATCACACCTGACACTGAAATGCTCTTCAATGACATAGACTTATGTGATCATTAGGCATACTTACGAAATTCACAAAGGATGATTCCTTATTTTTAGCAATAATGAAATCACACATGACACAGGCATGCTCTTCAGTGGCATATACTTATGTGATCATTAGGCATACTTATGAAATTCACAAAGGATGATTCCTGATTTTTAGCAATATTGAAATTACACATGGCTCACCACATGTGTGCTTTAACCCAACACACAATATTATGATTCCTATAGGAATCTATCTGATTCCCATGTGATCATGGGGAAAAACTACTTTATTTCTCATGTGCTTATCTAATAAAAAAAAATCTAATTGACTATACACATTGCACTAATTTGTCTTAACAGTGTTTGCACATTTAAAATAGTTTCTTCTTAGTGAACTAAGCATTCTTAACTTCCTAAATCTTAAGTTACTCACCAAGTCTAAATCACTGTTGACTGAGTTTAACTATTTAAGAATTAAAATGTACAACTAGGTCTAATGCTTATACATTAAATAAGTTGCTTCACTGGGGGAAAATAAAACTCACTGTGGTTATCCTAATGGACAGTTTACCCATAGATTATGATAATTGAATATATTATTTAGTTTCTACTAAATTAATTTCTTAAGAACTAACCAGACGGTTTATCACACATTGACTTACCAACTCTTCTTGGGAAAAAGGAGCACAGACTAAACTAATCTAAACATTATTGTTTTTACCTTCATTTTAATGAAATGACTTCACAACACATGTCCGCCACAAGATGTCAGGTCCTCAATTTGGTTGAGTTTCCAAATAAACTGGCTGCTGGTTTTCTGGTCCTTCTATTATTTCTAGACTTTAATTTTCTAACGTGTTCGTAGCGAGTTGAGAAGCTACCATTTCCGCCGGCACAGTCGGCCTTTCTTCTGGTGGAAACCTGTTGTGGTTGGTACAAAGAGGCCATGAAACTGGTTGTTGATGTTTTTATCTCAGCTTTTTCCGTTCCAAGTTTTGGTTTTCCCGTGAACCATGAGTATGTCCTTGTAAATTTAGGATAGTAGAAGTAGGGAACAAACCAACGCTGTTGCGAGGTATTGTTGAATGGATATTGCGGAGAATATTCAAAGCTTAGTTGCCGGCTTGCGGAAAAAAAAAACACCGGCCATTTTCTCAACGGTCAGAAACAGAACCTATGCATCATGGTACAATAAACCAGTGGCGTCACTGGGGTTGGTGTCACCCAGTGCGGTAAACTCTTGGTGTCACCCCTCTAGACTTTCACCATGGTCTTCTTCCGAGTGTTCCTGTACCATATATAATAGCATATAGTAATGTTTGTAAAATAAGTCAAAAAGTTAATAAGGACATAAGAAAGAAAACAAATTGAACAATATAACTTCAATACTTCAGGTAAAACATAAATAAAAAAACTTCGACAAACTCGGACAAAGTTAAATTTTTGTTGTTTAACATTAAAATTTATGTTATTTAAAATTAAATGTTTCCCATCCTGGTCTTCAAAGCTGCAAACCTGTCAATCACATCATCAAAATCAATATCTTTCACCATATCACTTTCAATTGATAATATAGCCAGATCAGAAAGTCTTGACTGTCCCATGGTTGATCGCAAATAGTTCTTTATAAGTTTCAGTTTTGAAAAGCTCCTCTCACATGAAGCCACAGACACACAGATGGTAAGAAATAGTTGTAGGCTTAGTGAGAGTATTTGGAGAGATTCAAGGAAATCCCAGTCAACTATGAATTTTAAAATATCAAATATTGATCAGTCTTTGGCTTTGTGGATATCAATATCTGCTGCCTTCAGGTGTCTTCTCAGCCTTGGTATTTCTTTTAAAAGCTCTACTTCGGATAGCTCATCATAGAAAGTGGTCAATTTTGGAACTGACACCAGCAACTCTTCTTCAGTTGCTGATAGAAGACTCTTGGCTTGTACAGCCTCAAACATATTTGCTACTTCCTTGATCGCTGTTGATCTGGTCTGGAGTTCAGAATGAAAACGATCAATACACTCCAGCATCGCCCTATTGTTTTCTTCTTGCATAGTGAGTCCAGCATCTGAAGCATCTCTGAGTTGTTCCCCTGCCATTCTCTTCTTGAACCTTAATCTTCTCTCTACTGTTATTCCAAATTGGTCTGCTTTTAAAAGTGCCTGTTCAAATGCATGCTCCACTAAGTGACTTCGCTTCTCCTGCAGAAAAAGTCTTAATGCCTCTAATTTGGTCACTACTTTGTCAAGAGTTAAGTCATTAGTCTGCAGATACTGCTGTGTCAAATTAACTTCCTCAAGTACAGCAGCCCAAAAGTAAAGGTAGCACAGAAACGTGAAATCACAGACAGCAGGTAAAAGACCTTGTGCTGCACCTCTTGTTTCCACATTTTCACGAGGATTACATAGGGCTTCAATCGCCGCCACACATTCATCAAACTTATCTTTCACCGGTTTATCAGCAGCATGATGTGCACTCCAGCGTGTTGTTGATAGCCTTTTAATCGACATTGCAGTGTGTTCAATTAAAACATCCCATCGATGGGTGGAAGCAGCAAAGAAGGAATACATTCTCTCAAGAGTTCCAAAAAATGTTACACATAAAGCATTTTCAGCAAAAGAGTGTTGACCACACAAGTTAAGCGAATGATCCACGCATCCATTAAAAATAGCTTTCTTATTCTTTCTTTTCAGAATGGCTTGAACACCTCCATGAATTCCAGACATTGTGGCAGCATTATCATAACCTTGAGCTCTGCACATCATTATGTCAAGTCCATCACTTTCTAGATTTTTTAAAATGTCTGAACTGAGGTCATCAGCTTTTTTCCCCTTTAAAGGGAAAAATCCTAGAAACACTTCTCTCACTTCAACTTCTCCAATGTGGATTTTCACATATCTGATCACCTCAGACATCTGGTCAGTGTGTGATATGTCAGGTGTGCTGTCGAACATAATTCCAAAATACCTTGCAGCCTTTATATCATTTACAAGAATTTCCTTCACATGATTTGCCAGAACAGTTATAAATTCATTCTGAGTTTCTGGTGAAAGATAAGATACGGATGCTTTTACTGCTACAGATGTAGTTCGCTTTAATCTCATTAGGTGCTCTTTCAACACAGGGTCATATTTAGAAAGCATCTCAACCATCTCAAGAAGGTTTCCTTTATTCAACGAAGATACACCTTCCTTATGGCCACGAAATGCCAGATTTTGCTTAGCAAGAAACAATGTGATATCAAGCAACCTGTGCAAGATATCCCTCCATTTTTTTTTATCCCTATCCATTACAGCAACACTGTCGGCATCAATTGTTTTGTGCAGCTTAAGGCCTGCTGCCAATGTTTTCCATTTTTCAAGGCAACCTAGATGGTCATCCGATATCTCATGTTTATGCAATTTTGGGCTCAGCTTCCACCACTGCTGAAACCCAGTGACAAATTTTGATGTTTGTTCTGTTACATTAACAGCAAAGAGTCTGCAGCAAAAGCAGTATAATTTCTCACTGACGAGCGAGAAAACCATCCATGACCGCAGTATTTTCTCACCATTTGGCATCGTCTTGTAGAACCATTCTTTTGACAGCTGGCGCACATTTCCTTTAGTCTTTGCACCTTGCCTTGTCACAGTTCTGAAAGGCCCATCCTTGTTCTGAAAAGAACAACTTCCTCTTTTGATAATTTCAACTCGAAAATGATCTGGAACTGGTGCATTCCAGAAAGAAGCATCAGATAAAATATTCCTATTTTTCTCATCCACTTGACTCATCACATTTACAGTATCATGACGCGAATCATTTTCAGCATGCATTTCTGTTTCAACTTCATCCACTGCTATTTCATTATGTATTTCTGCATCAATCTCGTGATTCTCTTCCATTTCTGGCTCTAGTTGCTCTTTTGAAGAATGCATGCTGTCAGCATGGGAGGAATCCTTATCAATTGTAGATTGAGGAAGAACGTCTTTTGATGAACCTTGTCCATCACTTGGTCTCTTGACATATTGAAGCATGAATCCAGGTAGTGATTTTAGTGATTCACATCTTTTCTTCTTTGCTTTTCGCTGCTCGCATCCACTAGGCCTCTTTGATTTGTGCACTCCATGTGGCATGATGGAATATTCTAAAATAATAAATCTATAATAAATTAGGGACTTAAAAATATACAACTAAACAAAAAGATATAATATAAATATATAAAATCTGTATAAATAATTATAATCCAAACATTTATGATTTATTCATAATTTAATAAATATAGTTATTTAGGTTAAATTGCGTTGTTTACCGTAGAATTAAAATGTAATTAAAACATGATTATGTACACTAAAAAGAACCGTCTAAAAAAGAAAACTTGTCATACAAAATATTAAATTTTTTTAAATATTGTCCATGGAAGTTACAACTTTTTTATTTCATTGTAACATGTTTGAGTGGATTGTAACTTTTTTACTGGCTAATGGAGTATTGAACATACCAACCTGCATACGATGCGGATGGCAAATGCTACAAGGCACAATTAATGGATTCATATACAAATGTAACCGGCGGTCAACAATATTCGTTGCAACACTTCTTCTTAACTTTTATCAGGAAGTTTTGTCGCTAATGCACGACTGTCATTTCATGACATATATTTTATTATTTTATATTGCGAATTGCTGGCGAATGTCAGTAACCGCATCAATTATTGGGGGGGGGGGGGAATCTGCGTGTGGCAGTCTCAACACTGACTCTTTGGTTCGAAAAATTACACAACCGTTATTTATTTTTCTATTTCCATCTTATTAATTAAAAAATTAACTTAAAAAATTAAAATATATATTTTTAAGACAGATAGAAAAACGTGTGTATGCCGTAATTATTAATTTATTGTAGTAGTAAACTACTAGTATACTATAGTATAGTAATACTAACTTTTTTAAGTGGAAGCCTGTCGCTGTTTTTCTCCTTTAAAATTTATGCCCTGTCCTAATTAATTTACTTTAAAATATTTATATTTTAGTGATATTGATAAAATTATAAAATTTCGAAAAAATAATTATTTACATAAAAAACGAACCTGTAAACAACGTCTGTCATTTTCTGCAACCACGTGACTCCACACGTCATTAATTGGCGCGTTTGCAAATGACCCACGATTCTACTCCGACTCCGAGGCTCCGAGCAGCTCTGAGCTCTGAGTCTTATTCATTTAAGCACCAGACGCTCAGCATGGTGGCACCCTGTGCCTGCTCATGTATTTAACAATGAACGGTTATGAAACCCGACTAGACAGAGCTATGTCTGCTTTATCAAATTTGCAATTTTTTTATTTTGGTGTCACCCCTTGATGGTGTCACCCGGTGCGGCCCGCACCCCCCGCACCCCCCTAGTGACGCCCCTGCAATAAACACGTGCTCTTTTATTCATTGGTTAGTACTTATCACATGACTATGACATGATCATGTTCAACGTTCACAACTACGCATGGTGCAGCACGAACAGATGAACGCTCCTAATAGAAGCAACAGAGATTTGGTTCCTGAGACGAATGTTGCGAATTCCTTGGGCTGCCAGAGTAACTAACGACTGTCTGAAACAGGCTAATGAAACTAGAACATTATATACAACAATAAGAAAGAGACAAACAGCATTAGTCGGTGTGATGAGAAAAGAGGCATTGGAGTACATCGTGGCAACTGGAAAGATCGAGGGGAAGAGAGGCAGAGGTAGATGAAGAGAAATGGTGCTGAATGGACTGAAACAGTGGCATAGAGGAATAACATCAGCAAGTTTGATCCAGAACACCAAAGACCGAGATCTGTGGAGAGTCATGAACGCCTACGCGAGCTTGCAGGGCACTTGATGATGATGATGATGATGATGATGATCCCTCTCTTGTTCATAACATATATAGACAACATATGTAAAGAAACCAGCCAAACAGTTACCGCAAGAACACCGCATGATGAGAACACAGAAGAAGAACCATCTGCAAATTACACCATTAGAAAACTCCTGTTTGCAGACGACCAAGCACTAATAGCAAAATCAGAAGCTGAATTACAAGACCACATGAATAGTCTAAACAAAATATGTAGGGAACATAACATGAAAATTAACACAAGTAAAATAGATGTAATGACTATAAATATTGAGCACAACCCACTACTGGCAACGCCGATCGCATTCTGGTATGAGCCTAAGGCCTATCCACGTCAATATGGAAGCACTATACTCGAGTTTCGCCCTCATTTGAGCTCGTCAGTAGTGCATATCCCTGACCGGATCCGGAAACAGTCCCGGATCACGCATGTGAAGCGGGTGTGTAACCACGCGGCACAAACTGGACACACCAAATTATCACAACAGAACATCACAACGCTACCCATCGTAGGCTATGCTCAATAGTAATGACTATAACTAAAGAAGAAAAAAAACAACAACAATTCACCTAAACGAACATCCCTTGCAACAAGTAAAGAGTTTCATGTACCTAGGAAGTATAATATCATCAAATGGCAGATCAGAAGACGAGATCAAAAATAGGTTCAATAAGGCAAATCAACTCATTGGACAAATGGCACCAATACTAAAGAATAAACATGTATCAATAACTACTAAGAAAGCACTTTACAACACCATCTTCCCACTTTACACCACCATCTTCCTAACAACTCTATGTTACCAATGCCAAACCTGGACAATTACAGAAAATGAGAAAAGAAAAATCGCATTCTATAATCGGTTTACGGTTTTCACTTGTTTTTTTGTAGGACTTGGTCATTGGTTTTTCTGTCTGTCCATAGTATTCTTTGCAGTTTCCTCGGAAATCACATTTCCACAGGCACCAGATGTTTATTTCAGCTTGTTTGCTCATCGTCCACGCTTCACATCCATACAAAAGCACAGCTTCTATGCAGCAACACCCTTTTTCTCTTTGCAAATTATATCTTTTTATTGGTCAGTATGTTTTTCATCTTGCAAAATGCTGCCCTTGTCATGGCGATTCTTGTTCTAATCTCTTCAAGACATCTCCCATCAGATGTTATGACTGTTCCGAGATAATTGTAACGATTAACTTGTTTAAGAATATTCCCATTTACTTGTATATTACGTTGTGGTATTTCGTTCTTCTTACAATTTAATTATAACCCAAGTTGTAAACAATCGCATCTACTAAATGTTGCGGATCCTGCTTATTGTCTGCTGTCCCATCCGCATATCTAATGTTATTGATATTATTATTATTATTATTTCTCCAATGATGGTTCCTTTCATATTGTCAACATTTCTGAAAATATTTTCACTATACATGGAAAAACAGATCTGGAAACATTACACATCCCCGTCTAACACCTCTCTTAATAGGTTGATATCGACCTACTTCATTATCAATCTTTATGGCAGCTTATTGTTTCCAATATATGTTTTTTATGAGTCTAAGATCTTTCCCATCAATTTGTAGATCTGTAAGCATCTCCATCATGTTTATCGAAAGCCTTTGTGTTGTCAGTAAAGCAAAGATATAAGACTGTATTTACTTCTATCATCATCATCATCATCATCATCATCATCATCATCATCATCATCATCATCATCTTCCACTTCTGTCGTTAAGCGTCGTGGGGAGGAATAATTTGCGTTCCAGCGCCCGGTGGGCGGCACTTGATAATGTCATTCCGTGTGATTGTACAATGTCTTTGATGTCGTCAATCCATTTTCTTCTTGGACGTCCTCTTGGTCTCGTCGCAGATGATCTTTGATGTAAGGCCAGTGATGGTAGTTGTTGGTGTTGCATTCTAACGACATGGCCAAACCACTTGATCGTCTGTCTTTCAATAAATGTGGCACAAGGTGTTGATCACACTGTCTGTCTGATAACAGCATTTCTTACTCGGTCTCTGATTGTAAGTTGGAAGCTCTCTCCGGGCATCTAATCTCGCAGGTGTTGATTTTGCGAAAATGTTATTTGGATAAAGTCCAGGTTTGAGATTGGTAGCATAAGGTTGGTGTGAATATGCTGTCTATTATCTGTTGATTTGCGGACATGGGTATATTTGGATGTTTCAGTAAGGGTGATAGTTGATATGTAAGTGCACTAGCTTTTTGACATATGATTTCGATTTCTCTGTCAAATCTGCCATCTTCTGGGATCATACTTCCAAGATATTTGAATTCTTTAACTTGTTTCATAGTTGTGTTATTTATCTGTATACTTAGGAGGCCCGGCTATCTGCTAACTTGCATTACTTCGGTTTGGCCTGTGTTTACTCCTATAGAATGTTCAATTAAAGTTCTCAACATATACACAGCATTTACTGCACCCTTGCTTTCTACAAACCCACATTGTTCGTCTCTTTTTTCGAGTTTTATTTTCTTCCTAACTCTCGCATGACAATTCTTAGAAAAATCTTTGTGATGTGGCTCATTATACTAATTGTTCGATGTTGATTACGTTCCAAGGCTCCTGATTTCTTCTGGATTGCATACACATACATGCTCACAGGCGGTCTCCCTGGCTAAGAGGTTAACGTCGTTCTCCGTAATCCCGCATATCCGCGTGAGGAACACAGCTGCGCGAAATTCGACAGCGGATCGCGTCGCGTTGGTTACTTACGGGGTGTGTGAGCCGGTCGCTAAGAAAGCAATGGCAAACTACTGAGCGTAATCTTGCAAGAACATCAACAGCAAC
>OY992893.1:28038492-28039795 GCA_963921405.1 Cepaea hortensis
CACCTATCTTGGCAGCACTGTGTCACAAGCTGCCACAATTGATGATGAAGTGAATGCAAGAATATCCAAGGCCAGCGCGGCCTTTGGCAGACTGTACAAGAATGTATGGGACAGAAATGGAATAAGCCTGCAAACAAAGCTGAAAGTCTACAAAGCAGTTGTATTATCCACACTGCTATATGCTTGTGAAACCTGGACTGTTTATCAGCGACACGCTAGGAAATTAAACAACTTCCACAGTCTGCCTTAGGAAGTTACTGAAGATTAAATGGCAAGACAAGATCCCAGACACTGAAGTCCTAGAAAGAGCGTCCATGCCCAGTATCCACACTCTACTAATGAAGAATCAGATTCGCTGAGCTGGTCACTTGACTCGCATGCCAGATCACAGGCTCCCTAAACGATTCTTTTACGGCGAGTTGCGTTGTGATAAACGCTCCCAAGACGGCCAGAGGAAACGCTTTAAAGACACTCTGAAAATCTCACTGATATGCTTTTGGAATTCATCATGATACCTAGGAGACTGCAGCTAGAGACCGAAATTCGTGGCGTGCATCGTTACGCAAGGGTGCAGTCACTTGTGAGGCAACCAGGACTGCAAGAGCTGTGAAGAAAAGACAGAACAGAAAAACCACTGCAGAAAATCCTCCTCCAGAAACGTCAAGCATTCTTTGTCCACATTGTCAAAGAACATTTCGAGCCAAAATAGGCCTCATCAGCCATCTTAGAACTCGCGGCTCCATACTTTCAACCCACTGGATGAAATGAATGGTCATCATCATTCTTGATGGACAAACAACGCAAACACCTCCGGATTACCTCTGGATACCTGCCGTAGCCTCTAAGGTTTACAGCCGAAGAAGGAAGAGGAGGAGTAGAAGATGCAGATCATGAAACCAATTTGGGGTGGCTAGTAACGTTTACAAACACAATGTTTCGTTTCCCCTTTTCTCAGGACACAATTAGAAGGAGCTATAGAAGTAGAAACCGATCTGTACGTATGTTTCATAGACTACACAAAAGCATTTGAAAATGTGAAACCTGAGGATATAATACAGTTATGAAGCAACTGAACATTGGAGGCAAAGACCTGAAAATAATAAAGAATATATATTGGCAACAAACAGCAGCTTTCACAATCAAGAACTTGTTAAGAACATTTCAGTGTATACGTGTATAAAGAAGGGCGCCAGACAAGCTTGTGTAATGTTTCATGGTTTGTTCTCATTGTAGTATGAACATATCAGATATACAGAAAATATGACAAGAGAGGGTCAACCAGAGAGACGAATGGAGACGGATT
>OY992893.1:28039995-28379995 GCA_963921405.1 Cepaea hortensis
AAAATCTGACCGTAGTTCGAGCTCAACTAACTGCCTGCAGGAGACGTTGTCCTCTCCTCCGCAGTCCCGCCTCGCAATTGTCATGCAAGGCGAGATTCTTGAACTTCATATCTTCACGCTGGGTTGCGTGAAGCTGTAGCCTATTTGCACCGAGTGGCCCATGACCTAACTTGGTCTATGGCGCGCCAAAGACCGAAATTCGTGGCGTACATCATTACACATGTGTGCAGTCACTTGTGAAGCAACCAGGACTGCAAGAGCCGTGAAGAACAGACTGGACAGAAATTCCATTGCAGGAGACCCTCCTCGTCAAGCCTTCTTTGCCCACATTGTCAAAGAACATTTCGAGCCAAAATAGGCCTTATCAGCCATCTTAGAACTCACGGCTCCATACTTTCAACACCACTGGTTGAAATGAATGGTCATCATCATTCTTGATGGACAAACAACAGTATGTTTGACTCCAATAGCCTTTGTCTAAAAGACAGACTCTTCAAGACAGCAGTGAGAAGAGGTTATATATGGCACCTCTTACCCGCCGATGGCCACATCATAGAGTTTTGAGGTATTTTATAGAGATAGCTGCCCCACAACTAACTCATCTCCTCTCAGTGACCACCACTTGTGTTAATACACGGCTGCTTATTCAACATATTTACAGCTAACTCCTAGCCAAAATGTCTAGAGGCCACTACACAATCTACCACCCGGTGGACGCGCCTAGTGGTAGAGGACAGGCTAGACAGGACTGACTGGCAGATATAATGAACGGTCATGACTGACAGCACATAGTCATACAGAACAGACAGTCATATCAGGCAGACAGACAAACTCAGAGAGAGAGAGAGAGAGAGAGAAGAGAGAGAGAGAGAGAGAGAGAGAGAGAGAGAGAGAGAGAGAGAGAGAGAGAGAAGCAGAGACAGACAGACATGACAGGCAGACATAGAGACCAACATATAGACATATGGGACTTACAGACAGATATAACTGAAAGGCAGTTATGACTTGTTTAAGGATATTCCCATTTACTTGTATATTACATTGTGGTACTTACTTCTTCCTAGTGACGATGATAATTTGTATCTTCTTACAATTTAATTCTAACCTCAGTTGTTCACTGTGTGCAACAAACGCATCTACTAAATGTTGAAGACCCTGCTCATTGTCTACAACTGATACTGTATCATCCGCAAATCTAATTATTATGTCCCCCAATGTTGACTCCTGTAATATTTTCCACATGTCTGAAAATATTTTCACGGTAAAGGGAATTAACGATCTGGAAACATTACACACCCCTATCTGACACCTCTCTTAATAGGCTGATATTAACCTCTACTTCATTATCAATCCCCATGGCAGCTTGTTGTTTCCAATATATGTTTTTTTACAAGTCTAAGGTCTTTCACATCAATTTGTACATCTGCAAGCATCTTTATCATATTGACATGCATTACTTTATTTAATGCCTTTGGGTAGTCAATAAAGCATAGATGTGGGTTTTTGTTTACTTCTATAGAACGTTCAATTAACATTCTCAGCGTATATACAGCATTTACTGAACCCTTGCCTTCTACAAACTCATATTGTTCTTCTCATATTTCTATATCTATTATAATTGCTACCTCTGGCTGTCTTTTCTCTCCATCAGAATTAATTATGCTATATTCCTCGGAAATTATAATGCTCTCTGATCTCACATATAGTAGTTGTAGGCCTCATTCAGTCATGTAGGACTATAGAGTTGTGCCGCTGGGGAGGCTCCTCTCAGCGCCGCTAGTAACTGCAGAGTCCAATGCGAGAGTGACAATCTCTGCCACAGTTTCCGCATCTGTAAGACGAGGCAGGTACCGCAGTAAGTGACTGCATTTTATGCCTGTACCTCCTATCCTCAGTTTGGTGGATCAGATTGCGCTCAAAGAGCACCAGTCCGTTTCATACTTCTCTTCTCCAGGAACATCTGTCTGTTGCAACTCTTTCCTACGTGTCTGGATCTATGCCAAGGGTTTTCATATCTTGTTTACACACATCCTTGTATCACATTTGGAGTCTTCCAGTTGGCCTCTTCCCTGTGGCTAGTTCTTCATACAGGAGATCTTTGAGAATAAGTTCATCCTCCATTCTAGAAACGTGGCCCAGCCACCGGAGGCGCTCTGCTTGAGGAGGGATTGCACTGTGGTAATATCCGCTCATTCAAGCATGTGTTTGTTATATGGTCTTTCCACGATATGCCCAAGAGACGTCTCAGACATGTCATGTGGAAACAATTCAACTTTCTTTCCTGTCGTGAGTACAAGGTCCAGGATTCAGACCAAATCAAGACAGCTTGCTTGATGCCCTCGTACATTGCTCTTATATTTCCAGTGTCTGCACACGTTTGAATTTGTGCAGAGAGCTGTAGCTAGTATCTGTTCGCACATTTTCTTCCGGTCTGTTGTACTCTATTTCTGGCCGTTCGCAGTGCCTGCAATGTTTTCTCTGATGGTGATGTTTTATACACTGAGAATGAGTGTCTATCTCCAGGACTGGGAGCATCTCTTCAGAGAATGCTTCAAACAAGTCGACTGATTTTGGTTGACGGTAGACAGTCACAATTGTTTAGTCACATTATAAGAAGAAATAAATCGGAGAACTTGGTGACAACTGGCAAGATCGAGGGGAAGAGAACAAGGGGAGGGCAGAGAAGTAAATACCTGGATGACTTGACCAGGTGGCATGGTCGAGACAGGAACACAGAGCTGATCCACGACTCTGGTGATCGAGTGAGATGGCAAAACATGACCGCCCACGCTTATCGGCATGGCACATGATGATAATTATGGTAAAGGTGGCCTTTTGCAAAACGAAAAGCACATTCACTAATAAAGAGCTATAATGTGAAGTGAGAAAAAGAGTGTTCAGGTGCTTTATAGAATCTCTACTTGTGTATGCATATGAAATATGCACCAGAAAATAAGCAGACAAGCTGAGAAACATATATTGGCAGTGGAAGCGTGGTTTATGAGGCAAAAGCAAAGAATACCATGGAAAGACAAATCAATGAGCAAGTCCTACAAGAAAAAAACAAATACCACAGTTTAATTAGACATAGACAGTCAAGGTTTTTTGGGTACATTATGAAGAGAAATAAACTAGAAAACTTAGTGACAACTGGCGAAATTGATGGGACAATAGCAATGGATCGGCAGTGAGATGAGCATCAGGATGTCTTGGCCACATGTTATGACTGGGACAAGAGCTCAGGCCTGATCCAAGACTGGTGGTCGTGTGAGTTGATGAACCATGACCACCCATGCTTATTGGCAAGGCACATGATGATGATGGTGGTCATTGAACATCATGGAAGGGAATTGCCGCAACACTTGCAGTCTCATAACATCCAAAGTTGCAATTCTTGGCAGACATCACAACAGTGTATATCATTGTTGATTGCTTCCTCCACTTGCCAGACTACTGTCCCAAATGGCACTAAGAAACTATATACTCTAGAATCACGGTTGTTGATTCTAATACTGAATCATGGTTGAAGATTCTAACATTGAATCATGGTTGACAGCTTTCCCCAATAGCTAGACTATTGTCCCTGATGGCTTTAAGAAACTATATACTCTAGAATCATGGTTGTTGATTCTAATACTGAATCATGGTTGAAGATTATAACATTGAATCATGGTTGACAGCTTTCCCCAATAGCTAGACTACTGTCCCTGATGGCTTTAAGAAACTATATACTCTAGAATCATGGTTGTTGATTCTAACATTGAATCATGGTTGAAGATTCTAACATTGAATCATGGTTGATTGCTTCCTCCACTAGCCAGACTACTGTCCCAGATGGCATTAAGAAACTATATACTCTAGACTCATGGTTGTTAATTCTAACATTGAATCATGGTTGAAGATTCTAACATTGAATCATTGTTGAAGATTCTAACATTGAATCATGGTTGAAGATTCTAACATTGAATCATGGTTGATAGCTTCCTCCACTAGCCAGACTACTGTCTCTGATGGCTTTAAGAAACTGTATACTTAAACATTGAATAATGGTTAAAGATTCCTAAGCAGCTATATTTCAATATTTTCAAGGAAAAGAATACCCTGATCCAGTATATTAGAAATATCAAAACAAGACAATTATTACTAACTTGATAACCCTATTCCATATTGGAACAGACTGAACATCTACAGAGACGATGAAATTGGTACCATCATTAATGTGCACATGTGGACAAGAAGAACAAACAACTCAACACATCCTTCAAGAATGTCACATGCTTCTTCAACTGTGGACTGAACATTGATACAGAGCTACACACCCTCATAAAGTCATTTGGGAGTCTCAAAGAGCTCTTAACAGCGTTCTACATGAAAACATTGAGATACAAAGTGAGAAGGTGACCCAGGAAGAGTTGTATAGATGGAGTGAAAGAGGCATTGAAGAAATCAAATATGACATTAGAACAAGCAACAAGACAAGCGAATTACGATTTTGATTCCCATTTGTAGTAAAAAAAAAAAAAAAAAAAAAAAAGAAAGAAACTTTCCACCTCGTTCAACCCGCGTCACTTTGCGTTTGTTATAGTTGTGGTGGTTCATGATGCGGGATAAGTTTGTTAAGTTTTTCTGCGCCAGTGTTGGCTGGTTTATCGGTTGAAGAGTTTATGCCTGTGACGCCAGCTGGGGGATAGGCCGGCAAGTTTTTCCTTTGACTGTATCTCTTTTAAAATATTGAGCACAACCCACTACTGGCAACGCTGATCGCACTCTGGTATGAACCTAAGGCCTATCCACGTCAATATGGAAGCACTATACTCGAATTTCGCTCTCGTTTGAGCTCGTCAGTAGTGCATATACCTGACCGGATCCGGAAACAAGTCCCGGATCACGCGTGTGAAGCGGGTGTGTAACCACGCGGCACACACTGGACACACCAAATTATCACAACAGAATACCACAACGCTACCTATCGAGGCTATGCTCAAGATTGCCCAATCGACGCGACTGACGTCCGTCAATCGATGGGACCCGAACGATCAGGACTTCTCACTGGCCAGGAACACCAGGCCTCCTAAAATCCAGTGAGCAATAATCAAATTGATTATTTGGTTGTTTCGGGATTTGAAATTTAAAATATTGAGCACAACCCACTACTGGCAACGCTGATCGCACTCTGGTATGAACCTAAGGCCTATCCACGTCAATATGGAAGCACTATACTCGAGTTTTGCTCTCGTTTGAGCTCGTCAGTAGTGCATATCCCTGACCGGATCCGGAAACAAGTCCCGGATCACGCGTGTGAAGCGGGTGTGTAACCACGCGGCACATACTGGACACACCAAATTATCACAACAGAATACCACAACGCTACCCATCGTAGGCTATGCTCAAGATTGCCCAATCGCCGCGACTGACGTCCGTCAATCGATGGGACTCGAACGATCAGGACTTCTCACTGGCAAGGAACACCAGGCCTCTTAAAATCCAGTGAGCAATAATCAAATTGATTATTTGGTGGTTTCGGGATTTGAAATTTAAAATATTGTATCTCTTTTGGCTGGCTACTTGTTTGTTTCACTTGGCTGGTCCATGTGTTTATTACCAGAATCAAGATATATTACCAAAAGATTCTGTACCGGAACAAATATAAATTGTTCACAAATCGTAAATCTCATGAAATAAGATATAAAGTCCATGGTGCGAAAATTCAATAATTGGAAAATATTCATGGTGCCAACATCCAAGTGACGTACCCATGTTGTCAACATCCAGGAGCTAGAACATATCCTCATCTCATTTCATCTCATCTCATCATGTTCCTCTTGTACCTTGTGGTGTCGAGGTGAAGTATAAACAGCGGGAGAGTGCCAGCTTATGGGCTTCATGTATCGATATTCCCATGGACTCTATTATTCTCTGCTTCCATCGTTTACGTGGTCGGCCTCTTCCTATGCTTCCCTCTGGTCTGTACATCATTGCTTGTTGTGGTACACTGTTAGTTGGTAAGATACTTGCATGGCCAAACCATTTGACTTGTTGCCTTCTTATAAACTCTAGTGCAGCTACAACCCCCACTTTAGTCATTTCTGATCTTATCTCTTCTTGATACATTGAGTATTCTTCTCAGGAATCTCATTTCTGTTGTTGTGATTTTTCTTTTCTCTGTTTCTGTCATTGTCCAGGTTTGGCATTGGTAACATAGAGTTGGTATCCATATATCCAGAACATATCCCTATTGCTAATTTCAAGAGTTGACCATGTTCATATTGTCAAGATTCAAGAGCCATCAATGTTCATGGTGTTAAGATTCAACATCTGACATTGTTCATATTGTCAAAATTCCAGAGTTGACAATGTTCCTGTTGTCTAGATTCAAGATCTGAAAATGTTCATGTACTTTCTCATGAAATCAATGACAAATAAACATGAGGGTAGGATTCAGCAGATGTTTAGTTTAGTTTAGTCACCGGATCAACATCACGGAACACGGTGTAACCCATAAGTGCTGCTCAAACCTGAGTCCGGAGAATCTCAGCTCAGTGCACGAACTCCGTAGCACAGGCGAGAATCCTGAAATACTTTGGGTAGATTATTAACTTGAAATTTTGGGCGGGCAACGCCGTTAGACTACTCTTTTTCGATTTCCAACTGCCAAGGGATTTTTTACGTGCGCAACATACACACGGGCATCCAATCTCACTACCCAGAGACCAGGCGAAATTTTGTTACGTGAAGTCCACGTGAAAAAATCCCGGTCGTCACCGGGGCTTGAACCCGAAACCTCCAGCACTCGAGGCGGACACCATACCTCAAGACCACTCAGCCCCTAGCAGCCCCTCAGCAGATTTATGTACCAGAATGGTCAGTACATCTGTAGTTGGCCAGGTCATCATTCCTTATACTGAGAAGACAGTTGACCTACCAAATTCTGGGGGTTGCCTGGAAATTGGAGGGCAAAAAATATGTGATTGAGGTCCGCACTCCAAACATTGTATAGACGGATCCCTTTCATCGTTGATCGATGAGTCCGCCACTCCATGATGACGAAAATATAGCATTTTGATTATACTACGGTTTCATCGAAGCAACAGAAAATATTTTTTAAAAATATCATTCCATCAGAATCATCTTGCAGACTCCATTTACGGGGGGGGGGGGGGGGGGGGAACAAATCTCCGAGGACTTCACAACCCCTTCATGGAGAAATGAATGAATCACTGAAAAACGAAGTAGGTTGTGAGCTTTACCAAAGCACGACTACAAAAAACAAAATGGACGTTGCGGCCACAGCCTTCGTCAGCACAGAACAAACAAACAAAAATAGACTAACAAATACACGAAAGTATAAATTCCACTTATCTGTGTCCTAGCTTGAACGGTTATCCAAGGATGGAATAAAACGGATCAATCTTCATGGAGAAAGACCATTAAGTCATGTTTCCCAAAATGGTAATCGGTGGTAGATTACTGCCGATATGGGGTTTCCTGACATCGGAGAAGTCCACATGAAAATGAAAATTCAGCTCCCCATTCATTATAAAGGCGGATTTATTCATCACGAAACGATGATTTTGACTCTCCAAAATGACATAGATCAGTATACATGATGATGCCCCAATGTAGACCAACAAACGATGATACTTTACGCAATTGACGTCCATACCACTGGGGTTTCCTCACATCGGAGAAGTCCATATGAAAATGAAAATTCAGCTCCCCATTCATTATAAAGGCGGATTTATTCATCATGAAACGATGATTTTGACTCTCCAAAATGACAAAGATCAGCATTCATGATGATGCCCCATTGTAGACCAATAAACGATGATACTTTACGCAATTGACGTCAATATAACTGGGGTTTCTTGACATCGGAGAAGTCCATATGTTTAATGAAATCCAACTCTTCATTCATTATAAAGTATATTATAGCGTATATAGCATAGCGTATATTTAAAACCTCCGATTAGTATTACTTGCGTCTCTTTAATCTCTCTCATTATTACTTCACTATATAGGGAGAAGAGATCTGGTGACAAGACACACCCCTGTCGTACTCCTAGCTTTATCTGTTCGTAACTACCTTCTTTATTTCCCATTTTAATTGCTGCTACTTGGTTCCAGTAAATACTCTTTATTATTCTTAAATCTTTCCCATCAATGTTGATATCTTCCAACATATAATAACAAATCATACAATTCAACTGCGAATGCATTTCCCTAGTTGCTTAGAGCATATTTAAAATATCATAATAACATGATAGTAATGCCTTGATTGATCACTACACTTAATAATTATGTTCAAGCATTCTGCGGAATTAGATATCTAAAAGAAAAACACTTAAATAATCGATGAGTAATGGACATAAACTTCTAATATTTTTATAAGGGAGACAACTTCAATTCAATAAAATAAAATCATACACTAGAGACGATATTATCTACTGACAAAAAAAGTTCTTTACTGTATTTGATAAATATGAAAATTAATACTGAAGTAGAATATATTAATTGCGAATGTAACACTATTAGATTTCTTAAAAAGTATGTTTCTAATTTTTAACTACTTACATTTTATAATTCACGGTTTAATTATATATTGATTTCTTAAATATTATTTGTATACTTTCAATGTATCGCGATTACTACTGACCCTATATGGGGAAAGCAAATTTTTGACTGGCCTCCTAAGGCCACAAACAGGAAGCAATGGCAAGAAGTGCTAACGCACTTCTGAACGTAAAATTTACGTCTTCTTCTTCATTTATGAATCGGCTTAATAAATGTATTTCCCCAGATTTTGAGGTTATTTTCTTCGGAGTTGATATTCTGGATATTTCTCTGGAATTATTACCGGAAACAACAAATTTCAAGATGTATTCAAATATCCCCTCTCTCCCCTGCTATTCAATATCTACATCAAAGATGAATATCTACATGGACAGAATTTCCAAAGAAGCAAGTCTCGACAGACCAGATTCAGAAAATTTAGAACTCTTTACTCCAGATGAAACAACTGACCCACAGGGAATAAATGAACTTCTATTTGCAGATGATCAGTGCCTGTTTTACAGCGATGAGGGCAGACTACAAAATCATATTACTAATCTGAGTTCAACCTGCAGCAGATACAATATGAGTATAAACACAGCCAAAACCGAAGTAATGCAAGTTAGCAGATCGCCAGGCCCACTAAATATACAGATAAATAACACACCTCTGAAACAAGTTAAAGAATTCAAATACCTTGGAAGTATGATCACAGAAGATGGCAGATTGGACAGAGAAATTGACATCAGATGTCAAAAAGCTAGTGCACTTACATATCAACTATCACCCTTACTGAAACATCCAAACATACCCATGTCCGCAAAACGACAGATAATAAACAGCATATTCACACCAACCCTATGCTACCAATCTCAAACCTGGACTTTATCCAAATTACACCTTCGCAAAATCAACACCTGCGAAATGAGATGCCTGAGGAGAGCTGCCAACTTAACAATCCGAGACCGAGTAAGAAATGCTACTATCAGACAGACTGTGGGATCAACACCTTGTGCCACATTTATTGACAGACAGAAGATCAAGTGGTTTGGCCATTGTCGTAGCACTCCCTGGGGTGAGGGGAACCTGCTATCACACTTTAACAACGGGATACCTTTAGCCCTGGGACATAGGTGACCTCAGTCCACAAACCCCTTCGACCCTTGGAACCCTATCTCCCTCACTCTCAACCAAGGGACGTTACCCCTTTCAAACTTCGTCCTGAACTCATGACGCAACTCTGGCAGCTAACTATGTTAACAATATGGTGTATTATACAAGATGAATGGATGATTGAGAATGATAATGATTCCGAGATAGACCTTGCAGTATCTATGCGAGATAAGACGTGGCAAGGATCGAGTAGCCTCCTGGAGGAAGTGTCATCATCGTCAGGGCCTCAAGTCACACTATTGGGTAAGTCAGACACGCTCACCAAGTCTCTCAGGTCTCCCTCCAGGTATAGGTTTCTCCACTTGGATAGGATGGCTGGCGAGTTGACTCACTGGTACTTGGGACCTTCGGTGGATGACATCCCTGAAGTCTGGATCACCTTAGGGATAAAGACTGTCTTTCGGAAGCTGAGGAACTAGAACACTCCTCTGAAGCGTCTGGAAATGTCTGATGGTACTGCGGGTATAGCAAGATGGTGATCTCTCACTCAATGGTAGTAGCAGTCCTAACTGTCTATGCAACCCGCGCAGATCCTCTGACTCCTAGCGCAGATATCACAGCACAGATACCTCTCCCGCTGAAACGTGTCACGTTAGATAGAGTTCAAAACAGACACATGTTCTTCCACAATATCAGGCACCACAGGGTACCAGGCACTTGGTATTTGGCATGCAGGCAGTCAGTCAGGGTCACAACCTGGACACTAACAACAATCAGATACTTGCCCAGCTGGAGTAACGAACAAGGCGATATGGTGTTGTCCTGGCACATAACCTGGGCTATCAGACGTGGAGTGGGCGAGGCGTTAGCTGGAGCCCCTCCTGAGACGTACTCTCGATTGTACGTACTGCTCGCTGCGGTAGTGGACTTCCCAGCTGTTCACACCGGCTGTCGCCCTAGTCCGGATCACTGGACTCGTCCCCAGATCATGGCTCTGCTCTCAACAAGATAGAATCTGTGGAGGATAACACTCAGTGAGAGCACCATGAATCAGACTTACCCACAGCAGATACACTTAAGTCCCCATTACTCAGACCTGTGGACCCTTCCCATAAGGGCCGCACTCCTTCACTGGCTGCTCCAATGGTCGAGGACAGACTGGACCTAGACCCAAAGTGGCAGCTGTCCACCTACATCCTCTTTCTCAGACGAACGTAGGACTGGGTCAAGGTTGGTGTCGGAGATATGGGTCTCTGCTGAAACATAGCTAGACAACACATGTGGTTAGTGAGTTAGTCCTACTTAAAGATAGAAGCACCCTTAAGGAGGGCTACTGGCAGTACTCCCTCACCTCCTTCCTGTTATCCGCCAACGCTGATGTCGTACCAGGCCGTAGGCACCATCCAAGAACTCCACATAAATATACAGGGTGATCTCCCTGTAGCAGACATCCACACCCCGTTCCCCCCTCCCTGGTCCCAGGTCGGGGCATTTCGAACGGTGTCATGTTCAATATGAACAATTCTGTTGCAATGGTCCCTTCTCCTTCTGTCAACCTCTCAGGACACCACTATATTAAGCTGGCCTTCCATCGAGGGAACTAATTACAAGACAGATGTGAGGAAAGCCAAGAAGAAAGTCAGTGGTCGGCCACCTGGTGATCAGACGCTCGACTCCCGGCACGACCTTGAAACGACCTCGGAGGGTTCGGCCGACCGGTGCAGTCTATTCGTTGCACTTGCCCGATTTCATCGATATATCACTCGATATATCCGAAACGACTCCTTAATCTACTTCCGTTAGCGCTGTGAGTAACGGTTCGGCCGCGCTGGCCCCGCCGACGCTCGAGGATATAAAGTTGGCCATGTGTGAACTCGAATTATAGGTCTCCCTTCCCTGAACCCGATTTCCCCCGATCAACAGGGGCTGTAAATAAGCCACGCGCTGCTAACCTATGAAATATCTTAGCAGTACAATGCTGCTACACACGCGTTTGCCACAGTTTTAATTTTACAGTCGTAAACAACAAGCTTGCCACTGTTCACACGTGACCTCCTTTCCCGCGCCGGTCAGTACACGCGTTAGCGAAATCTCATAATTTGAATCACCGACACCGCACTAGTTAATGAAAACGGTTGTACACATACCTTCACACAAACAGCACGACAGTGGAGACGAGAAGCGTTGTCACTGCAACTGGACATGATGTCGGAAGTCTTTAACCCTCGTCAAGACACGGCGTCCTGCTCTCTCTCCCTTAGCACTAGGCCAAAATGTCGACTGCCTGCCGGCAACCTTTGTCTCCAACTGATCAGGTGTTCCGGGACAATCGACTGCGCAGTCAGACATGCGCAGTCGGTTTTGCCCGGACATCTGTTCCGCCACCAACCTACTGGACTAATCTTAAAGGGCGAGCAACGATTCGGGTCGGGTTGAGTCAATTTACTGGTTACTTCCCTTTCACTGTTAAATTTTCGTCACCCGAATCTCCGATGTCTCACCGGACCTTTCCTCAGCAGAAACATCACGAGGCGGACCAACTGAGTTCTGTGACATAGGCCCTCTCTTAAGAGAGTTGACCGGGTCAACTCTTTTCCTCAGGATGTTCGATCCGAGTGATCTCAACCTCTTCCTCCGGGACCGGATGCCTAGACAGAAAATCAATCAGCCCCAACATTCTCCTTACCGAGAAGGTATTCAACTGTAATGTTGTAGGGCTGAAGCACCAACAACCCACGCATTCAGCGCGCGTTGAGCTTCTGGGAGGTGGCCAAATCCATCACAGATCGATGGACTGAAGGTACCCGAAAGGGTACACCATCCCATACACGCATTGCTGGGACTTCTAACAAGCCCAGACTTACCACAGACACTCGCGCTCGCCCGTCGAGCTGTTACGTTTGGCCGGCCGAAATACCGACTCGCGTACGCGACCGGTCGCAATACAGGTGGATCTTCTCATCCCGCCTGTAACGGTGTCGTTACTACCGCTCGTTTTCCCTACGCTACACGCCTTGGGATCAACGGTATCGTCCTCGATGGACCATGCAGTCTTCCAGACCCGTCTGGACTGTGTCTTCCCCGGCCATCTCTTTCGACAGCGAGGTTGGTCAGTCGGTGATCGAAAGGAGTTCCGGGCCTCACGCGCCTTTCCCGACGCTACCCATCCCGTCCGAACTAGGTTACTAGGGAATCCTTCCCCCTGGGCCTCTTCCAGACGTTGGACGGTTCCCCTATCGCTGGGTGGACAATCGGACCTACCCCGTACGTTCCCATAGTCCTCCCTATGTAGTACTGGGTCTGTTTGGTCTCCGTCTGGACCTGTAACCTTATTTCCTGCGACTGCCATCGCCAACAGGTGTGGAGATTTTTCACCGGACCTCTCCTCGGGTTTCCGTAGGAGATTTGCATGGAAAATTCTCAAAATTCCCCCGATCCGGATCTCGTAGTTGGACTTGGACACTACCCTTATCACGGGAAAAGGTCCTTGCCATCCTACTTCGAGCATATCGGTCCTTCCAGGACCCCATAATAATGCTCCATCTCCCACCTTAAGAACTAATCTAGTCTTAGTCCGATTCTGGGGTGTAGCCTTCTGGCACTCTGGGCAAGACTTTACTAACCGGCGTATATCGCCAGTCATTCCGGGCCAATAATAATGACCGGAAATTCGCTGCAGCGTCGCTCTGACACCCATATGTCCACTCCCGGATAGATTACTACCGGATATGGCGTGTCCCCTCTGAAGAATTTGGAGACGGTAGTCATTCGGGACCACCAACTGTCCGTGCAGTTCATTTACCCGTCCGGCTCTTCGGTAGAGCAGCCGATTCTTCAGATAGTACTGGCCCCGTTGCGGTGGGTCAGCACTTTTCTGCAGCTTCTTGTAGCAATGGCACAGCGTTGCGTCATCGCTCTGGGCAGTGCGCAAATCCCCTAGCAGGGGTTCCGAGCTGGTTGCATCTGCCTCGTCTTTTCCCGCGTGGTCGCATTTATGTATGTCGCCTAGGTGGATTGGCTCCTTTGGCACCCCTAGAAATACATATTTGCTTCCCAGGATCACGGGATATAGGGGATCGAGTAATACAGCTGCTGGAATGATGCCCGTGACGTATCTGGAGCTAATCTCCACATTGGCTATCGGTAACGTCACGGCAACAGCACTCTTCATGGCAGGCTGTATCTCGATGTTCTCCCCCGTGAGTTGGTCTGGTCGCACCAGACTGGCAGCAATTACGGCTTCGCCATCCAGGCCAGTGTCGTAGAGACACTCCAACTGTTGGCCGTTTACTTCCACCAGCTCTACCACTGGTGGTCGTTCTTGGTCCACAGTCTTGTTAACGACCTCGACCTTTTCGGTGGAAACCGCCTTTGGTTCCACTAGGCAGGCCGCGAAGTGAGAGCTTTTAGCCTTCGCTTTGCAATCCTTCGTATTATGCGAGGGCTCTTTGCAAATTGAATACCATCTTCCTTTCCAATTCTTCTTCGGGGAAGATTTAGGTGGGCTCTTACTCCCATCTTTTGACTTCTCTGGACTTTTTTCTGTGGACCTTTCTGAAGACTCTACCTTTTTCCGCTGAGAGCTTTTAAATTTCTTCTTGTCAGACTTGTCCTGACCTTTAGTACTAGTGGGACCGGTATCACTAGCCTCCCCATGTACTACGACGTATCTTTCCGCCAATTTTGCCACGACGTCTAACCTCTCCGCCCCTTGTTCCCCCAAGAAAGTTTTTAGCGGTTTCGACATATGCTTTCGCATTTGGTCGACGATCATTAGTTCTTCGAGACTTTCGTAGTCTTTCGCAAATCCGGCTAACTCCATCCATTTATGCAAATAGGATTTGAGTCGCAGGCTATACGCGGCGAATAACTCACTAGGTTCGCGGTTCGCAGACCGAAACTTCTTCCGGTACGTGTGTGAAGTCATTTCGAACCGTTTCAATAAGGCCTCTTTCAACGCATCGTAATCGTTCTCGTGTCCGGCCGGTAAACGGGCATAGACCTCGATAGCGGTTCCGCGCAAACCTTGGGATAATTTCAGACACCATTTGTCTTTATCGAGACCCATTGCGACAGACATAGCTCGAATTTCTGTAGGAACTGATCTATCTTCTCTTTGTCTTCCTCAAAAATTGCAAGAGGAAACTTCATGGCATGGTAACCATGTCTACCTAAGTTGGGTGAACCAGGGAGTGAAGAACCTCCTACTGCTCCCTCAGTATCTCTACTGGTTTGTGCCTTGAGCTCGAGTTCCCGCATTCGGTACTCATGCTCTCGCTCAAGTCTCCTAGCTTCTTGTTCAGCGTCTAACTTTTTAGCTGCTTGCTCAGCGTCTAACTTCTTTTCCTCCAAGGCTAACTTTCTATCCTCCAAGTCCGCTTCCCGCTTTTTCCTCTCTCTTTCTTCCTGCCGGAAGTCTCTTTCCACCTCTTGTATATATTGCAAAAGTGCATCACCTCTCAGGCCCATTCCTTCGCCTGTTGCCTGCACTTCGGCCATATTTAGTTTGCCAGAGGCCATAGTTAGGGTGGGTGTGTTAGTAGTGTTAGTGTATATCCAAAAGTGCAATATACAGATAGTCAGTACACAACTCTAATCTATACACCACAACACACAGCACACCACAAGTCACTCCGTCTTCGTCAAGAAAGAAATAGGACCCAAGACCTACGTAGACTTCTATAGTGAGGATAGGAATGATATGTCCTAACACCTATCAATAATCACCAGAGCTGAATTTTTTGTATCCCGGACGAGCCCCTGGGGTGAGGGGAACCTGCTATCACACTTTAACAACGGGATACCTTTAGCCCTGGGACATAGGTGACCTCAGTCCACAAACCCCTTCGACCCTTGGAACCCTATCTCCCTCACTCTCAACCAAGGGACGTTACCCCTTTCAAACTTCGTCCTGAACTCATGACGCAACTCTGGCAGCTAACTATGTTAACAATATGGTGTATTATACAAGATGAATGGATGAATGAGAATGATAATGATTCCGAGATAGACCTTGCAGTATCTATGCGAGATAAGACGTGGCAAGGATCGAGTAGTCTCCTGGAGGAAGTGTCATCATCGTCAGGGCCTCAAGTCACAATATTGGGTAAGTCAGACACGCTCACCAAGTCTCTCAGGTCTCCCTCCAGGTATAGGTTTCTCCACTTGGATAGGATGGCTGGCGAGTTGACTCACTGGTACTTGGGACCTTCGGTGGATGACATCCCTGAAGTCTGGATCACCTTAGGGATAAAGACTGTCTTTCGGAAGCTGAGGAACTAGAACACTCCTCTGAAGCGTCTGGAAAAGTCTGATGGTACTGCGGGTATAGCAAGATGGTGATCTCTCACTCAATGGTAGTAGCAGTCCTAACTGTCTATGCAACCCGCGCAGATCCTCTGACTCCTAGCGCAGATATCACAGCACAGATACCTCTCCCGCTGAAACGTGTCACGTTAGATAGAGTTCAAAACAGACACAAGTTCTTCCACAATATCAGGCACCACAGGGTACCAGGCACTTGGTAGCGGAGACATCAGCATTATTTGGCATGCAGGCAGTCAGTCAGGGTCACAACCTGGACACTAACAACAATCAGATACTTGCCCGGCTGGAGTAACGAACAAGGCGATATGGTGTTGTCCTGGCACATAACCTGGGCTATCAGACGTGGAGTGGGCGAGGCGTTAGCTGGAGCCCCTCCTGAGACGTACTCTCGATTGTACGTACTGCTCGCTGCGGTAGTAGACTTCCCAGCTGTTCACACCGGCTGTCGCCCTAGTCCGGATCACTGGACTCGTCCCCAGATCATGGCTCTGCTCTCAACAAGATAGAATCTGTGGAGGATAACACTCAGTGAGAGCACCATGAATCAGACTTACCCACAGCAGATACACTTAAGTCCCCATTACTCAGACATGTGGACCCTTCCCATAAGGGCCGCACTCCTTCACTGGCTGCTCCAATGGTTGAGGACAGACTGGACCTAGACCCAAAGTGGCAGCTGTCCACCTACATCCTCTTTCTCAGACGAACGTAGGACTGGGTCAAGGTTGGTGTCGGAGATATGGGTCTCTGCTGAAACATAGCTAGACAACACATGTGGTTAGTGAGTTAGTCCTACTTAAAGATAGAAGCACCCTTAAGGAGGGCTACTGGCAGTACTCCCTCACCTCCTTCCTGTTATCCGCCAACGCTGATGTCGTACCAGGCCGTAGGCACCATCCAAGAACTCCACATAAATATACAGGGTGATCTCCCTGTAGCAGACATCCACACCCCGTTCCCCCCTCCCTGGTCCCAGGTCGGGGCATTTCGAACGGTGTCATGTTCAATATGAACAATTCTGTTGCAATGGTCCCTTCTCCTTCTGTCAACCTCTCAGGACACCACTATATTAAGCTGGCCTTCCATCGAGGGAACTAATTACAAGACAGATGTGAGGAAAGCCAAGAAGAAAGTCAGTGGTCGGCCACCTGGTGATCAGACGCTCGACTCCCGGCACGACCTTGAAACGACCTCGGAGGGTTCAGCCGACCGGTGCAGTCTATTCGTTGCACTTGCCCGATTTCATCGATATATCACTCGATATATCCGAAACGACTCCTTAATCTACTTCCGTTAGCGCTGTGAGTAACGGTTCGGCCGCGCTGGCCCCGCCGACGCTCGAGGATATAAAGTTGGCCATGTGTGAACTCGAATTATAGGTCTCCCTTCCCTGAACCCGATTTCCCCCGATCAACAGGGGCTGTAAATAAGCCACGCGCTGCTAACCTATGAAATATCTTAGCAGTACAATGCTGCTACACACGCGTTTGCCACAGGCTTAATTTTACAGTCGTAAACAACAAGCTTGCCACTGTTCACACGTGACCTCCTTTCCCGCGCCGGTCAGTACACGCGTTAGCGAAATCTCATAATTTGAATCACCGACACCGCACTAGTTAATGAAAACGGTTGTACACATACCTTCACACAAACAGCACGACAGTGGAGACGAGAAGCGTTGTCACTGCAACTGGACATGATGTCGGAAGTCTTTAACCCTCGTCAAGACACGGCGTCCTGCTCTCTCTCCCTTAGCACTAGGCCAAAATGTCGACTGCCTGCCGGCAACCTTTGTCTCCAACTGATCAGGTGTTCCGGGACAATCGACTGCGCAGTCAGACATGCGCAGTCGGTTTTGCCCGGACATCTGTTCCGCCACCAACCTACTGGACTAATCTTAAAGGGCGAGCAACGATTCGGGTCGGGTTGAGTCAATTTACTGGTTACTTCCCTTTCACTGTTAAATTTTCGTCACCCGAATCTCCGATGTCTCACCGGACCTTTCCTCAGCAGAAACATCACGAGGCGGACCCACTGAGTTCTGTGACAGCCATGTCATTAGAATGCAACATCAACAACTACCATCACTGGCCTTACATCAAAGATCATCTGCGACGAGACCACGAGGACGTCCAAGAAGAAAATGGATTGACGACATCAGAGACATTGTACAACCTCACGGAATGACACTATCCAGTGCCGTCCACCGGGCGCTGGAACGCAAATTATTCCTCCCCACGACGCTTGACTGCAGAAGTGGAAGATGATGATGATGATGATGATGATGATGATTCAAATATCACTGAATTTGCGGTCCCGACAAACGACTACGAAGTTCAGCAACTTCATCAGACGGGAACCATAGTGTGCTCCATTACTGGTCCCGGGGCTGCCGCTAAAGCAACACCGGCACTAATCATGAGTGCCCTAACTGGTCCAGGAGGTGTACCTTTTCCGGGAATCGTCGACCTGCATAGGTCCGAGGTTCCCACTAGGTGGTACTTCCACATGTCAGCAGAGGCTCAGAAAGCCGTGTATGAGAAATTACACGGCAAAAAGTTTTCTCTACCAAACCTAGGAATAGACATATCACTACAACATCTACTCCCGTATGTTGCCGGGGCCCATAAGGGAAGCAAAGAATAGCAACACTGTAGCCTACCACGCATGTCGTAAGAGGCGACTAAGGAGGCTTGATGGTTCCGTCGCCCTGCTACTGAGTGAGTGCGTGGCGCAACACTGTGAGCTGTGAGTTTCGTGTGAAATGCTTTTGAATCTGCCCGAGGTTGTTTTTTTGGGAACATGACTGCATGTTCGGAGCGATGGCAGGTGGCTATATCCCAGAGTTGACCGGTTTTTGCCTTATGCAGAAATGCGTGGCTGCTGGGCTTCTGGTTGACTGACACTGCCATCGACGATGAACTGTATTTTCGTGGACTGTGTGGGTGAACATCTAGGAAACATCCAGATAGAAAAATGACTGCCGATTCCATCAGAGATGAACTGGGTGTTTCGTGGGGGACTGGTGTGTTGACATTCTGGCGGCGGCATTATGCACAGTGTATCTGTGCAGGCTGTTGTTTGTCGAGACTCCTGTCTTTTCCACTTTTCACATTGGGCAGTGGGGAGCATTTTGTGTGATATTCACTGGCACAGGAACGGAGTATAAAGGGGACGACCCGTTGCTGTGAAGTTGGAACTGCGACTAACTAACTAACTAACTAACTACAACACCTAGACAAAGAAAGAGATAGGCTGACCATCCACTGGCTACCTGTCACGATTGCTTCTCAAGGAGTTAAAAAACTTTAGGATAAAGAATGGGGCTGGCAAGTGGGGAGCGCTCTGCAACCCAAAAAAGGAAATCCCCCATTATATACGGATCTACACTCCTGGTATTACGAACAATAATCACAGAGTGTTGATCACGATGCCGGGGAGAAAGACCAATTGTCCAGCGTGTGGCCAAAACAACCACTTGGCGAATAAATGCCATAGTCGACGACAATCGAGGTATGGTGTCCGCCTCGAGTGCTGGATGTCCCGGGTTCAAGGCTCGGTGATGACCGGGGTTTTTTCACGTGGACTTCTAGCAATAACATTTCCCCTGGTCTCTGGGTAGTGAGATCGGACGCCCGTGTGTATTGTTGCGCACGTAAAAAATCCTTTGGCAGTTGGAAATCGAAAAAGAGTAACCTAACGGCGCTGCCCGGGCACAATTTCGTGTTAAAAATCTACCCAAAGTATTCCAGGATCCTCGCCGTGTGCTACGGAGTTCGTGCACTGAGCTGAGTTTCTCCAAACTCAGGTTTGAGTTAGGAGGAGAACGGAGAATTTTTGGGTTACACCCGTGTGCCATGATGTTGATCCATCGATTATTGCCGATATGGCCGTTGTGGTCCATTGTGCTCAAAGGATACTGATTCTGTACTCAATGTACGTCTATGCCACTGGGGTTTCCTGATATCGGAGAAGTCCATACGAAAATGAAAATTCAGCTCCTCATTCATTATAAAGGCTAATTTATTCATCATGAAACGATGATTTTGACTCTCCAAAATGACAAAGATCAGCATACTTGATGATGCCCCATCGTAGACCAACAAACGATGATACTTTACGCAATTGATGTCAATATAACTGGGGTTTCTTGACATCGGAGAAGTCCATATGCTTAATGAAATCCAACTCTTCATAAATTATAAAGTACTAGCTGACCCGGCCCGGCTTCGCCCAGTCATTGGTGGGGAGCATCTCATTTAATTCATATAAGTAGTCATATAAGTTCGCGTTCCCGTTACCGACTGTCTGTCTGTCTGTCTGTCTGTCTGTCTGTCTGTCTGTCTGACCCGGCCCGGCATCGCCCAGTCCTTGGTGGGGAGCATCTCATTTAATTCATATAAGTAGTCATATAAGTTCCCGTTCCCGTTACCGACTATCTGTCTGTCTGTCTGTCTGTCTGTCTGTCTGTCTGTCTGTCTGTCTGTCTGTCTGTCTGTCTGTCTGACCCGGCCCGGCTTCGCCCAGTCCTTGGTGGGGAGCATCTCATTTAATTCATATAAGTAGTCATATAAGTTCCCGTTCCCGTTACCGACTATCTGTCTGTCTGTCTCTCTGTCTGTCTGTCTGTCTGTCTGACCCGGCCCGGCATCGCCCAGCTCCTGGTGTGGAGCATCTCATTTAATTCATATAAGTAGTCATATAAGCTCACGTTCCCGTTCCCGACTATCTATCTGTCTGTCTGTCTGTCTGTCTGTCTATCTGTCTGTCTATCTGTCTGTCTATCTGTTTGATCCGGCCCGGCTTCGCCCAGCCCCTGATGGGGAGCATCTCATTTAATTCATATGAGTAGTCATATAAGTTCCCGTTCCCGACTGTCTGTCTGTCTGTCTGTCTATCTGTCTGTCTGTCTAATCATTTATTGGTTGCAGTTAGAACAACCTTAGATAAACGAAGACCAACTTACAAAAAGCATTAGAAAGAGCACTTGAAAGATCTTTACATCTTCCCCCAACAATTAACTTGGGTAAATGGAGCGGCGGCAGCAGCAGAAGAAGAAGAAGAAAAAGGAGGAGTAAGAGCTGGGAGGAGGAAGAGGGAGGAGGAGGGAGGAGGAGGAGAAAGAGAGAAGAGGAGGATGGAGGAGGGAGAGGGAGGAGGGGGAGGAGAAGAGGAAGAGGGTAGGAGGTGGAGGAGGGGAGAGGAGGAGGAGGAGGAATATAACGCATATGCCTGTAGATTTAATAATGGCTGAAGTTGTTCCATGTCTTCTTAGAGTTGGCGACAGTGTAAAGAAATATAAAATCTTCAAACTTGATAGAGATAAGGTAACTATTATTTATTCATTCTTTAAGCAAAAAAATATGAGTTACAATGTTATGCATTATGCATTATTTTTATGAAAACTTTGAAAATGCCTTACAGATTGTATCATTATTTATTATAACTCATATGCCGGTACATAACTATCAACAAAGAGTTTATAAATCTTTGAAAACGATGCCACAATATGACTATAAGTTATACAGAAAAGTTATGCCCCTTGAAATAACTTTTACAGAGTTAAGTCCCCTGAGATATATGAAATTATAATGAAAAATGAAAAATGAAATAATATTGGGTAAGCAGCCGATTTCCCACTAAAATAATATGACAGTGGGCTGCGCTGGAATGAAAGGAAGACGTGTAGAAAATTTCATCTCAATCGGATGGGCCGTTCGCGAGCGCATAAAGGACATATGGACATACATACATACATACATACATACATACATACAGACAGACAGACAGACAGACAGACAGACAGACAGACAGACAGACAGACAGACAGACAGACAGACAGACGGAGATAGCAATTTATATATAAGATATAATAGCGTATATAGCATAACGATTATTTAAAACTTCCGATTAGTATTCCTGGCGTCTCTTTGATCTCCCTTACGATTAATTCGCTATATAGGGATCTATTGACTGATTTAGGAACCGACATAACAGCATTCGTGGCATTCCAATAAATGCTCTGTCCTCATCCCCAGCAGCCAGGGAAGAGTTCCAACAAGTAGTACCAGTGGCAATCTGATTATATGTCCGTCTCGCCTTCCTCTGAGCGTCAATCGTCGGCCAGATCCCCTCGTCATCCCTCGCTGTAGCATTCTTGCCAGACCATGGTGATCCATTTGCTCCTCCGAGGTGTACATGTGCTCCCACAAGGCCGCAGTCACGTCTGCCTTATCTTGCATCAATACTCCACCAAGTTTTGCAGAGCCAGTTAATCTGTCCGCCTGTTCATTCCCCAGCACACCAGCATGCCTCGGCGGAAAGATCCAGTCGCTATATAGGGAGAAGAGGTCTGGTGACAAGACAAACCCCTGTTGTACTCCTAGCTTTATCTGTTCGTAACTGCCCTAAATGCAATGAGAAACAGAGATGCATGCTACAACCCAATCACCATCATAAACAGCAAAAGAGGTATACCAATATTTAATCCACAACAAAGACTAGTAAGGTGGGCAGAATACTTCCAAGAACTACTTATCCCCACGCATAACATGGAAAATCTCACTTTTGTGCCTAAAAGTCATGGACAACAAGAACCAAATGTCGTTCAGAAAGAGCCGGTCGTTCAGAAAGCAATGACAAACTACTGAACGTAAAATTTGCCCAGGAATCACGACTGCTACGTCCTGTGAAGGACATGCAACTTAATCAATTAATGATCACAGAAGAAAGCAGAATGGACAGAGAAATCGAAATCAGATGTCAAAAAGCTAGTGCACTTACATATCAACTATCACCTTTACTGAAACATCCAAATATACACATGTCCGCAAAACGACAGATAATAAACAGCATATTCACACCAACTCTAGGCTACCAATCTCAAACCTGGACTTTATCCAAATCACACCTTCGCAAAATCAACACCTGCGAAATGAGATGCCTGAGGAGAGCTGCCAACCTAACAATCCGAGACCGAGTAAGAAATGCTGTTATCAGACAGACTGTGGGATCAACACCTTGTGCCACATTTATTGAAAGGAGAAGATCAAGTGGTCTGGCCATGTCGTTAGAATGCAACACCAACAACTACCATCACTGGCCTTACATCAAAGATCATCTGCGACGAGACCATGAGGACGTCCAAGAAGAACATGGATTGACGACATCAAAGACATTGTACAACCACACATAATGACACTATCCAGTGCCGCCCACCGGTCGATGGAGAGCAAATTATTCTTCCCCACGACGCTTGACAGCAGAAGTGGAAAAAGAAGATGATGATGATGACAATGATGAACTGCCCTCTTTATTTCAAATTTTAATTGCTGCTACTTGGTTCCAGTAAATATTCTTTATGATTCTTAAATCTTTCCCATCAATGTTGATATCTTCCGACATATAATAACAAATCATACAATTCAACTGCGAATGCATTTCCCTAGTTGCTTAGAACATATTTAAAAGATCATAATAACATGATAGTAATGCCTTGATTGATCACTACACTTAATAATTATGTTCAAGCATTCTGCGGAATTACAAGATATGTAAAAGAAAAAAACACTTAAATAATCGATGTGCAAGGGACATAAACATCTAATATTGTTAAAAGGGAAATAACTTTAATTAAAAAACAATAAAATCATATACTAGAGATGTTATTATTAACGAACATTATAGTTTGTTCTATTGTTTGATAAATATAACAAACAATATAAAAGTGGAATTTGTAAATTGTGAAATGTAAAACGCTTAGATTTTGTAAAAAAAAACTTCTTTTTAATATTTAATTACTTACATTTAATAATTTCATGGTTTAATTATAATATAATTTCATAACTTATATTTTTATACTTTCAATGTATTCCAAGATGGTCGTATTATTATTTTCCCCTATATGGGGAAAGAACATTTTTTAACTGGCCTCCTAGGGCCACAAACAGGAATTGATTATGTGGTTGTTTCGGGATGTGAAATTTAAATATTGAGCATAACCCACTACTGGCAACGCTGATTGTATTCTGGTATGAACCTAAGGCCTATCCACGCCAATGTGGAAGCACTATACTCGAGTTTCGATCTCGTTTGAGCTCGTCAGTAGTGCATATCCCTGACCGGATCCGGAACAAGTCCCGAATCACTGACGAGTGAAGCGGGTGTGTAACCACGCGGCACACGCTGGACACGCCAAATTATCACAACAGAATATTACAACATTACCCATCGTAGGCTATGCTCAAGATTGCCCAATCGCCGCGATTGACGTCCGTCAATCGATGTGGACCCGAACGATCAGGACTTCTCAGTGGCAAGGAACACCAGGCCTCCTAAAATCCAGTGAGCAATAATCAAATTGATTATTTGGTTGTTTCGGGATTTGAAATTTAAATATTGAGCACAACCCACTACTGGCAACGTTGATCGTATTCTGGTATGAACCTACGGCCTATCCACGTCAATATGGAAGCACTGTACACAAGTGTACAGGAAATTAACCATGCACATTCCTCTCTTGTCCTCTAAAGCAAGGGAAAATCCCAACTGCACCTCCCCGTGGTAGAAGATTGGAAACACACCACAGTGGGGCTAACGTAGCCCCGGGGACCGAGTATCCACCGGAATAAGTGGACAATTCTGCAGCTGAGCAGAGCAGGGCACTCACTTTAACTTACAGTCGGAAATGGCTGTCAAGGGCAGAGGTAAAGGACCACCATGTGAATGTGGAAGGCAAGGGGGAACCACCACCATATCTTCCAAAACTTCATGGCAAACAACATTTCAGGGTTAGTGAACGACGTTAATGGCTGTCTTATGACATCCTCGTCCGATAGGGACAGTCATGAGCCACAGGTGACATCAGGCCGTCATCCAGCTACTGATGGCAAGATCATAACTAAAATAAATTAATTTAGAGTAGGAACATGGAATGTTAGGACATTAAATGAGCTAGGAAATTTGAACAATGTTCAAAGAGAGATGGACAGCATGAACATGAATATACTAGGCGTAAGTGAGATGAGATGGAAGGGATCGGGCAAAATAATAGCTGACAACCACACAATACTCTATTCTGGGGGGGGGGGGGGGGGGTACACATGCAAAAAGCGTAGGAACAATAGTTGACGAAGAAACAGCCAAGTCAATTAATGGATACTGGTGTATTTCAGATAGAGTTATTACTGTCAAAATCAAAGGTAAACAAAAAGATATAAATATTATACAAGTATATGCTTGAACATAGACAGTCAAAATTTTTGGGGCATGTTATGAGAAGAAATGAATTGGAGAACTTGGTGACAACTGGCAAGATCGAAGGGAAGAGACCAAGGGGAATACCTAGAAGCAAATACCTGGATGGCTTGGCCACGTGGCACGGTCGAGCCAGGAACACAGAGCTGATCCACGACTCTGGTGATCGAGTGAGATGGCAGAACATGACCACCCACGCTTGCCGGCATGGCGCATGATGGATGGATGGATGCACCAACAACAAGCAATAATGATGAAGAAATACAACACTTTTACGACAAAATAGAAATGGTTATGGCTCAAAGTGGATCACAAGAAATAAAATAATACTTGGAGATATTAATGCGAAAGTAGGAAAGGGGAAAATGGAGGATGTAGTGGGGAATTATGGTTTAGGTACAAGGAATGAAAGAGAAGAAAAACTAATAGAATGGGAAAATATCAATGATACGATAACTGGAAACACATGGTTTAATCACCATAAAATACGACTATACACATGGAAAAGCCTTGAAAAGAAAATACGCAACCAAAATTGACTACATACTAATTAATAAAAGATTTAGAAATGCTTTAATTAATGCAAAGGCAATGCCTGGTGCTGACTGAAATAGTGATCAGGTACCACTATGTGGACAAATAAAAGTAAGATTAAATAGAGGGGGAAAAAATGATTAGGAACGTAAGACTTAATAAAGAGGTTCTGAAAGTCCATAAAGAAATTCAAGAACATTACAGAGTGACTGTGAAAAATATTTACAGTGCAATAGCATTGTCAAAATACAGAGTATAAATAAACAATTGGAAATGTTAAATGACTCCATTCATCAAACTAGCAAAGAAATATTACCGGAGAAATGCCAAATAGCTAAGTAAAAAATGGATGATTGAAGAAATCTTAATGCTGATGGACAAAAGAAAACAGAGTAAAAATGACAAACAAGAATATGCTAAAATAAATAAAGAAATAAAAGATAAATGTGTGAAGGCAAAAGAAAGTTGGTTAAACAAGCAGTGCAAAAAAAAAAATGAATTAAATTCCATTAAAGACACAACAAAAATCTGCACAAACAAATCAGTGAGCTCACGGGAAGAAAAATAAGAATAAATACAGGGTGTTTGAAATCAAAAACAGGAAAGATAAGAAGCTTAGTGATATTTATCAATCTGGCTGAGTCTACCATTCTTACTTTTATTTGTCTTCTCTGAAGGTAATTACACTTGTATACCCGGAGAATAGACTTTAAGCAAACTACAAATGTCTAGTTAAACGATCTAAATAACTTTACCTATATCTAATGATATGATAACTTCTGACTATGTGAATGTTACTATTCCAACCTGCTCTATCCTACTTTCTGATTAAAGAAATCCCCGGACTTTGCCCCCCCCCCTCTCCAACTTGTCGGATGGTTGGTTTGATGGGTCAAACCCCAAAGAGGGAAATGATACTAAGTTCCTCTTTCCCAATGTGATCCAGCCCGTTTAATTATGTTAACCGTTAATGGCTCTGTTGCTTGAGTCCATAAATAGAGTCTCGGAGAACCAAGGAATACCTCTAGGAAAACATTTACAAGTTTTTACTCTTTATTACACAAGTCCCCTTTGGTGGTTCCTTGCCTTGCGTCTCTCAGTTAACCTAATTTTATCTAGGGTTGTTTTTATTAAACTAATTGACTACGACAGGTAACAAATACATTCACAAGAGGAAATGACCTCTTTTTTTCATCATTTATTAACTCTACAGTTAGTAATAAACAGTAATGTTTTTGACACATCAATTCAAATACATCAAATGATTGCATGAAAATAAATCAGTGTTCATTTACATCAAGATCTTTACACTTCGTATGTATATCAGTGAACCCTCCTTCCCATATGTGTCCAATACTACAAACAATTTCCCTTCAGCTCCTCTATGATAATAAATCTGAAATAGAAAATGGGTCTGCACTCTCTTGTATCGACTGGTGGTTTATGGATTCCTGCTCCAAGGAGTCACTGTGATTAAGCTTCAGTGTGTTTTTCTTTGCAGGTTTGTAGAATACTTTAGTTGGCTCTAGAGTTGTCCATTTTTGGCTTGTACATTATAATCAATAAATGTTACCTCTTCTATAAGGAAAATGGAACTTTTTCGCAGGTAGATAGGTTTCTGCCCCCCTCTCTCACAGAGCATTTAGCAAAGTAGCTTCTGTCACCCAAGTCAGGTCTGGATCTATGTGGTTATAGACACTACCTAAAATTTCAGCAAGCAACATACATCTAATGATATCATCACTATGACATTAGAAATGAAATGCTGTAAACTTTCAAGAAAAACAACAAAGAAATTAATAAAGAAAATACATAAACTAATTGTGATCCTAGGAAAATAAACAGTGGAGAGTAAAGAGTCTTGGTGCTCTAATATAGTTATCCACAACATAACTGGTTGTTCTCCATCCAATCTTCCATTGCAAGGTGTTCAAGGTTTAGACTAGCAGATGTGCAGGTCATCTTCTCCAATGCATGTCCTTCGGGTCTACAGGTTAAGTAATACATTGATTGAATTGGAATTGACAACTATGTTTCCAATCCTCTTCTGTATCTAGTTATCTTCTCTTCATCTTCTTCCACCAAGGAAAAATGGTCTCATATATTAAGGGATTTAAAAATCATTCGTAATTGCAATGAGTAATTGCTTATAAGCAATACAAGTACATCATGGCATCAATTCTGGTATAGTATTCAGGTTAATTCTTTTCTAATTAAAAGTTTCAATTCGAGTATATTCGAGTATATTCCCCCCCCCCCCTCCCCTCTTTACAGTGTCTGTACTCTGTTTTTGCCTCATTTATCATCATCATCATCCTCATCATCATTCTCATCATTATCATTATATCATTACAATCATTATCATTACAATCATCATCTTCATTATATTCATCATCTTCATTACATTCATCATCTTCATTACAATCATCAGGACACTAGACCACAGGTTCTATCAGGAGTGACATGAAATACAAAGTGAGCTGTTGCTTAAGACACAAAACCAGATGCTTGTAGTATGCGTGAAATATAATATGGGTTGTGTCGTGCTTAGGGCACAAAACCAGATGATGGGAAAATGAGTGATATGTAATACAAAGTGTTGTTATGCGTCGGAGTGTCTGTACTCTGTTTTTGCCTCATTTATCATCATCATCATCCTCATCATCATTCTCATCATTATCATTATACCATTACAATCATTATCATTACAATCATCATCTTCATTATATTCATCATCTTCATTACATTCATCATCTTCATTACAATCATCAGGACACTAGACCACAGGTTCTATCAGGAATGACATGAAATACAAAGTGAGCTGTTGCTTAAGACACAAAACCAGATGCTTGTAGTATGCGTGAAATATAATAGGGGTTGTGTCGTGCTTAGGGCACAAAACCAGATGATGGGAAAATGAGTGATATGTAATACAAAGTGTTGTTATGCGTCGGAGTGCACTAAATGATTAATTAGTGTTTGGGTTATGCCGAACATGTTCTCTTGTGATAGACAGGACATTATACATAAAATTTGCCTTCTGTCATTAGATTGGCTGTTAGCTTATACTCCCTCCTTCTTAGCATATTACTTCTTTCACTCATTCTCAGACATAATATTCATATGTGCACGGATGATAATTTAACTCATTCATCAGACATCATTCACATCTGTATGGATGACAATTAAGCTTAAGTATGTGCTTTACAGATGATAAATTCACAGATTCAATAATAGTGACATTACAATGGAATCTCACTCATTATCATCCTTCATCAGAAATTATAATATTTTCCTGGATGATAATTAAACATACTGGTGTGATTTTACAAATGATACATTCACATCTGTTTAACAATAATGAAATCACACCTGACACTGAAATGCTCTTCAGTGACATAGACTTATGTGATCATTAGGCATACTTATGAAATTCACAAAGCTACAGTGGAATGCCGAAGGAGTTTACAAGAAGAAAGACTCCCTAACACAGCGTCTCCATAAAGATAGAATAGATGTGGCATGCATTCAAGAGACACACCTCAACGCCAATCACAAATTCTCAGTCAGAGGATATCAGGCCACACGTTTCGACCGCGAAGGACACAAAGGAGGAGTTCTAATACTTACACGAAATACAATACCTTGCAGCGAAGTATCTGTGATCTCTGACAACCAAACGGAAATTATAGGTGTTGATATAATGATAAAGGACGTGAAAATAAGAGTCTACAATCTGTATAGCCCAGCAGATAAGGACCTTACACTCTCAAACATGAAAATAACTGACACAAACTGCATTATTGTCGGAGACTTTAATAGCCGTTCAGAAAGATAGGGATACCCAGTTACTGACAAAAGAGGAGATGAATTGGAGGACTGGGAAATAGACTCAAATCTCCATCTACTCAACAAAGCGGATGACACACCGAGCTTCTACTCCAGAAGATGGCTTACCACTTCTACTCCAGACTTAGCTTTCTGCACAGGAGACATCCTCCACAAAATCGATCGCCATGTGCTGGACCAATTAGCAGGTAGTGACCAAAGACCAATCAAGCTTGTAATGAATATGGAGTATGTTCCACAGGAGCAAAAGCCCTTGCCCCGCTGGAATTACAAACGTGCAGACTGGGACAGATTTGCCATACTAACAGACAAATATTGTGAAAACATAAATACACGATATGGCAACATAAAGCAAATGGTGGAAAGTCTAAACAGAGCGATAATACAGGCAGCCACTGAGTCCATTCCAAGAGGAGCGAGGAAAAATTACAAACCATACTGGACTGAAGAACTACAAAGTTTGGAGGACAAAGTTGAAGATGCCAGGAAGACAGCAGAGAGAGAACAAACAATTGAAGCGAACATCTCTCTCAAAGCCATCTCAGCAAAATATAAAAGAACAGTAAATCAAACAACAAGAGATTGTTGGAGGGAAAAAACAGAAAACCTTAATTTTGACAGGGATGGAAACAAACTATGGAAACTAGTGAAAGCCATGAACAACGAAGGACCTAGAAACAGACAAATAACACTTAAACAAGGAAATGCCTTGCTTACAGGAAAAAAGGCTGCAAATGCACTAATGGAACACTATGCAAATGCAAACCACATTGATATTACAACCGAACAGAAGAAAGCAATCAAAGACAAACAGATACATCATAGAAATACAGAGACGGCAGCAGAATATATGATGGCAAATCTAACAATGGAAGAAATGGAACAGGCAATGAATACCCTAAAAAAGAAGAAATCACCAGGAAAGGATGGAATCACAAATGAAATGCTAATAGGACTAGGCACCAAGGCAAAGAAGAAACTACTAGCAGTCCTAAATAACAGCTGGAAGAGGGGAATAGTCCCACAGGCATGGAAGGAAGCTATACTAATACCAGTCCCAAAGAAAGGAAAAGACCTGGAAGAACCAAATGGCTATCGACCTATCAGTCTACTTAGCTGTGTAGGAAAATTAATGGAACGCATTATCAATGGCAGGCTAACATGGCATCTGGAAGAAAACAAACTCTTAACACCACACCAAGCAGGATTCAGAAAGTATAGATCCACTGAAGATCAAATAACCTATATAGCTCAGGAAATAGAGGATGCCTTCCAAGAGAAAAAGCACACACTAGCAGCCTGGATAGATTTATAAAAAGCATTTGATAAAGTATGGAAGGAAGGACTGAAAGTAAAACTGCAAAAAATGCATGTTTGTGGAAAAATGTATAAATGGATCAGCCACTACCTGAGAACAGAACTGCCAGGACAAAAGTACAAGGACAAACAAGCAAAATGATGCTGTTGGAGCAAGGTGTCCCCCAAGGAGGAGTTCTTTCACCAACATTATTCCTAGCATATATAAACGACATCACGGAAAATTTTCCAGCCAGAGTACACACATCCTCCTTTGCAGATGACCTAGCCATATGGACATCAGAAGAATATATTAGTACAGCTAACAGCAGAATACAGCAAGCCTTATTAGCGCTAGAGGACTGGTCAAAATCATGGCTAGTGAAGATAAGTGAGGAGAAAACAACATGCACAGTGTTCTCCCTCTCAAATAAAACTCAGCAACCTAAGCTGGTATTGAATGGAAAAATATTGCGCCATGAAGAAAATCCAAACTATCTAGGAGTTACCTTTGATCGTCGCCTGACATGGAAGACACAGGTTGAGAAAAATCGAACAAGAGCAAGGCAGAGAATGGCAATCATGAAAAAGCTTGCTGGTACAACGTGGGGAGCAGATGAGAAAGTTCTCAAGAAGTTATATACTGGACGGGTGAGGCCAGTACTAGAATATGGCATTGCAGCTTGGGCAACAGCAGCTAAGTCAAACTTAAACAAAATAAGTAGAGTCCAAAACAAAGGAATGCGAATCATAACTGGAAGCCTGAAGACAACACCTATTAATGAACTAGAAAAGATCACTTGTTTACAACCAATGCAGGACAGAAGATATAGCAGAGCCCAGCAACAAGCAGAAAAATTTAGAAGATTGACAGACCACCCTATTTATAACAGGTTTAATGGTTTTGGAAAAGGAAGACTGAAGCGTAGCAACTTTGTAGAAATTGCAAAACGAAAGATTAGGGCAGATCCCATACTTAACATATCAACAGTCAAGCCCATTTACAATGCACACAACTTCCCAGCTTGGAGACAGCAGCAACTGCCTGAGATGATAGAAAACATTCCTGGTATTGAGAAAAAGAACACTCAGAATGAAACCGAAAGAAGAAAAATAACCCTCAACTACATAAAAGAACATTACCCAAGCAGCAATTGGACCCATGCATATACAGATGGATCAGCCAAAGATTCAATTAAAAATGGAGGAGGAGGAATTCTCCTTAATTTAAAAAATGGAGCGATAAAAACACAGTCAGTGGCAACTGGAAAATTTTCAAGTAACTTCAAAGCGGAGGTAGAGGCTTTGAAAACTGCAGCAGAAATGCTCTTGATGGAGGAAAATAAAGAGAAGCAAATAGCTATCTTCACAGATGCAAAGTCAGCTGTCTCAATACTGAAGAGCAAAAACAGCACAGAACTAGCTGACCTAAGAGCAGCACTCCATGGTCTATGCCAGAAATCCAAAAAAGTTGTAATACAGTGGATCCCATCACATTGCAGTATACCTGGAAATGAAGAGGCTGACAGACTAGCAAAAGAGGGTGGACGATTACCACAGCCTGACATAGACATAACCTATAATGAGGCAAAAAGGTTTATAAAAAGCACTTATAGAACCAAATGGGAATCAGAGCATCCAGGCCACCAGAAGGATGATGCATATTACAAACTCGACCAAAGAGAACAAGTAGCAATCTTTAGACTCCGCACAGGACATAACAGGCTGAAACACCACTTGTTCAATAAACTTAAGATAGGAGATACCGATGAATGTAATTGTGGAACTGGTAAAATGACAGCTAAACATTTGCTGCAGGAGTGCCCAATATATGCAGAACAGAGAAAGATGTTTTGGCCCACGCCTGCTTCGTTTGAGGACAAGCTCTATGGAGATAACAACAAGCTCAAGTTGACTACAGCTTACTTTAACTACATTCAGGTTGACATCTAAAGGTGCATGAAGATGTATTTAGACTGCCACACGTCATACCACAGGTATGTCGGCGTCCCAGAGGCATGAAATGGAATATTGCTTGGATAGCACATCCATTACGTGGAAAGTCCGAATCAAAAGCTCACTGGGTGGTCTTCGTAAATGGTGGAAAAAGAGTCCTAGTGACACGAAATGGAATATTGCTTGGATAGCAAATCCATTACGTGAAAAGTCCGAATCGAAAGCACACTGTGTGGGCTTCATAAAAGGTGGAAAAAGTGTCCTAGTGGCACGTAATGGAATATTGCTTGGATAGCAAATCCATTATGTGGAAAGTCTTAATCGAAAGCTCACTGTGTGGATGTCATCTGCAGACTGCATTCTTCTGGTTTCCAGAGGAACAGCCTATGGTGAACGGAAGGCCCAATATACGGAAGTCAGGCTAAGCAGCCATGTGCAGGACGTGAAGATTCCTTGGGTGAGCCCAGTACCAGAGCGCTGTGTGATGGCTCTGTGAAATGGCGGAAGCCTCCTTGGATGGCGGGGAATGCCCATGGTCTGCCCCTGCCTTCCCTTGAGGGTTGACCAGGATGTCTTTGGCTGTTCTATATGGGCCAGCTAGGATGGGGGATAACACCACAACAGTGAGATTCAAACGTCCTAAGAAACCACCGGGAAGGTTAACCCGGTCAACAAATGCCCGCAGAAGTCGGATGTGTCGGCCTAACGGCGCAAGAACGCAGCTCTGCTGTAAACAGGCACAACGCAGTCACATCCAAAAAAAATCCGGATGAACGAAGAAGAAGAAGAAGAAGAAGAAATTCACAAAGGAAGATTCCTTATTTTTAGCAATAATGAAATCACACATGACACATGCATGCTCTTCGGTGGCATATACTTATGTGATCATTAGGCATACTTATGAAATTCACAAAGGATGATTCCTTATTTTTAGCAATATTGAAATTACACATGGCTCACCACATGCTCTCGTCAAATACATAGAATTATGTGATATACAATCCACTTTCATTCATCATGAATCACAACCATTCTTGCATAGCGGTTTATTAAACATAATTATGTGGCACAAATATTAATTCCACATGTTTAACAACAATGAATATACATTTGCCTCACCACATGTGTGCTTTAACCCAACACACAATATTATGATTCCTATAGGAATCTATCTGATTCCCATGTGATCATGGAAAAAACTACTTTAATTCTCATGTTCTCATCTAATAAAAAAAATCTCATTGACTATACACATTACACAAATTTGTCTTAACAGTGTTTGCACATTTAAAATAGTTTCTTCTTAGTGAACTAAGGATTCTTAGTTTCCTAAATCTTAAGTTACTCACCAAGTCTAAATCACTGTTGACTGAGTTTAACTATTTAAGAATTAAAATGTACAACTAGGTCTAATGCTTATACATTAAATAAGTTGCTTCACTGGGGGAAAATAAAACTCACTGTGGTTATCCTAATGGACAGTTTACCCATAGATTATGATAACTGAATATATTATTTAGTTTCTACTAAATTAATTTCTTAAGAACTAACCAGACGGTTTATCACACATTGACTTACCAACTCTTCTTGGGAAAAAGGCTCACATACTAAACTAATCTAAACATTATTGTTTTTACCTTCATTTTAATGAAATGGCTTCACAACACATGTCCGCCACAAGATGTCAGGTCCTCAATTTGGTTGAGTTTCCAAATAAACTGGCTGCTGGTTTTCTGGTCCTGCTATTCTTTCTAGACTTTAATTTTCTAACGTGTTCGTAGCGAGTTGAGAAGCTACCATTTCCGCCGGCACAGTCGGCCTTTCTTCTGGTGGCAACCTGTTGTGGTTGGTACAAAGAGGCCATGAAACTGGTTGTTGCTGTTTTTATCTCAGCTTTTTCCGTTCCAAGTTTTGGTTTTCCCGTGAACCATGAGTATGTCCTTGTAAATTTAGGATAGTAGAAGTAGGGAACAAACCAACGCTGTTGCGAGGTATTGTTGAATGGATATTGCGGAGAATATTCAAAACGTAGTTGCCGGCTTGCGGGTGAAAAAAAAAACCACCGGCCATTTTCTCAACGGTCAGAAACAGAACCTATTGCATCATGGTACAATAAACACGTGCTCTTTTATTCATTGGTCAGTACTTATCACATGACTATGACATGATCATGTTCAACGTTCACAACTACGCATGGTGCAGCACGAACGGATGAACGCTCCTAGTAGAAGCAACAGAGATGTGGTTCCTGAGACGAATGTTGCAAATTCCTTGGGCTGCCAGAGTAACTAACGACTGTCTGAAACAGGCTAATGAAACTAGAACATTATATACAACAATAAGAAAGAGACAAACAGCATTCATCAGTGTGATGAGAAAAGAGGCATTGGAGTACATCGTGACAACTGGAAAGATCGAGGGGAAGAGAAGCAGAGGCAGACGAAGAGAAATGGTGCTGAATGGACTGAGAATGTGGCATGGATGAATAACATCAGCAGAATTGATCCATAACACCAAAGACCGAGATCTGTGGAGAGCCATGAACGCCTACGCCAGCTTGCAGGGCACTTGATGATGATGATGATGATGATGATGATGATGATGATGATGATGATCCCTCTCTTGTTCATAACATATATAGACACATATGTAAAGAAACCAGCCAAACAGAGACAGCAAGAACACTGCATGACGAGAACACAGAAGAAGAACCATCTGCAAATTACACCATAAGAGAACTCCTTTTTGCAGACGACTCAGCACTAATAGCAAAATCAGAAGCTGAATTAAAAGACCACATGAATAGTCTAAACGAAATGTGTAGGGAACATAACATGAAAATTAGCACAAGTAAAATAGAGGTAATGACTATAACTAAAGAAGAAAAAACCAACAACAAATTACCTAAACGAACATCCCTTGAAACAAGTAAAGAGTTTCATGTGCCTAGGAAGTATAATATCATCAAATGGCAGATCAGAAGACGAGATCAAAAATACGTTAAATAAGGCAAATCAACTCATTGGACAAATGGCACCAATACTAAAGAAGAAACATGTATCAATAATTACTAAGAAAGCACTTTACAACACTATGTTCCCACTTTAGACCACCATCTTCCTAACAACTCTATGTTACCAATGCCAAACCTAGACAATTACAGAAAATGAGAAAAGAAAAATCGCAACAGAATTTCTATAATCGGTTTACGGTTTTCACTTGTTTCTTGTAGGACTTGGTCATTGGTTTTTCTATCTGTCCATAGTATTCTTTGCAGTTTCCTCGGAAATCACTTTTCCACAGGCACCAGATGTTTGTTTTTTTTCCAGCTTGTTTGCTCATTGTCCACGCTTCACATCCATACAATAGCACAGCTTCTATGTAGCAACACCCTTTTTCTCTTTGCAAATTATATCTTTTTATTGATCAGTATGTTTTTCATCTTGCAAAATGCTGCCCTTGTCATGGCGATTCTTGTTCTAATCTCTTCAAGGCATCTCCCATCAGATGTTATGACTGTTCCGAGATAATTGTAACGATTAACTTGTTTTAGAATATTCCCATTTACTTGTATATTACGTTGTGGTATTTCATTCTTCCTAGTGACGATCACAATCTGTGTCTTCTTACAATTTAATTATAACCCAAGTTGTAAACAATCGCATCTACTAAATGTTGCGGATCCTGCTTATTGTCTGCAATCAATGCTGTATCATCCGCATATCTGATGTTATTGATATTATTATTATTATTATTATTTCTCAAATGATGGTTCCTTTCATATTGTTAACATTTCTGAAAATATTTTCACTATACATGGAAAAACAGATCTGGAAACATTACACATCCCCGTCTAACACCTCTCTTAATAGGTTGATATCGACCTACTTCATTATCAATCTTTATGGCAGCTTATTGTTTCCAATATATGTTTTGTTATGAGTCTAAGATCTTTTCCATCAATTTGTAAATCTGTAAGCATCTCCATCATGTTGACATGTCTTACTTTATCGAAAGCCTTTGTGTAATCAGTAAAGCAAAGATATAAGTCTGTATTTACTTCTATCATCATCATCATCATCATCATCATCATCATCATCATCATCATCATCTTCCACTTCTGCCGTTAAGCGTCGTGGGGAGGAATAATTTGCGTTCCAGCGCCCGGTGGGCGGCACTTGATAGTGTTATTCCGTGTGATTGTACAATGTCTTTGATGTCGTCAATCCATTTTCTTCTTGGACGTCCTCTTGGTCTCGTCGCAGATGATCTTTGATCAATTCAAATGATGTATATATATATATATATATATATATATATATATATATATATATATATATATATATATATATATATATATATATATATGTATGGCCAGTGATGGTAGTTGTTGGTGTTGCATTCTAACGACATGGCCAAACCACTTGATCGTCTGTTTTTCAATAAATGTGGCACAAGGTGTTGATCACACTGTCTGTCTGATAACAGAATTTCTTACTCGGTCTCGGATTGTAAGTTGGAAGCTGTCCCCATGCATCTAATCTCGCAGGTGTTGATTTTGCGAAAATATTATTTGGATAAAGTCCAGGTTTGAGATTGGTAGCATAAGGTTGGTGTGAATATGCTGTCTATTATCTGTTGATTTGCGGACATGGGTATATTTGGATGTTTCAGTAAGGGTGATAGTTGATATGTAAGTGCACTAGCTTTTTGACATATGATTTCGATTTCTCTGTCAAATCTGCCATCTTCTTGGATCATACTTCCAAGATATTTGAATTCTTTAACTTATTTCAGAGTTGTGCTATTTATCTGTATACTTAGGGGGGTCGGCGATCTGCTAACTTGCATTACTTCGGTTTGGCCTGTGTTTACTTCTATAGAACGTTCAATTAATGTTCTCAACATATACACAGCATTACTGCACCCTTGCTTTCTACAAACCCATATTGTTCGTCTCCTATTTCGGGTTTTATTTTCTTCCTAACTCTCGCATGACAATTCTTAGCAAAATCTTTGTGATGTGGCTCATTATACTAATTGTTCGATGTTGATTACGTTGCAAGGCTCCTGATTTCTTCTGGATTGCATACACATACATGCTCACAGGCGGCTCCCTGGCTAAGAGGTTAACGTCGTTCTCCGTAATCCCGTATATCCGCGTGAGGAACACAGCTGCGCGAAATTCGGCAGCGGATCGCGTTGCGTTGGTTAATTACGGGGTATGTGAGCCGGTCGCTCAGAAAGCAATGGCAAACTACTGAGCGTAATCTTGCAAGAACATCAACAGCAGCTGAAAAATTCTGCTGTTGACTGCAACGTCCTGTAAGGGATATGCAACTTTAACAAAGAAAAAAAAATTTGCTCACATACACAGGTATGTACTTAAACGTACATTCAGAGGTATACATACACGCACACACAAATATACATACAGATATAAGATAAAGATAAGTGTTCGTTAGTCAAATAATATAATGAAATGAGTTAAAGCTGTGGAATTATAAACAATGGGGGAACATTGGTCACTGATAAGAAAGAAATCCTCCAACGCTGGGCAGAGCATTTCAGCAAAATCTTAAATGCAACTTCCTTCTTCGATGATGAAACCATCAACTGCCTTCCTCAAGTTCCCACCAATGAGACTCTTGATGACCTGCCAACCATAGTGGAAATAAACAAAGCCATCCAGCAACTCTCCAGCCGCAAGGCACCTGGTCCTGACTCCATCCCAGCAGAGATATACAAGGCAGGTGGGCCGGTCCTAACAGAGCAGCTTTACCAAGTCTTTACAAACATATGGGTGAACGAGACCATGCCACAAGATTTTAAGGACGCGTCAATAGTCCACCTTTACAACGTAAAGGAAACCGCCAATCCTGTGACAACCACCGAGGCATCTCCTTGCTTTCAATTGCAGGGAAGACACTCGCCAGAATTCTTCTCAATCGCCTCACAGCCCATCTCGATCAAGGTCTTTTTCCTGAGAGTCAATGTGGCTTCAGAAAAGAACGTGGAACTGTTGACATGATTTTCGCTGCAAGGCAGCTGCAAGAGAAATGTCAGGAACAGAACTGCGAAATGTTCTCCACTTTCATTGACCTTACCAAGGCTTTTGATACAGTCAGCAGAGAAGGACTGTGGAAGATTATGGCAAAATATGGCTGTCCACGAAAGTTTGTCCAAATAGTGCGGCTATTTCATGACGGCATGCAGGCAAGAGTACAGGAAAATGGTGAACTGTCTGAACCCTTTCCTGTCACCAATGGAGTGAAGCAAGGATGTGTCCTGGCACCAACACTGTTCAGCCTCATGTTTTCAGCCATGTTGATGAATGCCTTCGAGAACGACGACATTGGAATAGACATCAACTACCGTATGGATGGAAAGTTATTCAATCTCAGAAGGCTGAAAGCTAAAACCAAAATTAACAGCGGCACCGTCAGCGAGCTCCTGTTTGCTGATGATTGCGCTCTATACGCCAACTCAGAGACGGACATGCAACATAAATTTTCAGCTTTCTCACATGACTGTGCCAACTTTGGGCTCAATATCAACTTGGAGAAGACTGTAGTTATGTACCAGCCAGCTCCAGGGAATAATAACACTGTGCCGAATATCAAAGTGAATGATCATAGACTAAGTGTTGTGGACAAATTCACCTATCTTGGCAGCACCGTGTCACAAACTGCCACAATCGATGACGAAGTGAATGCAAGAATCTCCAAGGCCAGTACAGCCTTTGGCAGACTGTACAAGAATGTATGGGACAGAACTGGAATAAGCCTGCAAACAAAGCTAAAAGTCTACAATGCAGTTGTATTATCCACACTGCTATATATGCTTGTGAAACCTGGACTGTTTATCAGCGACACGCTAGGAAATTAAACCACTTCCACACAGTCTGCCTAAGGAAGCTACTGAAGATTAAATGGCAAGACAAGATTCCAGACACTGAAGTCCTAGAAAGAGCATCCATGCCCAGTATCCACACTCTACTGATGAAGAATCAGATTCGCTGGGCTGGTCACTTGACTCGCATGCCAGATCACAGGCTCCCTAAACGAATTTTTTACAGCGAACTGCGTTGTGGTAAACGCTCCCAAGGTGGCCAAAGGAAACGTTTTAAAGACACTCTGAAAATTTCACTGAATGCTTTTGGAATTCATCATGACACCTGCTAGGCTGCAGCCAGAGACCGAAATTCGTGGCGTGCATCATTGCGCAAAGGTGCAGTCATATGTGAGGCAACCAGGACTGCAAGAGCTGTGAAGAAAAGGCAGGACAGAAAAACCACTGCAGGAAATCCTCCTCCAGAGACGTCAAGCATTCTTTGCCCACATTGTCAAAGAACATTTCGAGCCAAAATAGGCCTTATCAGCCATCTTAGAACCCACGGCTCCACACCTTCAACCCCACTGGATGAAATGAATGGTCATCATCATTCTTGATTGACAAACAACATAAACAATACAAAAAAACGCGAAACGTGGGGCAGATGTACAATACACAATTGTTCCCCGTAATTGTAATTTATTTAGCTGCCGTACACTTCGTGTTTTATACTTTTGAGGTGTTGGAAAACATCGTAGAGATTGATCATTGGGAGAAGGAGCAGAGCGAGAGAAATTATGCTGGATGGACTTAGACAGTGGCACGGAGAATTATCATCAGTTGATTAGATCCAGAATTCAAAGGACCGAGATCTGTTGACACACACACACACGCACGCACGCTCGCACGCACGCACGCACGCACGCACACACACACACACTTATTTATACACATATTATATATGTATGTTGCATGTCCCGTGCATGATGTTGCGATAAACCAAAAGTTGCCATTGCTTTCTGAATGAGAAGTCAACGTTTGGGTCCAACTGACTGGTATAGAAAATAAACCCGCCATCAGCGTACAGGAAGTTTACAAATGAGTACTTTTATCCTTTAGGTCACGCTGATCTCTCTCTCTCTCTCTCTCTCTCTCTCTCTCTCTCTCTCTCTCTCTCTCTCTCTCGCACACACACACACACACATACATATATCCAGCCTCATATCCTTTTCTCGTTATGGTGTTTTTGTTGCAAAGTGATCTTACAGCATTCAGGGACATGCTACTATTGTCTGTCTCAATCATCATTGATTATCAGGTCCATGGCAGAACGCCGCTCTCAGCATGGTCGGCCTGAAAGACTCCATCCATGTCTCATTCCCCTGCAGCAAGCTTTTTCAACGCTGAAGGCGGTGTCGACACAGCATAATGTCTGCTCTTCCTTCTTTTTCCTTCTTTGCCGGAGACTCTAGCCAAAGGACTTGCGATCATGTCACTGTATATTCAGTAATGAAAGTGCACTGCTCCTCGATTTTCGCATGGTATGGGAAGTCAGTTCGAATCGCTCCTCGTTTAACAGGGAGTACACACACACACACACACACACACAATATTAGGTTGCTTCCAATACTGTACCTCCGGATTCCTCGCTTTTCCTTCCACTCCAGAAAAATGTGTAGCCGGCACCTATTTCACAGATGTGGCCTTCTTCTGCAAGTCGTGTCTCGCTCAAGGCTGCAATGTCAATGTTGTATCTGCCCAGCTCTCTCCCAATCAGTGCTGTTCGTCTCTCTGGACCCGACGCGCCATCTCTGTCAAGTAAGGTGCGTACATTCCAAGTTCCCATTGTTAAGGGAATATGGTTTGCTCTTTTAACTTTACCTGTTTTATCTTTGTTTGTATGTCGACCGCAGTTTAGGGTACCCACCAACCGCGGATAGCTGGTTAGGTAGTGATGGAGCAGACAATGTTTAGGGCACCTTTTCTAGCCCCTTCCTCATGCTATGGAGGTGAGCAGTGTGTTCCTATAGAGGGCTGCTCAGTCGCTCAGGGGGCTGCCGAATCCCACTGCTGCTCCGGCCAGTAGAAGACGACCATATGGCCTGAGCAGCCTGTGTGCAGGTCTGCGACTACGGCTGCCAGCGTACCCACGCCTGCCGCTTCGCCGCTCACCCATCACAGGGCGTGAAGGTGATATATGACGTTGGATGAAGAATAACTTGCGCGATGAATTGGATTAAAGTGAGGAAGAGTTGCGCAATTCGTCGACCTCACTCTCTCGCCTCAGTCCATCTGAATCCAGTGGCAGGACAATTCAAGACGACTGGAGACGAATACAGGTGCATTGGATGACCAGGGCGCTCTACGTGCCTTGCCGTGCTCATTACGTCCCACAACGCTTTGCAGGTAAACGCCGTCTTGCCCGTTGTATCAGGAATGATTTCTTCCACGCAGTCTGCCGGATCCTGTCTTCACATGCTGGGTAGGCATACCCTAGTTCACCGCTTGGTTTGACACCAAATCGGCTACCCGCGCCTGGATTAGCCAGCCTCTCACAGCTGTTGCCCGGGAGATGGTTGTCCACGAAAGTTTGTCCAAATAGTGCGGCTATTTCATGATGACATGCAGGCAAGAGTACAGGAAAATGGTGAACTGTCTGAGCCCTTTCCTGTCACCAATGGAGTGAAACAAGGATGTGTCCTGGCACCAACACTGTTCGACCTCATGTTTTCAGCTATGTTGACGAATGCCTTCGAGAACAACGACATTGGAATAGACATCAACTACCGCATGGATGGAAAGTTATTCAATCTCAGAATGCTGAAAGCTAAAACCAAAATTGACAGCGACACCGTCAGAGAGCTCCTGTTTCCTGTTGATTGCGCTCTATACGCCAACTCAGAGGCGTACATGCAACATAATGTTTCAGCTTTCTCACATGCCTGTGCCAACTTTGGGCTCAATATCAATTTGGAGAAGACTTTAGTTATGTACCAGCCAGCTCCAGGGAATAATCACACTGTGCCGAATATCAAAGTGAATGGTCATAGTCTAAGTATTGTGGACAAATTCACCTATCTTGGCAGCACTGTGTCACAAGCTGCCACAATTGATGATGAAGTGAATGCAAGAATCTCCAAGGCCAGTACAGCCTTTGGCAGACTGTACAAGAATGTATGGGACAGAACTGGAATAAGCCTGCAAACAAAGCTAAAAGTCTACAATGCAGTTGTATTATCCACACTGCTATATGCTTGTGAAACCTGGACTGTTTATCAGCGACACGCTAGGAAATTAAACCACTTCCACACAGTCTGCCTAAGGAAGCTACTGAAGATTAAATGGCAAGACAAGATTCCAGACACTGAAGTCCTAGAAAGAGCATCCATGCCCAGTATCCACACTCTACTGATGAAGAATCAGATTCGCTGGGCTGGTCACTTGACTCGCATGCCAGATCACAGGCTCCCTAAACGAATTTTTTTACAGCGAACTGCGTTGTGGTAAACGCTCCCAAGGTGGCCAAAGGAAACGTTTTAAAGACACTCTGAAAATTTCACTGAATGCTTTTGGAATTCATCATGACACCTGGGAGGCTGCAGCCAGAGACCGAAATTCGTGGCGTGCATCATTGCGCAAAGGTGCAGTCATATGTGAGGCAACCAAGACTGCAAGAGCTGTGAAGAAAAGGCAGGACAGAAAAACCACTGCAGGAAATCCTCCTCCAGAGACGTCAAGCATTCTTTGCCCACATTGTCAAAGAACATTTCGAGCCAAAATAGGCCTTATCAGCCATCTTAGAACCCACGGCTCCACACCTTCAACCCCACTGGATGAAATGAATGGTCATCATCATTCTTGATTGACAAACCACATAAACAATACAAAAAAACGCGAAACGTGGGGCAGATGTACAATACACAATTGTTCCCCGTAATTGTAATTTATTTAGCTGCCGTACACTTCGTGTTTTATACTTTTGAGGTGTTGGAAAACATCGTAGAGATTGATCATTGGGAGAAGGAGCAGAGCGAGAGAAATAATGCTGGATGGACTTAGACAGTGGCACGGAGAATTATCATCAGTTGATTAGATCCAGAATTCAAAGGACCGAGATCTGTTGACACACACACACACACACGCACGCACGCTCGCACGCACGCACGCACGCACGCACACACGCACACACACACACTTATTTATACACATATTATATATGTATGTTGCATGTCCCGTGCATGATGTTGCGATAAACCAAAAGTTGCCATTGCTTTCTGAATGAGAAGTCAACGTTTGGGTCCAACTGACTGGTATAGAAAATAAACCCGCCATCAGCGTACAGGAAGTTTACAAATGAGTACTTTTATCCTTTAGGTCATGCTGATCTCTCTCTCTCTCTCTCTCTCTCTCTCTCTCTCTCTCTCTCTCTCTCTCTCTCTCTCTCGCACACACACACACACACACATACATATATCCAGCCTCATATCCTTTTCTCGTTATGGTGTTTTTGTTGCAAAGTGATCTTACAGCATTCAGGGACATGCTACTATTGTCTGTCTCAATCATCATTGATTATCAGGTCCATGGCAGAACGCCGCTCTCAGCATGGTCGGCCTGAAAGACTCCATCCATGTCTCATTCCCCTGCAGCAAGCTTTTTCAACGCTGAAGGCGGTGTCGACACAGCATAATGTCTGCTCTTCCTTCTTTTTCCTTCTTTGCCGGAGACTCTAGCCAAAGGACTTGCGATCATGTCAATGTATATTCAGTAATGAAAGTGCACAGCTCCTCGATTTTCGCATGGTACGGGAAGTCAGCTCGAATCGCTCCTCGTTTAACAGGGAGTACACACACACACACACACACACAATATTAGGTTGCTTCCAATACTGTACCTCCGGATTCCTCGCTTTTCCTTCCACTCCAGAAAAATGTGTAGCCGGCACCTATTTCACAGATGTGGCCTTCTTCTGCAAGTCGTGTCTCGCTCAAGGCTGCAATGTCAATGTTGTATCTGCCCAGCTCTCTCCCAATCAGTGCTGTTCGTCTCTCTGGACCCGACGCGCCATCTCTGTCAAGTAGGGTGCGTACATTCCAAGTTCCCATTGTTAAGGGAATATGGTTTGCTCTTTTAACTTTACCTGTTTTATCTTTGTTTGTATGTCGACCGCAGTTTAGGGTACCCACCAACCGCGGCTAGCTGGTTAGGTAGTGATGGAGCAGACAATGTTTAGGGCACCTTTTCTAGCCCCTTCCTCATGCTATGGAGGTGAGCAGTGTGTTCCTATAGAGGGCTGCTCAGTTGCTCAGGGGGCTGCCGATTCCCACTGCTGCTCCGGCCAGTAGAAGACGACCATATGGCCTGAGCAGCCTGTGTGCAGGTCTGCGACTACGGCTGCCAGCGTACCCACGCCTGCCGCTTCGCCGCTCACCCATCACAGGGCTTGAAGGTGATATATGACGTTGGATGAAGAATGACTTGCGCGATGAATTGGATTAAAGTGAGGAAGAGTTGCGCAATTCGTCGACCTCACTCTCTCGCCTCAGTCCATCTGAATCCAGTGGCAGGACAATTCAAGACGACTGGAGACGAATACAGGTGCATTGGATGACCAGGGCGCTCTACGTGCCTTGCCGTGCTCATTACGTCCCACAACGCTTTGCAGGTAAACGCCGTCTTGCCCGTTGAATCAGGAATGATTTCTTCCACGCAGTCTGCCGGATCCTGTCTTCACATGCTGGGTAGGCATACCCTAGTTCACCGCTTGGTTTGACACCAAATCGGCTACCCGCGCCTGGATTAGCCAGCCTCTCATAGCTGTTGCCCGGGAGATGGCTGTCCACGAAAGTTTGTCCAAATAGTGCGGCTATTTCATGATGACATGCAGGCAAGAGTACAGGAAAATGGTGAACTGTCTGAGCCCTTTCCTGTCACCAATGGAGTGAAACAAGGATGTGTCCTGGCACCAACACTGTTCGACCTCATGTTTTCAGCTATGTTGACGAATGCCTTCGAGAACAACGACATTGGAATAGACATCAACTACCGCATGGATGGAAAGTTATTCAATCTCAGAATGCTGAAAGCTAAAACCAAAATTGACAGCGACACCGTCAGAGAGCTCCTGTTTCCTGTTGATTGCGCTCTATACGCCAACTCAGAGGCGTACATGCAACATAATGTTTCAGCTTTCTCACATGCCTGTGCCAACTTTGGGCTCAATATCAATTTGGAGAAGACTTTAGTTATGTACCAGCCAGCTCCAGGGAATAATCACACTGTGCCTAATATCAAAGTGAATGGTCATAGTCTAAGTATTGTGGACAAATTCACCTATCTTGGCAGCACTGTGTCACAAGCTGCCACAATTGATGATGAAGTGAATGCAAGAATATCCAAGGCCAGCGCGGCCTTTGGCAGACTGTACAAGAATGTATGGGACAGAAATGGAGTAAGCCTGCAAACAAAGCTGAAAGTCTACAAAGCAGTTGTATTATCCACACTGCTATATGCTTGTGAAACCTGGACTGTTTATCAGCGACACGCTAGGAAATTAAACAACTTCCACAGTCTGCCTTAGGAAGTTACTGAAGATTAAATGGCAAGACAAGATCCCAGACACTGAAGTCCTAGAAAGAGCGTCCATGCCCAGTATCCACACTCTACTAATGAAGAATCAGATTCGCTGAGCTGGTCACTTGACTCGCATGCCAGATCACAGGCTCCCTAAACGATTTTTTTACGGCGAGTTGCGTTGTGATAAACGCTCCCAAGACGGCCAGAGGAAACGCTTTAAAGACACTCTGAAAATCTCACTGATATGCTTTTGGAATTCATCATGATACCTAGGAGACTGCAGCTAGAGACCGAAATTCGTGGCGTGCATCGTTACGCAAGGGTGCAGTCACTTGTGAGGCAACCAGGACTGCAAGAGCTGTGAAGAAAAGACAGAACAGAAAAACCACTGCAGAAAATCCTCCTCCAGAAACGTCAAGCATTCTTTGTCCACATTGTCAAAGAACATTTCGAGCCAAAATAGGCCTCATCAGCCATCTTAGAACTCGCGGCTCTATACTTTCAACCCCACTGGATGAAATGAATGGTCATCATCATTCTTGATGGACAAACAACGCAAACACCTCCGGATTACCTCTGGATACCTGCCGTAGCCTCTAAGGTTTACAGCCGAAGAAGGAAGAGGAGGAGTAGAAGATGCAGATCATGAAACCAATTTGGGGTGGCTAGTAACGTTTACAAACACAATGTTTCGTTTCCCCTTTTCTCAGGACACAATTAGAAGGAGCTATAGAAGTAGAAACCGATCTGTACGTATGTTTCATAGACTACACAAAAGCATTTGAAAATGTGAAACCTGAGGATATAATACAGTTACTGAAGCAACTGAACATTGGAGGCAAAGACCTGAAAATAATAAAGAATATATATTGGCAACAAACAGCAGCCTTCACAATCAAGAACTTGTTAAGAACATTTCAGTGTATACGTGTATAAAGAAGGGCGCCAGACAAGCTTGTGTAATGTTTCATGGTTTGTTCTCATTGTAGTATGAACATATCAGATATACAGAAAATATGACAAGAGAGGGTCAACCAGAGAGACGAATGGAGACGGACTGTTTCTGCAGCAAAGAACCTCAATGGCTCGGAATTTTGAAGAAGAAGAAGAAGAAGAAGAAGAAGAAGAAGAAGAAGAAGAAGAAGAAGAAGAAGAAGAAGAAGAAGAAGAAGAAGAAGAAGAAGAAGAAGAAGAAGAAGAAGAAGAAGAAGAAGAAGAAGAAGAAGAAGAAGAAGAAGAAGAAGAAGAAGAAAACAAAGAAGAAGAAGAAGAAGAATGTCAGGGATCCTGGTTGGTAGACATAATATAAATAACTTACGTTATGCTGATGAAACGTCTTGATAACAGCAAGTCATAAGGGACTACAGAAAACAGGCTCCCTAAAACCCTAAACGAATTTTCTTACGGCGGGCTGCGTTGTGGTAAACGCTCCCAAGGCGGCCAGAGAAACGCTTTAAAGACACTCGGAAAATCTCACTGCAAGCTTCTGGATTTCATCTTGACACCTGGGAGACTGCTGCCATGCCATGGTGTTTATCATGGTTCTATCGTGGAGTTTATTATGTGATTGCTATGCTAGGTAGCTATGAGGCGTCTGTCTTGGTAAGGAGCGACTGGTTGTTTGCGCTCTTCACATAACACGCTTGTTATAGCTCGTTGTTGATGAATTAGAATAATACTATCGTCCATGGCTGAATGTGCGTGCTTTAATGACCACTGCTGTAAGCTTTGAAGATTACCCAAGACGGGATTGTATGTCGGGTGCTGTACATATCTTTCCCAGCACTCAAACTGATAACTGGACTTTTCCACGGCCAAGCCAAGTAGACACTTGTTGCTGCCATGGTCATGTAATTGGGTCAGCACCTTTCTGGTTAGCGACTCTGTATTCTTTTCGCTAGACTCATTTTCAATTATTGTCCTAATTTAAGTTTAAGTTCTTGCACAGGACTATTCATAACAACTCGTAAACTGGAGTGAACTCAACATGTCTGGAATAAAAACACACAACTCCGTTTTTATTCTATATTGACTCCAAGCATAGAACAATTCAGAATGTACATTTCACAAATACATGCCTAGAGTCTACACAATGAATACACATTTGCTAATAAAAATAGGGCTCATTCTTTGGCCATTCTACTAGACTCTGAACCCGATCAAAACCTGACCGTGGTTCGAGCTCAACTAACTGCCTGCAGGAGACGTTGTCCTCTCCTCCGTAGCCCCGACTCGCAATTTTCATGCAAAGCGAGATTCTTGAACTTCTCATCTTCACGCTGGGGTGCGTGAAGCTGTAGCCTATTTGCACCGAGTGGCCCATGACCTAACTTGGTCTATGGCACGCCAAAGACCGAAATTCGTGGCGTACATCATTACACATGTGTGCAGTCACTTGTGAAGCAACCAGGACTGCAAGAGCTGTGAAGAACAGACTGGACAGAAATACCATTGCAGGAGACCCTCCTCGTCAAGCCTTCTTTGCCCACATTGTCAAAGAACATTTCGAGCCAAAATAGGCCTTATCAGCCATCTTAGAACTCACGGCTCCATACTTTCAACCCCACTGGTTGAAATGGATGGTCATCATCATTCTTGATGGACAAACAACAGTATGGTAGCCTTTGTCTAAAAGACAGACTCTGCAAGGTAGCAGGGGGAAGAGGTTATATATGGCACCTCTTACCCGCCGATGACCAAGTCATAGACTTTTGAGGTATTTTATAGAGATGCTGCCCCACAACTAACTCATCTCCCCTCAGTGACCACCACTAGTGTTGGTACACGGCTGCTTATTCGGCATATTCACAGCTAACCCATAGCCAAAATGTTTAGAGGTCACTACACAATCTGCCACCCGGTAGACGCGCCTAGTAGTAGAGGACAGGCTAGACAGGACTGACTGACAGATATAATGAACGGTCATGACTGACAGCACATAGTCATACAGAACAGACAGTCATACCAGGCAGACAGACAAACTCAGAGAGAGAGAGAGAGAGAGAGAGAGAGAGAGAGAGAGAGAGAGAGAGAGAGAGAGAGAAGAGAGAGAGAGAGAGAGAGAGAGAGAGAGAGAGAGAGAGAACGAACGAACGAACGAACGAACGAACGAACGAACAAACTTTATTTTCCAAGGGTTAAGAATTCGGCACGCAGGCCCGTCTAACATTCTGCCCTTCTATCACTCTCTTTCATACATTATTTCATTCACACATCATTCAACGCTAACAAAGAACAGCAACAATATAAAAGATATGCATTATAAAGGCATGGGCAAAATGCAAACATCAAAACTACACGACACAGTAATATTAGATAATGGTCTGACACTTGTTATTAGCCATGTGGAATATACTGGCCTACAAAAAGGGGATTGGCTGTTATACTAGGGTTTTGTTTTTATTATTATTATTATCTCAATTATTAAGGGGGAAGGTAATCCGTATTGAGATAGTGTTCGAATAATTTGCGATTATATGAATAGGGATTGGTGATGTCTTTGATTTCTTGTGGAAGATTGTTCCACAGCTGAGCTGCAGAGTACGTTAAGCTTGTTTTGTATAAGTCAATCCTAGGCTTCGGAATGTGTAGTATATTTAAACGTTTACTGTGTCTAGCATTATATTTAAACAATGGCCAAAGGTAATTTGGGGCATTCCGATGCAGGATTTTGTGAATTAGTTTAGCTTTATTGAAAAGCAGGCGTTTGCGGAATGGTAGTAACTGAAGGCGTTTATACAGGCTAGGATTGTCAGATAAATGTTTGCTATAAATTAGACTCATGGCCCGTTTCTGGAGTGAGTAAAGTCGCTTGGTGTTTGAATTAGAACAACCGTCCCAGATTGTAGAGCAGTAGTCAAAGTGTGTCTGTATGTGAGAAGTATAGAATAGTTTCCTTGTGTCCTCATCAAGGAAGTTTTTAATCTTGGCGAGTTGGTAGACTTTTTTCGCTGTTTGTTTAATACGCGCTTGAACATGGGAATTAAAGGTTAGGTTTCTATCAATGATTAGGCCTAATGTTTTATGCTCAATTACACTTTCTACTGGCATGTTATCGATGTGAAGTTGAAGTGATGTGTGTGAGCTTTGAGTTTGAAGTCTTTGTCTGGTTGTTAATAACATTGCTTTTGTTTTAGTGATGTTAATTTGCATACGGTTTGAATAGCTCCACTTAACTACATTATTTAATTCTTGTTGTAAAGACGACTCCAGTAAAATACTGTCTTCAGCGTTTTTGTACACCGTACAGTCATCTGCAAATAGATCGCAGGACGACGAAAGATGCAAAGGTAGATCGTTAATATATATGGCAAATAACAGAGGGCCAAGAATAGAGCCTTGCGGTACTCCAATATTGAAGGTAGTGGTTTGAGACAGAGATTTATTATGTGATACTACTTGCTTTCTGTTTGATAGAAAAGATGATATTAGAGTGACTACATTAAGGCCAATTTTCATTGTCTCGAGTTTTTTAATTAAAATAACATGGTCTATCATATCAAATGCTTTCTTGAAATCAATGAACACAGTTCCACATAGACTGTTGTTGTTTATATTCTGGTGCCAATTTTCTATCATGTTTGTTAGGGCCGTATGGCAAGAATATTTTGGTCGAAATCCTGATTGGCTGTCAACAATAAGCTTGTTGCGAACTAAATACTGTAATGTTACTTTATGGATGTGTTTTTCTAGTGGCTTTTATAGTGATGATAGTAAGGAAATGGGTCTGTAATTGTTCGGGAGACCATTGTCCAATGAACCAGATTTAAGAAGAGGGTACACTTTAGCGATTTTCAGAGCTGATGGAAAGTGGCCTTTGGTTAGGCATTGATTATATACATAGGTTAGTGATGTACAGATCACTGGCGCAGCACAACGGAGATTCCGGTTGCTGATTCCATCTAACCCAGATGAGGTTGTGTTTTTTAGGTTACTGAGGTAAGTGAATACTTCAGTGATTATCATTAGCGGTATGTCGGAAAGAATATCGCGGAAGCATCTATTCTCGCAAAACGATGACAATAAAGATAAGTTGCAAGGAGAATTATGTATTGAAGCCTTCAACTGGTCTATGTCAGTTAGAAAAAAAAATACTGAATTGGTCGCATGTAATATGATTTGATGGTAAAGAGTTTCGGAAGTTATACTTGTTTGTCAAGGTGTTAATTGCCTTCCATATATCCTTACTATTTGTTTTATCCATTGCTAAGTTCTTAAAGTAATTTTTCTTTTCCCGTCGTATGTTATATTGAACTTTGTTTCTAGGAGTACGGTATGCACTGAGATCCCGCTTTTTATGTGCTTTATCTCTGTCTCTCATAATTTCAAGTATTTCCTGGGTGATCCAAGGTGGCTTGACGTGGTGTTTTACTCGAACTTCCTTGACTGGCACATGTCTATCAAAAACATCAATAAAGGTTTTCATCCAGAATTTCAGAGCATCACCCGGGTCAGGAAGCTGATAAACATTGTCTAGAGGCGAACTGAGCAAGTCCTGTTAAAATGCGTTTTGGTTGAAATTTTTGTAACTTCTATATTTTACACTTATGTGTTTATGTTTATGAGTTTTAATTACTTTTTTAGACCACGTGCAGCATATTGGGTAGTGATCGCTCATTGCACAATTGGGTACGGTGCATTCTATGATGTTGTCTGGGCAAGTTACATAAATGTGATCTATGACTGTTGAAGATGACTTTGTTACTCTAGTAGCTTGTTGTACTATTTGTTGGAAATTGTATGATGCAATTATATTTCCCCATATTATTTTGGATTTGTTGGTGTCAATGTTAAAGTCTCCGAGTAGTATAATTTCCTTCCTAGAAGCGAAAACCACATCCATCATGGTAGTGAAGTCTTCGTACCAGACGTGTCCAGCACTGGGATTTCGATAAAGGTAGCCAATTATCAGGGGTGTGCGGTTTTGAAGTTTTAGCTCTAACCAGATACATTCTATTTCGCAAGTTTCAAAGTCTAGCCTACGGTGAGCATTTAGTAAATTAGAAACATAGGTTATTATGCCTGTCTCTTGTTTCCTACAGGGATCCCTTCTAAAAACATTGTACCTTTAATAGAGATGTCCTCATCTGAAATGTTATCATTAAGCCTACTTTCACTAAGGCCGAATAAATGGAAATTTTGATTAAGAATAGAAGATAACTCTGGTAGCTTGTTAAATAAGCTGCAAATGTTTAAGTGTCCAAGGCGTATTCCTGACTTATTGAGCCAGTGTTGCCACTTCTCAGACATTTCATCCATGAAGAAAGTGTAAATTAGTCAAAGTTAAGCAAAAATACAAGATCATAAAAAAAAATCACAATTACATTAACTTACAAAATATCAGTAATACAAATCGATAAGTAAGTGACAATATTATAACGATATAACTAATTAGACCAACGAATATAATGCAAACAAGGAACAAAACGAATTAAAGAACATACAACAAATAATTAACTTGAAAAAACTACTTCACAAGCTAAATACCAACTGTTATCCAAAAGAATCAATAAATGACTATACAAGTCAATGTCTCTGTTTAAAGCGGGGAGTGAAGACCCCCTCACTCAGAGTATTAAGGCGATAAAAAGTATTATAAAAGATATCTAAGTGTCAATCTCTGTGACTTCAATACGAGTCAATTTTTACAGCCACGTACAATCTAATACGTTGCTATATAAATCAATAACCAAGTATGCGCATAAACTTTCTAGGAGAGGCTCTTTCTTGTACCGAGATCCGGTGTTGCTTTGTGCTGAATTGCTAGTAAATACCAGGCTGTGTTGGTCCTTGGTACAGCGACATCATAAATGCCTGCCGAAGTGAAGCTGGGCTAAACCGTGTGAGGTATAACAACTCTGGGTTACAATGGAGTGGATACTGTTGATTTTTCACGGGTGTGTAACGACTTCCAACTACAGGCTCTGATTCGTGGCTAACAGGAGGCTGTGGTGGCACGTTGTTGTTACTACTGGACTGATCCTTGCTGTGGAGAAGAGGGAACGTATCTTCATAATTATCATCCTCCTGCGTGAAAGAGGGCGTATTGTACGGATTTGGTGTGATGGAAATGTTCCGTCTGGCTTGGATATCAGGTGCCGTGGTTATGAGTGGTCTGCTCTCTTCTGGCTTATTGGTACTTGATGTGGCGGCAGTATGTCGTCTGGCTTGAGTTTGAGGAGGTGTAGCTAAAAGTGTCTTACGCGATCCAGTATTGGATGTAGGTTGTGTACGTTCAGGGTACTTAAGATTTTTGGCGAGCAAGCTGGTGCCCAATGTAGACAAATGTACTTGATCTTTATAAAGTCGCTTTTTAGGTGCTCCTGACTGTGAAGTAAACACCGGTGTGTTGTTGATGAACTGTATGTTGTTGTGAGAACAAAATTTCTGCAATATGTTGTTATTTATGTCAGCTAGACGACGCTGGAATCTATAACTCGGTGATATGATGGAGGAGAAGAAAATGGACGAGTTAGGAAAAGTGTGACGTAATCCGTTCAAGAGCGCCAGCAGTTGTGATTTGCTGGTTGTTCATGGTGTCATTGATACCAATATGGACGCTTGCCCTTTTTACGTTAATATTTCCAGCCAACCTCCTAATCTTGTCTGTTAGCCGGTCAACACCAGCCCCAGGCAATGGAATTATGGAAACAATGTCTTTGTCTGTAGTAACCATCCGGTCGCTGTATAGACCTTTCATTAGAGAGTCGCCTATTATAATGTGTGTACAGTCGGGCCGTGCTGTCTGCACATGTTGGTTGTCAGTACACCTTGCTCGTTGTTTCTCCCATTTAGCAGCAGTCTGTACTTCTCCATGTGACTCTCCCTGTGTTTCCTGGAGGCGTGTGTTGTCTGTTGGCAGTGCACTATAGCACTGTACGTTTTCTGACGAATTTTCTTGAAGCACTTCGAATCTGTTGCTTATCTTTACATCAATGGGATAGACTGCTTGTAGCGTTGTATCTTCCTCTGCACGTTGAGGTTTTTCCGTGTCTTGTTTTTGGTGAAACTGGGCTTCAAGATTCTCCGAATTTGATACAGCTGCTTGGGAGTTATACGCTTGTTCAGTTGAGTTGGTGGAGGACTCATGCTGTAAAGTTTCTATTGTTCTTCTTAGCAACAGATTTTCCTCTCTCAGGAGCGTGATTTCTTCTTTGAGAGCAGTGTAGTCACTGCTGGTCTTGCTGTTAGCTGTAATGTTCGCTGTAACAGTAGCAGTGAGCGCCTTTAAGGATTGCTCTATTACCTCAATGTGCCTATGACAATCGCACAATTGTCCATTGATAGTTGGCGTGTTATCTAAGGCTGGTATTTCTTCTGCTACTCTTACGTTGGTCTCAACGTTGCTTTGGAGGTGCTCCATTGGATATTCAATGGCCAAGAGTACTGATGGGGTAGGTGACCTCGTGTTGATGGTATTGTCCTGTTCATTCATTGTATGTGTTAGTTGAGAAACATTGTCTGCTGTGATGTCAACAGCTGTAGTTGTGGGCTGTGTAGATTCTGAGTCCTCACTCGAGACGAGCATGTTGATGATATCTTGTGTCTTTGATATGTCTCTACTCGTGAATGTAAGTATTGAGTTCTCCAGCTCGACAAAGTCTAATTTTAGCCAAGATTTAATGTTTTGAACGCTACCCTGAGCTAGTAACTTGTTCTTCGAGTGATATAAATGTATTGTAAGGACTGGCGTCGTAATCAGATCTTCCACGTAGGCCCGCTTCTAACTTGTCTGTGTTGGATTCGTTCAGGCTTGTAATAATTGATGAGGCACGTTCGAAATGCCTCATAATGGATTGTAATGTTAAAGGATACTGTAACACATTGGCCGGAGTTGGTGTGTTGGACGACTCGGCCGACTGGATTCGCACAGCTGGCTAGCTTGGTCTTCACCGCCTTCTCTTTGTTTAGTGTGTATGGTTTATTCACGGCCTATCGTAACCGGATCTTGTTTTAACACCAGTCACCTCCAGAGAGGCCTCTCCTATAGATGACATTACTGCATCATGTTATCAAACCCGTTTGAAGAATGCAGCGAACTCATTGTAGTATAGACGTGCCGCGGGCTATTTAAAATCATGTGTTGCAATTCGTTTGTTTTGATAATTGAGACAATAACACAGGCTGATCAGGAACTTGCGATATTGTGTGCTGGCGACTTACCACGCGCTAATCAAGCATGGTTTACACACGTTGTCGTTAATCGATAATTGGTAGGTTTCGAAAATGAATGACCTTACCGTCCATTTATAAAGGAATCCTCATTTCACTACACCACAGTCACATAAACTTAAGATATTAATTCGTATTAGATCCAGTTTTAGAACTAACACAATGATATACACAGCATCTCGATTTAAAATAGGCAAAACTTTGATAAATTCTATAAAAACTGGGAGAGTTTGTGAAAACACGTCCGCTCGTAACCCTAGAGAGAGAGAGAGAGAGAGAGAGAGAGAGAGAGAGAGAGAGAGAGAGAGAGAGAGAGAGAGAGAGAGAGAGAAGCAGAGACTCAGGGACAGACAGACAGGACAGGCAGACATAGAGACTAACATATAGATATATGGGACTTACAGACAGACATAACTGAAAGTCAGTTATGACTTGTTAAAGAATATTCCCATTTACTTGTATATTACATTGTGGTACTTACTTCTTCCTAGTGACGATGATAATTTGTAACTTCTTACAATTTAATTCCAACCCACGTTGTTCACTGTGAGCAACAAACGCATCTACTAAATGTTGAAGACCCTGCTCATTGTCTACAATTAATACTGTCAACTGTCATTTACTGCCAATATAGTACCTTGCGGTGTATGGCAGAGGGGTCTTTGAGTCTGAGGAATTACGGCCGCCTGGCTAGTGCAGTCGCCGCGAACTGTGCAGGTTAGGATTTTCTTTTTGCCCCCGACAGAAAAAATCCCACACCTTACCGAGGATTCGAAACCAGGTCTCCCGATTGAGAGTCCGGCGTTCTAGCGACTCGGCCAGCCGCTCTTCATTAATACTGTATCATACGCAAATCTAATTATTAAGTCCCTCAATGATGACTCCTGTAATATTTTCCACATGTCTGAAAATATTTTCACGGTAAAGGGAAAAAACGATCTGGAAACATTACACATCTCCGTCTCACACCTCTCTTAATAGGCTGATATTAACCTCTACTTCATTATCAATCCCCATGGCAGCTTGTTGTTTCCAATATATGTTTGTTTTTTTACAAGTCTAAGGTCTTTCACATCAATTTGTACATCTGCAAGCATCTTTATCATATTGACATGCATTACTTTATTGAACGCCTTTGGGTAGTTAATAAAGCGTAGATGTGGGTTTTTGTTTACTTCTATAGAATATTCAATTAACATTCTCAGCGTATATTCAGCATTTACTGAACCCTTGTCTTCTACAAACTCATATTGTTCTTCTTACATTCTTACATCACATCTATTATAATTGCTACCTCTGGCTGTCTTTTCTCTCCATCAGAATTAATTATGCTATATTCCTCAGAAGTTATAATGCCCTCTGATCTCACATATAGTAGTAGTTGGCCTCTTTCAGCCCCGTAGGACTATAGAGTTGTGCCGTTGGGGAGGCTCCTCTCAGCGCCGCTGGTAACTGCAGAGTCCAATGCGAGAGTGACAATCTCTGTCACAGTTTCCGCATCTGTAAGACGAGGCAGGTACCACAGTAAGTGACTGCATTTTATTTCTGTGCCTCCTATCCTCAGTTTGTTGGATCAGATTGCGCTCAAAGAGCACCAGTCGGTTTCATACTTCTCTTTTCCAGGAACATCTGTCTGTTGCAACTCTCTCCTACGTGTCTGGATCTATGCCATGGGTTTTCATATCTTGTTTACACACATCCTTGTATCACATTTGGAGTCTTCCAGTTGGCCTCTTCCCTGTGGCTAGTTCTTCATACAGGAGATCTTTGAGAATAAGTTCATCCTCCATTCTAGAAACGTGGCCCAGCCACCGGAGGCGTCTCTGCTTGAGGAGGGAGTGCACTGTGGTAATATCCGCTCTTTCAAGCACGTTTGTTTGTCATATGGTCTTTCCACGATATGCCCAAGATATGTCTCAGACATCTCATGTGGAAGCAATTCATCTTGCTTTCCTGTCGTGAGTACAAGGTCCAGGATTCAGACCAAATCAAGACAGCTTACTTGATACCCTCGTACATTCCTCTTATATTTCCAGTGTCTGCACAAGTTTGAATATGTGCAGAGCGCTGTAGCTATTATCTGTTCGCACATTTTCTTCCGGTCTGTTGTAATCTATTTCTGGCCGTTCGCAGTGCCTGCAGTGTTTACTCTGATGGTGATGTTTATACACTGAGAATGAGTGTCTATCTCCAGGACTGGGATCATCTCTTCAGAGAGTGCTTCAAACAAGTCGGCTGACTTTGGTTGATGGTAGACAGTCCCAGTTGTTTAGTCACATTATGAGAAGAAATAAATTAGAGAACTTGGTGACAACTGGCAGGATCGAGGGGAAGAGAACAAGGGGAGGGCAGAGAAGTGAATACCTGGATGGCTTGACCAGGTGGCATGGGCGAGACAGGAACAAGGAGCTGATCCACGACTCTGGTGATCGAGTGAGATGGCAAAACATGACCACCCACGCTTATCGGCATGGCACATGATGATAATTATGGTAAAGGTAGCCTTTTGCAAAACGAAAACCACATTCACTAATAAAGAGCCATAAAGTGAAGTGAGAAAAAGAGTGTTTAAGTGCTTTATAGAATCTCTACTTTTGTATGCATATGAAACATGGGCCAGAAAATAAGCAGGCAAGCTGAGAAACACATATTGGCAGTGGAAGCGTGGTTTATGAGGCAAAAGCAAAGAATACCATGAACAGACAGACAAATCAATGAGCAAGTCCTACAAGAAAAGAAAAAATACCACAATTTAATTAGACATAGACAGTCAAGATTTTTTTGGCACATTATGAGGAGAAATAAAGTAGAAAAATTAGTGGCAACTGGCAAAATTGATGGGGAAAAGAGCAAGGGAAAGGCAGAGAGATGAGCATCAGGATGGCTTGGCCACATGTCATGACTGGGACAAGAGCTCAGGCCTGATTTAAGACTGGTGGTTGTGTGAGTTGATGAACCATGACCACCCATGCTTATCGACAAGGCACATGATGATGATGGTGGTAAGTGAACATCATGGAAGGGAATTGCTGCGACACTTGCAGTCTCATAACATCCAAAGTTGCAGTTCCTGGCAGCCATCACAACAGTGTAGATCATTGTTGATTGCTTCCTCCACTAGCCAGACTACTGTCCCAGATGGCACTAAGAAACTATATACTCTAGAATCATGGCTGTTGATTCTAACACTGAATCATGGTTGAAGATTCTAACATTGAATCATGGTTGACAGCTTTCCCCAATAGCTAGACTACTGTCCCTGATGGCACTAAGAAACTATATACTCTAGAATCATGGTTGTTGATTCTAACATTGAATCATGGTTGAAGATTCTAACATTGCATGATGATTGAAGATTCTAAAATAGAATCATGGTTGAATATTCTAACACTGAATTATTGATTCTTCCTCCTGTAGCCTGACTGTAGATGACATAAATAAACTATAAATTCTAACACTGAATTATTGATTCTTCCTCCTGTAGCCTGACTGTAGATGACATAAATAAACTATATATTCTAACACTGAATTATTGATTCTTCCTCCTGTAGCCTGACTGCAGATGACATAAATAAACTATATATTCTAACACTGAATTATTGATTCTTCCTCCTGTAGCCTGACTGTAGATGACATAAATAAACTAATATTCTACCACTGAATCATCGTTGATGCTTCCTCCACTAGCTGAATAAGTCTCCAAGACGGCATTAATAAACTATACAATTTAACATGATATTATTCAGATTTCTGGATTTATTATAAACCAAAAGGATCACACATTCCAACTATTCCACAAGCCATAAAAATTAAAAATTTAATATATTTTAATCAAATATACATGATAACAAAATGTGCATAAATTTCTCAAGAAACAATATTTCAATATTTTCAAGGAAAAGAACACCCTTATCCAGTATATTAGAAATATCAAAACAAGACAATTATTACTAACTTGATAACCTTATTCCATATTGGAAGAGACTGAACATCTACAAAAACAATGAAATTTGCACCATCATTAATGTGCGCATGTGGACAAGAAGAACAAACAGCTCAACACATCCTTCAAGAATGCCACATGCTTCTTCAACTGTGGACTGAACATTGATACAGAGCTACACACCCTCATAAAGTCATTTGGGAGTCTCAAAGAGCTCTTAACAGCGTTCTACATGAAAACAATGGGATACAAAGTGAGAGGGTGACCCAGGAAGAGTTGTATAGATGGAGTGAAAGAGGCATTGAAGAAATCAAATATGACATTAGAACAAGCAACAAGACAAGCGAATTACGATTTTGATTCCCATTTGTAGTAAAAAAAAAAAAAAAAAGAAAGAAACTTTCCACCTCGTTCAACCCGCGTCAATTTGCGTTGGTTATAGTTGTGGTGGTTCATGGAGCGGGATAAGTTTGTTAAGTTTTTTCTGCACCAGTGTTGGCTGGTTTATCGGTTGAAGAGTTTATGCCCGTGACGCCAGCTGGGGGATAGGCCGGCAAGATTTCCTTTGAGTGTATCTCTTTTGGCTGTTTCTTCTATCAGTGCTGGCTACTTATTGTTTTCACTTGGCTGGTCCATGTGTTTATTACCAGAATCAAGATATATTATCAAAAATGTCTGTACCGGAACAAATATAAAATGTTCACAAATCGTAAATCAGATGAAATAAGATATAAAGTCCATGGTGCGAAAATTCAAGAATTGGAAAATATTCATGGTTTCAACATCCAAGAGGTAGTACGTACCCATGTTGTCAACATCCAGGAACTAGAACATATCCTCATCTCATCACATCTCATTTCATCTCATCTCATCATGTTCCTCTTGTACCTTGTGGTGTCGAGGTGAAGTATAAACAGCTGGGAAGTACCCGCTCATGGGCTTCATGTATCGATATTCCCATGAACATCTGTTATTCCTTGCGTCCATCGTTTACGTGGTCGGCCTCTTCCTCTGCTTCCCTCTGGTCTGTACATCATTGCTTGTTGTGGTATACTATTAGTTGGTAACCTGCTTGCATGGCCAAACCATTTTACTTGCTGCCTTCTAATAAAATCTAGTAGTAGTGGACTAGAAGAGAGAGCAGTCAAGAAATAGGCGCACTCCTCCAGGCGCAACGCCTTCAAGATGGCGGTAGGAGTGGGTCAGGGCGGGTTAGAAATTTAAAAAATTTGGGTCATGAAAAAAGTGGCGGAAAAGTACGGGGAAGATTTTTATTTGTTCGAGTGTGGGAAAATTGGGTCGTGGAATTTTTTTTTGGTTGGCGGGTGTGGGAATGAAGTCTGTAAAAAAGTAATTAAGGAAGAGTGGGGTGTTCGTGTCTGAATCGTCGGTACGTATGTGAATGTTTTAAATGTTCATAAATGTGTGATGGTGGGGTGATAGTAGTGGCTTAATGAAATTACAGGGTGATCTGTTCATAGTAGGTTATTCACTATCATTACAAATGGAACCTTATAAAGTAATGGATATGGTGTCACTTGGTGGTAAGGGACTAATACGAGCCCCTCATGAAGGCGGACCAATAGGAGCAGGTTGGAAATATACGCGGGGGTGGGTATTTTTTTGATGGCAGTGGTTAAAAAGTAGCGGACGAAGTTTGTGTGGGAAAATGTGTCTGATGGAAAGAGTCATTACGAAAAACGTTGTGTTAGGACATTGGGGGTGTATGAATAGAAGGAATAGGTGGCAGTAGTAGCTTACTGAAATTAGTTGATAAGGCGGTGTAGAGGGTCACATTCACTATCGTCTGACCAAAAGTAAAGAGGGTCGTAGGAGACTGGGGCTCGAACCGGTGAGAGACTATTGGTGATGATCAAGAGGTGGTCGCGGTTTGTGAGTCTGGGAGTCGATCAGGTGTTAGACCAACAACTATTGGTGATGATCAAAGCGTGGTCACACACTGGTCAACCAGTGTTCAAGCAGTGGTCAAGTGGGTCAAATGAGGAAATTTTAAGGAAAAGTGGTTGTAATGATATGGTGGTGATAAAAGGGTGGTAATGCAGTGGTCAAGCAGCGGTCAAGCAGGGGTCAAGAGATGAACATTTTACGGAAAAGTGGTTGCAATGATATGGCGATGAATAAAGGGTGGTAAATCAGTGGTCAAGTGTGGTCAAGCAGTGGTCAAGTGGTCAACTGAGGAAATTTTAGCGGAAAGTAGTCGTAGCGACATGGCGATGAATAAAGGGTGATAAATTAGTGGTCAAGTAGTGGTCAAGTGGTCGACTGACCACTTAATTTGTAGAGGACGATGTGGGTAAGACTATGGTAGTGGTTAAAGTGGTCAATGACGTGGTCAAGCAGTGGTCAAACAGTGGTCAAGTGGTCGAGTGACCACTTAAGTTGTAGGGGAAAGTACTATAGTGCAATGGTGGTAGGTAAAGTGAGGAGGAATCAGTAGTAGTTATAATAGTACTACCAATATTAGCTGTACCGTCAAGAATATTAGCTGGTGGGTTGTTAGAGATACAAGTCTCTTTTTTGGGGGTGCGTAAAAATCATACAAACACAAAGAGGGTCACACATACACACACACAACCACAAAGACACAACTACAACTACAGACAAGTATACAAGTACACACAGACACACACACGTACACACATACAGACACAGAAGTACAGACAAACTATACCATTAATACTGTCATAACAACTATACACAAACACATACAGACACAAAAGTACAGACAAACCATACCATACATACTGTCATCACAACTATACACAAGTACACACACAGACAAACACAAAGACAACCATACACACCCATCTCCTACCATTACTACTGTCAATATCAGCTAAACACAAGTACAGACACACTCACCCATAAACAAATACACAAAGAGGGTCACACAAACACACATACAAACACTAAGACAACCATACACAGACAACCATATCATTACTACTGTCACATCAACAGCTATACACATGTGCAGAGACAGCACAAATACAGACACAGTCGTACCATTACTAGTGTCATCACAACTATACACAACCACATACAGACACATCTGCACGTACACACAGACATCAACTACACAAATACACACCTACAAACAAAAACACACAAAGACACAGACACACTTGTACATACAGACATGAACACTGACACGTACGCATACTCATCTCCTACTATTACTAGTGTCAGCACAACTATACACAACCACGTACAGACACATCTGCACGTACACACAGACATCAACTACACAAATACACACCTACAAACAAAAACACACAAAGACACAGACACACTTGTACATACAGACGTTAACACTGACAAGTACGCATACCCATCTCCTAACATTACTACTGTCAGCACAACTATACACAACCACATACAGACACATCTCCACGTACACACAGAAATCAACTACAAAAATACACACCCAAAGACAGACACACATCCATAAACAACCACACGCGTACAGACACAAAACACAACTACAACCAGACATCAACTACACCCACACATACTTGATACACTTGTATATACAGACCTACAAGCGTACAGACACAACCATACACACCCATCTCCTATCATTACTACTTTATTGCGCAAAATGTAAGCTCGATATAGTCCTATACCTAACCTATTCCTATACCTATACTTAGTCTATATCTGTATATTAAGTGAAGCGCACGATAAAATTGCGATTTATTATTTTTAAATTTTAATTAAAATTTAACTTTTTCGCTTTCTATCAGTGGTTTGTGACTATGTCTCTTACAGAAAGAGTTTGTTGTGTTTGGTGTATAGTTAGGGTTATGGTTAGGGGTTAGGTTAGGGTTAAATGATGTATAGTTAGGGTTAGGGTTATTAAGAAAGAGTTTGTTGTGCTTGGTGTATATAATGTTCTATTTTCCTTAGGCGAGCATCATTAGTTACTGTGGTAGTCCAAGGAATTCAAATAATTCGTCTCACGAACCCAATCTCTGTTGTTTTTTTTTAAGTTCTTCCTATGGGTGCTGGTCTATGACCGTATTCGTTGTCTAGAATAGCGCCTAGTAGGTTAGGGGGACAGATGCTTTACCTCCATTAGGTTGGAAAATCTGCCTAGTCACCAGAAATTATATTGTTCTGTAATCAAAAAGAATGTTAATGTTATTTGTTATGAAACATTGAAAGTCGGTTAGAAGACGTGGTAGCTGGTATTAATGAGTTCACTAAGGTAGGCGTGTTTTTAAGAAAGGACGTATTTATAACAGACAGTGGTAGTTGCTTGCAGACTTGTCGTTATTGCGGATGTGAAATGGTAAAGTGAGCTAGGAGTGGACACCCTAAGAAATGTTATTTTAGGCAGACTTCGAGAAAAAACCGTTGTATTGCTGAAAGCGGGAACAATGAAAGGATAGTGTAGCAGACATTGTGGTATGGAAAGTTGAAGATGGCAGCCATGGGAAATGGTTCCGTGATGATGAATACCTAGCTGATACAGAAACTATATTAGGTGGAACCATAGACGACCTTACCATAAATGTTGTTATGTCTGTTTCAATGGAGCACGTGTACAATGGAGGTTTGAAGTTCTTGTTGATGTAACCACTTTGTGTTAGAAAGAAACCAAGAGTGTGGAGAGATGAGTGGTTAGTCTGTATAAGGGTTTCTGTAGCAGATACGGTGAAGTTGGAGGTTTCGGTAATCTAAAATCGGGAAAGTGGTGACATTGATAACGGGTTTTCAAATAAAAGTTCAAGACACGTATGAGATAACTACAGAAGTTACATTTTTTCCTAATTTTGGTAACACCTTTGCCTTAGTTTGGTCGACATAGTTCTTACTTTTCCATAGCTATTTCTGAGACTGGCTGACATATTTTCCTAGTTTTTATTACTTTGGATGACAAGTTTATAAGTTTGATTGAAATATGTCTTTGCTTGATTCGCTTTGGTTGACAAATATTCCTACTTTTTATAAGGTTAACAAAGTTTCCTACTGTTCATAAGTTTAGATGTGATATTTATAACTTTGGTCAACCTTTTAGTTGTGTTGGGTAATATATTTTCCTAGATTTCTATAAGTTTGGTCGAGGTATTTCTGTATTTGGCCAACATTTTTCCGCTTTGTCTGGCGCATTTTTCTATTTTTTATAAGAATCGATGATATATTTATAAGTTTGGTTGAGATATTTCAGTATTTGGCCGATCTTTTCCCTTTTGGTTGACAAATTTTCCTACTTTTTATAAGTTTAGTTTAAATATTTATAAATGTGATTGAAAGTTTCTTCCCAGTTGGCAATCAGATTTTCATACTTTTCATAAATTTGGCCGAGACATTTCGTATTTTGGCCTTTTCACATTTAGTTAACTCGTAATTTTTATACATTTGACTGAAATATTTCTGTATTTGTCATAACTTTCCCCCTTATTTTGTTCATGTCTGGTAATGTAAGCTCTGATCCGACAAGCCAACGTCACGAAAACAAACCACTAAAGAAAATCAACAAAACAAAAAATCTTGGTTTCAAAATTTTATCACCAAAATATGTGTGTTCACAACATATTCATCAAAACAGTTTAGTGATATATCATAAGAAAAAATCAATGACATACATAGTCATCAAAACAGTTTAGTGATATATCATAAGAAAAAAATCAATGACATAGATGATTAGTGAAAAACCGAAAAGTTCTGGTTTAGTGATCTTCATTCTTGAGGTGTGTGATATAGCTTGGTTGACTATTAAAAACAACACTCTTGTTGTTGTCGAAGTCATCACACATACCTTATTTGTTTCGGATCCAGAATAAAGACATGTATGATATATCATACAAGATATATGAATACTTCTTTTTTTATGAATGTATCATACCAAAACCACCCGGTAGCGGTGGTCGACACTTTTTTCTAATACTACCACTTGATTGGGTAGCATAAGCGATAGGTCCTTGCAGTACGCCTTAAGGGCTGCCAAGCTGTCTCTATCATTTGGTTGGATATCCTCTGCTACTATGAGTGGACGTGTTGTCAGGTACGGGGTGTCTAAGGGTGTCGTCCTTTCTCGTGGTATATGGTGATGTATTCGTAAGTACCATTGTAGGTTCGACTTGTATAGTTTGTCACGTAACTGACAGGGATAATCATTGTGAATGTTCCCATTGTGGCGGGTAAGGTTATCATTGAAGGCACAATGGTGGCAGTCTGGTACTTGAGATGAGATCGTAGTACAAGGATTGTGTAAATATACATGTGGTGTTGTCGTCTCTGCTGTTGAAGTAAATGCTTCTGATGTATTCATACGTGGTTGATGCTGTGTTCATATGTGTCTTTGTAGATTGCCTTTTCTATTGAAAAGTTGTCCACAGATATGACATAAGTGTGGTTGATCTTTCGTACCGTAAATGTGGTGATTAAGGTTATCACAATAGGCTGTGTCGCACACTGAACACCTGAAAGTAGCTTTGCTGGCCATATTGATAAACTGGTATATGAATAAGTCACACTTTCGCTTTTTTACAACCGCGAAAAAGTTCTGGTGTATACAATATATGTTTCACTTTTTTATCAGATGCTGACGACACGAATAAGGCTCACACCAACCTGTATCACAAATACCTCTGTAGCTACCCAAGTCAGCACGTGAACTGCTGTAACGAGTGAGGAGACGCCGTATATTTTATACACTGGCTCTGCACACGACACTATATAGCTGACGTGGCAGTTTTGTAGACAGGGTTTTTCTCAGATAACCGCCCGCCTTCACGTGACCGATGACTCACGCTACCACTTAATGGATATGGCGCTGATGACGTAGGGTTGTCTCGGACATCCGCGTTCGTTACCAAAAAGGGTACGTGGTGTCCGTAAGTGTGTGTGTATATGTGTATGTCTGCACATAACTTTAGTTGTCTGTCTTTGGGTGTACGTATCTTTTTTGGTTATGTATCTGACAACGAGGCTCCTGGAGATGAATACCATGATGTATTGATTTTTCCACCACAGGACCCATCTGGGGGATGTAAGGCGTATTAACAATGATACTCCTTCGTTTTTCTTCAGTGTTCTGGTGCCCCCCCCCCCAGACAGATACTACAACAGACACCTCCATACATCACTCAGCCCTAGATCCCCTCACACCAGACTCCTACATTACACCAGAATCCTACGTTTAGTTTGTCAGCTGAAGGCAACATCCCTTATCAAATAATTTCACTAAGCTACTACTCCCACCTATTCGTTCTTTTCGTACACCCCGAATGTCCTAACACAACGTTTTTCGTAATGACTCTTTCATACACCCGATTCAGAGCCGTCATACACATTTTCCCACACAAACTTCCCCCGCTACTTTTTAACCTTTTTTTTTTTTACTTTTTACCTCTATTGCTAATTTCAAGAGTTTACCATGTTCATGTTTTCCAGATTCAAGAGCTGACAATGTTCATATTGTTAAGATTCAACATCTGACGTTGTTCATGTTGTCAAAATTACAGAGTTGACAATGTTCCTGTTGTCTAGATTCAAGAGCTGATAATGTTCATGTCCTTTCTCATGAAATCAATGACAAATAAACATGAGGGCAGGATTCAGCAGATGTTTAGTTTAGTTTAGTTTAGTTTAGTCGACGGATCAACTTCACGGCACATGGTGTAACCCATAAGTGCTGCTCAAGCCTGAGTCTGAAGACTCTCAGCTCAGTGCGCGAACTCCGTAGCACCGGCGAGAATCCTGAAATACTTTGGGTAGATTATTAACTTGAAATTTTGGCCAGTCAGCGCCGTTAGAATACTCTTTTTCGATTTCGAACTGCCAAGGGATTTTTTTACATGCGCAACAATACATAAGGGCGCCCGATCTCACTACCCAGAGACCAAGAGACATTTTTTTTACTAGAAGTCCACGTGAAAAAATCCCGGTCGTCACCGGGGCTTGAGCCCGACACCTCCAGCACTCGAGGCGAACACCATACCTCAAGACCACTCAGCCCCTAGCAGCCCCTCAGCAGATGTATGTACCAGTACCAGAATGGTCATTACATCTGTAGTTGGCCAGGTCATCATGCCTTATACTGAGAAGACAGTCAGTTGACCTACCAAATTCTGGGGATTGCCTGGAAATTGGAGGGCAAAAAATATTTGATTGAGGTCCGCACTCCAAACATTGTAAAGACGGATCCCTTTCATCATTGATCGATGAGTCGGCCACTCCACGATGACGAACATAGAGCATTTTGATTATGCTACGGTTTCATCGAAGCAACAGAAAATATTTAAAAAAAAAAAAAAAAAAAAAATCATTCCATCATCCATAGAGGACACATATATTCCCAAAGAGAAAAACAATCTATTTCCTACAAAATCATTTTGCAGACCCCATTTACGGGGGGGGGGGGGGGGGGGGATCTCCGAGGACTTCTTAACCCCTTCATGGAGAAAGACTATTAAGTCATGTTTCCCGTAATGGTAATCGGTGGTGGATTAAGGCCGATATGGCCGTTGTGGTCCATTGTGCTCAAAGGATACTGATACTGTACTCAGTTGACTTCCATACCACCGGGGTTTCCTGACATCGGAGAAGTCCATATGAAAATGAAAATTCAGCTCCCCATTTATATCTATAAAACAGAGTGTATGTGACTGACTTTGTTTGTGGTTATGTTTGTATTGGATGGGTTCGATACCGGTACATCCGATTGAGATGAAATTTTCTACACGTCTTCCTTTCATTCCTGTGCAACCGACTATAATAGTTTCATAGTGTAAAATCTTCTACTTATTTAATCACATTTACTTTGTCATTTTCATTATATAATGTCTATATAGCAGGGGGACTTCACTCTAGAAAAGTTATTTCAAGGGGCATAACTTTTAATAACATTTCTATATACTTTATAGTCGTATTGTTGGACTTACTTGCACTATTGTTAAACTCTTTGTCTATAGTTATTTTCAGGCATATGAGTTATAATAAATAATGATATAATCTTTAAGGCATTTTCAAAGTTTGCATAAAAATAATGCATAATGCATAAAATTGTAACCCATCTTTTTCTGCTTACAGAACTTATCAACTTTCATGTCGGTGATTAAAAACAGTTTTCATTAAAAATAATGAATGGTGTGTGGAAGGACATTCTTTTAAGTTACTGTGCGCCAGGAGCTGGGCGAAACCACGCCGGGTCAGATAGATAGACAGACAGACAGATAGTCGGGAACGGAAGCTTATTTGACTACTTATATGAATGAATTAAATGACATGCTCCCCACCAGGGACTGGGTGAAGCCGGGTCAGACAGATAAACAGACAGACAGTCGGGAACGGGAGAGCTTATATGACTACGTATATGAATTAAATTAGATGCTCCCCACCAGGGACTGGGTGAAGCCGGGCCGGGACAGACAGACAGATAGACAGACAAACAGATAGTCGGGAACGGGAGAGGTTATATGACTACGTATATGAATTAAATGAGATCCTCCCCACCAGGGACTGGGTGAAGCCGGGCCGGGTCAGCCAGACAGACAGACAGACAGACAGACAAACAAGCAGTCAGACAGACTGATAGATAGATAGATCCCCTCCATGGCCTGGGCGAAGCCAGGCCGGGTCAGCTAGTTCATTATAAAGGCGGATTTATTCATCATGAAACGATGATTTTGACTCTCCAAAATGACAAAGATCATCATACATGATGATGCCCCATTGTAGACCAACAAACAATGATACTTTACAAAATTGACGTCAATATAACTGGGGTTTCTTGACATCGGAGAAGTCCATGTTTAATGAAATCCTATTCTTCATTCATTATAAAGTATATAATAGCATATATAGCATAAAATTAAAATTTTGTTGCGTATCCCTTACGGGACGTTGCAGTCAACACCAGCATTTTCAGCTGCTGTTGATGTACTAGGCAAGTGTTACGTTCAGTAGTTTGCCATTGCTTTCTGAACGAATATAGCATACCGTATATTTAAAACCTCCGATTAGTATTCCTGGCGTCTCTGTGATCTCTCGCATTATTACTTCGCTATATTGGGAGAAGTGTTCCGGTGACGAGTCACACCCCTGTCGTACTCCTAGCTTTATCTGTTCGTAACTTCCCTCTTTATTTCCCATTTTAATTGCTGCTACTTGGTTCCAGTAAATATTCTTTATAATATTCTTAAATTTTTACCATCAATGTTGATATCTTCCAATATATAATAATAAATCATACAATTCAACTGCGCACGCATTTCCCCCGTTTCTTAGAGCATATTTAAAAGATCACAATAAGATGATAATAATGCCTTGATTGATCACTACACTTAATAATTATGTTCAAGAATTCTGCGGAATTACAAGATATCTAAATGAAAAACACTTAAATAATCAAAGAGTAGGGGAAATAAACATCTAATATTGTTACAAGGGAGATTACTTTAATTAAAAAATAAAATCATATACAGGTACTAGAGATGATATTAGTAACTGACATTAAAGTTATCTACTATTCTTATAAATCAATGATAACTATTACTGAAGGAAAATATCTAATGCTTATGTTAGCATTTAGATTTCTTATAAAACCTATTTTTAATTTTTAAGTACTTACCGCACAAAGCATTGAAGAACAACTGGAAAAAATCAAAAAGATGGTAAATGACCAGGAAAGCAAACTACAAAAAATGGAAACAGAACACAATGAAATGTGGGAACTGCTCACCTCCGGCACAAGAGGGAAAAAACCGATGTGGATGAAAAGCCAGCTGAAGGAAATCCACAACTACATAGAATCAGTCCGAAATGAATTCAGATCAACTATCAATACTATGGTAGCTCACCAACGTGGAATACTCAAGAAGAGCACAGTACCACAGTGGCTGAGACAACTACTTTATCCAATAGAGGAAGAAACCAGCTACCATGTCAACGAAAATAGCACAGACTCTGAAAGATAAAGAAAGAAGGACAACCAGAGACAGGGTCAGACAGCAATAACAGTAGAACCAAAAATGGATAACAGAAACGTAAGAATAATTCAGTGGAACTGCAGGGGCATTAAATCCCACCTCCCAGACATCATGAAACAACTGGGGAGCCAGAACTGTATTTATGCCCTGCAGGATACCCACCTGAAACCAAATCAACAGTATAGGTGCCATGGGTTCACGGTAATTAGACAGGACAGGACAGAAGCTAAAGGGGGCGGGGTTGCCCTGTTAGTGCACGAACAGTTCCAGATTGGGACACAGGAAACATTCCGCACCAAGAACTTGGAGTGTGTCAGTGCAACTATCACAGGGAACCCTAAAAACCTAACCATAATTAATGTATACTGTCCCAGAGGGGTAATTGAGGATGAAGACACCCAAGCCCTCCAAACCAGACTTACAGCAGAAGCCCTAATAGTGGGAGACTTCAACTGTCACCACAACACATGGGGAGCTATACAGAACGACAGGGACGGTACTAAACTCATGAAGTTTATCGAAGACAATCAGCTGGCAGTGCTCAACGATGGGACGATAACTAGGATAGACCCCAGGCCAAACTGTCAAGACACAGCCATCGACCTGACAATAGCCACCATAGGTCTAGCAAGCAGCCAGTGGGAAGTGACAGAGGACACGAACACAGACCACCTACCCATAATAATCAACACCAGAACAAAACCCCAGCTAAGCGCCAACAACAACAGGCCAACCTTTCACTTCGAGAAAGCAAAATGGGAGCAGTTCAGAGTAGAGATTACCAACACAGACCTGGAACAGCAGGAACAGGAAGACATTGACAAATATACAGAGAGACTGACCAGAAACATACTGAGGATAGCCACCAAACATATCCCTAACAAAAATATGCCAGAGTACCTAAGATCGGGTAAGAAAGAGTCCCAGACACCCCCAAAAAGATGGCACAACCCAGTGGGCTGGTGGAACGACAAGTGCACAGCGGCCCAACAAAATAGGAAAAGAGCGCTGCAGAAATACCAAAAAAGAAGGACAGAAGAGAATTTTGAACAATTCAAGAAATTCAGAAACGAAGCAAACAGAGCAGTAAAATATGCAAAAGAGAAGGAGTGGAAAAGATTCTGTCAAACACTCAGTCCAGACACACCAACCAGAAAGGTGTGGAAACAAATAAAAGCTATTCAAGGAAATAAAAAGACCAGCAAAATCCCAACCATCAAAAGCACGAAACTAGCAGTAACAGACCAGGACAAAGCCAAAGTGTTCGGAGATTACTTCCACGAAGTCTGCTCTAACAAAAGACTAGGAAGCAATGAAAGACAAAGAAGAGAGGAAATGACACAAGAGCTAAAAGACACAGCAGACGAAAACATCGAAGAACACTTTATGGATGCAGACATCACAACAGATGAGGTGTTGACAGCGCTAAACGAAAAATCCGACACCGCGGCTGGGGCAGACATAATAAATTATACCATCCTCAATAAGCTCCCGAATAACACCATAAAAACGATTACTAAGCTGCTTAATGTAATATGGCAGACTGGAAAGATCCCCAGGCAGTGGAAAACAGCCACGGTGATCCCAGTCAAGAAACTAGGGAAAGAGCCAACAAGGGTAGAATCATACCGCCCCATCTCACTGACATCGCACCTGGGCAAAGTTATGGAGACAGTGATAAATAAAATAATAACATTCTACCTGGAGAAGAATGAACTGTACAGCCATACACAATCCGGGTTTAGAGCGAACAGGTGCACGATGGATCAGATCATCAAATTGGAAAACCACGTAAAGAAAGGATTCAAGAGAGGTGAAAAGACGTTGGCTGTATTCCTTGACCTAGCCCAGGCGTACGATCAATGCTGGAGTGAAGCCGCATTAATCAAACTAAAGAAAGTAGGCATAACTAGTAGAACCTACAAATACATAGAAAACTTCCTCAAAGATAGAAGCTTCTCAGTGAGGATAGGGAATGAGGCATCCGAAACATATGTGCAGGAGAACGGCATTCCCCAGGGCTCGGTCATCTCACCAACAATCTTTTCAATACTGGTGAACGACCTCACAGATGAGATTCAAGACCAGAAAACAGGACTATCTCAATTCACGGACGACTGTGCCATATGGAGGAGCGGCAGGGTGGCAAATACTACAAGAGGGCCCCTCCAAAAGCAAATAAACACGATAACAGCATGGAGGGACAAATGGGGTTTCAAAATCAATACCAGTAAAACGGTCAGCATGGTATTTAGCAGCAAGAAGAAGCTATATCATAACAAGGACTGGAAAATAGAGATAAAAGGGGAAACCATTAAGAAAACAAAGAGCACAGTCTTCCGACAGTCTAGGAATGACCCTAGACGAACAGATGAACTGGTCAAAACATATAAGCCAGACACTAGAAAAATGCAAGAAAGCAAGCAACCTACTGCGGGTGATAAAAGGTAACGGTTGGGGTGCCCACACCCAAACAATGCTGATGTTCTATAAAGCATTTATCAGGGGCAAGATAGAATACGGCAGCATTGTGTACGACTCAGCATCAGAAGCCAACAAGAGGAAGTTAGACACCATACAGACCCAAGCACTAAACATCATCTTGGGTGCTGGAAAATGTACATCCAGAGAAGCCATGGAGGTAGCACTGGGTGTACTCCCACTGAGTCTGAGGCGTAAACAGCTGACGTATAACTACTGGCTTAAGGTAGTCCAAGACAAAAACCACCCTGGATACCAAACGTTCAGTGACAACAACAGCAAACAGGGGGGGGGGGGGGGGCATCCCAATAGTAAAACTGCAAAGACCGGCAGGATGGGAAGCAGCAGAGAAGATGAAGGAAGTAACTGAGCTAGCAGAGACCCTGAAACAGACAAGACGGTTCAAGCCAACAATCCCACCATGGGAACTAACAGTCCCATTCACTGACTGTAGTCTAGCAAAGTACATCACCAAGGACACGGAGGACACAGATGCAAGAGACACGGCCGAGGAATACATACAAGAATTCAGTAAGGACAACCTCATAATATACACAGACGGGTCCAAAAACGATCAGGGAGAGGTAGGAGCAGGGGTAGTGGTCCCAGACTGGAAGCTCAAGAGACAGTTCAAGCTAACAGACCAGACAGCAGTATGAACGGCCGAACTGGTTGCCATAATGAAAGGTCTAGAGATCGCAGCCGAAAATCCACCACTGAGACTGTGTATATTAACAGACTCCCTGTTTTCAGTACAAACGCTCGGGAACTTAAAAAGAAGCAACAGACCTGACATAAAAGGGGAGATACTAGCGACAGCCACTAACCTCAGGTACATGGGTTGCCAAGTCACCATCGGATGGATACCAGCACACAGGGGTATCCCGGGAAACGAACAGGCAGACCGAGCGGAGAAACGGGGAATAACCAGCACTAATCACATCTGCACAGGCCTAGGTAAAGTAGAAGGGAAGAATATAGTCAAAAACTACATTCTCAAGGAATGGAGGCAACAGTGGCGAGACAGCGATAAAGGCCGTCATCCTTCCAAGTATTGGGTGAATCCAGATTCAAGCCACAAGTCAAGACCAACATGAAAGCACCGGCAAACAGACAGCTGTGGAGAATCAGATTAGGTAATTGGAAAGACACAAGAGAAAACCCAAACTGCAGAGTATGCCGAGAAAACAACACCATCGAACACTACTTACTAGTATGCGACAAGTACAATAGAGAGCGAAGGGACCTGAGAGATCACTTCGTCAAAACTGGGAACCCAATGACAATGACGGAGTGCCTGCACATAAACAGCAACCCGGAAACACAGCGACTGGTCAGACAGTTCCTATGCAGAACAGGGAAGACCGTATAACCTCCCCACACTGTATAAATGTATATATGTGCTTGTTTGTATTTGTGCATGTTTATTTGTTTAATTAAATTTAAAAAAAAAAAAAAAAAATTACCAATTAAAAAAAAAAAAAACCTGGCGGGGTGAATGGCAGGAAGGTGGGTTGACTCTTCCGGTAGAGCACCTGAACTAGGAAGACAGGGAGACCTGGTCATCTTGTTGCCACGCCACACCCACACGCGATGAAGAAAACCGCCAAAACTCACAAGCGTAAAGGAGTTCATAACGCTGACCGGGGGGGGGGGGGGGGGGACAACTTGAGACTTGCAATTAAATTCTCTGCCCTTGCCCACATCAAGTCCTTATGAGGACTAGCCTCGATGAGAATAACACAAGAAGCGACAAACACTTAGCTGTGCTAACAGAGAAAAGCCTACAAACGAGAGAATGAGGGCCCCAGTTGGCCCAACCAAGGACCGGTCTTTACCAGGATCAGCACAAAACAAATCTATCCGACGAACAGAGCGGAACAAATAAAAACCAGTAGGAAATAGGACCAACAATCCACACAACCACGGACCTCAACAATAACCACAGCTGATGAAGCAGGTTAGACGAGGCCGAATTTGGAATTTTTGTTTTTGAAAATTGGAATTGGAATTGGAATTAAGTACTTACATTTTATAATCAACGGTTTTATTATATACTAGCTGACCCGGCCCGGCTTCGCCCAGTCCTTGGTGGGGAGCATCTCATTTAATTCATATAAGTAGTCATATAAGTTCTCGTTCCCGTTACCGACTATCTGTCTGTCTGTCTGTCTAATAATTTATTGGTTGCAGTTAGAACAACCTTAGATAAACGAAGACCAACTTACAAAAAGCATTAGAAAGAGCACTTGAAAGATTTTACATCTTCCCCAACAATTAACTTGGGTAAATGGAGCAGCGGCAGCAGCAGCAGAAGAAGAAGAAAAAGGAGGAGTAGGAGCTGGGAGGAGGAAGAGGGAGGAGCTGGGAGGAGGAAGAGGGAGGAGGAGGGAGGAGGAGGAGAAAGAGAGAAGATGAGGATGGAGGAGGAAGAGGGAGGAGGAGGGAGGAGGAGGAGAAAGAGAGAAGATGAGGATGGAGGAGGGAGAGGGAGGAGGGGGAGGAGAAGAGGAAGAGGGTAGGAGGTGGAGGAGGGGAGAGGAGGAGGAGGAGGAGGAATATAACGCATATGCCTGTAGATTTAATAATGGCTGAAGTTGTTCCATGTCTTCTTAGAGTTGGCGACAGTGTAAAGAAATATAAAATCTTCAAACTTGATAGAGATAAGGTAACTATTATTTATTCATTCTTTAAGCAAAAAAAGATGAGTTACAATGTTATGCATTATTTTTATGAAAACTTTGAAAATGCCTTATAGATTGTATCATTATTTATTATAACTCATATGCCGGTACATAACTATGGACAAAGAGTTTATAAATCTTTGAAAACGATGCCACAATATGACTATAAGTTATACAGAAGAGTTATGCCCCTTGAAATAACTTTTACAGAGTTAAGTACCCTGAGATATATGAAATTATAATGAAAAATGAAAAATGAAAAATGAAATAATATTGGGTAAGCAGCCGATTTCACACTAAAAAAAATATGACAGTGGGCTGCGCTGGAATAAAAGGAAGACGTGTAGAAAATTTCATCTCAATCGGATGGGCCGTTCGCGAGCGCATAAAGGACACATGGACATACATACAGACAGACAGACAGACAGACAGACAGACAGACAGACAGACAGACAGACAGACAGACAGACAGACAGACAGACAGACAGACAGACAGACGGAGATCGCAATTTATATGTAAGATTTATCGTTTAAAATATTATTTTGTACAACTTCAATGTATAATAGTCTCTACTTAAGGCTTCCCTTATATGGGGGAAGAACATTTTTTACTATAGTCTGTCCGGAAATTGGTGCCGTCATTCACGATCAATTATTTTGAAAACTGTTTGTTGCATCGTTATGAAATTTGTCCAGCCGTCTTATATTTACCCCCACCCAAGGAATATGTCTTTGATAGGTCCAAAAAACAACTTAAATCATTAGAAGCGGCATCATTCCTTTGATGTTTTGCTTAACAACTAGTGATTTCTTGCTAAAAAAGTTATGTTTACGGTAATGAGGACCTGCAAATGCAGATGACAAACAAAGGCGTATCCGGATTCTTATGGGAGTGGGTGCAATCAAAGAAGTAGCTTACAATCGACAGACTCGGCTGCATTGTACCGGGTTTTTATCCCATATGGCTCAGTTTCTGTCCGCAGCGCGGAAAGCGTTGCACAAAGCACGAACTCCGTAGCTCCAGCGACGACCCTCGGGAGTCTCCGAAAAAATGCACTCGTGAAATGAAGGACGCGGCCCGAAATCGAACATACAACCTTCTGAGCCCGAGACAGACGGCTTGACCACTTCACTACGGAGAATCCCGAGAGGGTTGCAATGTGTAATATTAGTAAAGACAGAGAATTTACAGAGGCAAGGGGTAAATAATTTGTAAATTAACAGGAAAGTAGAAGAAATATATTTCTTACCTTATTTTTATTTCCTTCTTGTTTCTTCAGTTATCAATTATCAGTTAGGGTATCTTCATTGCACTCCGGACATGTCCATAGGTCCTCAGATCCTCCCCCCCCCCCCCAGCATATGCATCAGCTTCCGGTGGCTAATAGTGCCAGTCTATGTTAGTTGACGAGGCGCTTTGTTTTCCCGATTTACCTCTCGCATCTGGCCGTGCCGATTCTTACTCCCAAGTCTTTCATCCTGGACAGCGATGTGGATTCACTGACGTCAAAGTCTTCTGTTCTCGCCATATCTTTAAGGACGTTAATAACATCGGCACGATCCATGGGCTGGCCATCTACAGGGGGTGCAGAGCCAGCCAGTTTATCAGCTCGTTCATTTCCCTCGACTCTCGCATGTCCCGGGACGAAGAGGAAGGTGACTTTACGAACAACAGACTTCCGCAGCGACTCAGTCCACCGTCTACGTACAAATCGAGCTTCGAGCTTCTGAATCATGCGCATTGAGTCACTTAGTACACACACGTTGGTATAATGCTGTGATTCCAGCCATATAAAAGCCTGTGTAACTGCCATCACCTCCATCGTCATGCTGCTCGAGGTCATAGAGTGGGCACCACTGGATTCTTGAACGGTTCGGTCCGCTGAATGGGCTGTAAATGCCCACGCACTTCTGTGCTGCTTTACAACAGATCCATCTGTATGGATGAGCACTTTGGGGCTATATGAGTGTTCATAGATGAGCGCGTTTACTTCTGCATTGACAGCGACAGGGTTCTGCTCTCTGCACCGTCTGTCGAGTGTGATAATGCAGGAGAAAGTGCACTTAAAAGCTGGAGGCACCGGCACCCATTCCTTGCCGGGGTTGATACTGGTAAGACTGCAGACCTGTCTGACGTAATCTTCCGCCCGACCCATCCTGGATTTGCCTCTCTTTAGCCTGTCACCCTTTTCTCTGAATATAGCGTCATGCAGAGGTGCTGCTCATCTGCACTTATGTTTAAGAATGCACGAGCTCTCCAGATCTTGATCCTGAGTTCCATTGTCAGGAAGTCAAGGAGGTATCTCACTGATACCTGGTGTCTTTCGTACAGCCCAAAATGATGCGCATGGCTTCGTTTTGTACCTTTTCAAGTCTTCCAATCTGTGTAGGGCTGACAGTGAGGATGGCCAGGGCATACTCTGCTCAGACCTTAATCTGTGTCGGACGATTCCAGTAGGTTGATGATTACTCTCGGTTGCATAAAATTCAATCCATCCTTTCTCCAATAATCCTCTTCCTCTTTCAACACATGGTCCTCACATTTTTTCCAGTAACTTTTATCAATATTTAATAGCGCGGACTGGGTTAGTATCTTGACATCAGACAATTTGAATGTAGTATTGGCAGCTGCCACTTGTCCTTTAATTTTAGCCCACACAAGTTCTATAGGGTTTAAATGAGAATGATACGGCGGAAGTCTCAAGCACCTATGGCCATGTTCTTCTATCAATTTGTCAATTTGAAATTTCTTGCTTTTTTGCGTCTGTTTTACAAGGGACAACAACTGTAGCTTGAAATATGTTTCTGGAAATGGTATATTTTCCCTTCGGAGCCATATCTTTATTGCTTCCTTTGTGCTCGATGCCGTAGGTATTTTGTCTTCTTGGGCAACGACATTGTGATATGATGCATTGTCCATGATTAGACAAGACGGTCTATCAAGGGATGGAAGTACTGTATTCTCGAGCCAATCTCTAAATACATTACCATTCATCTCATTATGATAATCCCTATTGTCTGTATGCTTTGATACGAACACGAGCCCAGCATTCTGTAGTAAGCCATTATGAGTACTACCAGCATGGGCTATGACCAAACGCTGTCCTTTACTACTGGGCACATAACGTTTTATCTTTCCATCCATTGACTGCCATTCCTTTTCACTTGTGTGGTGCGCATTGATCCACGTTTCATCCAAATACACTATGTCATAATTTTCTTTGCGCATTTCCCTTATTTCACGTAGGTATCTGCTTCTCATGGCTCCTAAATTCGGTTGCTCGCAAAGAATATTTCTACCTCCCTTGTACTTTCTAAAAGTGAAGCCTAATGTCCTTATAATTTTCCACAAAGTTGTTTTGGATAGCTCTATGTTATTGTCCTTTCTCAACAAAACCCTCAGTTTTCTTACACTCACTGTTTCTTTGGCATCCATCATTTTTATAATAACTCGTCTGATGACATCCTTGTCAAAGCTGTCTACAATTGCCTTTCTACCTACCGTTTGCTTATCGTGTGTTGGTTTCATTCCAGATTCTTGCACCCATCGACGAAACGATCGTTTACTCAAACCTAATGCATGCACTGTTCTTTTTTCGGGATTTGTAACAGTATGAAACAGTTTCCTGCGATCAGCTTCTTGACAAAAATATGTGTACAACTTCATAGCGATGTTTTGAAGTGTACACAATTTCACTTTTAATCCCATTGAACAGTATTAACACATTCAAATATTAGCTATTAAGATTATATTAATGGTAAGATTTATTTATATAATCACGTTTCTAGTTGACGACGCCTCTGAACTATAACACACACTCTGTCCAAAAACGAAAGACCGCCAGACAATTTTAAAAATAGCGCGAATGGGTCTTGCTGAGCTGTAGTACTCTAAAAATTAAGGTATTCTTGGCGGGGCGGTAGAATATATACCTCATATAAGCGAAAATGGAAATCTGCTGTACAATCTCCAGAACAAAAATTTTTTTGTTGGGTGGACATAATGATAAGGTTATATACTAAATCTCATTATTTTTCATCAGGTGGTTACTGAGATATTCAATTTAATATTGAGGCAACAAAAAAAAAAACACACTATAGCCTCCAAGCGCCACAACCAGTGTACAGGAAATTAACCACACACATCCCTCTCTTGTCCTCTAAAACTACTGGAGAGTTTTGGTCATAGACCATAACTCTAGCAAGGGCAAGTCCCAACTGCACCTCCCCATGGTAGAGGATGGAAACACACTACGGTGTGGCTAACACAGCTCTGGGGACCGACTATCCACCGAAATAAGTGGACAACTCTGCAGCAGGGCAGGGTACTCACTTTAACTTACAGTCGGAAATGGCTGTCAACGGCAGAGGTAAAAGACCGCCATGTGAATGTGGAAGACAAGAGGAAACCACCACATTATCTTCCAAGACTTAATGGCAAACCACATTTCAGAGTTAGTGAACGACGTTAATGGCTGTCTTAGGACATCCTCGCCCGGAAGGGACATGAGCCACAGGAGACACCAGACCTGACATCCAGCTACTTATGGTAAGATCATAACTATAATAAATAAATTTATAGAAGGAACATGGAATGTTAGGACATTAAATGAGCTAGGAAAGTTGTTCTAAGAGAGATCGATAGCATGAACATGAATATACTAGGCGTAAGTGAGACGAGATGGAAGCGATCGGGCAAAATTATAGCTGACAACCACACAATAATCTATTAAGGATGGGGTAAACATGAAAAAGGTGTAGGAGACTTCCGGTCGACAACATGGCGGTTAGGCATTGAACCGTTAGGGCCTGCCGTTTGTTTATGCTTGTGGCTACGCTTTGCAATCGCATTTTCCTCATGTTGGACTGGTAGTACATGGTTCCGACGACCTGCTACTGAGTGAGTGTGTGGGCAACACCATGATCTGTGAAATTCGCGTGGAATGGTTATTGCATCTGTCCTGTACAGTGAACTGCATGTTCGGAACAATGGTTATCGGCTGTTGCTGAACTGACTGATTTGCCTTTTCGGTTCACGAGTGCATATTTCAGGAGATTCCTGGGAGTCGGTGCTGAAGCTGCGGAGTTCGTGCTTTATGCGACACTTTCAGTGGTTCCGGGTCAATGAGGTCTTTCTGGTGACTGCCGCGTCCATCGACGATGAACTGTGGTTTTCGTGGAGGACTTTTGTGTTGGCATTCAGGTGGCGGCATTATGCACAGTGTACCTGTGTGGGCTGTTGGATTGCCTAGACTCCTGTCTATTCCACTTTTGACATTGGTCAGTGGGGAGCATTTTGTGTGATATTCACTGGCACAGGAATGGAGCATAATGGGGACGACCCGTTGCCGTGAAGTTGGAACCTCGACTAACTAACTAACTAACTAAAGGCGTAGGAATAATATTTGACGAAGAAACAGCCAAGTCAGTTAATGGATACTGGTGTATTTCAGATAGAGTTATTATGGTCAAAATCAAAGGTATACCACGTTAGATATACACATTATACAAGTATATATACCAACAATAAGCAGTAATGATGAAGAAATACAACACTTACGACAACATAGAAATGGTGATGGCTCAAATTGGATCATAAGAAATAAAATAATACTTGGAGATTTTAATGCGAAAGTAGAAAATGGTAAAATGGAGAATGTAGTGGGGAATTCTGGTTTAGGTACAAGGAATGAAAGAGGAGAAAAACTAATAGAATGGGCAAATATTAATGATATGATAATTGAAAACACATGGTTTAATCACCATAAAGACGACTATACACATGGAAAAGCCCTTATAAGACAAGGAATGAAAGAGGAGAGAAATTAATAGAATGGGCAAATATCAATGATATGATAATTGGAAACACATGGTTTAATCACCATAAAAGACGACTATACACATGGAAAAGCCCTGATAAGAAAATACGCAACCAAATTGACTACATACTAATTAATAAAAGATTTAGAAACGCTTTAATTAATGTAAAGACAATGTCTGGTGCTGACTGTAATAGTGATCAGGTACCACTATGTGGACAAATAAAAGTAAGAGAGGAAAAATGATTAGGGGCGTGAGACTTAATAAAGAGGTTCTGAAAGAGAGGGGGAAAATGCTTAGGGACGTGAGACTTAATAAAGAGGTTCTGAAAGTCGATAACAATACAGAGTGACTGTAAAAAATAGGTACAATGCAATAGTATTGTAAAAATACAGAGTATAAATAAACAATGAGAAATGTTAAGGGAAACCAATAAATCATAGCCTAGTGAGAATGGCGCGGCAGGGAGTGACCAGAAGTTCAGGACTCTGATGAACACATAATCAGACTGCGTCTAGTAGAGTGAGTATTGGGACTCTGATTGATACACATCAATTTGTAGATCTGCAAGCATCTTTATCATATTGACATGCATTACTTTATTGAACGCCTTTGGGTAGTCAATAAAGCGTAGATGTGGGTTTTTGTTTACTTCTATAGAACGTTCAATTAACGTTCTCAGCGTATACAGCATTTACTGAACCCTTGCCTTCTACAAACTCATATTGTTCTTCTCACATTTCAATATTATAATTGCTACCTCTGGCTGTCTTTTCTATCCTTCATAATTAATTATGCTATATATTCCTCGGAAGTTATAATTCCCTCTGGTCTCACATATAGTAGTAGTAGGCCTCTTTCAGTCTTGTAGGACTATAGAGTTGTGCCGTTGGGGAGGCTCCTCTCAGCGCCGCTGGTAACTGCAGAGTCCAATGCGAGAGTGACAATCTCTGTCACAGTTTCTGCATCTGTAAGACGAGGCAGGTACCGCAGTAAATGACTGCATTTTATGCCTGTGCCTCCTATCCTCAGTTTGTTGGATCAGATTGCGCTCAAGGAGCACCAGTCCGTTTTGTACATCTCTTCTCCAGGAACATCTGTCTGTTGCAATTCTTTCCGTGTCTGGATCTATTCCAAGGGTTTTCATATCTTGTTTACACACATCCTTGTATCGCATTTGGAGTCTTCCAGTTGGCCTCTTCCCTGTGGCTAGTTCTTCATACAGGAGATCTTTGAAAATACGTTCATCCTCCATTCTAGAAACGTGGCCCAGCCACCGGAGGCGTCTCTGCTCGAGGAGGGAGTGCACTGTGGTAATATCCGCTCTTTCAAGCACGTGATTGTTATATGGTCTTTAAACGATATGCCCAAGATACGTCTCAGACATCTCATGTGGAAGCAATTCAACTTTCTTTCCTGTCATGAGTACAAGGTCCAGGATTCAGACCTAATCAAGACAGCTTTCTTGATGCCCTCGTACATTCCTCTTATATTTCCAGTGTCCGCACAAGTTTGAATTTGTACAGAGAGCTGTAGCTAGTATCTGTTCGCACATTTTCTTGCGGTCTGTTGTACTCGATTTCTGACCGTTCGCAGTGCCTGCAATGTTTTTTCTGATGGTGATGTTTTATACACTGAGAATGAGTGTCTAACTCCAGGACTGGGAGCATCTCTTCAGAGAATGCTTCAAACAAGTCGGCTGACTTTGGTTTATGGTAGACAGTCACAATTGTTTAGTCACATTATGAGAAGAAATAAATTGGAGAACTTGGTGATAACTGGCAAGATCGAGGGGAAGAGATCAAGGGGAGGGCAGAGAAGTAAATACCTGGATGGCTTGGCCAGGTGGCATGGTCGAGACAGGAACACGGAGCTGATCCACGACTCTGGTGATCGAGTTAAATGGCAAAACATGACCGCCCATGCTTATTGGCATGGCACATGACGATAATTATGGTAAAGGTAGCCTTTTGCAAAAAGAAAACCACATTCACTAATAAAGAGCTATAAATTGAAGTGAGAACAAGAGTGTTCAAGTGCTTTATAGAACCTCTACTTTTTTATGCATATGAAACATGGACCAGAAAATAAGCAAGCAAGCTGAGAAACATATATTGGCAGTGGAAGTGTGGTTTATAAGGCAAAAGCAAAGAATACCATGGATAGACAAATCAATGAATATAAATTTTTGGGCACATTATGAGAAATAAAGTAGAAAAATTAGTGACAACTGGCAAAATTGATGGGATGAGCATCAGGATGTCTTGGTCACATGTCATGACTGGGACAATAGCAAGGGAAAGGCAGAGAGATGATCATCAGGATGGCTTGGCCACATGTCATGACTGGGACAATAGCAAGGGAAAGGCAGAGAGATGAGCATCAGGATGGCTTGGCCACATGTCATGACTGGGACAATAGCAAGGGAACGGCTGAGAGATGAGCATCAGGATGTCTTGGCCACATGTCATGACTGGGACAATAGCAAGGGAAAGGCAGAGAGATGAGCATCAGGATGGCTTGGCCACATGTCATGACTGGGACAATAGCAAGGGAACGGCTGAGAGATGAGCATCAGGATGGCTTGGTCACATGTCATGACTGGGACAATAGCAAGGGAAAGGCAGAGAGATGAGCATCAGGATGTCTTGGCCACATGTCATGACTGGGACAATAGCAAGGGAACGGCAGAGAGATGAGCATCAGGATGTCTTGGCCACATGTCATGACTGGGACAATAGCAAGGGAAAGGCAGAGAGATGATCATCAGGATGTCTTGGTCACATGTCATGACTGGGACAATAGCAAGGGAAAGGCAGAGAGATGATCATCAGGATTGCTTGGCCACATGTCATGACTGAAACAATAGCAAGGGAAAGGCAGAGAGATGAGCATCAGGATGGCTTGGCCACATGTCATGACTGGGACAATAGCAAGGGAACGGCAGAGAGATGAGCATCAGGATGGCTTGGCCACATGTCATGACTGGGACAATAGCAAGGGAAAGGCAGAGAGATGAGCATCAGGATGGCTTGGCCACATGTCATGACTGGGACAATAGCAAGGGAAAGGCAGAGAGATGAGCATCAGGATGGCTTGGCCACATGTCATGACTGGGACAATAGCAAGGGAAAGGCAGAGAGATGAGCATCAGGATGTCTTGGCCACATGTCATGACTGGGACAATAGCAAGTGAAAGGCAGAGAGATGAGCATCAGGATGTCTTGGCCACATGTCATGACTGGGACAATAGCAAAGGAACGGCAGAGAGATGAGCATCAGGATGTCTTGGCCACATGTCATGACTGGGACAATAGCAAGGGAAAGGCAGAGAGATGAGCATCAGGATGTCTTGGCCACATGTCATGACTGGGACAATAGCAAGGGAACGGCAGAGAGATGAGCATCAGGATGTATTGGCCACATGTCATGACTGGGACAATAGCAAGGGAAAGGCAGAGAGATGATCATCAGGATGTCTTGGTCACATGTCATGACTGGGATAATAGCAAGGGAAAGGCAGAGAGATGATCATCAGGATGGCTTGGCCACATGTCATGACTGGCACAATAGCAAGGGAAAGGCAGAGAGATGAGCATCAGGATGGCTTGGCCACATGTCATGACTGGGACAATAGCAAGGGAACGGCAGAGAGATGAGCATCAGGATGGCTTGGCCACATGTCATGATTGGGACAATAGCAAGGGAAAGGCAGAGAGATGAGCATCAGGATGGCTTGGCCACATGTCATGACTGGGACAATAGCAAGGGAAAGGCAGAGAGATGAGCATCAGGATGGCTTGGCCACATGTCATGACTAGGACAATAGCAAGGGAACGGCAGACAGATGAGCATCAGGATGGCTTGGTCACTTGTCATGACTGGGACAATAGCAAGGGAAAGGCAGAGAGATTATCATCAGGATGGCTTGGTCACATGTCATGACTGGGACAATAGCAGGGGAAAGGCAGAGAGATGAGCATCAGAATGGCTTGGCCACATGTCATGACTGGGACAATAGCAAGGGAACGGCAGAGAGATGAGCATCAGGATGGCTTGGCCACATGTCATGACTGGGACAATAGCAAGGGAAAGGCAGAGAGATGAGCATCAGGATGGCTTGGCCACATGTCATGACTGGGACAATAGCAAGGGAAAGGCAGAGAGATGAGCATCAGGATGTCTTGGCCACATGTCATGACTGGGACAATAGCAAGGGAAAGGCAGAGAGATGATCATCAGGATGGCTTGGTCACATATCATGACTGGGACAATAGCAAGGGAAAGGCACAGAGGTGAGCATCAGGATGGCTTGGCCACATGTCATGACTGGGACAATAGCAAGGGAAAGGCAGAGAGATGAGCATCAGGATGTCTTGGCCTCATGTCATGACTGGGACAATAGCAAGGGAACGGCAGAGAGATGAGCATCAGGATGTCTTGGCCACATGTCATGACTGGGACAATAGCAAGGGAAAGGCAGAGATATGAGCATCAGGATGTCTTGGCCACATGTCATGACTGGGATAATAGCAAGGGAACGGCAGAGAGATGAGCATCAGGATGTCTTGGCCACATGTCATGACTGGGACAATAGCAAGGGAAAGGCAGAGAGATGATCATCAGGATGTCTTGGTCACATGTCATGACTGGGATAATAGCAAGGGAAAGGCAGAGAGATGATCATCAGGATGGCTTGGCCACATGTCATGACTGGCACAATAGCAAGGGAAAGGCAGAGAGATGAGCATCAGGATGGCTTGGCCACATGTCGTGACTGGGACAATAGCAAGGGAACGGCAGAGAGATGAGCATCAGAATGGCTTGGCCACATGTCATGATTGGGACAATAGCAAGGGAAAGGCAGAGAGATGAGCATCAGGATGGCTTGGCCACATGTCATGACTGGGACAATAGCAAGGGAAAGGCAGAGAGATTATCATCAGGATGGCTTGGTCACATGTCATGACTGGGACAATAGCAGGGGAAAGGCAGAGAGATGAGCATCAGAATGGCTTGGCCACATGTCATGACTGGGACAATAGCAAAGGAACGGCAGAGAGATGAGCATCAGGATGGCTTGGCCACATGTCATGACTGGGACAATAGCAAAGGAACGGCAGAGAGATGAGCATCAGGATGGCTTGGCCACATGTCATGACTGGGACAATAGCAAGGGAAAGGCAGAGAGATGAGCATCAGGATGGCTTGGCCACATGTCATGACTGGGACAATAGCAAGGGAAAGGCAGAGAGATGAGCATCAGGATGTCTTGGCCACATGTCATGACTGGGACAATAGCAAAGGAACGGCAGAGAGATGAGCATCAGGATGTCTTGGCCACATGTCATGACTGGGACAATAGCAAGGGAAAGGCAGAGAGATGAGCATCAGGATGTCTTGGCCACATGTCATGACTGGGACAATAGCAAGGGAACGGCAGAGAGATGAGCATCAGGATGTATTGGCCACATGTCATGACTGGGACAATAGCAAGGGAAAGGCAGAGAGATGATCATCAGGATGTCTTGGTCACATGTCATGACTGGGATAATAGCAAGGGAAAGGCAGAGAGATGATCATCAGGATGGCTTGGCCACATGTCATGACTGGCACAATAGCAAGGGAAAGGCAGAGAGATGAGCATCAGGATGGCTTGGCCACATGTCATGACTGGGACAATAGCAAGGGAACGGCAGAGAGATGAGCATCAGGATGGCTTGGCCACATGTCATGATTGGGACAATAGCAAGGGAAAGGCAGAGAGATGAGCATCAGGATGGCTTGGCCACATGTCATGACTGGGACAATAGCAAGGGAAAGGCAGAGAGATGAGCATCAGGATGGCTTGGCCACATGTCATGACTAGGACAATAGCAAGGGAACGGCAGACAGATGAGCATCAGGATGGCTTGGTCACTTGTCATGACTGGGACAATAGCAAGGGAAAGGCAGAGAGATTATCATCAGGATGGCTTGGTCACATGTCATGACTGGGACAATAGCAGGGGAAAGGCAGAGAGATGAGCATCAGAATGGCTTGGCCACATGTCATGACTGGGACAATAGCAAGGGAACGGCAGAGAGATGAGCATCAGGATGGCTTGGCCACATGTCATGACTGGGACAATAGCAAGGGAAAGGCAGAGAGATGAGCATCAGGATGGCTTGGCCACATGTCATGACTGGGACAATAGCAAGGGAAAGGCAGAGAGATGAGCATCAGGATGTCTTGGCCACATGTCATGACTGGGACAATAGCAAGGGAAAGGCAGAGAGATGATCATCAGGATGGCTTGGTCACATATCATGACTGGGACAATAGCAAGGGAAAGGCACAGAGGTGAGCATCAGGATGGCTTGGCCACATGTCATGACTGGGACAATAGCAAGGGAAAGGCAGAGAGATGAGCATCAGGATGTCTTGGCCTCATGTCATGACTGGGACAATAGCAAGGGAACGGCAGAGAGATGAGCATCAGGATGTCTTGGCCACATGTCATGACTGGGACAATAGCAAGGGAAAGGCAGAGATATGAGCATCAGGATGTCTTGGCCACATGTCATGACTGGGATAATAGCAAGGGAACGGCAGAGAGATGAGCATCAGGATGTCTTGGCCACATGTCATGACTGGGACAATAGCAAGGGAAAGGCAGAGAGATGATCATCAGGATGTCTTGGTCACATGTCATGACTGGGATAATAGCAAGGGAAAGGCAGAGAGATGATCATCAGGATGGCTTGGCCACATGTCATGACTGGCACAATAGCAAGGGAAAGGCAGAGAGATGAGCATCAGGATGGCTTGGCCACATGTCGTGACTGGGACAATAGCAAGGGAACGGCAGAGAGATGAGCATCAGAATGGCTTGGCCACATGTCATGATTGGGACAATAGCAAGGGAAAGGCAGAGAGATGAGCATCAGGATGGCTTGGCCACATGTCATGACTGGGACAATAGCAAGGGAAAGGCAGAGAGATTATCATCAGGATGGCTTGGTCACATGTCATGACTGGGACAATAGCAGGGGAAAGGCAGAGAGATGAGCATCAGAATGGCTTGGCCACATGTCATGACTGGGACAATAGCAAAGGAACGGCAGAGAGATGAGCATCAGGATGGCTTGGCCACATGTCATGACTGGGACAATAGCAAGGGAAAGGCAGAGAGATGAGCATCAGGATGGCTTGGCCACATGTCATGACTGGGACAATAGCAAGGGAAAGGCAGAGAGATGAGCATCAGGATGTCTTGGCCACATGTCATGACTGGGACAATAGCAAGGGAAAGGCAGAGAGATGATCATCAGGATGGCTTGGTCACATGTCATGACTGGGACAATAGCAAGGGAAAGGCAGAGAGATTATCATCAGGATGGCTTGGTCACATGTCATGACTGGGACAATAGCAGGGGAAAGGCAGAGAGATGAGCATCAGAATGGCTTGGCCACATGTCATGACTGGGACAATAGCAAAGGAACGGCAGAGAGATGAGCATCAGGATGGCTTGGCCACATGTCATGACTGGGACAATAGCAAGGGAAAGGCAGAGAGATGAGCATCAGGATGGCTTGGCCACATGTCATGACTGGGACAATAGCAAGGGAAAGGCAGAGAGATGAGCATCAGGATGTCTTGGTCACATGTCATGACTGGGACAATAGCAAGGGAAAGGCAGAGAGATGATCATCAGGATTGCTTGGCCACATGTCATGACTGACACAATAGCAAGGGAAAGGCAGAGAGATGAGCATCAGGATGGCTTGGCCACATGTCATGACTGGGACAATAGCAAGGGAACGGCAGAGAGATGAGCATCAGGATGTCTTGGCCACATGTCATGACTGGGACAATAGCAAGGGAACGGCAGAGAGATGAGCATCAGGATGTATTGGCCACATGTCATGACTGGGACAATAGCAAGGGAAAGGCAGAGAGATGATCATCAGGATGTCTTGGTCACATGTCATGACTGGGATAATAGCAAGGGAAAGGCAGAGAGATGATCATCAGGATGGCTTGGCCACATGTCATGACTGGCACAATAGCAAGGGAAAGGCAGAGAGATGAGCATCAGGATGGCTTGGCCACATGTCATGACTGGGACAATAGCAAGGGAACGGCAGAGAGATGAGCATCAGGATGGCTTGGCCACATGTCATGATTGGGACAATAGCAAGGGAAAGGCAGAGAGATGAGCATCAGGATGGCTTGGCCACATGTCATGACTGGGACAATAGCAAGGGAAAGGCAGAGAGATGAGCATCAGGATGGCTTGGCCACATGTCATGACTAGGACAATAGCAAGGGAACGGCAGACAGATGAGCATCAGGATGGCTTGGTCACTTGTCATGACTGGGACAATAGCAAGGGAAAGGCAGAGAGATTATCATCAGGATGGCTTGGTCACATGTCATGACTGGGACAATAGCAGGGGAAAGGCAGAGAGATGAGCATCAGAATGGCTTGGCCACATGTCATGACTGGGACAATAGCAAGGGAACGGCAGAGAGATGAGCATCAGGATGGCTTGGCCACATGTCATGACTGGGACAATAGCAAGGGAAAGGCAGAGAGATGAGCATCAGGATGGCTTGGCCACATGTCATGACTGGGACAATAGCAAGGGAAAGGCAGAGAGATGAGCATCAGGATGTCTTGGCCACATGTCATGACTGGGACAATAGCAAGGGAAAGGCAGAGAGATGATCATCAGGATGGCTTGGTCACATATCATGACTGGGACAATAGCAAGGGAAAGGCACAGAGGTGAGCATCAGGATGGCTTGGCCACATGTCATGACTGGGACAATAGCAAGGGAAAGGCAGAGAGATGAGCATCAGGATGTCTTGGCCTCATGTCATGACTGGGACAATAGCAAGGGAACGGCAGAGAGATGAGCATCAGGATGTCTTGGCCACATGTCATGACTGGGACAATAGCAAGGGAAAGGCAGAGATATGAGCATCAGGATGTCTTGGCCACATGTCATGACTGGGATAATAGCAAGGGAACGGCAGAGAGATGAGCATCAGGATGTCTTGGCCACATGTCATGACTGGGACAATAGCAAGGGAAAGGCAGAGAGATGATCATCAGGATGTCTTGGTCACATGTCATGACTGGGATAATAGCAAGGGAAAGGCAGAGAGATGATCATCAGGATGGCTTGGCCACATGTCATGACTGGCACAATAGCAAGGGAAAGGCAGAGAGATGAGCATCAGGATGGCTTGGCCACATGTCGTGACTGGGACAATAGCAAGGGAACGGCAGAGAGATGAGCATCAGGATGGCTTGGCCACATGTCATGATTGGGACAATAGCAAGGGAAAGGCAGAGAGATGAGCATCAGGATGGCTTGGCCACATGTCATGACTGGGACAATAGCAAGGGAAAGGCAGAGAGATTATCATCAGGATGGCTTGGTCACATGTCATGACTGGGACAATAGCAGGGGAAAGGCAGAGAGATGAGCATCAGAATGGCTTGGCCACATGTCATGACTGGGACAATAGCAAAGGAACGGCAGAGAGATGAGCATCAGGATGGCTTGGCCACATGTCATGACTGGGACAATAGCAAGGGAAAGGCAGAGAGATGAGCATCAGTATGGCTTGGCCACATGTCATGACTGGGACAATAGCAAGGGAAAGGCAGAGAGATGAGCATCAGGATGTCTTGGCCACATGTCATGACTGGGACAATAGCAAGGGAAAGGCAGAGAGATGATCATCAGGATGGCTTGGTCACATGTCATGACTGGGACAATAGCAAGGGAAAGGCAGAGAGATTATCATCAGGATGGCTTGGTCACATGTCATGACTGGGACAATAGCAGGGGAAAGGCAGAGAGATGAGCATCAGAATGGCTTGGCCACATGTCATGACTGGGACAATAGCAAAGGAACGGCAGAGAGATGAGCATCAGGATGGCTTGGCCACATGTCATGACTGGGACAATAGCAAGGGAAAGGCAGAGAGATGAGCATCAGGATGGCTTGGCCACATGTCATGACTGGGACAATAGCAAGGGAAAGGCAGAGAGATGAGCATCAGGATGTCTTGGTCACATGTCATGACTGGGACAATAGCAAGGGAAAGGCAGAGAGATGATCATCAGGATTGCTTGGCCACATGTCATGACTGACACAATAGCAAGGGAAAGGCAGAGAGATGAGCATCAGGATGGCTTGGCCACATGTCATGACTGGGACAATAGCAAGGGAACGGCAGAGAGATGAGCATCAGGATGGCTTGGCCACATGTCATGACTGGGACAATAGCAAGGGAAAGGCAGAGAGATGAGCATCAGGATGGCTTGGCCACATGTCATGACTGGGACAATAGCAAGGGAAAGGCAGAGAGATGAGCATCAGGATGGCTTGGCCACATGTCATGACTGGGACAATAGCAAGGGAAAGGCAGAGAGATGAGCATCAGGATGTCTTGGCCACATGTCATGACTGGGACAATAGCAAGTGAAAGGCAGAGAGATGAGCATCAGGATGTCTTGGCCACATGTCATGACTGGGACAATAGCAAAGGAACGGCAGAGAGATGAGCATCAGTATGGCTTGGCCACATGTCATGACTGGGACAATAGCAAGGGAAAGGCAGAGAGATGAGCATCAGGATGTCTTGGCCACATGTCATGACTGGGACAATAGCAAGGGAACGGCAGAGAGATGAGCATCAGGATGTATTGGCCACATGTCATGACTGGGACAATAGCAAGGGAAAGGCAGAGAGATGATCATCAGGATGTCTTGGTCACATGTCATGACTGGGATAATAGCAAGGGAAAGGCAGAGAGATGATCATCAGGATGGCTTGGCCACATGTCATGACTGGCACAATAGCAAGGGAAAGGCAGAGAGATGAGCATCAGGATGGCTTGGCCACATGTCATGACTGGGACAATAGCAAGGGAACGGCAGAGAGATGAGCATCAGGATGGCTTGGCCACATGTCATGATTGGGACAATAGCAAGGGAAAGGCAGAGAGATGAGCATCAGGATGGCTTGGCCACATGTCATGACTGGGACAATAGCAAGGGAAAGGCAGAGAGATGAGCATCAGGATGGCTTGGCCACATGTCATGACTAGGACAATAGCAAGGGAACGGCAGACAGATGAGCATCAGGATGGCTTGGTCACTTGTCATGACTGGGACAATAGCAAGGGAAAGGCAGAGAGATTATCATCAGGATGGCTTGGTCACATGTCATGACTGGGACAATAGCAGGGGAAAGGCAGAGAGATGAGCATCAGGATGGCTTGGCCACATGTCATGACTGGGACAATAGCAAGGGAAAGGCAGAGAGATGAGCATCAGGATGTCTTGGCCTCATGTCATGACTGGGATAATAGCAAGGGAAAGGCAGAGAGATGATCATCAGGATGGCTTGGCCACATGTCATGACTGGCACAATAGCAAGGGAAAGGCAGAGAGATGAGCATCAGGATGGCTTGGCCACATGTCGTGACTGGGACAATAGCAAGGGAACGGCAGAGAGATGAGCATCAGGATGGCTTGGCCACATGTCATGATTGGGACAATAGCAAGGGAAAGGCAGAGAGATGAGCATCAGGATGGCTTGGCCACATGTCATGACTGGGACAATAGCAAGGGAAAGGCAGAGAGATTATCATCAGGATGGCTTGGTCACATGTCATGACTGGGACAATAGCAGGGGAAAGGCAGAGAGATGAGCATCAGAATGGCTTGGCCACATGTCATGACTGGGACAATAGCAAAGGAACGGCAGAGAGATGAGCATCAGGATGGCTTGGCCACATGTCATGACTGGGACAATAGCAAGGGAAAGGCAGAGAGATTATCATCAGGATGGCTTGGTCACATGTCATGACTGGGACAATAGCAGGGGAAAGGCAGAGAGATGAGCATCAGAATGGCTTGGCCACATGTCATGACTGGGACAATAGCAAAGGAACGGCAGAGAGATGAGCATCAGGATGGCTTGGCCACATGTCATGACTGGGACAATAGCAAGGGAAAGGCAGAGAGATGAGCATCAGTATGGCTTGGCCACATGTCATGACTGGGACAATAGCAAGGGAAAGGCAGAGAGATGAGCATCAGGATGTCTTGGCCACATGTCATGACTGGGACAATAGCAAGGGAAAGGCAGAGAGATGATCATCAGGATGGCTTGGTCACATGTCATGACTGGGACAATAGCAAGGGAAAGGCAGAGAGATTATCATCAGGATGGCTTGGTCACATGTCATGACTGGGACAATAGCAGGGGAAAGGCAGAGAGATGAGCATCAGAATGGCTTGGCCACATGTCATGACTGGGACAATAGCAAAGGAACGGCAGAGAGATGAGCATCAGGATGGCTTGGCCACATGTCATGACTGGGACAATAGCAAGGGAAAGGCAGAGAGATGAGCATCAGGATGGCTTGGCCACATGTCATGACTGGGACAATAGCAAGGGAAAGGCAGAGAGATGAGCATCAGGATGTCTTGGTCACATGTCATGACTGGGACAATAGCAAGGGAAAGGCAGAGAGATGATCATCAGGATTGCTTGGCCACATGTCATGACTGACACAATAGCAAGGGAAAGGCAGAGAGATGAGCATCAGGATGGCTTGGCCACATGTCATGACTGGGACAATAGCAAGGGAACGGCAGAGAGATGAGCATCAGGATGGCTTGGCCACATGTCATGACTGGGACAATAGCAAGGGAAAGGCAGAGAGATGAGCATCAGGATGGCTTGGCCACATGTCATGACTGGGACAATAGCAAGGGAAAGGCAGAGAGATGAGCATCAGGATGGCTTGGCCACATGTCATGACTGGGACAATAGCAAGGGAAAGGCAGAGAGATGAGCATCAGGATGTCTTGGCCACATGTCATGACTGGGACAATAGCAAGTGAAAGGCAGAGAGATGAGCATCAGGATGTCTTGGCCACATGTCATGACTGGGACAATAGCAAAGGAACGGCAGAGAGATGAGCATCAGTATGGCTTGGCCACATGTCATGACTGGGACAATAGCAAGGGAAAGGCAGAGAGATGAGCATCAGGATGGCTTGGCCACATGTCATGACTGGGACAATAGCAAGGGAAAGGCAGAGAGATGAGCATCAGGATGTCTTGGCCACATGTCATGACTGGGACAATAGCAAGGGAAAGGCAGAGAGATGATCATCAGGATGGCTTGGTCACATATCATGACTGGGACAATAGCAAGGGAAAGGCACAGAGGTGAGCATCAGGATGGCTTGGCCACATGTCATGACTGGGACAATAGCAAGGGAAAGGCAGAGAGATGAGCATCAGGATGTCTTGGCCTCATGTCATGACTGGGACAATAGCAAGGGAACGGCAGAGAGATGAGCATCAGGATGGCTTGGCCACATGTCGTGACTGGGACAATAGCAAGGGAACGGCAGAGAGATGAGCATCAGGATGGCTTGGCCACATGTCATGACTGGGACAATAGCAAGGGAACGGCAGAGAGATGAGCATCAGGATGGCTTGGCCACATGTCATGACTGGGACAATAGCAAGGGAAAGGCAGAGAGATGAGCATCAGGATGTCTTGGCCACATGTCATGACTGGGACAATAGCAAGTGAAAGGCAGAGAGATGAGCATCAGGATGTCTTGGCCACATGTCATGACTGGGACAATAGCAAAGGAACGGCAGAGAGATGAGCATCAGTATGGCTTGGCCACATGTCATGACTGGGACAATAGCAAGGGAAAGGCAGAGAGATGAGCATCAGGATGGCTTGGCCACATGTCATGACTGGGACAATAGCAAGGGAACGGCAGAGAGATGAGCATCAGGATGGCTTGGCCACATGTCATGACTGGGACAATAGCAAGGGAACGGCAGAGAGATGAGCATCAGGATGTCTTGGCCACATGTCATGACTGGGACAATAGCAAGGGAACGGCAGAGAGATGAGCATCAGGATGTCTTGGCCACATGTCATGACTGGGACAATAGCAAAGGAACGGCAGAGAGATGAGCATCAGTATGGCTTGGCCACATGTCATGACTGGGACAATAGCAAGGGAAAGGCAGAGAGATGAGCATCAGGATGTCTTGGCCACATGTCATGACTGGGACAATAGCAAAGGAACGGCAGAGAGATGAGCATCAGTATGGCTTGGCCACATGTCATGACTGGGACAATAGCAAGGGAAAGGCAGAGAGATGAGCATCAGGATGGCTTGGCCACATGTCATGACTGGGACAATAGCAAGGGAACGGCAGAGATATGAGCATCAGGATGTCTTGGCCACATGTCATGACTGGGATAATAGCAAGGGAACGGCAGAGAGATGAGCATCAGGATGTCTTGGCCACATGTCATGACTGGGACAATAGCAAGGGAAAGGCAGAGAGATGATCATCAGGATGTCTTGGTCACATGTCATGACTGGGATAATAGCAAGGGAAAGGCAGAGAGATGATCATCAGGATGGCTTGGCCACATGTCATGACTGGCACAATAGCAAGGGAAAGGCAGAGAGATGAGCATCAGGATGGCTTGGCCACATGTCGTGACTGGGACAATAGCAAGGGAACGGCAGAGAGATGAGCATCAGGATGGCTTGGCCACATGTCATGACTGGGACAATAGCAAGGGAAAGGCAGAGAGATGAGCATCAGGATGGCTTGGCCACATGTCATGACTGGGACAATAGCAAGGGAAAGGCAGAGAGATGAGCATCAGGATGTCTTGGCCACATGTCATGACTGGGACAATAGCAAGGGAAAGGCAGAGAGATGATCATCAGGATGGCTTGGTCACATATCATGACTGGGACAATAGCAAGGGAAAGGCACAGAGATGAGCATCAGGATGTCTTGGCCACATGTCATGACTGGGACAATAGCAAGGGAAAGGCAGAGAGATGATCATCAGGATGGCTTGGTCACATATCATGACTGGGACAATAGCAAGGGAAAGGCACAGAGGTGAGCATCAGGATGGCTTGGCCACATGTCATGACTGGGACAATAGCAAGGGAAAGGCAGAGAGATGAGCATCAGGATGTCTTGGCCACATGTCATGACTGGGACAATAGCAAGGGAAAGGCAGAGAGATGATCATCAGGATGGCTTGGCCACATGTCATGACTGGCACAATAGCAAGGGAAAGGCAGAGAGATGAGCATCAGGATGGCTTGGCCACATGTCGTGACTGGGACAATAGCAAGGGAACGGCAGAGAGATGAGCATCAGGATGGCTTGGCCACATGTTATGATTGGGACAATAGCAAGGGAAAGGCAGAGAGATGAGCATCAGGATGGCTTGGCCACATGTCATGACTGGGACAATAGCAAGGGAAAGGCAGAGAGATGAGCATCAGGATGGCTTGGCCACATGTCATGACTAGGACAATAGCAAGGGAACGGCAGACAGATGAGCATCAGGATGGCTTGATCACATGTCATGACTGGGACAATAGCAAGGGAAAGGCAGAGAGATTATCATCAGGATGGCTTGGTCACATGTCATGACTGGGACAATAGCAGGGGAAAGGCAGAGAGATGAGCATCAGAATGGCTTGGCCACATGTCATGACTGGGACAATAGCAAAGGAACGGCAGAGAGATGAGCATCAGGATGGCTTGGCCACATGTCATGACTGGGACAATAGCAAGGGAAAGGCAGAGAGATGAGCATCAGGATGGCTTGGCCACATGTCATGACTGGGACAATAGCAAGGGAAAGGCAGAGAGATGAGCATCAGGATGTCTTGGCCACATGTCATGACTGGGACAATAGCAAGGGAAAGGCAGAGAGATGATCATCAGGATGGCTTGGTCACATGTCATGACTGGGACAATAGCAAGGGAAAGGCAGAGATATTATCATCAGGATGGCTTGGTCACATGTCATGACTGGGACAATAGCAGGGGAAAGGCAGAGAGATGAGCATCAGAATGGCTTGGCCACATGTCATGACTGGGACAATAGCAAAGGAACGGCAGAGAGATGAGCATCAGGATGGCTTGGCCACATGTCATGACTGGGACAATAGCAAGGGAAAGGCAGAGAGGTGAGCATCAGGATGGCTTGGCCTCATGTCATGACTGGGACAATAGCAAGGGAACGGCAGAGAGATTATCATCAGGATGTCTTGGCCACATGTCATGACTGGGTGTTACAGTCTTAGATCTCTAGGGGATCTGAACTCGGGCTCACACAGGCAACAAACTCCGTTAGATACAACATAGCAACATTTATTTATATAATATATACAGTGCGCTGGCGAAGTGGGTTTTAACAAGCCCGCACTTGACAAGTTGCGTATCACAGAGGTTGTACATCACACATGATTATAACAAACAATCCTAAGCAACTATCTAGCATATGTCTACGACCCTTAAATACACATGGGTCTGAACTATCAAGTCCCCCTAAGGTAAGCCCTGTTGCTTCTCCGATGTCCAGTCTGTCTCTGCCGTTCCACACGTGTCGCAATCCGACACGGGTGGTAACTCTATCTGAGTTTCTCGTGGAACCCGTAATCGGCGGGCCACGTCAGTGTCCACGGGACAGTGGACACACTGACCAGTCCTTCGAGAAGGCTCTGGATTCTTCAAGCCTTCGAGTGACTCACTTCTTTCCCTTGAGTGGGAGCTTTAGCCCTTCGCCACTATCTCTTACTTTATGTTGGTTACCGCCCCTATGTGAGGCTGTGACAGGAGTCCCCCTCCTCCCCCCTGATTTGATGGGTTATTATAAAGTAATTAGTTTTGTACTAATTCTGTCACAGAATCACATAAAGTCGGTGTTTGTAGTTTGGTGGATAGTAACTTGGCAATCTACATATCTGCATCAACACTCATGTATTCTCCCATACACCACTTCACAATGATTTGCTGAAGAGGTCTCTCTCTTCTGTGTCCTTAAAAATGCTTATCTGACCGAAGTTACGTGACGTTTCCTAGTTGTTTTTACAACCCGCCCTTCTCAAGTATCCCATTGATACCAAGATAATTAAACTCTGTGTAAGAGAGTATTAACAAGACAGAAGTCTTGGCTAATTAAGTGCACCTGCAAATCTTGTCCTGTGTGCGCATTTCAATACACTTTTACTTTCATATGTTGTATAATGCTGAGTATGTAGTTACGCTGTTGTTTTATCCCCTCTGACTACCTGTGTCCCTGTTGGCTTGTTAGTGTATAGACTAATATGTTGCTGCTTCTAATAAAGTGACTGTATTTTAATTGTTAGTGTTCAGTTTTTTGTTTTGTATAAAGTGTGTGCTCAATGTGTGGTTTATCTCCAAGCGTCACGAGTTGGGATATCCTTTGTCATGAATTACCCCAATGTGTGTAATGCATGATCGGGCATTCCAAGCAGTGGCGCTTAGATGTAGTGTCTTAAATACTAAACATGTATTAACAATTTAGACAGGTAATACAATTTACATGAAAGACGCAGACAAATTAAAATAAATACGTTTCGCGTACAATTTGTCCGCTCATTATATCGCTCTCTCATTTAATTCATTCACCCTGTCATTCACACATCTTTCATACAAAATAGTATTTAGTTAAAATATCTAAATAAAGTTGAGGTAAGTGTTACTGCCCTTAGAAAACTGGATTAGGCGATATGTTCCCTTTAAGATAATTAGTACTTTTTGTACGAGTACTCAAAAAATGGTTCATAATTTAAATCGAGGAAATTGCATAGGAAGAATATTTCGCCTATGAGTGGAAATCCCTGTAATATTATGGTAGAAAATATACAAGTTACAGGTTGACATATTTTATATACATAATTCAACACAAGTATAATACATATTAATACTACTAAATTAATTAACTAACTAACTAAATCCAACGACGATGTGTGCGTTGTCCTCCTGTTGTTCGCGTGTCATGCCATGAATGTTAACGGATAATATGGCTGTCTCTTGAATGTTGTAATCGACGTAGTTCTATTCTGGCTGTTTGCACAGTTTCTTAGCAACAGCAAGTATGCAATGTTCTTAATGTCGAGTATAAAGCGTTCTTAATGCTTTCATGATCACTGTCAGTTCACTGGTTGAAATCATTTTACAGATATTATCAATCGCTCGGATTGTTTCTAGAGCTTTGGTAATTGGTAGTATAAGGTTCTAAAAGTTTCACGTTCGTAGGTGTTATACGTAACCTATTCACTGGGGTGTTATTACTTCTAAATGAAAGTTCTCTAGCAGGTGTAGAGGTACACTGTTCTATGCCACAGAATAAAAATATCACAGCTTCTTGTATGGCGAATTATTAATGTGCCTAATGTTATTCTGCTGGCGCATTCATTTGTCGCGACAAAATATCAGCAATAATGTTGTCAGTGCCTCTGATATGGCGGATTTCGAAGTCGAAATCTTGAAGAAGAAGACACCATATTTGTAAACGATGGTTTTTTGGAACACCTTGCTTAAGTACCAACAATGGCAAGTTATCGGTTAGCACAACAAAATGGGAACCTAAGAGGAACTTAGATAATCGGCGCATACAAAATAGTAGACTTAATGCCTCCAATTCCACCGTGGAATAATGGATCTCTGCTTTGTTCAGCTTCCGGCTCACGTAGAGTATTGGATGTCTCACTCCTTGCACTTCTTGCATCAGGCAACCTCCAATCGCGATAGCGCTCGAATCTGTGGTCAAAATAAAGGGTATATCTATGTTTGGTAATCTTAATACTGGTGGGTTAGAAAAAATGGATTTCAATCTGCACATTGCATCCTCTAAGCGGGTACTTTTACAAAATTTTTCTGGATGATCTTTTGTTAACAGACTAGAAAAAACTGATGTGAGTTCTGCCCATTTTGGTATAAATTTGGCATAATAGTTTATGAGACCTAATAAGCTTCTAACTTGTTTCTTTGTAGTAGGAATTTCTAGGTTGAGAATTTTCGATACAATTTTATCATCTGTCAACAGTTTGCCTTCAGAAATCCTATGACCAAGGAAGTCTATCTGTTTATAGCCTATTTCAACCTTGGAAGGTTTGATAGTAAGTCCAAAAAGAAAGATTTGGTTAAAGACTTGTTGGAGTGTAAGTAAGTGAGAAGTCATATTAGAAGAATGAATGCATATGTCATCAATATAAGATTGCACGTCCTTAATGCTGTGCAACAACAATCTAGTTAACCTAACAAATGTGGCTGGAGCGTTCTTGAGACCAAATGGAAGATATCTCCATTCGTACAACCCAAGAGGTGTAGCGAATGCTGTTATATGTCTTGATGAAGGGTGTAGTGGTACTTGCCAGTAACCTTTCGCTAAATCAACCTTAGAAAATAAGGATGATTGAGACATATTCAAAATGAGGTCTTCACAGCTGTTCATTGGCTCTGCGTCTGTTGTGGTTATAGTATTTAACTTTGTATAATCTATGCACAAACAAATCGTTTGGTCCTTCTTTTTCACCAGGACAATTGGCGAAGAATACTGGGACATAGATTTCTGTATTATCCTATTTTTCTCTAAATCCAAAATTTCTTTGTCTAAATTTGCTCTATAATGCAAAGGAATAGAATATGGTCTACATTTGATCGGTGTCAGATCTGTCAACACAATTGAATGTGTTATTTTGTCAGTCCGTCCAGGTTTGCTTGAGAAGATAGTTTTATAGTCGTTAAGGAGAGACAAAATGTCTTGTCGCTGCTGTTGTGTCAAAGTGTCAGAGATTTGTATGTCCTTCATACTACTGTCGTCGTTCATAATTGGTTGTCAGGGTCTTAAACTTGGCTCTCTAACCTAACACATGTGAGACAGTACAAGTACAACGTGATTTGACTCAAGACTCAACGACACAACGTTCAATGGATTTATTTACAGATCATATACAGTACGATGATCACAACAATATATACTTGATACTTCACTACACTTACATCCACAATACAGCTCATCTCTCAAGATGTCCAGACACTCGACTTTCAGGCACAGAAACCACACAACGCCTTTCTCTCATCATGCGTCCGGTCCAGTCGACGTCCCAGAGCTGTCTGCCTATAGCTCGCAACTTGCCTCCCCACCTGAGGTGGCTTCACGAGACATGCGTGCGTCCTTGCCTGACCGCTGGCCGTCTCGTCAGCCAGCAACCTTGCAGGCAGGTGACTACTACTCGCTTGGCGGCGTAACGAAGTTACGTCATCCCTGCTGGGGACTAAGTCACCTGGCGGGCGTAACGATGTCACTGCATCACTGCACTTCGGTAGACTCTGACATGCTCCCCCGGCAACTTCATGAAAGATGTCATCTTTCATGTATAATATATGTACATACTGGGTTAGTATTTTAACCTTGTCAGAGTCAACCCTTATGTTGTTATATACATTGGTATCATAATACATAGACATACACATCTGCCATAGAAACTTCGGTAGACTCTGACATTGGTACTGGAATTTTCGTATTGTCTACGTCCGTCTGATTTATTACTGATGCTACTGTTTGTAAATTGTCTTCAATGTCATTGTCGTCGTCGTCGAGACTAATCGTTGCAAGTGTGTCGTCAAATTTGTCGTCGTTGTCATCATCCCATGTTGTCGGTACTGTAAATATGTTTTCGTCGTCTTCGTTGTCGCAAGAATGAGTCGTTAACGATGCTTCGTTTGTCGAGGTGTCATTCAGTTGGGTAATTGTTGTTTCGTTTCTGTTATCTGTCATCTGCGTCTGCTTATTCGTGTCACTGTCATTTCTAGAATAGTATGGTTTTAACATATTTACATGGAATATTTTCAACTTTCCATTCAAAGAAATTTCGTAGTCAACTTCCGAAATTCTTCTCACAATTTTAAATGGTCCCTGCCAAGAGGTTGATAGTAAATCTCTCTTGTCAGGTAGCAATAGTAAAATATCCTGATCTGGCTGTAATACAATCGTTTTTGCACCTTTGTTGGCGTACTGCCTGTACCTAAAACCTTTCTCCTGTAATGATGTTCTGGCCAGTATACAGGATCGAATGATTTTGTCTCTGGTGTCAGTGACTAAATCATAGGTGGCAACTGGTAATTGGGTATTTACAGGTTGTGATATTATCTCTTTGTAAATAGTGAGAGGTTCTCTTGGGTTTGCTCCATATATCAATTCGAAGGGAGAGAACCCTGTGCTTGATTGTGGGACTTCTCTATATGCGAACAGCACCGTTGGGAGAAGTATATCCCAATTGGCTGGATTTTCAGCTGTCACTTTGGATAACATATGTTTCAGGTCCCCATTTAGTTTTTCGCAAATTCCATTCGCGGCCGGTCGATAGGGACTGGTGAAACATTGTTTTATGCCTAGTAACTTAGTTACCGATTGGGTGGCATTAGATATGAACTGTGTTCCCCTATCCGAAATTATCTTCTCCGGGAAGCCAAAACGGGAGAATATCTGTAAAAATACGTCCGTCACATCCTTAGAGGAGATAGATTTTAATGGAATCATTTCTGGCCATCTCGAACATAGATCAATAAGTGTAAAAATATATCTATTTCCTTTGTTTGAGATGTGGTTCAAAGGACCTACTAAATCAACTGCCACGATTTGAAATGGCCTCGAGGCAGTTGTGGTTGATTGAATTTCTGCCGTAGGGTTTTTTCCCTTTTTAACCAGTTTCTGACATGTATCACATGATCTGCAATAGGTTTTTATGTCTTGGCAAAATTTCGGCCAATAAAATTGGGTCAGGACTCTGGCTCTAGTCTTTTCGTAACCCATATGACCTCCGAAAGGTGAGTCATGGGCTATATTTAGTACTTTCTCACGATGTGATTGAGGTAGAACTACTTGCTGTATCGTGGTCTGATCTCTGGTATATAATCTAGTCAGAACATTGTTCTTTATTCTAAATGTCCATGAAGCATTTTTAGTTAATTTTGGTTTGTCCTACTAACCGAAAATATTGGGAAAGTGTAGGATCTGCTTTCTGTTCTTCTCCAAAATTAGTGGCGGTAGTGTTAGGTAATATGATTTCTAGCTACTCCTGAAGTTGGTCGGTGTGGGTTTTGTGTGTTGTCTGTCGTGTTATTGCATTAGTCTGTTGTGTGTGTTGTTGCACATATACAGGCTTGGTAATTTGTGGATCGATGGCATCCTCAGTTCGAGGTTTTAAGTTGGTGATATCACTGACAGATTCAACCACCCCTGCATTATTCACCTCGGTGAATTCATTTTGAATTACGTCATTGGTTGTCTCCCTTGTGCTTTTGGCAGTTTGAGACAAGCACGCGTGGTGTTTCCCTTTAGAATCGCTATTTGGGTTCTGGATACAGTTTTTCTGCTCCCAATCTCTGATTTCCTTTTCAGAGCAAGATCTTATGTTGGGCAGATTCCCAAGGATAATCTCAGCGACAGGATTTTCTAGTACTGCGCACAATACTAGCCCTGATATAAACGGTGTGCGAATTTCGACAAGTGCTAGGGGGTATCTTTCGATCGTGCCTGCGAATGTGCGACAAGTTACGTATTTGTGTGTGTAGTCTTTGTCGTTCACTAATGTTTTCTTAATTCCACAAAGAGTTGCGCCGGAATCGCGTATTAATGTGCACTTTTTGTTATTTACAAACCCTGTTGTGAAATTTAATTTGCCTGTTGATGATAAGGCTGCGTTGGCCATTTCGTTAGAAACTGGGATTGTGTGGCCGCATAACAACGTTGTATCAAGCTGAAATTTTCTACAGGTGTTACATTTATTATCTGTAATGGTGTCAATGATTTGCACTGCATTCCCTAGCTCACTAAAACTTTCATTCTGGTTGTCACATTCGTTCAGTTGTTCAATCTCTTCCTCTGAGGAAGTGTCAATTAGTGCGGCATTGGCCTGCTTCATTATCTTTCGCCCTTCACAAAATCGTGAATAATGTCCATAGCTGGCGCAAAAATAGCATTTGACCGCTCTCTGATACGCATTTCTCTTGTTCTTTTGTTTCTCCACTATCATTTGGAGATGATGCGGATAATTCGGTGATTTGTCACACATCGCGTACTCTTCGTGTGTCAGATGACAATACTGGCACTTGACTGGTTTCGTGAACTTCGAGCGTTGTTTGAACTTATTTTCAGTTGGTTTTGAGTATCTAGTGTTTATAACTGCTGCTGTTTCATTTTGGCTCATGTTTAACTGGAAAATATCGCGGTTCGCTGTAAAAAATGCGCTCCCCTTGGCTTCTACCTCTCGGATAGTTTTACAATCCATTTGTTTCAAAAACTTAGAAAAAGGTGTTGGAATTGTATTAATAATTTTGTCAATTATAATGAGTTCTTTCAGTTTGTCATGGTTGTTATTAGTTTTTGCTGAGGTTATCCACTTTGTACATATATCCTGAACTGTAGACACGTAGTCTATGAAGGTTTGATTAGGTTGCGGGGCTAATTTTGCAAACTGTTGTTGATAGCCTGCTGTGTCTAGTGAGAAATGTTGAAGTATTCTTTGCTTTAAGTAATCATAATCTTTCCTCATATCTTGCGGGACTGTTTCTATTACTTTTAAGGGTTCAAACGCTAAATTTCTCATCAAAATAAATGACCAGTCGATTTTTGCGACCTTATGGTAGGTCATTAAACACTCAAAGTTTTCTAAGTAAGCGCTGATGGAATCTCCTGAGCAGAATGCTTTAACGAGGCCTTTATATTTGTTGTATTTTTGTTCCTCTTCCTTACTATTCAATTTGTTTACTGACATTTCTAAGTTGGAATCAATTTCCATTTGTTTTAGTTTTATTTGTGTATCCGCATTTAATTGTGCTTGTTTGGCAGTGGCTTCCAGCTCCATTTGTTTCTCTTGAGCCTGCAGTTGCATTTTCTTTTCTTCTCGTTCCATTGCTCTTTCTTCTCGTGCAATATTTTCTGAATGCGTCTTCTGTGCCCATTCTGATAGTTTCTCCTCTTTATATCCTAATTTAATGCCTAACTCAATACATTGTTCTAACGTTGACATTTTGTCTTTTAGTTGTTAACTTTACTGAAATTAAATCCCTTAGAAAATAGTTCGGAAATACAAAATTTAGTTATTTCCCTTAATGTTTACATGAGCAAATCCACATGAAAAGTTTTGTTGGTTATGAGGTTATGAATATACATACAAATCAATGAATATACATACAAATCACTGCAAAGCAACAATGTTACATGAATGGATGATGAGTACCGCTTAGGGTTGCAATGAGCATGATATGAAACTCATCTTATTTTCCCTGAACTTGCGAATGTAGTCTTCTTCTCTCGCCACTGTTGGAGGATAGGATACGTACACCCGATAACTCGCGGAACAATCTGATGTTGGAATCAAAAAAAATTTTACAGTCACGTAAATGTCACAGTCATGTCAAATTTTATAATATTAACATCATTTGAAATGTATCTGAAGAGGGACTAATACTAGTTCATTACTAGATAGCTGCAGAGTTTTTTTTTAAAACTTGTTCTGTATTACACTTGATGTAATTTAACTTTTCTTTTTTACTTGGCAACCAAGAGCTGTCTGAACGTAAAGCTTGTGCCAAAACCGGCGATTGCCCCCAAATAGCCTGTTACAGTCTTAGATCTCTAGGGGATCTGAACTCGGGCTCACACAGGCAACAAACTCCGTTAGATACAACATAGCAACATTTATTTATATAATATATACAGTGCGCTGGCGAAGTGGGTTTTAACAAGCCCGCACTTGACAAGTTGCGTATCACAGAGGTTGTACATCACACATGATTATAACAAACAATCCTAAGCAACTATCTAGCATATGTCTACGACCCTTAAATACACATGGGTCTGAACTATCAAGTCCCCCTAAGGTAAGCCCTGTTGCTTCTCCGATGTCCAGTCTGTCTCTGCCGTTCCACACGTGTCGCAATCCGACACGGGTGGTAACTCTATCCGAGTTTCTCGTGGAACCCGTAATCGGCGGGCCACGTCAGTGTCCACGGGACAGTGGACACACTGACCAGTCCTTCGAGAAGGCTCTGGATTCTTCAAGCCTTCGAGTGACTCACTTCTTTCCCTTGAGCGGGAGTTTTAGCCCTTCGCCACTATCTCTTACTTTATGTTGGTTACCGCCCCTATGTGAGGCTGTGACACTGGGACAATAGCAAGGGAAAGGCAGAGAGATGAGCATCAGGATGTCTTGGCCACATGTCATGGCTGGGACAATAGCAAGGGAACAGCAGAGAGATGAGCATCAGGATGTCTTGGCCACATGTCATGACTGGGACAATAGCAAGGGAAAGGCAGAGAGATGAGCATCAGGATGTCTTGGCCACATGTCATGACTGGGACAATAGCAAGGGAAAGCCAGAGAGATGAGCATCAGGATGTCTTGGCCACATGTCATGACTGGGACAAGAGCTCACGCCTGATCCAAGACTGGTGGCCGTGTGAGTTGATGAATCATGACCACCCATGCTTATCGACAAGGCACATGATGATGATGGTGGTAAGTGAACATCATGGAAGGGAATTGCTGCGACACTTGCAGTCTCATAACATCCAAAGTTGCAGTTCCTGGCAGACATCACAACAGTGTATATCATTGTTGATTGCTTCCTCCACTAGCCAGACTACTGTCCCAGATGGCACTAAGAAACTATATACTCTAGAATCATAGTTGTTGATTCTAACACTGAATCATGGTTGAAGATTCTAACATTGAATCATGGTTGACAGGTTTCCCCAATAGCTAGACTACTGTCCCTGATGGCACGAAGAAACTATTTACTCTAGAATCATGGTTGTTGATTCTAACATTGAATCATTGTTGAAGATTCTAACATTGCATGATGATTGAAGATTCTAAAATAGAATCATGGTTGAAGATTCTAACACTGAATTATTGATTCTTCCTCCTGTAGCCTGACTGTAGATGACATATATAAACTAATATTCTACCACTGAATCATCGTTGATGCTTCCTCCACTAGCTGAACAAGTCTCCAAGACGGCATTAATAAACTATACACTTTAACATAATATTATTCAGATTTCTGGATTTATTATAAACCAAAAGGATCACACATTCCAACTATTCAACAAGCCATAAAAATAAAAAATTTAATATATTTTAATCAAATATACATGATAACAAAATGTGCATAAATTTCTCAAGAAACAATATTTCAATATTTTCAAGGAAAAGAACACCCCTATCCAGTATATTAGAAATATCAAAACAAGACAATTATTACTAAGTTGATAACCCTATTCCATATTGGAAGAGACTGAACATCTACAAAGACAATGAAATTGGTACCATCATTAATGTGCACATGTGGACAAGAAGAACAAACAATTCAACACATCCTTCAAGAATGCCGCATGTTTATTCAACTGTGGACTGAACATTGATACAGAGCTACACATAAAGTCATTTGGGAGTCTCAAATAGCTCTTAACAGTGTTCTACATGAAAACATTGCGATACAAAGTGAGAGGGTGACCCAGGAAGAGTTGGATAGATGGAGTAAAAGAGACATTAAAGAAATCAAATGACATTAGAACAAGCAACAAGACAAGCGAAATACAGAAAATTACATCTGCGTCCTCTCTGCAACACAACATGGCAGGAAAGATGAAGGAGATCCCATTTACAACGACACACACCCAAAGAACCAGAATTCTTGCTTAGTCATTACTAGAACAACAGTGATTGAGAAGAAGTAGGTAACAATATTCATAACCCCTTCACAGCACAAGTATATATATATACTATATATATAGAACTATCTGATGTAGGGTAATATCAAGCTTGACCTGTTTTTCAATAGACCGTATAAAGCAGCCTTACTCACATGCCATGTTGGCAATAGGATTTCAGCACAAATTGCATTCTGGGAACAGGGATTAAAGCCTACATGTGTGGTAGCATATATGTTTGGTCACTGAACAGCACCTATGAAGTAATATGATCAGGACCATGCCAGCTACTAATACTTTTCAAGTGGTTTTCAAGTTGTTTTTATCTTTTCTAACAGTGCACTGTACTTAATATCACACTTATGCGTATATGTAGATAATCTCCCATTATTCTTTCTCACAGACATACATAAACGAGCACTCTCACACACATACATAAACGAGCACTCTCACACACATACATAAACGAACACTCTCACACACATACATAAACGAGCACTCTCACAGACATACATAAACGAACACTCTCACACTGGACTACACAGTCACCAGCAGTGCTGTCAGGTGCCTTCCCAGCGGCACAACTCCTACAGGACTGAAAGAGGCCTACTACTACCACTACCACGACGATGACTACAACTACGATGAATACTACCACCACCACCACCACCAACACTACCACTACTAATACTACATACACAAATTATAATTATTAGGTGTTACATTAAGCTGGCCATGTCTGAGGATCTCAGCTGCATTGGGGACAAAAGGCACAAGAAGACATGAACTGATTGGTTTCTCATCTTCTGGAGCTCAGATGAGTTTTAACTCTTCAGTCTGATACATTTGTATTCAGGCCATCCAAGCCCTGACAAGAGCTTGAATTTCTCGGAGGCTGGTGCCGAGAATTTTCTTCTGAACCGGTACAACACTACCATCAACACAAGGATTGTGATGCAGTGCACTCCTTCCACTCTCCAAGCCTGGGAACCGGAGTGTGCAAGACTGGTTCTCAAACTTCACATCTGCAGAGAGGTGTATTATGAGGGGGTTTCATATGAAAACTTTAAATGTTTTATGTTTATTAATATATTCTGAAAAAAGTAAAGAACAAATGTATCATTTTTCGATGTAGCCACCACTGCATTCAATGCAAGTCCTCCAGCCGAAAAAGTGCTTGGATTCCTGTAGAAAAAAATTCTCTTGGTCGCACGTGTAACCACACACACACCACCTACTGTACCCCTTCACTGAAGTCACATCGTTTTGTAACTTCCTACTCCACGCATACACTTGCTGGACTGACAGGCATGCATCACCATACCGGACCTTCATTCGTTGATGAATTTCTATATGTTTCACCTCTTCACTGATTAAAAAACACGGAAAACAGAAAGCTGCTCCTCTTTGGTGCATGTCAAAAGTGGGGTGGCCATCTTTAAACTGTCCTTATGATGACACCGTTTTCATCTGCACCATGATGTCAAATGCTTAACACTCTTGACATCATTAACAGCAATATTGAGAGGTTACAAGACAATGGCATGATTATTGTAATTTCTATCACTTTTTCTGGCTCTGTGGAGAAGGGGGTTACCGGCACATTTTGTAATCCCTCATACCACATTTGAAACACAACTGTGAGCGATTTGGCAGCAGACCGCCTTGCGTTGGTTTTCATAAAATGGTATAAGTTCTGATCATTCGGAAAGTAATGGAAAAGTACTGAACATAAACTTGCCAAGAAATCAAACATCCAAAATACACTGGGGTTTACTGCAATGTCTTGTAAAGAAAATGCAACTAACTTTAATCACACATTTAAGGTTTTCATTTGAAGTTCCCTCGTAGGATGCAACCAGGGCATAATTCAGTACAGAACATACAGACTGGCTGGGATGACGTGTATTCTGGTAAATTTTCCGTATAAAATTATCATAAGAGAATGACAATTCAGTCTTAAAAATTGACAAAATTGTCAGCTGGGAAAAGTGACAACCAGTAACAGAAAGAAAGGAAAACAAAACATAAAAACCACTGCAGAATGGAAATGAAACAAACATGAAATGAATATACAGAACTGTGTTGAAGTATTGTCAGGTAGCATGTTATACAAACATAATCGTAAATTACTTCAATTTGTCAAATGCTTTCTCACAGAGAATCTTCTTACTGTTTCTTCTGTCAAGGGGCTTGTGTCACACCGAAGTTAGAGGTTGTGTCTCCGACTGGCATGAACTTGTTAGGCTTACTTTCTCTAGATAGATTGATCCAGTTATGTATCTGTCCAAGCTTTCTCTGTCCCAGGTAGGTTTTTTCATCTAACTATTGTGCAAGGGAGCAGCAGCCTTATGGCCTACTGCTTTCCACTTCTGGTTGCCATGGTTTTTGTTTTGTTTTTGGAGGGTGTGATTAATGAGATGAATGTTGGGAATATTTTGGATTGCCAGAGTAACTTAACGATGATGACCTCAGAGGATAATGAAAGTAGAACATTATATACATCTGTAAGAAAGAGACAAAGTAGAACATTATATACATCTGTAAGAAAGAGACAAACAGCTTTCTTTGGCCATATGAGAAGAAAGGCGTTGGAAAGCATCATGACGACTAGAAAATCAGCAGTAGAAGAGAGAGATCAAGAGACATGGTGCTGTATGGAACAATATGGTGACATGGTGGGTTATCATCCATAGTATTGATTCACAACACCAAGGATTGAGATCTGTGGAGATGTATAAACACATACACCAGTTGACAAAGCACATAAGTATGATGCTGGTTTTTTTAAAAATGCGTGCAGCCTGCCCATATGGCTGCCCGCATGACTGCTTGTTTTTTTATTTCACCCTCATCTGAGAAGGTTAGGTATCTAACCTTAACACCGAAGAGATCAAAGCAACACTTGATATTTGAAACCATTGATTTTTGTAAATTTCCCAGCTTAAGCCGAAATCGAACCAAGTAACTGCTTAGCCTAAGTGGAAAGCAAAAATCTTAGAGTCACACCCTCGCTCTCATACATATACACACTGCCAACCCCTATTCAATCTCATTTTGAATGTCAGGATGTCTTGGTCACTCTGAGCGGTTTGAGGTGCTTCCTCTTCACACGTGTACCACAGTGAGGGTATGGGCATTTACGTTCTTCCGACACCTGGATTGTAGATGACAAGACGGTTTCATTAGTTTCAATCACAAATTACTGCGACTGATTCAATAACATTATTGTATTAATGACAAAGCTAAGGCATTCTCGAGATTGTGACAACTGTCATCATCATCTTCTTCTTTGCGTTCATCCGGAGTGTTTTTTCAGATGTGATTGCAGTGTGTCTCGTTAGGCACCCTTGGGTCGAAACCTTTAGGCCAACACATCCGGCTTTTAGCGTGCATTTTTGACCAGGTTAGCATTCCTGGAAGACTCTCACTTTTGTGGTACTGTCCACCTCCCAGCTGGTCGAGTTGGAACAGTCGAAGACTTCACGGTCATCCCTCAAAGAAAGGCAGGGACAGTCCATAGCATTTTCCGCCATCCTGGGTGGCTTCCATAATTGCAGAGCCGACACATAGCGCTCTGGTGCTGGGCTCACTGAGGGAATTGTCACATCCTGCTCATGGCTGCTTTAATTCCTCACTTCAATATATTGGGCATTTCGTTCGCCCTGGGCTGTTCCCGCACAAACCAGACAGGTCTGCAGACGGTATCCACTCAGCGAGTTTTCGGTTCGGACATGTGCTTGTCGTTGTGCCCGTCAGAGCTGTTTCAGGCACGACGGACATTCGGAAAACTACCTAGTCAGAGCTGTTCCGAACAAGAGCGGCATTCGGAAACTAGGCAGTCAGAGCTGTTCCTAGCACGAGAAACATTCGGACAAGACATTTCACTTGGACGTAAATGCGTAGTGCTAATTTTTATTTTGCCACCCGTAGGACGGCACTTCCGGCTTCGGCGGGCATTTTTTAATGAGGTTAGCCTTCCTCGGGTTTTGAGGCACGTTAGACTTATTGTTGTGATGTCGCCCAAATCTCAGCTGGTCAAGATAGAATGGTCAACGACATAACGGTCAACCCTCAAGGGAAGGCAGGGGCAGATCATGGGCATTCCCTGGCTATCCAAGGAGGCTTCCATAATTGCAGAGCTGGCACATATTGCTCTGAGACTGGGCTCACCCGAAGAGTTGCCACGTCCTGCTCATGGCTGCTTTAGTTCCTCACTTCCATGTGTTGGGCATCTCGCTTGCCACTGGTCGCTCAAGCACACCAGGAACAGTCAGACTGCGGGCGACATCCACTCGGTAAGCTTTTGCTTTTGACTTCGGACCATGCAATGGATTCGCTAGCCGTGTGTTCCATTTCGTGTTATTGAGACGTTTTTCCACTTTTGTCTACACTCTCTATGAGTTAGATACAGACAGTTTTTGTAACCATTTCATTCGACTGGGGCACTTTTTCTACCTTTAGTACTCGCTCACGAGGTAGGCTAAATGTGCTGCTGGCTCAGAACCTTACCTCCCTGCAGCAGTGAACGAGAAACGGCCAGGCCCTCTCATCAGGGGATTTCTCATAATCCCCATCTGAGAGCCTTCGAACAAGTATCAGAACTGGGCATGTAGCGTGCTCAGTATCTCACCTCTATTTTTCGGTAGGTGGGTATCGGCCCGGCTTTCACATCCAAGCGTTTTATGGCTTAGAGGCGTTCAGCTTCAACCCTCGACAGAGAGCCGTATAGTATGTATCCGGACCAAGAACTTCTGCCTCCATGCGCCTGATTTAAACTTTTGACTGCTATCCTCAGTCTACGTGCAGAGCAGCAGGTTGTGTCTCTTTTAGTCTAGCCCCTATCCCATAAGCTGTCCCATATGAAGTTTTCATCCATCGACAAGCACATGGGGTCAATGGGACACGCAAGCTCCCCCACCACGGCAAGGTGGAGACACATTGGGGGAGCAACTGTCATCTAAAGAAATGATAATAAATCCAACACTACATCAAATAGCAAAACTGTAACAATAGCGTAATTAACAAATTACTGCTACTGATTTGATAAAAATTATTGTATTCATAACAAAGCCAAGACATTCTCTGGATCGTGATAACTGTCGTCTAAATGAATGATAATATATCCAACACTAGATGAAATAACAAAGCTGTCACACTACACATTTCCATGAAGACACTGGAAGGCACAATAAAAGAGTGACAATAATTCACAAACCCTTGTACAGCCTTGAAGTGTACTGGGTATATGGTGCTAGCCCAATATTATTACAGACCAATCAGCACTTGATAGGTCATGTGGTCAATATTATTATAGACCAATCAGCACTTGGTCAATATTACACAGGTCACTTTTACTTTCCAGGACATTTCTAGGTACCTATATTAGACTGGATTAACCTAGCAGCCCAGGACAATTTTTAAAAACCAGCTTTGATGGGGAAATTGATCACCAGGCAAGTGTGCTTCCTGCTGCACTACCTCAGGGAAAGCACAATAGGAGTACCATAATTGCTAAGGAAATATCAATAAAACCAAATAAGCAATTCATTATCTGAAATAATAATACACATAAATATCCCAACTATAGTCCATAATTTCTTTTTTTTTTTAGAAGGACTCATGGTTCCCAGAGGGGCCAGAGCTGCCCCACTAGGTCCCGCATCCCTCTGCGTCGTTTGTGTTGGGTGATCATCCCGGCCCCTGGCAAGACCAAGTGAAGGAACTACACTTTGATCTTAGCCAATAGGCAGAGAAGCGACACACATAGTCCAGACATGTGCCGTATGCGGGGCATCTGCAGACTACAAATTTTCACTTTTCACCCCGCCTGAGAAAGGAGCTGATCCTAACTCTACTGGCTGCAGAGCCAGGCACGGTCCACGCAGACCAAATGGAACCAGAAGAAGAGACCGACCATGTAAACGTTGGACAGAGGGAATAACAGACTCCATGGAAATCTCGATAAATGAAGATCATAAACAGGGACTCACCCCTGATTATGCTTCACCTTGACACGACAAGATATAAGAGGAACAAGATGAAATGAGATTAATTTATCATTAATATGGCATACCATTTGCCGGTCTCCCTGGTCGAGGGGTTAGCAGCTTTCTCCGTAACTCCGAATACTCTCATGGTTGACGTGAACACACGAGAATTGTTAGCGATTACGAGTCGCGCCAGTGACTTATGAGAGTATGGAGCCGTCGCTCAGAAAGTTGTGGCGTGATGATGAGCGTAATCTAGCCTAGGAATCAACATACAGCTGAAAGATGCTGGTGTTGACCGCAATATCATGAAACAGGATGGAAACGCAGAAAAAAAATGGTATACCATTTACACATATAGTTAACATTAACAAAACTACAGCTTAAAGATACACATACATGTGCAAATGTGTACGTAAGTTAATTCTACTGCAGTATATTTTTACAACAATAGGTTAATGAATTTTTCAGGAAACTCAATTTAACAAATAAATTGTTTTAAAAAGTTGCATGTCTTTTTATAGGAAATCACCATTATTTTCGCAGGCTCTGTGGCGAAGGAGTTACAAATGCAATTCATAATCCTGCAAACCGCATTTGAAACACAGCTCCGGGCAATTTCCAAAGGAGACAGCATTGCAATGATTTCCCTTACAAAGGTATGAATGTCGGTCGTTCAGAAAGCAATGGCAAACTACTGGACGTAAACTTACCAAGAAATCACAAACAGACAAAACATGCTGGGATTGACTACGATGTCCTGTATAGGTTATAAACTAACTTGTGACTTTCTAGGCAATTTTACGTTCAGTAATTTGCTACTGCTTTCTGAAAGACCGACCAAGGTCAAAATCAATTCAAAGCAATTTTTCGTCAACATAACTTTGAACCCGAGCGGTATGTTGGGATTGTGAAACGGCGGTCACTACCCCTAGGCCACAGATTCCGCCCCCCCCCCCCCCAAAAAAAAACAAAACAAACATATCTCCGCTTAAAACCAATGCTGAGATTTCAGAGAGATGACAATGTGAAGTTTAATCCAACAGTGTTGGCCAAATATTTCTGTTTAAAACTGAATGATCAGCTAACTTATTTAACTACCTCAAAAACTTGTTGCTTCCAGCACAGAAAGCAGCAGACGGCCCCACATTCGTGCTGGTACCCATCAACTGGTAGCTTGCCACACAGTACACAAGTTGAAAATATTGTCTCACCTGAAAACATGCATATAATGTTAACACGTGTATTTCTGTATATGTGTATGTATATACATAAGAAGAATGACTTCATTGTTCTGGGTTTTACCCCATCTGGCCGTATCTTTTTATGTAGAACAGTTTAGCTGCCGGCCAAGAACACTGCACAAATGTACAGTATCAAGCTGCCTGCAGAGAATATTGCACAAATGCAGAACAGCTGTCTACAAGAACATTGCACATATGTAGAACATTGCAATAATGTAGAACATCAAGCTGCCTGCCAAAAACATTGCACTTATGCACAGCAGTTAGCTGTCTGTTGAGAACACTACACAAGTGCAGAACATCAAGCTGTCTGTCGAGAACACTACACAAGTGCAGAACATCAAGCTGTCTGTTGAGAACACTACACAAGTGTAGAACATCAAGCTGTCTGCCGAGAACACTACACAAGTGCAGAACATCCAGCTGTCTGTTGAGAACACTACACAAGTGCAGAACAGATAGCTGCCTGCTGAGAACATTGCACATTGATTGATGATTGATTGACTGATTTAGGAACCGATATCACAGCATTCGGGGCATTCCCATAAGCGCTCCGTCCCCATCCTCAGCAGCCAGTGAAGAGTTCCAACACCAATAGTACCAGTAGCAACCTGATTATGTGTCCGTCTCGCCTTTCCTCTGAGCATCGAGCGTCGGCCAGATCCCCTAGTCACTCCTCGCTGTCGCATTCTTGCCAGACCATGGTGATCCATTTGCTCCTCCGAGGTGTACACGTGCTCCCACAATGCCGCAACCACATCTGCCTTGTCATGCATCAATACTCCACCAAGTTTTGCCGAGCCAGCCAATCTGTCCGTCTGTTCATTCCCCAGCACACCGGCATGTCCCGGAGAAAAGATCCAGGCGATGCCTGCCACCCGTGACCTCCGAAGCGAAGCAGGCCACTCTGCACGCAGCTTGCCTGTCCTCACCTTCCTCAGCTTGCTTTCTGAGTCAGTTACAATCACGATGTGTGTGTGTAACATATTCTCCATCCAGCGGAAAGCTGCATTGACCGCCTCCACCTCCATTCTTAAGCTAGATGTTGTGGTATCATATGCCAGGCTTTCCTGCACCAAACGATGACCATTAGCTTTTGCTTTAGTGTGTCCAGAAAAGAAAGCCTTCATTCATGATCAATTATTTAGAAAACTGTCAGTTGCACTGTTATGAAATTTTTCCTGCCGTCTTATATTTACCCCCACCCAAGGAATATGTCTTTGATAGGTACAAAAACAACTTAAATCATGGAAAGCGGCGACATTTCTTTGATGTACTGGTGAAAAACTAGTGATTTCTAGCTAAAAAACTTATTTTACAGTAATGTCAATGACCCCGCCAGTTCGGATGACAAACACAAGGCGTATCCAGATTCGTATGGGAGTGGGTGCAATGTCTACTCTCCTGAGACGGAACATGATTACCTGTTTTGCACGACGAATATAGCTGTGAATGTCTCTGTAGTGGGCTTCCTTCTTAACGGTCAAGATGTTAGTCTCTTTTCATTGAAGTTTATAGAATGATTTGTATGTTCGTGTGTTGTCCCCTCATTTGACAACATGTTTCTTCTCACGTTTCTTGTTATGCCACAATATTTCAGTTCCCACAGCAATACTACTCTTCGGTTGGTCTTCAGTGCGTCTAGAGCATTTTGTTTTTTCAATGTCAGTTGTTTGTCACCGTTGAGGGCTTACGGAATTGAAAATTCATCACTGTGGAATACAAACTGTTGCCATTAACAAGTTGTATTGTTTATGCCGATGCTGTAATGTTTAGGGCCTGCAATTCTTCTGAATATCCCAGTAGGTGTGCATGTGGATTAATGTCTGCGATCTGCCCAGACCTTAATCGGTGTCGGACGATTCCAGTAGGTTGATGACTGCTATCGGTTGCATAAAATTCAATCCATCCTTTCTCCAATAGTCATCTTCCTCTTTCAACACATGGTCCTCACATTTTTTTCCAGCAACTTTTATCAATTTTTAATAGCGCGGTCTGAGTTAGTATCTTGACATCAGACAATTTGAATAGATTGATTGATTGATTGATTGATTTAGAAACTGACATCACAGCATTCGGATCATTCCCATAAGCGCTCCGTCCCCATCCTCAGCAGCCAGCGAAGAGTTCCAACACCAATAATTCCAGTAGCAACCTGATTATATGTCCGTCTCGCCTTTCCTCTGAGCGTCAAGCCTCGGCCAGATCACCTCGTCACTCCTCGCTGCCTCATTCTTGCCAGACTATGGTGATCCATTTGCTCCTCTGAGGTGTACATGTGCTACCACAAGGCCGCAACCACATCTGCCTTGTCATGCATCAATGCCGTAGGTATTTTCTCTTCTTGGGCAACTACATTGTGATATGATGCATTGTCCATAATTAGACAAGATGGTCTATATAGGGATAGAAGCACTGTATTCTCGAGCCAATCGCTAAATACATTGCCATTCATCTCATTATGATAATCCCTATTGTCTGTATGCTTTGATACGAACACGAGTCCAGCATTCTGTAGTAAACCATTTTGAGTACTACCAGCATGGGCTATGACGAAACGCTGTCCTTTACTACTGGGCACATATCGCGTTGTCTTTCCATCCACTGATTGCCATTTCTTTTCACTTGTTTGGTGCGCATTGATCCAGGTTTAATCCAAATACACTATGTCATAATTTTATTTGCACATTTCCCTTATTTCACGTAGATATCTGCTTCTCGTGGCTCCTAAATGTGGTTGCTCGCAAATGATATTTCTACCTCCCTTGTACTTTCTAAACGTGAAGCCTTATATGAAAGGACCCACATTAATGATACACCTCTGAAGATACTGCGACACCACTGAACACTCCCCGTTTCACTTCTCAAGGCTCTTGTCGTAAGGCCAATCCCGTCAACAACGTGAAAATTTACTATTGAACGCTCATGTTTCCTCGTGAAGATGTAATACTTCTAATAATGTGCACTTCATCTCTGTCCCGTAAATTATATACCGCATACAAACAAACTTTGAAATCTGCTGTACAATCTCCAGAACAAAAATTTGTTTGTTTGGTGGACATCATGATAAGGTTATATGCTAAATCTCATCATTTTCTCTCAGCTGGTTACTGAGATATGGAATTTTATATTGGGGCAGACAAAAGTAAATGCACTATAAGAACCCCCAGGCACTTCTCCTACATCTCAACACCGAACCATCTGTGTAGATAATCACATCACCCGAGCGAGCATTATCCTGAATTAGTTGCTGGATTTCTACTTCCGTGGCCCCTGCTGGCCACTCCCTGCACTCCCGCCTCAATGTGATTATAACTCTGCACAAGTCTGACTGCTCCACTGGCACTCTGACCCACTCCTCGCCTCACCTAATGTTCTCCAAGATGCACACCTGTCTGATCGTATCCTCCGCCTGAGCCATCCATGATTTCCCTCTTATCAGTCGCTGACCCTTAACTGCGTCCAGCGCTTCATGAAACGGGTGACCTGTGTCTGCAGCTATTCTGAGGTATGCCTTCGCCTGCATCACCTTGAGCCTACCAGCAACAGTCGGCAAACCAAGGATGTAACGCATTCACACTACTGGGGTGTCTCTGGTGCATCCCAGAATGACCCGCATAGCTGGATGCTGAACTAAAACTTGGTTTGCCTTATGTAGTAATGTGTGGCTACTGGTTTTCTAGTGATTGCTGCTTCCATTGACGATGAGCTGTGTTTTCCGTGGTAGATTTTTCTGTTGGCATTCTGGCAGTGGTATTATGCATAGTTTACCTGTGCAGGATGCTGGTTTGTCGAGTCTCCTGTCTGTTCCACTTTTCATATGGGGCAGTGACTGAGGAGCATTTTATGTGATATTCACTGGCACAGGAATGGAGTATTATGGGGCAACCCTGTGCCATGAAGTTGGAACCATGACTAATTAACTAACTAACATCAGATCAACAAACAACTCTGACCTTCGGGAAAGCTCACAAACTCTCGTCTTGCTGTGCCAGCCTCCTCCCATGTTTTTGGGTAGACAAACATATCAGGGGTAAAAATTCTGTCACTTGGATCAATGGCTCCTTTCTTCACCAATTCAAAATACGTTTTACGGTCATCATATCTAAACTTCTCAGTGTTGTTGGTGTTTGAGCTCCACAGGAGATAGCCCTGACCTTGAAAACCTCTGTCCTGGCGAACGTCTGTAGACCTCATCATGATGTCCCCATCATCACGCATTGTCAGGACTGTAATGTTAACAGTGTCCTTGTATTGAGGGATATAGCCTCGAAACTCTGAAGAGATTTAGTAGTCACACGTCAGTAAGTTTTCATCCATAAGTCAGTGCTGTATTATTAGGTACACATATTTCTGTATGAACCAGGAAATCTCCCTTGCTCCACCATATGTTAATTGTTCCAGAGAAAAGAAAATTGGATATGCTTCTTATGTCCTCTGTTAAGAGAGTGTCACATCTAGTTATGCACCTCTCCAACTTTGAGATCAGGATGTCTGACTTCAGCAGGCATGTGTATCAGGTTTCTTTCCTCTATACAAATTGTATCCCAGATAATGGACTACGTCTATCCATAAGTAGGTTTGTCTTCCTAAAGTTTTGCCAGATCAGTGACAAACTCGTAGCAATTTCCTACTACAGTGGAGTTTTTAATGATTGGAACTTTCATGTGGGGCTTTGTCTTCCTTGTTGGAAGAAATGGTTTTGGCCCAGTTTAACTGCCACTGTCTCCATTTGTAATAATTGGGGTCTTTATTGTGTATATTTTTCTCTTTCCAGTTTCTAAATGTGGGTGCTGTTTGCTGCCTTCGTCTGTCTTCTGCAACTCACTGCTTGATGCTGGTTCTTTTCTTTTTGACTACTATCTTCTTCTTCTTGGTGTGAACACAATGGTTACTGCATTCTACTGCTTGAGAACTTTTCTCGCATATTTTAAGTTCAGCAACTTCTTGTACTGTTAGAAGTCAAGTTCAGGGTTGTTCTTGTGGTGGCTTTCAGGGCCTTTACTCTGGCTATCATCTTTCATTTGAGGTGCTTACTTGTTGGTCTTTTTTTTCATCAGTTCCATTAGCTGTATTTCTTCTTTGGATTTTTTCACAATGTTTTCCCTTTCAGCTTGAATCTACGACCTGTGCACCAAATCCTGCTCAATTTCACACAGGACGATCTAGAATGTGCTGCACTACACAGACTGGCATTTGTTGGCACTGCTAACCCTGGGGCAGTGCAGCACATTGTTCATATAAACATCTGACTTGTCCTCGGAAGGTTGTGTGTTTGTTTTTTGGACTCCTGTCATTCCGTTCATGGGTACAATTTTTGCCGGGGCCTTCGATGGAGCTACAGTTCATGCTCTGTGCGATGCTGTCATCAGGCCCCTCCGTGGACAGAAACCAAGCCACATGGGATAAAACCCGGCGCAATAATGTCCTTCCTCCTGCCTAAATTCATTGATCTGAGAGTGCCCAATGTACACCCTATGTTTCATCTTATCTGCGAAGGCTAGATATGCAATTTAACTACTCAAGAAATCAAGGGGAAATCAAGGGGTTTATAAATTCTCAGCCACTAAACCTATCTATAGTGTACACATGCTTGGAGATCACAGTGACTCCCTGACATGACAGACAATATTCCTGGTATAGAGATTACATACAGCCATGGTGAAACAGAAGTAAAAGACATCATAGATTTTCAGTGTGAGGATATCAGACCATACATTTTCACAGTGAATGACACAAGGGAAGAGTTCCCACAGGAAACTGGTTTTTAAAATACATAAATTCTTCTTCTTCTTCTTCTTCGTTCATCCGGAGTTTTTTTTCGGATATGATTGCGTTGTGCCTGTTTACAGCAGAGCTGCGTTCTTGCGCCGTTAGGCCGACACATCCGACTTCTGCGGGCATTTGTTGACCGGGTTAACCTTCCCGGGATACATAAATTCTAGGAGTAGTAGTGAAATAGCCTGTCTCCCTGGCGAATGGGTTAAGGATGCTGTTCGTAATCCCATATATCCACGTTCGAAACACAGCTGCGCGAGATTTGGCAGCAGATCGCATCGCGCTGGTTTCTTACAGAAAGGTATGTGAGCTGGTCGTTCAGAAAGCAATGGCAAACTACTGAAAGTAAAACTTGCCAAGGCATAAACAGCAGTTGAAAAATGCTGGTGTTGACTGTAATGTCCTGTAAATAGGATATGCAAAAAAAAAAAAAAAAAAAAAAAAAGTTGTGAAATACCACTTTAGACACTTTTCTATTAGCTTCAACCTGTACCTCATTCAATCCGATTCCATTTAAAAAAAAAAAAAAGATCTGCAGCAATGGATCTTCAACACTGTTGATTCTAGCAGGGACTCACTACCTTTTGTCCAACTCATGATATCTTCCTTCACTGCCTTCACGTCACCTCTGTTGCCTTATATGAAATGTTTACAATCACTACCCTCGTATTACTGATTAGTCTACAAAATAAGGGGACCAGCACTATTTCTCAAAAACATCTCAAACCATGTAAAAGGCTCCTTTTTCACACAGTGAAAATAAACAGGCGTTATGAAAACAATGGTAGAATGCAGAATGAATACCTTTGTGATCACTGCTCGAAATTGAAGTACAGGAAGTGGCCGAAGAGCTGCTAGCGGTAACAGAACAACCGCCATTAGTCGGATTTACAGCACCAGACCTGGAAACGGTTAAGTCATAATCACTTTTCAAAACTGCCTACATTTGATAAACTGTCAAGGGAAAAACACCATATTAATTTTCCAGTAACGTTTTTTTACAACCACTACGTAAGATTTATAGTGGTCTGACATGATCAAAACTTCATACCAGTCTACGGAAAATCTGATATGACATTTGTTTATTAAACTCAAATTGTACATTAGAAATCTCACATCAGTTAGAAATAGCAAAAAGTAGGCTTTTTGTTCCTTTTTGTACATAATTTCTAACATAAGTTATCACCAACATTAAAGATCACATGAACGGGTGAGCTGTTTGCTTAGAGGAACTTCTGAATAGACCAGTCAGAAAAGTCACCAAACTTCCCAGAGTAGCAGCATTAAGGCCTACTCTTTGAAATTTCCAACTACCATGGGATTATTACAGGCACAACTTGCACACTGAATCTCACGTTGTTCACCCCTAACTGAGAAGGCTAGGAAATTGATCTCACTACCCAAGAGTTCAGGGGAACATTTATATCATTAGATACCAGGGGGCTTGGACAAATGCCAGCTCTATGCCGAGACTCAACCTGGTACCTTCTGAGCTAGAGGTGGACATGTGACCTCTCAGCCGTGGTTCCTCCATCAATGTTCAGGATCAAACCCAAGATCTGTGTTGGTGTGGTAAGTGCATTTACTACTACACCATCATATGTCCAACATTTTCAAGTAAGTACATAAACCACTACACCATCATAGGTCCAACATTTTCAAGTAAGTACATTAAGATCTGTGGTGGTGTAGTAAGAGCATTAACCACTACATCACCATGGGTTCAACATTTTCAAGCCAGTAAATTAAGAACTGTGGTGGTATGGTAAGAGCATTAACCACCACATAATCATGGGTTCAACATTTTCAAGCCAGTACATTAAGATCTGTGGTAAGAGCATTAACCACTACATCACCATGGGTTCAACATTTTCAAGCTAGTACATTAAGATCTGTGGTGGTATGGTAAGTGCATCAACCACTACACTATCATAGGTCCAACATTTTCAAGTAAGTACATTAATATCTGTGGTGGTGTGGTAAGAGCATTAACCACTACATCACCATGGGTTCAACATTTTCAAGCCAGTACATTAAGATCTGTGGCGGTGTGGTAAGTGCATTAACCACTACATCATCATGGGTTCAACATTTTCAAGCCAGTACATTAAGATCTGTGGCGGTGTGGTAAGTGCATTAACCACTACATCATCATGGGTTCAACATTTTCAAGCCAGTACATTAAGATCTGTGGTGGTATGGTAAGTGCATTAACCACTACATCATCTTAGGTCCAATATTTTCAAGTAAGTGCATTAACTACTACACCATCATGGGTTCAACATTTTCAAGTCAGTACATTAAGATCTGTGGTGGTGTGGTAAGAGCATTAATCACTACATCACCATGGGTTCAACATTTTCAAGCCAGTACATTAAGATCTGTGGTGGTGTAGTAAGAGCATTAACCACTACACCATCATGGGTTCAACATTTTCAAGCCAGTACATTAAGATCTGTGGTGGTGTGGTAAGAGCATTAACCACTACACCATCATGGGTTCAACATTTTCAAGCCAGTACATTAAGATCTGTGGTGGTGTGGTAAGAGCATTAACCACTACATCACCATGGGTTCAACATTTTCAAGCCAGTACATTAAGATCTGTGGTGGTGTGGTAAGTGCATTAACCACTACATCATCATGGGTTCAACATTTTCAAGCCAGTACATTAAGATCTGTGGTGGTGTGGTAAGTGTATCAACCACTACACCATCATAGGTCCAACATTTTCAAGTAGGTTACATTCTTGATCTCCTTCCTCCTGGTCCCCATTTCCAAGGAAGTGCATCACAGCTGATCATGCACCTCAAAGGCCTGTATGTCTGGCATCAGCATACATCTGTGTAAATTTTACTTCCTCTAGACAGATTTTATCCCAGGTAGTGGACTATCTGTCCGTAGGTAGGTTTTCTTTCCTAACAATTTTAACATGGCAAGAGTCTTAAGGCCTGCTCTTTGCTATTTAAAACTGCTGTGAGAATTTTTATGAACACAACTTGCACATAAGACCTCTTGTTTTTCACCCTTATCCTAAAGGCTAGGAATCCAATCTTACTACCCAAGTGATCATGGGGATGTGTGCAATCATTAGCAACCAATGGTTCTTGTAAATATTCTCAATCCCATGTCTAGATTCAAACCTAGTAACTTCTAAGCTCAATGTTGACACTGTAACCTCAGGCTGCCCCCCCCCCCCCCCCCCCCCCCCCCCAATGTACATTCTAAACAAATGATTGTTCTGAAAATCTTTCGCACCTGTTGACCTGTTCAGTCTTCATGATATGACCGACCATGTCATTCTCCAGGTGAGGTATCTTCTGTTCCAGCTGACTGTGGCTATCACTCACTGAGGGCTTGTAATCACATGACAGACCCGTCAGCTCATAGCAAGTACGAGCGTAGTACTGTTTATCTTCCTGACGAACAAACCTGAAGAACTCTTATGAGAACAAATAAAAGGTGGTAAAATTAAAGTGAAGCACGGAACAGATAAATTAAAGCATAATTGTCTGACAACATAATATATACAATGTACGGTCTTACAAATCTGTTCTCATTTGAGAACATATGTTTGATATGATACATTTTTAGGCTTTTTTATGAAGGCTTTTGAAAAAGAGCAATATCTACTTGTTTCATTTGACTGCATGGTACTGCATCATAATGTATGTATGTCATGGAACAGTTTCAAATATACGCTCAAAAACAAACCAGACACGTTAGAAAAGGAAATAGATAAAGTAGATGACAGAGTGAAGAAAACGGATAAAACGGGACTGACACTGACAATGTGTAAGATGACGAGATAATTTGGCCGAGAATAATTGACAAAGTAGAAGATGCCACAATTATTGTGGCAGTTGACACTGACGTGGAAGATAAAACAGATTAATTAGAAAATGAAACAAATAAAGTAAAGAGAATGGATAAAATGGAATTAAAATTGACAAGGTAGAAATGACATGCTAATGCGGTAGATAAAAAACTGACTAAGTAAGAAGATAACACAGATAATGTGGCAGATAAAATTGACAAAACAGACAACCAAGCAAATAAAGTGAAAGATAAAGTAAAGGTAGCAGAAGGATAAAGTGAAGACAACAGACATGATGTAAAAAACAAAAACGAAAACAATCTGACACATTGCAGGTTAGCATGGTAGGTCAAATGGGTAAGAACGCGCATTCTCAAACATCCGTTGTGCTGATGCTGAGGTTAGGGGTTCAACCCCTACACCGCACAGCTGGACTAAAATAATGACCTGGCGTCCTTGACTTGGGGACGTAAATTACAAGCACCTCTGAAGTCGGAGTGGGTTCGCCCATTGGTGAGGGACACTGTTAATAGGGAAAGCTAATCCACACGCAAAATTCAGTCCATCACTACTATAAATAGTGTGTATGGACTACGCTTGAGTTCAAAGTGAGCAAGCGCAAAAAAAAAAAAACTTTAAAATGACAATTGTGAAAACACAATTGAAAATGAAACATTGTTGCAGATAAAACTGACAAAGTGGAAAATGAAAATACTAAAGTGGAAGAATGCAGTAACATTAACAAATAAAGAAGATAAAATCAGGTGAAGCATGACAAAGTAGTAACACCTTAATTTTAAACAAATGGTAGACCAACAAATAAAGAAGATAAAAGTAAGGTATAGTATTATAAAGTAACAACACCTTATTTTTAAACAAATGGTAGATCAACAAATAAATAATATCAAAGCCAGGTATAGTATTACACAGTAAAAACACCTTACTTTTAAACAAATGGTGATTCTCTGGTGAACTCGTAAATAAATCTGCTAACACAGGAACCACATCATGAATCTGTCGTTCTTGCAGATATTTCTGGAGGATGCTTGAGAACCTTTTGTACAACTCATTGTTTAGTACAGCCTTCACCTGGAAGTCAGGAATAAATCAAAGTTGCTATTTCTCTCGTGCATCATTTAGAAAATAATTAAAATGCCATTAGAAACATCTATATATTGTTCTTATTATTAGATCCTTGAGGAAAGACTGAGTACTTCCAGACTGAGGAAGGGAGGCAAGGGAAGAAAGGAAAGACTGAGTACTTCCAGACTGAGGAAGGGAGGCAAGGGAAGAAAGGAAAGACTGAGTACTTCCAGACTGAGGAAGGGAGGCAAGGGAAGAAAGGAAAGAGAGTACTTCCAGACTGAGGAAGGGAGGCAAGGGAAGAAAGGAAAGACTGAGTACTTCCAGACTGAGGAAGGGAGGCAAGGGAAGAAAGGAAAGACTGAGTACTTCCAGACTGAGGAAGGGAGGCAAGGGAAGAAAGGAAAGACTGAGTACTTCCAGACTGAGGAAGGGAGGCAAGGGAAGAAAGGAAAGAGAGTACTTCCAGACTGAGGAAGGGAGGCAAGGGAAGAAAGGAAAGACTGAGTACTTCCAGACTGAGGAAGGGAGGCAAGGGAAGAAAGGAAAGACTGAGTACTTCCAGACTGAGGAAGGGAGGCAAGGGAAGAAAGGAAAGAGAGTACTTCCAGACTGAGGAAGGGAGGCAAGGGAAGAAAGGAAAGACTGAGTACTTCCAGACTGAGGAAGGGAGGCAAGGGAAGAAAGGAAAGAGAGTACTTCCAGACTGAGGAAGGGAGGCAAGGGAAGAAAAGATGAGAGAGAGAAAAAGGGAGAGAGATAGTGAAAACAGATAGTGGAGGGATGAGTGGATGGAGTGGGAGAGCGAGAAACTTCTTTGGTAAGTCCTCCCTCTTACCGTCTTCTGCTTTTCGTCTCCCATTGGAGTACTGACCTTCAAACAACCCGTTGCAGTGTAACCCAGCATTGTTTGGCTGTTTGTGATTTCTTGGCAAGTTTACGTTCAGTAGTTTGCCAATGCTTTCTGAATGACTAGCACTCATTCCATTGTGTGAAAATAAATGCAAGGTGGTCTACTGCCAAATCACCTGCAGCTGTTTTTTTTTCATTTTGGGAGGTATTGAGGAGGAGGGGGGAGGGAGGGAGGGAGGGAGAGAGAGAGAGAGAGAGAGAGAGAGAGAGAGAGAGAGAGAGAGAGAGAGAGAGAGAGAGAGAGAGTAGAGAGAGAGAGAGAGAGAGAGAATAGAGGATGGATGGGATAAGTATTTATTTTCATACCTCAATAATGTAGCTCTGTGATGTCTCATTGATCATCTTGTTTTTGGCCTGTAATACTTTTGCTCTGACTTCTGATGCAGAGTTGGAAATAATAATTTCTGTTGGTGAATTTTCCTTAGAAGATACAAACAAGAGACATGTTTTGAAAGTACTCACATATTTCACCCAAAATAGATGTACCCTAAAAGATCATGCTTTAAATGTTAAAGTTAAGTTAGTTGCATATCCTTTACAGGACGTGGCAGTCAACTCCAGCATTTTTAGGCTGTGTGGGATTCCTGGGCAAGGTTACTTTCAGTAGTTTACCATTGCTTTCTGAATGATCGGCACTCATACCTTTGTATGGGAATACCAACCCAAGGTCGTCTGCTTCCAAATGGCCTACAGTTGTGTTTCAAACGCAGTATACCGGATTACAAATTGCATTTTTAACCACTTCGCCACAGAACCGGCGCTTTAAATGTACGTACTGAAAATCTGAAACTGGTTGGTTGTCATGTGAATCCTCTGGAAGACTAGATTTACGTTCTAAGTGCAATGCATTGGTGCCTAGTTGGTCATGCGTCGAAGTACACTTGTACCTGCAGCGAGGTGAGGTCTTTATTTCTTTTCCCTACTTCTATGAGTGCCACGGGAGTCTCTGTGGTGAAGTGGTCAAGCCGTCTGACTCAGGTTCTAAAGGTTGTGGGTTCGATTCCGGGCGGCGTCCTCAGGAGTGCATTTTTTCAGAGACTACTGAGGGTCATCGCTGGAGCTATGGAGTTTGTGCTTTGTGCAACGCTTTCCGCACTGTGGAAAGAGACTGAGCCATATGGGATAAAACCTGGTGCAATGAAGTCAACCTTGTCAATGAAGTCGACCCTGTTTTAAGCGACTTTTATTTGTATGAGCGCCACTGTGATGTGTGTGTTTTATACATTGGTGTTCAAGTTATCTGAGTCCTGAACAGGGCTGGCATCTATCAGAGTGGGTTTAGTGTAGAGACTTTCCTCCCAAACCGGAACTGAAGTAACATCTTCATGGGGGATGTGTTGCAGGGCCCCTCTTCCCCTCTTCAAGCTCAGAAACCAGCGGGAAACATGCAGGACTCATACAGGAATGTCATGTATGCAGTTAGTTAGTTAGTCGAGGTTCCAACTTCATGGCAACGGGTCATCCCCATTATGCTCCATTCCTGTGCCAGTGAACATCACACAAAATGCTCCCAGCTGTCTGCAGTGAAACATATTGGGATGCAACCAGGTCATGATTCCTGCCATAGCGTAGTTTCTTCTTGCTCGCCTGATGGGTTGATGGTTTTTGGTTTGATTCTGCACTGAGTGAACTTATTATACAGACTGGCTGGGATGGGGCAGAGGTTGATGTTTCCTTCAACTGTAAATGAACTGTTCACGCTTTGAGACATATTGTGTATATGTAGCTAGTCCCATTAATTTGACCGCACTCAATGGGTCATGTGATCAATATCACGCCAGCTGATGTTGCTTCCCTGGACATGTTCTGATAACCAGTTTAGACAAAGCCGACCTGGGAGCCAGTTCAGATTGTAAAATTCTCTCTCTTGATGGAGATTCAAACACATGACCACCAGACAAGACTGCTGGCCACTGCGCTATAATGGCTGCCCCAACAGACTCCCAGCCTGATGTCCAGTGGGAAAGAAACTTGGAATGAGAAGAGAACTATCAATAATCAATGAGATCCAAGTTAGATAAAGACATATGTGGACATCTAAAAAGATATAATATCCTGATGTTGGACATGCTACAAGGAAAGGTGGAGGACAAATGTGCAGGCACAAGACAAGTTTAAATGAGAACAAATGAAATATCACAAGTACATAATACCACTCATTGAAAAGTGTGTGGCCTGTTCTTCTTCATGAATACGAATGAATAATGAAATGGTGAAGAAACTGGAGATGAAACAATGTGGCTTTTGGGAAGATTGTTGAGAAAATCATGGACACTGAGGGAAGGTACTGACCACTCTATCTCATTATGATACGTGAAGACCTAACTTTCACTTACTTACAAAAAAGGTTGCAGAGTGGGCAGACAAGGAGTCGCATGCCTACCTCAAGCAACGCGGAGGCCATGATGAATCCTCTGTAAAATTGATGATTTTAAAATAATGCTTAATTTAAGAATCAACATGACCACACCCAGGACATTCCCACACGTGCTTGATTGTACCATTACCTGTATCCCGTTCAACCTCAGAAGATAAGTTATATTAGGGTCCATCCCTGGCTTAGATTAATAATCCTGTGACTGAGTCAGCCACAAAGAGGATATTAATGTTTTGGGGACCTTCGCTTGCTTTTAACTCAAGCGTAGTCCAAACAAGTGCTATTACTTCTAGTGCACTGGACTGATTTTTGCGTGTGGATTAGCTTACCCTATTACCAATATCCTCGCCATCAGGCAAACCCACTCCAACTTAGAGGTACTTGTAATTTATGTCCCCCAGTCAAGGACGAGAAGTCAACATTTTAGTCCAATTGACCTGTGTAAGGGTTGAACCCGCAACCTTGGCATCAGCACATCCGATTGTTAAGAACACTCTTATCCATTCTGCCATGCTGACCTCCAGATATTAATTTGAAGGTGATTGCTGTCCACAGAAGGTAATAGTCTATGCTCTACCCTTCCCCTCTTTAAAAGCCACAAAGGGTTAGTTTGCATGCTGATTATTATAGTAGCAGTTTGATTAGAAGTCTGCCTGGATTATGCCACTACATCTGTATTTATCATCCAAACCCTCTGTTCACTCCCTTTTGAGCCAGTCTTTTCAGATACTCCATCTGATGAGATGCTTCTCTCTAGGATCCATGCGACCCCAGAGAGGCTTCACCAGATCACCTTTACTGTTAAGTAGCTCTCCACTCGAAGAGCAACAACAGCAGCTAATCTATATCACCCTGTTAATTGGTCAGCGCACCTGCATACCTTTGGATTACAACAATACATTCTTAGCCTGTACATTACAAAAAATAGCAGGGCAATCCGCCTGTATTTCTATAGCATTCAACTTACCTTCAGCTTAATTTTCTTCTGCTTCCCTGGTAGTTTTTTGACTGCTGGCTGATAAGATGGCATCTGAAACTGAGACTGTAATAAAGACAACTTAAATAAAACAAGTACAATGCACATTTCTAAAAAGTCACTTCAATAGTAAAATAAAACAGGAAGTCCAATTACATGCCATTAAAGCATATCGCAGATGTGCAGTTAGTCTTGTTTTTTCAGTGACCAAAGAGCATACATAGGGTAGTAAAGTCAGCATCAGGCTAGCAGTCTTTACTGTCCCCGATACATCTCTGGTGTTCATGTTATGAGTTATGGTCAAGGTTTGAGGAAGATAGTAAGTCCACACAGCAAACAAAATTGCAGGTATAGGCTGGTTCTAAGTGAAGGAAAAGAATAAGAGGATGATGAGTAACGGTCAGAATTCTCAGGTTCAGTACATTCCTACACTGTGGCATCGCCTAGGAGAGAGACAGCACATACGGGTGTGTTTCTAGAGCTATGATGTCAATTTTACTTAATTAATCAATTTATAAATTATAAATTATAAGCCTGAGGAGAGCTGCCAACTTAACAATCCGAGACCGAGTAAGAAATGCTACTATCAGACAGACTGTGGGATCAACACCTTGTGCCACATTTATTGACAGACAGAAGATCAAGTGGTTTGGCCATGTCATTAGAATGCAACATCAACAACTACCATCACTGGCCTTACATCAAAGATCATCTGCGACGAGACCACGAGGACGTCCAAGAAGAAAATGGATTGACGACATCAGAGACATTGTACAACCTCACGGAATGACACTATCCAGTGCCGTCCACCGGGCGCTGGAACGCAAATTATTCCTCCCCACGACGCTTGACGGCAGAAGTGGAAGATGATGATGATGATGATGATGATAAATCAATTCTGAAGTTCAGAAAAACTGTCATTACTGAGAATTGTATTTAGAACCTGTGCTAACCACTACAGCTCTTTAGCCACGAGTCATCTTCTGATAGTCCAAGTCACATGGCATTTTTCATCACCTGTCCTCAGCCTTCTGTCTCATACAGTGCCAATCTGTTCTGATACTTTGTTCCCCTGTACTATGATGCCAGACTGTCTAGCATCTTCTCTCAAGAGATTAGGTGAGCCAGATATATTGTAGCTGAAGATCAATGCAGGCAATGGCACAGACTCGAGCCTTGGTTCACATGGAGTTTGCTTGTGTGCGGAAGTCTCCGTGGCCAAGTCATCTGCCTCACGCTCTGAAGGTAGTGGTTTTCATTCTGGGCTACGTCTTTCGGTTCACAAGTGCATTTTTCTCAGAGACTCCTGAGGGTCATCGCTGGAGCTACAGAGTTCATTCTTTGCATGCGGAAAGAGACTGAGCCATGTGGGATAAACCCGGTGCAATGAAGTTGATTCTCTCAACTTTAAAGACATTTTTAAAAAAAATTGCTTGTGTGATTCTTCGCCCAGAAAGAATACAGTGTGATGAAAGTATTTATGTAGAAGAGAAGCAATGATTATAGATGTTTCATCAAAGTTATTACCAATTTTTGATTAGCATGGTCTGTGTGGTTTATGACTGCCCAATTAACATGCCTAGAAGTCAAGATATTCCTGCTTACCAATAGATGGAGACAAACTACTTATGTTAGATGGAAAAAAAAAAAAACACAGCTCAGGCATGTTGTGGATAACATGAGATGAAGATAATCACAACTAGACAGGGACCAGCCCTGCTACGACTAGTAGGGATGACCAGACCCGGACTTATTTATGTCGAGGCATGTCCTTGTAATGGAAGTTGCAGTAAGTGTGGTGGCTAGACGCTTGCCTGTGGTCATGGAATTATATCTGCATTTGGGCAGATGTTAAAAATTGACCTGGTCTCTCATGTCGACCATCCTAAAACAGATACAAGGTGGTGTCTTGGGAAGTCAAGGCAGCCGGCATGATACTGGCCATATCACCCACCAAGTACAGATTGGCCTATATAAACATGGATCAAGCCCCCATATGCCCGATGCACTGTAAGGCATGTAATAGGGGCCTTTACTGTTGACATACTATGTCTTTGTGATGTGAACACATTCAATAAACATATCAGTCAGGGCTGTTTTGCCATCGATTAATCTCTTAGTCTGAAACAACAAACAAACCACAAAGCAAACTTAGACACCACAGAGAGCTTCAGAACAACCTCATAATTTTAATAAATGTGTAAACTAAACATGTGATGAGAAGAGAGGCATAGGAGAATATTGTGCTGACTGGAAAGATCAAGAGGAAGAGAGGCAGGGGCAGACCAAGAGAATGGATGGACTAAGACGGTGGCACGGAGGGACATTATCAGCAGAGTTGATCCAGAACACCAAAGACCGAGATCTGTGGAGAGACATGAGCGCCTGCATCTATTGAACATAAATTTCTACCTGTGACTGATTCTTCTGTGCATCTTCTTCTGGTGCCTTGCTAGGAAGATCCTGGAGGAAAACAGCAACATAAATTACAAGAAATAATACACACATGACATTCCATCTTCGTCTACCAACTTCAAATGTCATCTTAACTGTCAAAGAGTATTTTATATCCCCATAAAATCTGGTCTGAAATGTTCCTTATCAATTCTGGCTATGTCGGCCGAAAGTCACAAATAACGTAGCTGTTTTCCTGTGTCTGCTGTTCATGATTTTTTTCTGTACATAATTATTGGCTTAATTCTCAACATAGTTCTTAAGAACTCTTTCCCTAAACTCCATTGACAAAGATAAATTGCAGAGAATACTCTTCATCTTGTGGAATACTGCCTTTGCTTGAGATATCCGACATCAAATTTCCTTAATAAATCTTCCATCTGCTGTTGTTAAAATACCAAATATATAAATACATTGACTTGCTTCATATTGGCATTATGCACTTTGATGTTGCATTTGGGTATACCATTTTTCTTTGTTATAATCGTTACTTCTTTTTCCTCTTATTCAGACTAAGTCCTTTGTTTTGACTTGCTGCTGCAATTATATCTATCATTTCTTGTAACTTTTTGGCGACCAAAATCATGTTATCAGCTTAACACAGGTTGTTTACAGTATGCCCAACAACTGATATTCCTGGCACATCCTGTATGACTCTCATTTGTATTTCCCTGTACAAATTGAACAGATCAGATGATAATACACATCCCTGTCATTTAGGGAAATGTTTAAATAATGAGAAATATGAATCTTTTTTGTAGCCCTGGTCATGGATTGTGTAGTTGAAGTTTTCTATGTTGAGGGATAACACACAGACAATAACACTGATTGATTAGAATAAACTGTAGAGAAACAGCTATAAGAAACAAATATCTTGTATTAATAAATAACTTCTAGTATATAAAATAATAAATGATGATGAAAACATATAACATGGCATAATATCACTGTTAAAATAAGTAAAAGCAGCCCCGTAGCAGAAACTGCTTTTAGGTGTGGTCACCGTCACGTATTCTTGGCAGAACATAAGGTGGAGGAGCCAGTTCCCTTTGTCCCACCTTTCCTTTCTTTTCGTCTGCACCCATTTGGTATGAGGCTGGGTCAATCCCAGAGCCATTTTGGTCAGAAACAATCATCCTGTCTCTGCTGGGGATTGAACCTGAATTGTCTCGGCAGGCAAGCACACTAACCACTATGCCATCACAGCTCCAATACCAGTAAACAACTTGATTAGTTAGTTAGTCGACAGATCATCCTCATTGCACATCGAACCATTCAGTCTATAAGTGCTCGGATCATCTTCTCAGTAAATCTCACAGTGTGTAGCGGCTCACGACACCAGTTGTGTTGCTTCATTAATCTTCTTTGGCTTCCTGCATAGTGTTCTTGTCTGGCCACACCTCTTTTAACTTGCTGTTCTCGTAGTCTGACCATGGTTGTAGATTCAGTCATCACTTGGTTCTTGCAAGTAGCCTTACCTGCAAGCCTGCTCATTTCCTTGTACACCTGCATGCCCTGGCATGAAAATGAAACTAATCTTTGCCAGCCGAGACCGCCCCAGAGACACCAACTACTGTCTTCGGATCCAACCCATCTCTATGTTCTTGAGCGTACTCCTTGCAGCACTAAGGAAGCAAACCTGAGTGAATGTCTGTGTCTCGTGCCATATTATTGCTTTAGTTACTGCCATGACTTCCAGTCAGACTACTTGAGGTCAAGGCAAAAGCACCAGAATCTTTCCACGACTTGATTAAAAACACCAACAAACAAGCATTAAACAAAACAATTTGGCTACATGTCGCAACTACCGCCAGTCAGTGCCCCGCAGAAAGCAAATTGGCCTAGATGCAATGAAAATAAAACAGTAGTTCTTTCCTGTGAAGATGCATAAATGGCAACATAGAGGAAACAATGGCAAACTAGACCTTGTTCTAGAACTCTTAACATCCTAACACTGGGAAATATAAAGGACAAGAATAGATGAAAGACTATTTGCACAACTAACCTCCGTGGACTCTAAAGCCTCAAGCAAGGACCTTTTCTTTGTCGTTGTCTTTTCTGCTAACTTTGGTCTGGCATACTGTTTGCACGTTTCCTCATCCTCTGGAAAATGTAAAGTTGATGAACTTATATAAATTATACTGAGTTCAACATGAGTTAACAAATTCCACCTTGCCACTACCTGATGTGTAAAGGTTTTGATGAAATCAGGATATGAACAAAATAAGTTGTAAACAAAAGCTGGAAAGCTTTAAAAAAAAAAAAAAAACTACCCAGATAAATCCTGAGCTGTCCATGTCTTTTTTTAAATTCAGGATAGACATCTGGAATTTTTCATAGTATTTGGCCAATGTAAAGCAATATATAAAGTAAAGGAACTCTTTAACACGACCTTGAGCTGTACTGGGTATATGGTGCTAGCCCCACAGTTGTGTAGACCAATGGCACCCAGTGGGTGATGTGGTCAATATCTCGCCAGCCATCCTGACTTCCCAGGTCATTAACCTGATACCCACTGGAGGCGGGATCGACCTGGGAATCTAGGTCAATATAAAAAATCTGCCTCGATTGGGACTCTATGATCAATGGGTTAGCAGGCAAGCATGCTGGTGACTGAGCTAGTGTAGCTCCCATACAGCCATATAGGGAACAAATCAAATCAACTTTATTTTAAAAGGGTCACAAATTGGGCACGCAGGCCCGTCTTACATTCGGCCCTTCCAATCACTCATCTTTTGTCCATCAAGAACATTATACATTCACATAGAAAGAGAAAAAAAAACATTGTGAAATGAATGTTGTAAACATAAACAAGGCAAATTACCATGTTATGTAGGAACAAATTAAATTTGCAGACTATCATGTTGTCATTGACTGGGGATGTGGAAGTTGTCAGCCAGGCACAGCTCAGTGGTCAACCACCAGACAGCATAAAGAATGTACCTTCACACACTTGGTGCCAGCAATGGTTTTATTTTGTGGGCTGGTTTGGTCTGTATAAAAGCACTTTCAGTGCAGATGGATAACTCTATAAGTGCTTCAGTCTCCTCAAACAGATCCTCATAATTGTGTGCCTCGCCAGCTGGCATAGGCTTCCATGTCTTTTCATAAGTCTCAATCCTTGGTTGTCTGGATCAACTATGGGGATGATATTCCTCCATGCAACTGTCAAGGTCCATCCAGCATCATTTCTTGTGTTTTGCCCCTGTCTCTTTTTCCCACTCATCTTTCCAGTTGTCACGATATTCTCCAATGCCTCGCTTCTTATCATATAACTACAGATTGCTGTTTGTTCTTATAGTTGTATATAATGTTCTAGTTTCATTAGCCACTTCCAGACAATCATTGCTAGTTACTTTGGCAGTCCAAGGTATTCGCAATATTCATCTCAGGAGCCACATCTCCTTTGCTTCCATTCTTTTCCTAATTTGTTCATTAACGTTCCATGATTCGCTACTACACAGCAAAACAGGTTCTATATAAAATTTCAGAGCTCTCTTTCTTACATTAAGTGATAGTGATTTATTGCATCAGATGCTTTTAATTTTCTGGAAAATAGCTTTTGCTTGGCCTAATCCACTCTTAATTTCTGCAATGCATCTTCCATCTTGTGTTATAATAGCCACTATGTTTAAATTTATCAACGTGGTTATAGATATTACACTTAGAAAAAATCCATAATGTTAACTAACAGACCTGTTGAATTTCTCAAATAAAAAAATCCATAATGTTAACTAACAGACCTGTTGAATTTCTCAAATAAAAAAATCCATAATGTTAACTAACAGACCTGTTGAATTTCTCAAATAAAAAAATCCATAATGTTAACTAACAGACCTGTTGAATTTCTCAAATAAAAAAATCCATAATGTTAACTAACAGACCTGTTGAATTTCTCAAATAAAAAAATCCATAATGTTAACTAACAGACCTGTTGAATTTCTCAAATAAAAAAATCCATAATGTTAACTAACAGACCTGTTGAATTTCTCAAACCAGGTATGTGGCATGCCACACTGCTTGCAAGTTCATATTCTACTGTGACGCGGTTATGACTCTGTGACCTGCGGACAAAGCTGGGATCAAAGCTGGCGCCACTAACAACACCATGCTCCTGGTTAGACTTGACAGGTTTTGGTGCCCCATATGGAAACTGAAACAAATAGTCGGTATATGCAAATAGAAATATAATTTGAATATCAAAGACGCAAATAATAGGTTGCATAATTTACAGCCTGGCATATTTCTCTGCATCTTGCCAGGTGCATACTGCTGACGTCAACCAACACTAAAGTGAAGGAAATTATTAATCATTCAAATTGAAATACACAACACACATTACTTTTGTATTAGCAATATAATTCATAATATAAGCAACTAATTGTTCAGTGTGGAATGTTCTCAAACAGTTGATAGTTATTGCTGATCCCTCGCCAGTTCCCCTGCACATTCATTTTCATGCCCAAGATGTCTTTTAGGTCTGTACTTACCTTCACTTCGGTCGACCCTCGCCTCGTCTTCTAGGAACCATGCCTTCCCTTTCTTTCCCACGGCACTTAACATTTAAGGTCTGTGCTCGCCTTCACTTCGGTCGACCCTCGCCTCGTCTTCTAGGAACCATACCTTCCCTTACTTTCCTAAGGCACTTAACATTTAAGGTCTGTGCTCGCCTTCACTTCGGTCGACCCTCGCCTCGTCTTCTAGGAACTGTGACGAAACGCGTTTATCTGTCTTGGGTCGTCAAGATCCCGCACTATTTTGGCGCGTCATCGGGGACTTTCCCAGCTAAAAATAGACTGAGGGAAGCCGATGGAGGACTTATTATCTAGAATCTTCTCGAAACACCGGAATTCGAGTAACCCGTGATGTTGGGTATCGCTCTAAATTCCCGTGCAGAGAGATCTAGAAACTCTAGGCGGGGAATGACGTTTTCCCGAGAAAGTATCTTTTCTCAAGAAGCACTCGCTTCTAGTGCGCATTGAGTTGGCACGAAGCGGGAAATTGGCTAAACCAGTCATTCACTTACTTTTGTTCGAAGAGAACCGACGCAGGCCTGATGTGAGCCATTTTTGTGTCGCGTCTCACCTCAACCATGATTCGGCTGACTGTTATGGAAAGGAAGCTGAGAAGCCCTTGAACAGTTCGGAAGCTGACTGGAGAGCTGGTTTCTACTATTCAGGTAGATATTTGTTTAAATCATTTAACTTTGTACGTGTGTTCCACACGCCATTGTTCTAACCTCATTACCTATGCGGATGTCCTTGCATACTAATTAGCAAATCGATCGATAACGCCGGTGACAATTAAGTGTGGGTTTGTTTACCGTGTGCTCGCGAATCAGCTGTTAGGAACGCCGTAATGTGATGTGGGCGATGTGGGTTCCAAATATATGTACTATATATTGCCAATCGTTGCATCTATTAGGTTGCTGTGTTAGAATAAAACATAGTTACTTGTGCCGGATGGAAACTTAGATTATGTCAGTCAGTTGCTGAAGCCAGAAGAACGGTTAGAAAACCAGGTAAGTTGGTAGGTGGAGATTCAGACAAAATTGTGCTTAGTTACTAAGTAAAGGAAGAACTTAGTTCTGTGCCACCAGGAATGATGTAACTATTGTGTAATAACTTAATAGTGAATTCATTGTGTGGGACACAGCGGATTTCTGTGTAAAGGTAAGTGGCTTTGGTGCTATATCTATATATATATGATGTGACATTGTGTATATATATTAGGTCATGGCATGTGATACTTCCTGGGGTAATTCCGAACGCCGAATAGCTCGACGCGTGATAACACTGCGTGCCGTCGCGATGTAAATATGCGTTCTGAAATCTTGTCTGAGCTATCCTGTTTCTTTCATACTGGCGCTAGTGCGAGTGAATGCTAAGGTGCTGGAAGTATGGAAGGATGCAAGGAGGCTGTATGAGACTGGGGAAATATAGGATATGGGGGATGTGAAAGCAAGTTATGAAAGTATGTGTTGGTAGACCAAACCAACGATGAAGTTCAGTCCATGCCAAGGCTAAACCACTTGGGAGGACAGAACTGGAACAGTACCCTTGGAACATGTGGGGAACATGTATTTTCAAGAAGGCTTCTTGACTCTAAGGCAGAGTCTGATAAGAAGAGTTTGCTGTGGCGTGGGCAGGTGGTCCCACCAGCAAACAGGCTTGTGTACATAGTGGATGTGATCATGTACTATTCCTATATCCCGAGGGATCGTATATTGATCAAGATTATGTTTCTTAATGTACATTGATGATGTTAGGAACGAGTCTAGGGACTCTTTACCTATTTGTTTAGTTCGATTAAATTAGAACCATAACAGCCTTGTATCACTACTGACGTTAGCGACGACTGGTAGATGATTAGGGATAGGTGAGACCGATGAGCAGACTCGTCATTCTGATTTCTTGCTCTGTTTGACGGGCTGTTCTGTGAGGCCAGATGACATTTGTGAACCCATGCTTTACTACTCTCCATATAGAGATAATGCTTTGGTTATATGAATAACTAACTAGCATGACTGAGGGTTGAGTAGTTATTGGTAGGATGCATGTGGACTAATGTTTGGGCCAGTATACTCTCACCGGTCGCTCTTCCTTTTCAGGAGTTTGCCTGTTGAGGAACCAGTCAACTATAATTGTTGTTGGCAGAAAACCACTTCGTGTGACAGAGCGAAGGGTTCAGTTCTTTACTTCTCACGCCAGACTCAACCACACCAGGTACCCAATGTGATTCACCATGAGTGATAGTTGGCTTCAAGACATACAACTGCCCTGAAGGTGCACGTATGGGAAGTGATGGTTTGTGATCGTTTTAAAATAGAAGATACTCTGTTTTTGCCAGGAACATTTCAGCATTTTGAGTGGTCATGCTCCACGACAGGAAACACCGGTCCGTCTATTATGACGGGGGTTCTGCCTAAACGCAGAAGTAACTGATCTTCAGACACTTGAATGGTTCTTTGGACAGCTCTAGGGGCAGGTCTGGAGAAGAACTACACCAGTTATTGACTTGGGGCCAAGTGTAAACCGGTGGAAGGGACTATGGGATTATAGTCCAACCTGAATTGTTTCCGTAAAATAGATGTCTGATTCTATTAATGTACTGTCTCAGTATGAAGATATAAACGGTGTTCTAGAAGGACTCAGTAACATTTTTCAGTAGCCATATCTGATTCTACAAGTAGGATGCGAAGAGACCATTGAATTGGTCAATGACAGATCGGTTCTGCAGTGGGACTGTGCTATGAGTGACAGACCATTCGATTGGTCAGTGACTATTTAGTTCATCGAAGTAACCAATACTTGGAGCCAAGTCCAGGAAGATTGTCTCCAACTGGGTAGTGTTCGAGAACTGTAGTACCAGTGACTCCGTGGGAGTGTTAGAGATGCAGTTGGTCCAGTGAAGTGTGATCCAGCAGTGACTCTATTGTTGTGGTTCCACGTTCGGGAGACGGAGTGGTCTCCAAGGTTCTAGTCATCTCACTGGAAGGAAGCCGGGTGAGTGGCGGACCGACTGGACGGGACATCTGCATCCAATCTACTTCTCAACTTGATGAAGACACCTACATCTCTGAGTCTATCTCTACTCTATCTTCTATTTGTGTAAATAGATTCTGCTATCAGGATGTTCTTTTCAGTTCTATATTCTCAAGGGTAGAATAAACTTTATGTAAGTTGACTTGCTCTTTGTATAATGATTGAGTGTGGTCTCGGACGATGCCTAAGTGTTCATTGTTCAACAGGTGTAGGTAGTTAGTGGGGTTCTAGAATCTGGAGGGGCTTGTAGACGTAATTAATTAATATGAGATCAACCACAGAGTAAAAATGTGTATCTGCTCGTCCAACCCCTGGGGCTAGAATACACGGGAGTGCCAGAGACACCTCGGGTGTGGTTCACTCTCACTACCCAAGGTGAACCCGAAACACTCCGTTACAGAGTGGGGGCCCGTCCGGGATTATTCCAAGATCTTTGTGTGTTGTAGACCTCTCACATAGGGATAGGGACTTTGTCTTTATCCTCTACTTCAGTCTACATAAGATTCTACTACTTCTACCTATCTCCTAACTGTCTGACGGACATTTGTGTTGTGGTGATTAGTTATTACTGATTATTGATTCATTGTATTGCTTCACCCACACATACTTGAGTACCCACCTATCATAGTCAACATGTCTACCCAAGAGTTAGACTTGGACAAAGTTCAGGAAACTGGACGTAAGTCTGGTCTTGAAGGAGATGCTTTGAATTCCTATGTCCAAGAGGTGGAAAGAAATTTTCGCCAAGAGGAAAGAGAGAGGAGGAGAGCAGAAAGAGAACTGGAAGCCAGTAAAGTGGCTCTTGAGGAAAAGAGGATAGCGGCTGATACTGAAATGAAACGGCTTGAGTTGGATGCCGAGAAAGAAAAACGTGACCATGAGTATCGAATGAAGCTACTTGAGGCACAAGTGCCTGCTACAGGTGTAACTGATGGAGCTATGGGAGGAGGTGTACCTCCTGGCTCAGAGTCAACCAGTAGACGTGACTACCAGGCTATGAAATGGCCTTTACAGCCGTTCGAACCCGAGAAGGAACGGATAGACCAATACTTAGAGAAGTATGAAGCCATGTCTATTGCAATGGGTCTAGACAAACAGAAATGGTGTTTGAAACTCTCCCAGGGACTCCGTGCCGAAGGTTATGAGGTGTATGCACGCTTACCACCGGGTTTACAGAATGATTACCCGGCATTGAAAGCGGCTCTCTTGAAGAGATTCGAGATCACAGCACACTCATACCGAAGGAAGTTTCGAACGGCGAAGCGAGAACCTGGTGAACTGTTTTCAGCATACAGTGTGAGATTGAACTCATACCTTCTTAAATGGATGGCCTTGGCCGGATTTAATGAGGAGTATGAAAGTTTGCGTGAGTTGATGGTTGTAGATCAGATGCGAATGCAAATGTCTAAACCCTTGCGAAACTTCTTAGGTGAGAATGGGGCTGAGAGATTGGATATAGTCACCAAGTTAGCCGAAAGATACGTTGAAGTCTATGGCGAGACTGGGGACACCAGTCCAACAGATCCGAGATCGAAAGATCCGGATCAAGGTAAGGCAAAGAAGAAGTCAAAGAAGACCACAGGTTCTGATGAACCAAAGAAACAGGTAGGCTCTTTAGAGAAAATCTCTAACGTCAACCAAGGTAAGAATAGCCCACCTAGTTCTCCAAAGAGGAAGTGGAGTGAACGATGGTGCAAATTCTGCAAGTCCAGCACTCACAATACGAGTGAGTGTAAGAGTAAGCCCAAGGACTTTCACTTTGCGTGTCTTGCAGAGGTTAGGGATAGATCTTGCAGGAAAGTGAAGTCGGTTGATGGGAATGGAGAACCAGAACGACCTCCAGTGGTTGAGGAAGTAGAAGTGAATGGGCAACAGGTGTCGTGCCTCTACGACACAGGATTGCAATTTTCAGCTGTAATTGCATCCCACCTGACAGGCCCAGAGCAACTCACCGGGGAGATGACGGAGATACAGCCAGCCAGTAGGAGTGCTGTAGCGCTACGTTGCCCGATTGCCAATGTGGAGATTCAGAGCAAGTACGTTACTGGACGCATTCAGGCGGCAGTCGTACCGGATCCTCTCTATCCCCTAATTCTTGGCCGGAAGTACGTGTTTCTGGGCGAACCAGAACACCCTAGCATCCATAAGTCTAGGCAGGTCAGAGGTACAGAGGTAGAGGGTCTCGAAAAGGTAAGTCTCCGAAATACTCACCCGGATAGAAGGAGTAATGCTCGGAGCAAGGATGCGAGGGAGTGTCCTTGTTCGGAATGGTTGCCCAACAATGAAAACCCGTTAACTCAGGGTAAGTTCAACTCTGATAACCAGTCACCGTTAATTCAGACTGGAACAGAGAAAAGGCAGAGGGAACGTAAGTTGGTTCCTGAGAGCTTCAGAGCTAATCTGCTGCGAACGGTACATGTCAGGTCCTCAACCGGACATCTGACGGTAGGGACAACCAGTAAATGTCTATCCCGGTATTATTGGTGGCCGGGAATGACAGGCGACGTGCGCAGGTATATTAGGTCTTGTCCGGAGTGCCGTAAATGCACACCTGAGAAACGGACGAAGACGAAGATATCCTTAGAGGTTGGAGACCGAGTTCTAGTACTCCTCCCAATCGAGGGGAACGAATTCGAAATCGGGTGGCAGGGCCCATTCCTAGTGGATAAAGTGGGGCTCCACAAGCACTATGGAGTGGTGATCCTGGGAAAGTCTACTACTTTCCATTCCAGTCTCCTCATGCGCTATGAGGGGAAGCCCGATGATAAGTCCACCAGCCCAAGGGCGCAGAGATTCGCTGAAAGAACGGTTCGGGGTTCAGGTCAGGTAGCGGAAAGCCTGTCACACCATAGGAAGTCCTATATGTATGTGCAGGTACCTTCTTCGGTTCAGCCCGGTGCTCGGGGGAACATGACCGGCCAAAGGAACACCCGTAGTGCTAGCTACACTGAGAACCATGGTAGGAAGAGGTGGGTTGTGTCGGAACGGACACCGACCCTTGGTCCCTCAATCCGACCGACTGCAGTCCAGCTGGGTCCTCGAAAGGGGAAGCTGGAGTTGCAGAAGTCCAGTAAACTCTGGCAGGAACGATCGTTAAATCAGGTCGAGACGGGAGCTCTGGTCCGCAAGATACTGCGAGATGCCCGATCGCAGTAGCGGAGTAGGCGTTGATCACCCGTGATACTGAATAGCTTGTCACCCCACCGAATGTGGTAAAAGTATTCTATACAATATTGACGGGTTAGACTTCCTCACCCGCCATCCGGTCTCTTAGAAAGAAGAACGAACGACATAGACAGCTTCTGCGTAGAAGTGGAACGACGGGGTCGATCCTCTTAAAGTGGGGGCCTATGTGACGAAACGCGTTTATCTGTCTTGGGTCGTCAAGATCCCGCACTATTTTGGCGCGTCATCGGGGACTTTCCCAGCTAAAAATAGACTGAGGGAAGCCGATGGAGGACTTATTATCTAGAATCTTCTCGAAACACCGGAATTCGAGTAACCCGTGATGTTGGGTATCGCTCTAAATTCCCGTGCAGAGAGATCTAGAAACTCTAGGCGGGGAATGACGTTTTCCCGAGAAAGTATCTTTTCTCAAGAAGCACTCGCTTCTAGTGCGCATTGAGTTGGCACGAAGCGGGAAATTGGCTAAACCAGTCATTCACTTACTTTTGTTCGAAGAGAACCGACGCAGGCCTGATGTGAGCCATTTTTGTGTCGCGTCTCACCTCAACCATGATTCGGCTGACTGTTATGGAAAGGAAGCTGAGAAGCCCTTGAACAGTTCGGAAGCTGACTGGAGAGCTGGTTTCTACTATTCAGGTAGATATTTGTTTAAATCATTTAACTTTGTGCGTGTGTTCCACACGCCATTGTTCTAACCTCATTACCTATGCGGATGTCCTTGCATACTAATTAGCAAATCGATCGATAACGCCGGTGACAATTAAGTGTGGGTTTGTTTACCGTGTGCTCGCGAATCAGCTGTTAGGAACGCCGTAATGTGATGTGGGCGATGTGGGTTCCAAATATATGTACTATATATTGCCAATCGTTGCATCTATTAGGTTGCTGTGTTAGAATAAAACATAGTTACTTGTGCCGGATGGAAACTTAGATTATGTCAGTCAGTTGCTGAAGCCAGAAGAACGGTTAGAAAACCAGGTAAGTTGGTAGGTGGAGATTCAGACAAAATTGTGCTTAGTTACTAAGTAAAGGAAGAACTTAGTTCTGTGCCACCAGGAATGATGTAACTATTGTGTAATAACTTAATAGTGAATTCATTGTGTGGGACACAGCGGATTTCTGTGTAAAGGTAAGTGGCTTTGGTGCTATATCTATATATATATGATGTGACATTGTGTATATATATTAGGTCATGGCATGTGATACTTCCTGGGGTAATTCTGAACGCCGAATAGCTCGACGCGTGATAACACTGCGCGCCGTCGCGATGTAAATATGCGTTCTGAAATCTTGTCTGAGCTATCCTGTTTCTTTCATACTGGCGCTAGTGCGAGTGAATGCTAAGGTGCTGGAAGTATGGAAGGATGCAAGGAGGCTGTATGAGACTGGGGAAATATAGGATATGGGGGATGTGAAAGCAAGTTATGAAAGTATGTGTTGGTAGACCAAACCAACGATGAAGTTCAGTCCATGCCAAGGCTAAACCACTTGGGAGGACAGAACTGGAACAGTACCCTTGGAACATGTGGGGAACATGTATTTTCAAGAAGGCTTCTTGACTCTAAGGCAGAGTCTGATAAGAAGAGTTTGCTGTGGCGTGGGCAGGTGGTCCCACCAGCAAACAGGCTTGTGTACATAGTGGATGTGATCATGTACTATTCCTATATCCCGAGGGATCGTATATTGATCAAGATTATGTTTCTTAATGTACATTGATGATGTTAGGAACGAGTCTAGGGACTCTTTACCTATTTGTTTAGTTCGATTAAATTAGAACCATAACAGCCTTGTATCACTACTGACGTTAGCGACGACTGGTAGATGATTAGGGATAGGTGAGACCGATGAGCAGACTCGTCATTCTGATTTCTTGCTCTGTTTGACGGGCTGTTCTGTGAGGCCAGATGACATTTGTGAACCCATGCTTTACTACTCTCCATATAGAGATAATGCTTTGGTTATATGAATAACTAACTAGCATGACTGAGGGTTGAGTAGTTATTGGTAGGATGCATGTGGACTAATGTTTGGGCCAGTATACTCTCACCGGTCGCTCTTCCTTTTCAGGAGTTTGCCTGTTGAGGAACCAGTCAACTATAATTGTTGTTGGCAGAAAACCACTTCGTGTGACAGAGCGAAGGGTTCAGTTCTTTACTTCTCACGCCAGACTCAACCACACCAGGTACCCAATGTGATTCACCATGAGTGATAGTTGGCTTCAAGACATACAACTGCCCTGAAGGTGCACGTATGGGAAGTGATGGTTTGTGATCGTTTTAAAATAGAAGATACTCTGTTTTTGCCAGGAACATTTCAGCATTTTGAGTGGTCATGCTCCACGACAGGAAACACCGGTCCGTCTATTATGACGGGGGTTCTGCCTAAACGCAGAAGTAACTGATCTTCAGACACTTGAATGGTTCTTTGGACAGCTCTAGGGGCAGGTCTGGAGAAGAACTACACCAGTTATTGACTTGGGGCCAAGTGTAAACCGGTGGAAGGGACTATGGGATTATAGTCCAACCTGAATTGTTTCCGTAAAATAGATGTCTGATTCTATTAATGTACTGTCTCAGTATGAAGATATAAACGGTGTTCTAGAAGGACTCAGTAACATTTTTCAGTAGCCATATCTGATTCTACAAGTAGGATGCGAAGAGACCATTGAATTGGTCAATGACAGATCGGTTCTGCAGTGGGACTGTGCTATGAGTGACAGACCATTCGATTGGTCAGTGACTATTTAGTTCATCGAAGTAACCAATACTTGGAGCCAAGTCCAGGAAGATTGTCTCCAACTGGGTAGTGTTCGAGAACTGTAGTACCAGTGACTCCGTGGGAGTGTTAGAGATGCAGTTGGTCCAGTGAAGTGTGATCCAGCAGTGACTCTATTGTTGTGGTTCCACGTTCGGGAGACGGAGTGGTCTCCAAGGTTCTAGTCATCTCACTGGAAGGAAGCCGGGTGAGTGGCGGACCGACTGGACGGGACATCTGCATCCAATCTACTTCTCAACTTGATGAAGACACCTACATCTCTGAGTCTATCTCTACTCTATCTTCTATTTGTGTAAATAGATTCTGCTATCAGGATGTTCTTTTCAGTTCTATATTCTCAAGGGTAGAATAAACTTTATGTAAGTTGACTTGCTCTTTGTATAATGATTGAGTGTGGTCTCGGACGATGCCTAAGTGTTCATTGTTCAACAGGTGTAGGTAGTTAGTGGGGTTCTAGAATCTGGAGGGGCTTGTAGACGTAATTAATTAATATGAGATCAACCACAGAGTAAAAATGTGTATCTGCTCGTCCAACCCCTGGGGCTAGAATACACGGGAGTGCCAGAGACACCTCGGGTGTGGTTCACTCTCACTACCCAAGGTGAACCCGAAACACTCCGTTACAGGAACCATGCCTTCCCTTACTTTCCTAAGGCACTTAACATTTAAGGTCTGTGCTCGCCTTCACTTCGGTCGACCCTCGCCTCGTCTTCTAGGAACCATGCCTTCCCTTACTTTCCCACGACACTTAACATTTAAGGTCTGTGCTCAACTTCACTTCGGTTTATCTCCACCTTGTCTTCTAGGAACCATGCCTTCCCTGACTTTTCTGCATCACTGTAACATTTCTACATCACTGTAACATTTCTACATCACTGTAACATTTAGTGTGGCCAAATTATTTCTGTTTATGAGCCAGTTATCTGTGATGTTCAGACCTTGAAGAATGTCTGTGGTTTCCTTCTGCATGGGCTATGGTATTCAATAATTTTTCTGTAACATTTCAGTTCAACAGTCTTGATGATCTTCTTCAGTGATTGTTAAATGGTCATATCTGCATGTTGCCACAAGAAAGAGGCATGTTCACAAAATTGTTGCCTTTCTTGGTTGGTTGGTATTGTGCTGTAGTCTCTTAACACTGTTTTAACTTTCGCATTGCTATTGCTAATCTCCTTCTGACTTCTTCTGAAGTCCCCCATGATTAGGGGACTGAGCATGTATGGGAATGTCCTGAGTGCAGTGATGTTGGTTCTTAACTCAACTCAACTCAACTCAACCCAACCCAACTCAACTCAACTCAACCCCATGTTTAGTTAATTATAGAGCCAAGGTGTGGCAGTGTGTGATATTTTCAGTTACATCATTGTTGATTGTAATTTTGGGTTAACAAGCTTTGTCTGTGAACATTACTTTTATTTCTTTTAAATTATTTAATGCTAAAGAAATGATGTGAATCTTCCGTATGTCTTTTGGCAGAGCAGATTCACTGTTATAATCTCTTGGCACTATTTGCATTCTGCATTACTTTAGTTCTGGAACCAGACTTCCACCAATAATAAATTAATTAAAAAATATGTCATAGGTTTCATCATTTTTGACATTTTTCATGACATGTTCTACACAGGTGTTGGCTAGGTGTGAGGAGAGAATGCAACCATGTCTTACTCCTCTTTGCACCTAAAACCAGTCTGATGTTTCACCAGCTACCCTGACAGATGCTTGTTGTGTGTGTGTGATACAATGTTTCAATTAAGTGTACCAACTGTGCAAAAATACACAATCAGGGTACACACATTAAAATATTGTGCATAACATAATCAACTAATCAGACCATTATGGCATAGTGGATAGTGCACTTATCTATCAAGACAGTGGTCTGGGTTCAATCGTCAGCAAAAAAAAATTAAATTAAAGCTGACATCAAACACTGCTTTACTATGAATATTAAATATATACACTTGTATAAGACACTGTTCTTTTCATATTAAACTCTATTTTGAGAGATATACTTCGAAGCTGTCTTAAATCAGGTCAGAACAAGACAAACTGTAACACCAGTCATAAGTCACAGAGAAGCCATGATGAAAGCATCAATACTCAAGAATCCTCAATTACCTGTCCTCAGAGATATGTAATTAGTGCAATAAATACTCATCATTATATGCCATGCTGGTAAGTGTGTGTATGGCCATATTTTGCCATCTTACATGACCACCAGAGTTGTGGATCAGCTCTGTGTTCTTGTCTCGACCATGCCATGTGGTCAAGCCATCCAGATATTTACTTTCTATACCTTCACTTTGTTCTTTTCCCCTCGGTCTTGCCAGTTGTCACCAAGTTCTCAAGTTTATGTCTTCTCATAACGCGCCCAAACATTTTTTACCGACCGCGTCTAATTTCTGCAATCAGTTTACGGTTTTAATTTGCTTCTTGTAGGACTTTCTAAATGATGTCAAATACAGCTGTCAACAATTCTTTAATGTTCTCAGTTCATTATTTTCTGTCTTTCTCTTCTCCATTAGCTTTCAACTTTTCCCTATGGGATTGGTTTTTAAAGGAGGCTATGACAGATGGTCTTAAATAAATGATCCCATGCCTTGGCAAATGGTGTAGATATTCATGCTTCAACACAGCTCCTGACTGCTACCAGAATGTATTAGTTTCTGTGCTAATGCTTGTTCATGTCAAGCAGGGGAAGGCCAACAGTGAAGATGCTGGACAGTTTGACATCACGGCATGGAGAAACATTGATATAAGAAATGATTAGCAGCACAAGAGACAGAAGGCTGTGGACAGACATGGTCACCAATGCCACAAAACATGGAGTATTAGAAAAAGAAAAGTACTTATAAAACAGGTGCGTATATAACAAGTCAGCTCTGTGACGAAGACGCAGTTCATAATCTAACATTCGAAAACATAGCTGCAGGCGATTTGGTAGCAGATCACCGTGCGTTGGTTTTTAGAAAATAGTAAGAGTGCCGGTCATTCAGAAAGCAACAGCAATCTACTGAACGTAAACTTGCCAAGAAATCACAAACAGTCAAACAAGGCTGGGGTTGACTGCGACATCCTTAAACAAATGCAACTAACTTTTTGTTTATAACAAACATTAATTTACCAACAATCAACAATGCTGGGGTTGACTGCGACATCCTTAAACAAATGCAACTAACTTTTTGTTTACAACAACATTAATTTACCAAAAATCAACAATGCTAGTTTGTAAATGGTTTTACTCACATTTTTCTCAGCCTCCTTGAAAAATAAAATTACGTCTTTCAAAGCCTGGCCGAAATTCTCATACACCTGTGCTTGATCTCGCACCCATGATGGTAATGAATTTCTATGCTCCAGTGAGGAAAACCTGTCATATCATCACAAATTTAATTATAAGAATAACCAGCAGAAACATCAGCGGGTGTCATGGAGTGTGTGTGAATGTGTGTTGTTGCTGAAAATGGTGATGAACACCAACAAATGTTCTTGTTGAAATCTATGTGTATCTGTGAATATTTATACCAGTAATGGCCTATTCCTGCCTTTAAAAATTGGTACCAGGTTGGTCTTGAGAAGTCAAGGCAGCCGTGGTGACACTGACCAAATCACCTAGAGTGCTTACTGGTTTATAAAAATATGGGTTTAGCACCATATGCCCTGGTGGGCGTATTAGTGTAGTTGACAGGGTGTGCACAATACTGCTGTTGTCTAATAATAGAAGAAAAGAATGGCTACCTATTCCTTCAGGCATTTGTGTTTTTTTACCACATGCCCAATGCCACCTTAAAGCAGGTAACAGCGTCCTTTCCATACTTAGTGTCCTATTCAGCTCTTCTTGGCTGTATCTGGGACATATAGTGAGCCGTGCCCTCAGCATGCTACCAATACTAGATCAACTGATCAGCTGGTCCTTCTACACTGGACATATAATGTTATAGTCTTGTTGTTTCACACTGCGTAGGTTATATATTCTAGATATTTCTGTCTGACTATTTACAGCTTTTCATTAAATGACTGAATATTATTGGTAATTTATATCACAGAAATCTTATTCTTCTTCTGCGTTCATCCGGAATGTTGTTTTAGATGTAACTGCGATGTGCCTGTTTACAGCAGAGCTGACACATCCAACCTTTTCAGGCATTTGTTGACCGGGTTAACCTTCCCGGGTATCACAGGAATGATTTCCTTTAAAGGAATGTGTGTCAATTTCATATAATGCTTAATCTTTCTTCTGAGTTTTCTAGGGCCATCCCTAACATGTTTTCCACTGCAATAGGCTCACTGAGAAGGGTTTGCATTTTTCATTAGTGGACTGTTGTTCAAATTTCTTCCCCTCAAGTAAATCAAATGATAAATCAGGTGGCATCTCCACAACAAAGCTGGCTGCAATGGATCTCCAAAATTCTCTGTTTCTCACTATTGTTGGACATATAGACTTCTAAGCATCCATCTCTTAATGTTATCTTTCCCCTTGTATCACTGTCTACCTCTAGCTAATTTCCACTCAACTTTTCCCTCCATTATGGATTTTACAAGAGTGCTTTGTCTTTTAATGTGACCAAAATATTTAACTTATCTCTTTGTAATTGTTTCACCAACTCTATTTTCATTCCCAGTGTCTCTTTGTTTTACCAACTCTATTTTCCAAACCTGTCTCGAACCTCTGTATTTGAATGTTTTTGTTTTCACCAAATAGTAAATAATTTTGTATATTACTATGCCTCTGGCATTCAATGGATGGACCCCCAATTGGGCATAGTGATGTTGTGTACGATTTGGCAATACTATTTGTCATGGTGATGCATGTCATTCTGTAATCGGCAGCCGGCTGTGCACAAAGTCCGAAGCTCAGTGGAGTGTTCAGAATGTTGCCACTGAAGCCTTTCATGGACAACAATACCATCCTTACACAAGATGAGAGCCATGTCCACAGCATGCTATTATGATTAGATCAATTGATCGGCTGGTGGATGCTGAGCTTCAAGCCCAAGAAACCCTTTGATTGTGAAGGGCAGGTGATAGCAACCTTATTCATGGTGCAAATCAGGAAATTCTCAGTCTCAGCTGAGTTTACAATATTTCATTAACAAAGTAAGCAGCACAGCTTATATGGGAGACAACAGCAAGCTGTCTGTAAGCTATCAACAAGAGCAGACTGAAAGTAAAATTCAAGATCTGATGCCTGACAGTTTATGTTGACTTTGAAGCTTCTATGGCCACTGCTTGTCATAGAGAATATAGAGGAAGTTGAATAATGTAGACACAAATAACAGATTGCAAGATTTATTGCCTGGCATAGTTCGCTGCATTTTGTCAGGTACATACTGTAGAAATCACACAACATAAACTAAAGCAATAAGATAAATCCTTCAACTGAAATATACAACACACACATTCACTCAGTAATTTCAATTGTCTACAATAGCAATTTTAAACTGACTGCCATGTCTTCTAGTTTGCACAAAGTTGGTTTTTGTAAATGAATGGCTATTGCCGCTTCCACCTTTAATATGTGACCATTTTGTGTGTTAAATAACACATTAAACACACTGTCCCTATCAATCATGTGACCAGTTTCCAAAATGTGCCATCCAATCAATGACATAAGAGATTTGCAGTGTGTAGGTTTTGCCAAGTTAACAGAGTCTTTATATAGTAATATATGTTACAATAGAGAGGAAGATCAACAAAGCCATGGGAAAGTGGCCAGAAGCTTCACCAGGTCTGTTCGGAGTCATGCTGTACTGTAAGGCAAAACTAGTACTACCCTTAAAGTCCCTTACTGAGGAATTCAAAGCCAGACAGGATGATGCTGTGTGAGTCCACGGGACCAAGATGTCCATGACTTCCAGCCCTTGCCAAGAACAGTGGCAAGTCAGTAGTGCTACAGATTCTACCCAGGAATCACTGAAATGAAAGGAAGTAATGGGATATACCCTGTCCCACATGCAAGGGTTTCAGACATGGAAACGTCTGGTGGTGACCCAAGGCATCAACCAGGGAACCTAGAGATATGCTGGTCTAGAAAATTTGAGAAGATGACAAGAAAGTGCAAAGGGTCATGCAACAGTTCCAACCAAGCCAGAGAGTGTCATGGGGAGGGAGGGTGGATGGGTGTGTGTGTCTTGCAAAGGTATCTGACCTGGAAAGATATATGTAAGAGGGCATTTTTGCGGCTATGTTTCATTGTCTGGTCACTGTCCTACCATTAACTGCTAACCTGACAAGTGGGGGAAGTCAGAGGGAGCAGTGTTGGGAGAGGTAGACCGTCGAACAAGTATCATCCAAGTGAAAGGTGGCTCTCGTGAGGGTGTCGTTTTCCACAGCAGAAATAAGAGTGAGGGGAGGAAGGACCCAGACTGCAAACACAATGGAAATGGTCTGGAAGAAAAAGCTAGCTTCCCCAGGAGAAATAAATAAATAAATAGTCCCGAAGTAGTTTCCTGTTATGGATCTGTGATGTGATAACGCCATCACATTTTGTAGGCCTCAGAGCCATGAGGAACAGGAGGCCAATCATTTCCTCATTTTACCAAGCGACAAATCCAGGTGTCAAACCCACACCCGACTGTGTTGATGACATTATCAGCAGAGTTTCATGTCAACTAAGCTAGCTTGGGATCCCCTGGGCATATGCAGAAAATGTGGCTCATTCAGCTGCGGGTGCCAAGAATGAAACATGGCAGCAAGGAAATTCACTGTGGTACAGTGAAATACATATGTGGTGATGTGATAGAAGCTGAGTGGCTCGGGAAGAGGAGCTGGCACATATAGTGCTAAATTTGTGGGACGACAGCAATCAGCAGTCGACATGACGTCCTTAAGCTGACATACAGCAATCAGCAGTCGATCTGATGTCCTAAAGCTGACATACAGCAATCAGCAGGCAATCTGATGTTCAGAAGCTGACATACAACAATCAGTAGTCGATCTGATATCCTGAAGCTGACATACAGCAATCAGCAGTCGATCTGACATCCTAAAGCTGACATACAGCAATCAGCAGTCGATCTGATGTCCTAAAGCTGACATACAACAATCAGCAGGCAATCTGATGTTCAGAAGCTGACATACAGCAATCAGCAGTCGATCTGATGTCCTAAAGCTGACATACAACAATCAGCAGGCAATCTGATGTTCAGAAGCTGACATACAACAATCAGCAGTCGATCTGATATCCTGAAGCTGACATACAGCAATCAGCAGTCGATCTGATGTCCTAAAGCTGACATACAACAATCAGCAGTCGATCTGACATCCTAAAGCTGACATACAACAATCAGCAGGCAATCTGATGTTCAGAAGCTGACATACAGCAATCAGCAGTCGATCTGATGTCCTAAAGCTGACATACAGCAATCAGCAGTAGATCTGATGTCCTAAAGCTGACATACAACAATCAGCAGAGGATCTGATGTCCTAAAGCTGACATAAAACAATCAGCAGAGGATCTGATGTCCTAAAGCTGACATACAACAATCAGCAGTCGATCTGATGTTCAGAAGCTGACATACAGCAATCAGCAGTCGATCTGATGTCCTAAAGCTGACATACAACAATCAGCAGTCGATCTGATGTCCTAAAGCTGACATAAAACAATCAGCAGAGGATCTGATGTCCTAAAGCTGACATACAACAATCAGCAGGCAATCTGATGTTCAGAAGCTGACATACAGCAATCAGCAGTCGATCTGATGTCCTAAAGCTGACATACAGCAATCAGCAGTCGATCTGATGTCCTAAAGCTGACATACAACAATCAGCAGTCGATCTGATGTCCTAAAGCTGACATAAAACAATCAGCAGAGGATCTGATGTCCTAAAGCTGACATACAACAATCAGCCGGCAATCTGATGTTCAGAAGCTGACATACAGCAATCAGCAGAGGATCTGATGTCCTAAAGCTGACATAAAACAATCAGCAGTCGATCTGATGTCCTAAAGCTGACATAAAACAATCAGCAGAGGATCTGATGTCCTAAAGCTGACATACAACAATCAGCAGGCAATCTGATGTTCAGAAGCTGACATACAACAATCAGCAGTCGATCTGATATCCTGAAGCTGACATACAGCAATCAGCAGTCGATCTGATGTCCTAAAGCTGACATACAACAATCAGCAGTCGATCTGACATCCTAAAGCTGACATACAACAATCAGCAGGCAATCTGATGTTCAGAAGCTGACATACAGCAATCAGCAGTCGATCTGATGTCCTAAAGCTGACATACAGCAATCAGCAGTCGATCTGATGTCCTAAAGCTGACATACAACAATCAGCAGTCGATCTGATGTCCTAAAGCTGACATAAAACAATCAGCAGAGGATCTGATGTCCTAAAGCTGACATACAACAATCAGCAGTCGATCTGATGTTCAGAAGCTGACATACAGCAATCAGCAGTCGATCTGATGTCCTAAAGCTGACATACAACAATCAGCAGTCGATCTGATGTCCTAAAGCTGACATAAAACAATCAGCAGAGGATCTGATGTCCTAAAGCTGACATACAACAATCAGCAGGCAATCTGATGTTCAGAAGCTGACATACAGCAATCAGCAGTCGATCTGATGTCCTAAAGCTGACATACAGCAATCAGCAGTCGATCTGATGTCCTAAAGCTGACATACAACAATCAGCAGTCGATCTGATGTCCTAAAGCTGACATAAAACAATCAGCAGAGGATCTGATGTCCTAAAGCTGACATACAACAATCAGCCGGCAATCTGATGTTCAGAAGCTGACATACAGCAATCAGCAGAGGATCTGATGTCCTAAAGCTGACATAAAACAATCAGCAGTCGATCTGATGTCCTAAAGCTGACATACAACAATCAGCAGTCGATCTGATGTCCTAAAGCTGACATAAAACAATCAGCAGTCGATCTGATGTCCTAAAGCTGACATAAAACAATCAGCAGAGGATCTGATGTCCTAAAGCTGACATACAACAATCAGCAGTCGATCTGATGTCCTAAAGCTGACATACAACAATCAGCAGTCGATCTGATGTCCTAAAGCTGACATACAGCAATCAGCAGTCGATCTGATGTCCTAAAGCTGACATACAACAATCAGCAGTCGATCTGATGTCCTAAAGCTGACATAAAACAATCAGCAGTCGATCTGATGTCCTAAAGCTGACATAAAACAATCAGCAGAGGATCTGATGTCCTAAAGCTGACATACAACAATCAGCAGTCGATCTGATGTCCTAAAGCTGACATACAACAATCAGCAGTCGATCTGATGTCCTAAAGCTGACATACAGCAATCAGCAGTCGATCTGACATCCTGAAGCTGACATACAGCAATCAGCAGTCGATCTGATGTCCTAAAGCTGACATACAACAATCAGCAGTTGATCTGATGTCCTAAAGCTGACATACAGCAATCAGCAGGCAATCTGATGTCCTAAAGCTGACAGACAACAATCAGCAGTCGATCTGATGTCCTAAAGCTGACATAAAACAATCAGCAGTCGATCTTCTTCTTCTTCTTTGCGTTCATCCGGAGTGATTTTTTCAGATGTGATTGCGGTGTGTCTGGTTAGGCACCCTCGGGTCGAAACCCTCAGGCCAACACATCCGACTTTAGCGTGCATTTTTGACCAGGTTAGCAATCCTGGGAGTCTCTCACTTTTGTGGTACCGTCCACATCTCAGCTGGTCTAGTTGGAACAGTCGAAGACTACACGGTCATCCCTCAAGTGAAGGCAGGGACAGTCCATAGCATTTTCCGCCATCCTGGGTGGCTTCCATAATTGCAGAGCCGGCACATAACGCTCTGGTGCTGGGTTTACCGAGGGAATCGTCACGTCCTGCTCATGGCTGTTTTAATTCCTCACTTCAATATATTGGGCATTTCGCTCGCCCTGGGCCGTTCCTGCACAAACCAGTCAGCTCTGCGGTTGGTTTCCACTAAGCGAGTTTTCGGACATGTGCTTGTCCCTGTACCCATCAGAGCTGTTCCAGGCACAGCGGACATTCGGAAAACTACCTAGTCAGAGCTGTTCCGAACAAGAGCGGCATTCGGAAACTAGGTAGTCAGAGCTGTTCCTAGCACGGGAGACATTCGGACGAGACATTTCACTCGGACGTAAATGCGTAGTGTCAATTTTTAGTTTGCCACCCGTAGGACGACACTTCCGACTTCCGGCGGGCATTTTTTTAGTGAGGTTAGTCTTCCTCTGGTTTCGAGACACGTTAGACTGTTGTAATGTCACCCACATCTCAGCTGGTCAAGATAGAACGATCAACGATATCGTGGTCTGCCCTCAAGGGAAGGCAGGGGCAGACCATGGGCATTATCTCGCTATCCAAGGAGGCTTCCATAATTGCAGAGCCGGCACATATTGCTCTGAGACTGGGCTCACCCAAGGAGTTTCCACGTCCTGCTCATGGCTGCTTTAGTTCCTCACTTCCATGTGTTGGGCATCCCACTTGCCACTGATCGCTCAATCACACACCAGGAGCGGTCAGACTGCGAGTGACATCCGCTCGGTAAGCTTTTGCTTGTGACTTCAGACCACGCAATAGGTTCGCTCGCCGTGCGTTCCATTTTGCGTTGATGAGACATTATTCCACTTTTGTCTACACTCTCTATGAGTTAGATACAGACAGTTTCCGTAACCCTTCGACTGGGGCACTTTTCTGACTTTTTTGTACTCGGTCACGAGGTAGGCTACATGTGCTGCCGGCTCAGCACCTTACCTTCGTGCAGCAGTGAACGGGAAGCGGCTAGGCCCCTTCATCCGGGAAACTCTCATATCCCCCGGCTGGGAGCCTTCGAACATGTATCAGACCTGAGCATGTAGCTTGCTCAGTATCATGTTTCTATTTTCCGGTAGACGGGTATCAGCCTGGCTCTAAGATCCGAGGGTTTGTGGCTTAGAGGCGTTCAGCCACAGCCCTCGACAGGGAGCCTTAAGAGTTTTGTCCGGACCAAGAAATTCTGCCTTTGTGCACCTCATTTAAATTTTGACTGCTATCCTCAGTCTATGCCTGCAGAGCAGCAGGTTGTGTCTCTCTTAGTCTGGTCCCTATCCCATAAGCTGTCCGATATGTAATTTTTCACCCATCGGCAAGCAAATGGGGTCTATGGGACACGCAAGCTCCCCCACCACGTCAAGGTGGAGACACATCGGGGGAGGCAGTCGATCTGATGTCCTAAAGCTGACATACAGCAATCAGCAGTCGATCTGATGTCCTAAAGCTGACATACAGCAATCAGCAGTCGATCTGATGTCCTAAAGCTGACATACAGCAATCAGCAGTCGATCTGATGTCCTAAAGCTGACATACAGCAATCAGCAGTCGATGTGACATCCTTAAGATGACATAAAGCAATCAGCAGTCGATCTGACATCCTGAAGCTGACATAAGCAAAAGCCGTCAATCTGATGTCCTGAAGCTGACATACAGGGTTCAGATGTACAACAGGAGAAAGACAATAGTAAGCTATGACCCAGAAGCAAACACCCTCCCTCCCTTCCCAAAAGTGTAAAGAAGATAGAGGCCAAAACATTCACGGAAGGGTAACACCTTCTGATGATCAGAAGCCCCTGTTGCACTTGCTCCACAGTGGAGTTTATACTACTGTGAGGTGGAGATATGCATATTATTTGTGCAGGCGCCAAGTTGCACACAGGGCAGTATATCCAACATTTGGAACCGATTCTCTATAAGCAAAGGTAGAAAGGTAAATCCTGCCTTTGAGCAGTGAAGTGGTAGACCATCACATATTCTAGGCCATGGCATATGAAATGGATTGGCCAGTTCCCTACCACAAACAAATTTAAGAGAGATCAGTCACAGCAGAGTTTATGTATAAAACAGTCTCACCTTGTATCACAGAGAATAATAGCTCCAAAATCCTTGTTGTGTCGGATGACACGACCTATGGCTTGGTTGACAGCGCGAGTAGCTTGCTGCCTGTACCAAGTATTCTCATTAAGTCCCTAAGATATTGAAACAAATATATTTACTCCAAAATTAGGGAACTCCAGAATGCTCTATAATTTTGTCAGTCTGGATCTTTAGGCAATATTTTTTAAGTTCAAATTTCAGGAAGAATCAAGAATGCATGCACCTGCGTGTTACCAGCGACCATAAGGAAAGCAAACAATAGTAATACTGTAGCATATAAAATGCAAACAGTACCATAGACAGCTAGAAAAACCAATAAGCAAGTCCTACAAGAGGCGACTGAAAGCCACAAATTGATTAGAGAAATCAGACGCAGACAGTCACTTTTTTTTGTGCACTTTATGAGAAGAAATAACCTAGAGAACTTGGTGACAGCTGGCAAGATTGAGGGGACCAGAACAAAGGGAAGGCAGAGAAGTAAATATCTGCATGGCTTAACCACATGGCATGCTCGAGACAAGAACACAGAACTGATCCATAACTCTGGTGATCATGTGACATGGCGAAACATTATCGCCCGCTTACTGGAATGGCACACGATGAATGAATGAGGATACCATGCATGTCACAATACGTGGCTAAGGAGGGTTAGTGTGGGAATGGCTGCCCCATCTCATAGACAACCTTAGCTGCAAAATTCAACCAATCATGAACAAGTCTAAATAAAAGGACAGAAAAATACCTTTGCCAATCAAGATAAAAGGAGCTTGCTCTCATAGAACAAGTAAGACACAATGTGGAAAAAGCCCAACTGTCTGATAGCCAACATAAATTCTTTCACTTAGGAATATCTTAAGAATTGGTACCTGGAATGTTAGAACTATGTAAGAATTGGGAATAGCAGGAAAAGTGATAGGGAAGATGAAATATTAAAAGATTAGCATTTTGGGATTATGCTAAACAAGACAGAAGAGAGCAGACAAAAAGCTTCTGAACACAGGTGAAACGACTGTTCTCAGGCCATACAAAGGCCCTAAAGTGGAGTGCTCTAATCCTATCAAAAGAGGTAGGATAGGCAGAGTGGAAGCAGTGAATTCTAGGATAATATCAGCAAATTGTAGAACCACAGAAAAAGAAAGTAAACATGAATGTGATACAGTGATAGAAAACAAGAAATGATCAGGATGAATCAGTTGAGGAGGCAATTTAAATGAAACTTCAAAGTACCATAAGGAATCAAAGAAATGGCAATATCAACATTCTGATGTGCCATTCACACAAAACAACCTGTATCCTTTTCAGGATGAACACAGACCTGTGTTATAAGCTGACAATTTAACTCAGTAGAGAACAAACCACATGCAATACCAGTTGAGAGTTGAGAATTTTGTACCCAGGATTAAGTTTAAGTTTTGTGCCTAGGATTTCTCAAGTGTAGAAATAATAAATAAGTCACTTAATTACAACTATGGGCATGTACATTGTCAGAGTCTCACATGGAGTCAGTAGAAACATAAAGATAGAAGGGAATTAGAGAAGGGGCATAACCCCAATACAAGGGAGACACACTCGAATGCTCGAACAATCCAGAGCCTTCAAGAAGCATAGGTCAGTTCGCCTACAGCTCCGTGGACACGCTGACCGCGTGCCAGGACCTGTTCCACGAGAAGCTCAAGGAGAGTTACAGCCCGTGTCCGATCGAGACACGTTGGAGGGCAGACACGGACTGGATATCGAAGAAGCAACAGGGTTTACCTTAAGGGGGACTTGATAGCTAAAACCCCAAGTGTATTTAGGGGTCTTATGCATACGTTAGATAGCTGATAGAGTTGTTGTATTGATCATGTATTATTGGTTTATTGTAAACTCCTGTGATATGCAATTCGAGGGTTACTGGCTGCGAAAACCTTTCTTCGCCAGCTTAATGTAACATAACATAAATAAATGATGTTCGATTGTATCTGAACGGAGTTTGTTGCCTGTATGAGCCTGGGTTTCATTCCCCTAGGTATCCAGGACGGTGACAGGCTATTTGGGGGCTAGCCGGTTTTGGCAAGCACAAGCTTTACTTTCCAGACAGCTCTTGGTTTTGCCAAGTAAAATATATCAACTTTCGTACATGACAAAGTCTATAACTTTGCAGCTATCATCGTATTATCTGTGAATGAGCTATTGTAGTCCCTATATAAAAGTAATTGAAATGATTATGATGTCCATGAAATTTGACATTGACATGACTGAACAATTACAGTGACCGTTACTAATTTTTTTTTGATTCCAACATCAGATCTCATAACCAAGTAAACCTGCTCGGGCAAATTTGAATGTAAACATTAAGGGGGATAACCAAGTTTTGTACACCCAGACTAATATCAAAGGGATTTAATTTCAATAAAGTGAACACTAACTATAATACAAAATGTCAACATTAGAACAGTGCATTGAATTAGGAATTAGGTTAGGGTATACTGCCGAGAAACTTTCAGAATGGGCACAAAAGACGCATTCAGAAAATATTGCACGAGAAGACAGAGCAACGGAAAGAGAAGAGAAAAAGATGCAAGCGGAAAGAGAAGAGAAAAAGATGCAAGTGGAAAGAGAAGAGAAAAAGATGCAAGCGGAAAGAGAAGAGAGAAAGATGCAAATGGAAGCTAAAGAAAAGAAAATGCAACTGCAGGCTCACGAGAAGAAGATGCAAATGGAGCTCGAGGCTGCGACCAAGCAAGCCCAATTAAACGCAGAATCACAGATAAAACTGAAACAAATGGAAATTGATTCCAACTTAGAAATTTCAGTAAACAAAAGTAGAAGGAAGAGGAACAAAAATACAACAAATATAAAGGCTTAGTCAAGCCCTTTTGTTCAGGAGATTCAATAAGCGCATACTTAAAGAACTTCGAGTGTTTGATGACTTACCATAACGTCGCAAAAGTCGACTGGGCATTTATTCTCATGAGAAATTTAGCATTAGAGCCCTTAAAAGTGATAGAGACAGTTCCACAAGACATGAGGAAAGATTACGACTATTTAAAACAAAGAATACTCCAACATTTTTCACTAGACACAGCAGGCTATCAACTACAGTTCTCAAAATTAGCCCCATCACCTAACCAAACTTTCATAGACTACGTGTCTACAGTCCAAGATATTTGTACAAAATGGATAACCTCAGCAAAAACAAATAACAGCCATGATAAATTAAAGGAGCTAATTATAATCGATAAAATCATTAGCACAATACCAACCCCTTTTTCTAAATTTTTAAGGCAAATGGATTGTAAAACTATCCAAGAAATAGAAAATAAGGGGAGCGCATATTTTACAGCTAACCGCGATATTTTTCAGTTAAATATGAGCCAAAATGAAACAGCAGCGGTTACAAACACCACGTATTCAAAACCAGATGGAAATAGGTTCAAACAACGCTCTAAGTTCACAAAACCAGTCCTGTGTCAGTATTGTCATCTGACACACGAACAGTACGCGATGTGTGACAAATCACCGAATTATCCATATCATCTCCAAATGATAGTAGAAAAACAAAAGAATAAAAGGAACGCATACCAGAGAGCAGTTAAATGTTATTTTTGCGCGAGTTATGGGCATTTTTCAGCACGTTGTGATGGGAGAAAGATGATGAAGCAGGCCAATGCCGCATTGATAGATACATCTTCAGATGAAGAAACTGAACAACAGAACGAATGCGACATCCAAAATGAAAGTGCGAGTGAGTTAGGTAATGCGGTAGATATCATTAACACCATCACCGATAACACATGCAACACCTGCAGAAAATTTCAGCTTGATACCACTTTGTTATGCGGCCACACAATCCCATTGTCTAACGAAATGGCCAACGCAGCCTTAACATCAACAGGCAAGTTAAAATTTACGACAGGTTTTGTTAATAACAAACAATGTACACTAATACGAGATAGCGGGGCGACTCTTTGTGGAATTAAAAGAACATTAGTTAATGACAAAGACTACACACACAAATACGTAACATGTCGCACATTCGCAGGCACCATCGAAAGATACCCCCTAGCACTTGCCGAAATTCGGACACCTTTTATATCTGGACAAGTGCTATGCACAGTACTGGAAAATCCTGCCGCCAAAATTATCCTTGGGAATCTTCCTAACATAAGATCCTGCTCTGAAGAAGAAATCAGAGAATGGGAACAGAAAAACTGTATCCAAAAAGCGAACACCGATTCCAAAATTAAAAAACACGCTTGCATGTCTCAAACTGCCAAAAGCACAAGGGAGACAACCGATGACGGAATTCAAAACGAATTCACAGAGGTGCAGAACACAGGGGCGGTTATATCTTTCAATGATACCATCAAATCAACACCTCGAACTGAGGACGCCATCGATCCACAAAATATTGAGCCTGTAAATGTGCAACAACATACACAATACGCTAATATAGTGACAAGACAAATGACTGACAAGACCCACATAAACAACCAAACAGAGATAACAGGGGACAATAACGACACTGTCAATAACATCAATGACAATTCTACGTTAATGACACATTCTCGTAATAACGGAAACGACAAAGTCAACGACACAATAGCTACAACTCTTCTTAATCATGACAAACAGCTTGACGAGTCATTACAAACCGAATCGACTTCTTTAAAGTACTCTCAACCGAAATCATATTATCTGACAAACATAAATGACAAAAGCACAGCAACGACAGTACGCCTTAACGACACTACTACACAAGACAATGAAGACAACTTCACATTACAGACAGTTTCTCGTGAAGACGAAACCGCAGTTACCAAACCAACAACTAAGAAAACTCATAAGTTCCAACTTTATGAGTCAAAACAATTCGTTTCTCTGAGAACTAGAAACAATTACGGCATTAATTCCAAGAAACATAACCAAGGAATACAAAGATATCCAAGGGACACTACTAGTGACAAAGAAGCATTATTAGCAAACGAGTGTCATCATATGTGTTTATCGCAAATTTATCAACTATCAATGACACATAAAACTAACACAGAAACAACACATAAATCTGCAGAAAGTGATACAGATACAGAAATACCATCATCATGCAACAGTCATCCAAGCAAACAGTATGCAAATAAACAAATACAAACAATTGACTTCACACAAAAGCAAAGTCAGAAACGATTGCATACAAACAAACTGCTTTATTGCATGAACAAAACCAGTAAACGATGCGGATCTATATCCATCAGCACAAAGACTACCATTTTTATTTCACCATCCACCTATTTACCAGATAAATACAATTTCTTTGAAACACACATCTCTTCCAACAAAAATAAACAATCACATTCATCAAGCAGTAAAATGAACAAAGACAAATCACTGACACTCTTCCTACTTTTGCTATTAACGCAACTTCAAACATTACCTACCTTTCAAAATGAGTCTTTCACCACACTCCGGATAACAAACAAATTGGTCATCATATTTACTATCTCATTCATATACCAATCAACTTTGCGCCAAATTGAAAGAGCAAAAACCATGCTACAGTTCATTAACTCCTGTTGGTGCAAAATTTTTCATATAACTGTGATATACGCCTATAGTAAATTTATTTTCACTCTTACATTATTCAGACTTATTTTTACATCGATACCTATACAATTATGTAATATATGCAATTGTAAGAGTATCCGCTTAGAGGATATAATGCGCAAATTGAAATCAATTTTTTCTAACCCACCCATATTAAGATTACCAAACATAGATATACCTTTTATTCTGACCACAGATTCGAGTGCTATCGTAATTGGAGGATGCCTGATGCAGGAATATCAAGGCGTGAGACATCCAATACTCTATGTCAGCCGCAAGCTTAAAAAGGCAGAAATCCGGTATTCCACAGTTGAGTTGGAGGAATTAAGTCTACTTTTTGGTATGCGTCGTTTATCTAAGTTCCTCTTAGGTTCCCATTTTGTTGTTTTGACCGATAATTCGCCGCTGCTGGTACTTAAACAAGGCGTTCCAAAGAATCATCGATTAGCAAGATGGTGTCTTCTACTTCAGGATTTCGACTTTGAAATCCGCCACATCAAGGGTACGGATAATATTATTGCTGACATATTATCACGGCAAACTAATGCACCAGCAGACTAACACTAGGCACATTAATTAGTCGCCATATAATAAGCTGTGAGATTTTAGTCTGTTGCATAGAACAGTGTACCTCTAAACTTACTGTAGAACTTTAACTTAGAAGTGTCAACAGCTGATTTAATACTCTACTTATAGCTATCACAGACATGAAACTTTGAGAACCGCTAACTATATTGGGCCGCATTGGCAATTAGCAGTACATCAAAAACATTCCGAACTGTGGAGATTAACATTTGTGAAATTATTTCATCAATCACAGAACTGAAAGTTACCATGCGAATATTAATAACCGTGCATACGCGTGATTTCAATTGACTCGCAAACTAACGTAACAGAACATCGCACATACAAACAGCGATATACTTAACCGATTCCGACATATGAGAGACAACACAACAATGTGACACCAAAATGTTACCTACGAACTGTAACAGTATTGGAACAACACACGGACGAAAGAACGACAACACACGGATCGTCGTTGGAGTTAATTAATTTAATGTTATTAGTTAAATATGTATTACATTTGTGCTTTATTATATACAGTTGGAGGAATTGCAACAGCAAAAATTGATTTCAATTTCCGCAACAGCTGTGAGAGGCTGGCTAAACCAGGCATGGGTATCCGATTTGGTGTCAAACCAAGAGGTAAACTAGGGTATGCCTACCCAGCATGTGAAGACAGGATTCGGCAGACTGCGCAGAAGAAATCATTCCTGATTCAACGGGCAAGACGGCGTTTACCTGCAAAGCGTTGTGGAATGTAATGAGCATGGCAAGGCACGCAGAGCGCCCTGGTCATCCACTGCACCTGTATTCGTCTCCAATCGTCTCGACTTATCTTGCCACTGGACTCAGATGGACTCAGGCGAGAGAGTGAGGTCGACGAATTGCGCAACTCTTCCTCACTTTAATCCAAGTCATCGCGCAAGTCATTCTTCATTCAACGTAACATATCACTTTCAAGCCCTGTGGCGATGGGCGAGCGGCAAAGCGGCAGGCGTGGGTACGCTGGCAGCCGTAGTCGCAGACCTGCACACAGGCGGCTCAGGCCATATGGTCGTCTTCTACTGACCGGAGCAGCAGTGGGATTCGGCAGCCCCCTGAGCGACTGAGCAGCCCTCTATAGGAACACACTGCTCACCTCCATAGCATGAGGAAGGGGCTAGAAAAGGTGCCCTAAACATTGTCTGCTTCATCACTACCTAACCAGCTAGCCGCGGTTGGTGGGTACCCTTAACTGCGGTCGACATACAAAGAAAGATAAAACAAGCAAAGCTAAAAGAGTAAACCATATTCCCTTAACAATTGGAACTTGGAATGTACGCACCCTACTTGACAGAGACGGCGCGTCGGGTCCAGAGAGACGAACAGCACTGATTGGGAAAGAGCTGGGCAGGTACAACATCGACATTGCAGCCTTGAGCGAGACACGACTTGCAGAAGAAGGCCAAATCTGTGAAATTGGTGCCGGCTACACATTCTTCTGGAGTGGAAGGAAAAGCGAGGAAAGACGCCAATCCGGTGTGGGATTTGCCATTAAGTCGGCCCTGGTCGGCAAATTAGCTGGATTTCCACAGGCTATAAATGACAGGCTCATGACCATGAAGTTGCCCCTGCTGAATGGAAGGAAGCACGCAACCATTGTGAGTGTCTACGCACCAACTATGACCAACGAAGATGATGTCAAGAACAAGTTCTATGAGGACCTGCACAGTGTATTAACATCTGTTCCCAAAGGAGACAAACTTATACTCCTTGGGGATTTCAATGCCAGAGTAGGCACGGACACCACCTCTTGGAGTGGCATTATTGGAAAGCATGGAGTCGGAAATTGTAACAGCAATGGACTCCGCCTCCTTCAGACATGTGCCGAACATGATCTCGTGATTATGAACACAATTTTCCGTCTCCCCATGAGAAATAGGACATCGTGGATGCACCCTCGCTCGAAATACTGGCACCTCATTGACTATGTCATCGTCAGGAGGAGTGACAGACAAGACGTTCGAGTGACAAAATCCATGTGTGGTGCCGAATGTTGGACAGACCATCGTCTCATTGTCTCGAAAATGAACATCCACATCAGGCCACCACGGCGTCCTCAAGGGGCGTAAATGCAAACAAAGCTAAATGTCACCCGCCTAAACAGCAAGAAAATGCAGCAGTCGTTTGAAAATATGCTGGAAGACCGCCTCAAGCCCAATGCTGAAGCTAAACAGGATACAGAAACAGAATGGAGAGCCCTAAAGGACACAATTTACAACACTGCTATGGAAATCCTGGGTCCAGCCCCCCGAAAGCATAAAGACTGGTTTGATGAAAATTCCGAAGACATCAACCAATTGCTGGCCGAGAAACATCTTCTCCTCAAGGCACATTTGAATGACCCAAAATCAACATCAAAAAAAGATGCTTTCAAGAACATTCAGAGAGTAGTGCAGCAGAAACTTTGGCACATGCGGGACTCCTGGCTGAGCAGCAAAGCTGATGAAATTCAGGGCTTTGCTGACAGACATGATATGAAAAACTTCTACAACTCACTGAAAGCGGTCTATGGTCCTTCATCACCAGGCATAGTTCCCCTTCTCAGTGCAGACGGGGGAACATTGGTCACCGATAAGAAAGAAATCCTCCAACGCTGGACAGAGCATTTCAGCAAAATCTTAAATGCAACTTCCTTCTTCGATGATGAAACCATCAACTGCCTTCCTCAAGTTCCCACCAATGAGACACTTGGTGACCTGCCAACCATAGTGGAAATAAACAAAGCCATCCAGCAACTCTCGAGCGGCAAGGCACCTGGTCCTGACTCCATCCCAGCAGAGATATACAAGGCAGGTGGGCCGGTCCTAACAGAGCAGCTTCACCAAGTCTTCACAAACATATGGATGAACGAGACCATGCCACAAGATTTTAAGGACGCGCCAATAGTCCACCTTTACAAACGCAAAGGAAACCGCCAATCCTGTGACAACCACCGAGGCATCTCCTTGCTCTCAATTGCAGGGAAGATACTCGCCAGAATTCTTCTCAATCGCCTTACGGCCCATCTCGATCAAGGTCTTCTTCCTGAGAGTCAATGTAGCTTCAGAAAAGAACGTGTAACTGTTGACATGATTTTCGCTGCAAGGCAGCTGCAAGAGAAATGTCAGGAACAGAACTGCGAAATGTTCTCCACTTTCATTGACCTTACCAAGGCTTTTGATACAGTCAGCAGAGAAGGACTGTGGAAGATTATGGCAAAATATGGCTGTCCACGAAAGTTTGTCCAAATAGTGCGGCTATTTCATGACGGCATGCAGGCAAGAGTACAGGAAAATGGTGAACTGTCTGAATCCTTTCCTGTAACCAATGGAGTGAAGCAAGGATGTGTCCTGGCACCAACACTGTTCAGCCTCATGTTTTCAGCCATGTTGATGAATGCCTTCGAGAACGACGACATTGGAATAGACATCAACTACCGTACGGATGGAAAGTTATTCAATCTCAGAAGGCTGAAAGCTAAAACCAAAATTGACAGCGGCACCGTCTGAGAGCTCCTGTTTGCTGATGATTGCGCTCTATACGCCAACTCAGAGGCGGACATGCAACATAATGTTTCAGCTTTCTCACATGCCTGTGCCAACTTTGGGCTCAATATCAACTTGGAGAAGACTGTAGTTATGTACCAGCCAGCTCCAGGGAATAATCACACTGTGCCGAATATCAAAGTGAATGATCATAGACTAAGTGTTGTGGACAAATTCACCTATCTTGGCAGCACTGTGTCACAAGCTGCCACAATCGATGACGAAGTGAATGCAAGAATCTCCAAGGCCAGTGCAGCCTTTGGCAGACTGTACAAGAATGTATGGGACAGAACTGGAATAAGCCTGCAAACAAAGCTAAAAGTCTACAAAGCAGTTGTATTATCCACACTGCTATATGCTTGTGAAACCTGGACTGTTTATCAGCGACACGCTAGGAAATTAAACCACTTCCACACAGTCTGCCTAAGGAAGCTACTGAAGATTAAATGGCAAGACAAGATTCCAGACACTGAAGTCCTAGAAAGAGCATCCATGCCCAGTATCCACACTCTACTGATGAAGAATCAGATTCGCTGGGCTGGTCACTTGACCCGCATGCCAGATCACAGGCTCCCTAAACGAATTTTCTACAGCGAACTGCGTTGTGGTAAACGCTCCCAAGGTGGCCAGAGGAAACGTTTTAAAGACACTCTGAAAATTTCACTGAATGCTTTTGGAATTCATCATGACACCTGGGAGGCTGCAGCCAGAGACCGAAATTCGTGGCGTGCATCATTGCGCAAAGGTGCAGTCACGTGTAAGGCAACCAGGACTGCAAGAGCTGTGAAGAAAAGGCAGGACAGAAAAACCACTGCAGGAAATCCTCCTCCAGAGACGTCAAGCATTCTTTGCCCACATTGTCAAAGAACATTTAGAGCCAAAATAGGCCTTATCAGCCATCTTAGAACCCACGGCTCCACACCTTCAACCCCACTGGATGAAATGAATGGTCATCATCATTCTTGATGGACAAACAACATTATATACATAAAATATGTGAACATGTAAATTGTACATTTTCTATCATAATATGTCACAAACATTTTCATTCATAGTTAAAATTTTCTCCCAATGCAATTGTTGCAATTTAACTTATAAACCATTTCTTATCACCAGTACAGATAGTACTTGAAGCTTTAAATATAGCATATCGCCAGTTTCCTTTTTCTAAGGGCGACAAACATTTACCTCACCTTAATTTGTATATTTTAACAAATTATTATATTGAATGAAAGGTGTACGAATCAGAGAGTGAATGAATTAAATGAGAGAGCGATATACTGAGCGGACAAATTGTACGCAAAAAGTATTTATTTTAATTTGTCTGCGTTTTTGAGTGTAAAATGTAACATTTGTCTAAAATTGTGTATACATGTTGAGTGTTAGATAAAATAGGTTCACTATAGGAATCACTGTTTGAATACCCTGTACATGCGTTACACAGATAATGTAATTCATGACAAGGGATATTCCAGCTCGTGACACTTGGAGATGTACTACACACCACATACACACAGGTAGCACACACTTTAGGCATTAGGTAGGACATACTCATAAAACTAAACACTAACAATTAAATCACACACATTTTATTACAGCAAGTAACAAAGCAGTAAACACACTAACAGGCAAACAGTAACATAAGTAGTTACTTGGGAGAAAACAATAGTGCATATATATATTAAGCACTATAAAACATACGGAAGTAAAAGTGTATCAAAATACACATTCAGGACAAGAATTGCAAGTGTTCTTAAATAAGCCAAGACAATTTGTCTTGTTAAACCTCTCTAACACAGAGTTTAATATCTGGGTATCAAATGGATACTTGAGAAGGGCGCGGTTGCAAATACAACTAAAAGCGTCAGGGAACTTCGGTCGGATAAGCATGTTTAAGGATATGGAAGAGATAGGGACTCTCCAGCAATCACCCTGGATTGGTGTACGGGGAAATACATGAGTTAATAGTGCAAATATATATATGGCCAGGTTCCCATCCACGAAACTACCAAACACCAACTTCATGTGATCCTATGACAGAATTAGTGCAGACTAATTACCATATACTAACCCATAGAAGCGGGGGGAGGGGGACCCCTGTCAGAGTCTCACATGGAGTCGGTAGAAACATAAAGATAGAAGGGAATTAGAGAAGGGGCAAAACCCCAATACAAGGGAGACACACTCGAATGCTCGAACAATCCAGAGCCTTCGAGAAGCATAGGTCAGTTCGCCTACAGCTCTGTGGACACGCTGACCGCGTGCCAGGACCTGTTCCACGAGAAGCTCAAGGAGAGTTACAGCCCGTGTCCGATCGAGACACGTTGGAGGGCAGACATGGACTGGATATCGAAGAAGCAACAGGGTTTACCTTAAGGGGGACTTGATAGCTAAAACCCCAAGTGTATTTAGGGGTCTTATGCATATGTTAGATAGCTGATAGAGTTGTATTGATCATGTATTATTGGTTTATTGTAAACTCCTGTGATATGCAATTCGAGGGTTACTGGCTGCGAAAACCTTTCTTCGCCAGCTTAATGTAACATAACATAAATAAATGACGTTCGATTGTATCTGAACGGAGTTTGTTGCCTGTATGAGCCCGGGTTTCATTCCCCTAGGTATCCAGGACGGTGACATACATCTGGCAAGAATTAATTCTGTTGGTTATACCTTTCCTTTGTTATTCTTTTGTCATTTCACAGTATGTTTACTCCTTACTCTCATGGTTTCATCCTTACTATAGTATTCATATTTTGTTCTATAGTTCATGTTTTGATAACTCTTTTCTACATTAAATTGTCATATCCTGTTGCAGTCAAGATTGTTTTTATTAAAGTTTTCTTTCCACTTAGAGGTGCAGTAGGATATTGGTCAATTCTGGTTCAAGGACATTTGACGCAGACTGTCAACTTACGAGTAATTGACTGCGCTCATCTATTTTACCAAATATTATCTTTTAAAACACAATAAAACAAACATGACATAATCACCTTATATCTGTGTTTATTTTCCCTGAGAAAATCCATCTTCAGCTGGACCCGTGGATCAAATCTTGGTGGGAAAGGTAAGCCAGTAATCATCACTGCCCGGCCATTCGTGTCTGCAAAATCTAACCCTTCACTCACCTAGGAAAGTTAAATTTTTTAAAATTAGTTTTTTATTTGAATTTTCGATTCAGTTAAACTCACATACACTGACTATTTCATAATTCTTTGCCCATTTGTAAAAATGTGAATTTTACACATGGCACAAATAATTTATCATAAAGAAATCAATTGCAAACAAGCTGATGTATGAAAATCCTTGAGGAAGAACACGAAAGAGTTGAATTGCAAAATCTCCGTAACACTTTCATTATATGTGCATACAAAATCTGGCCTATTTAGTTACATGGCACTAAATATCCAGTGACTTTTCGTGTGCAGAACTTTTCCCCTTCACAGTCTTTCAAAATGTCTCTCTATCATAACCCAGATGTCCCGCCTCTGTTGCTGTCATATGTTAAAAAAAAAAAGAAAAAAAGAATCACATCTCAAATCCTTCTACACTGCGGTCTTCCTTTTCACTGTTAATACATACTAATCATTATGTGCCAAGCTGAGTAATGCAGACAATCATGTTACTCCTCAAACATATGTCCTGTGTTCTTGATCATGTGGCATGCTGGGTAGTGTAGGTAATCATGTTACTCCTCACACATATGTCCCGCCCGTGTTCTTGATCATGTGCTATGCTGGGTAGTGCTGGTAATCATTTTACTCCTCAAACATATGTCCTGTGTTCTTGATTCTTTCGACCACTGATTGTCTTCTGTATGATTCTGTCAGACCATCTAGCAGTTTCTCTCTCTGTCGACCCCTGTATCTACCACCTTGGATCTTCCCATTTGTCACCTTCTCCAGAAACTCTCATCAGATAACATGACCTAAACAGGACAGTTGTCTTATTCTGATATGGGTAATTAAATCAATTTTTGTGAATTGGTCTCTTGCAGTACTTGGATACTGGTCATTTTAGCCATCTATCTATGGAATTCTTAGGATTCCACAAAGAAAGCACATCTCTTTGACCTCCAGTTTCTTTATATTTCTTTTTTAAATTTACATAATACATAATACTACAAATAATAAATGGATAAACTGGAATTAAAATCCTGTACAGAACAAAGGGCAGTCTGCACAGCAGGGAGCTTAATGTACTTGAACTTCCAGAGCTCTGATGCTGGGGTAGGGTTATCATTCAATGTTGACATCCCGTTCAGAAAGCAATGGCAAACTAGAGAACATAAACTTGCCTAGCAAGTGAACCTGGGGTTGGGGTTGACCTTAACATCTTTTAAAGGACATGCAAAATAATAAATGTATACAAAAACAGAACAAAGAAAATAAGGAGCATAATTATGCTAGCAGCCAAATATGCATTATTATTTTTTTTCATTGTTAAAATGCCATAATTCAGTTCAGGTGCTCACCTTCCCTCTGCATACAGCCATAAATATTGCTCCGCTGAGATTTGGGTCATTCACTTTCGTGTAATATTCATCCATTGCCTGAAAAGACAATATTTGTCATGAATTGATACTTGGGATAACAGATAATATCATTGTAGTGGTGGGAGTATAGGCCTCCACATGAACTAGATCAGAGAATTTTAATGAAGAGGTTGCATACAAAAAACCGGGGATAGGTAACATGTTAACAAATGTAATTTGTAACATAGTTATATACCAGCTCCGTGGCAATGGAGTTACGGACAGTTATGCAGTTCGTAATCTTGCATATCCTCGTTCGAAAATAGCTGCGGGTAATTTGGCAGCAGACCACCTTACGTTGGTTTTTTACAAAATGGTATGGATGCCGGTCGTTCAGAAAGCAATGGCAAACTACTGAACGTAAACTTGCCAAGAAATCACAAACAGACAATAAATGCTGGTGTTGACGACGTCGTCCTGTAAAGGATATGCAAATAACTTTGCTGTAAGGCCGTGAATCTTGGAATATAAATGAACAAATTAGGAAGAATTTGGAGCAACAGAAATGTGGTTCCTGGGATGATTGTTGCAAATTCCTTGGACTGCAAGAGTAACTCACAATGATTGTCTGGAAGAGGCTAATGAAACTAGAACATTATATGTCATAGTTATATATACAACTATAAGCAAGAAACAAACAGCATTCTGTAGTCATGTGATAAGAAGAGAGACATTGGAGAATATCGTGACAACTGGAAAGATGAGTGGGAGAAGAGGCAGAGGCAGAACAAGTGAAATGTTGCTGGATGGACCTTGAGGGGGCATGGAGGAATTTTTTTTTTTTTTGGATTCTCGCTCGCTCACTTTTGAACTCAAGCATAGTCCATACACACTATTTCTAGTAGTACTGGACTGAACTTTGCGTGTGGATTAGCTTCCCCTATTAACAGTGCCCCTCACCATCAGGCGAACCCACTCTGACTTCAGAAATACTTGTAATTTACGTCCCCAAGTCAAGGACAAGAGATCAACATTTTAGTCCAACTGTCCAGTGTATGGGTTGAACCCTTTACCTCGGCATCAGCACACTGGATGCTGATCTACGGAGGAATATCATCAACAGATTTGATCCAGAACACCAAAGACAGAGATCTGTGGAGAGACATGAGAATGCCTATGCTAGCTGGCTGGGCACTTGATGATGATGAATCACATGGGACAGCGAGGAGCATTGTGTGTTGTATTTGCTGGTACAGGAATAGAATAATTATGGGGTGACCCATTGCTATAAAATTGGAACCATGTCTAACTAACTCTAATGAACGCCAATAAAGAGATCAATCGAGACAGAAAAAGCTTTACTTATGGTTTGCAGATTACATTAGAGAAACTGATAAAGTGAAACATGATGAAATGATCAAAATGTTGGAGGATATTAAAATGATGGAGAAAACCTCAGAATAATATAAAATATTTACTCGAAACAAGTAGCAGCTATTAAAATGGTAAATAAAGTAGGCAATTATGGATAGGTAAAGCAACGAGTAAAACAAAGATGTGTTTTCAACTGAATCTCTTCTTCCCCCCACCTCTAGCAAAAGAATGATGAGAGAGATTAAAGACAGATCAGAAATATATTATATATAATGTTTATATATAAAACTATCACAACCTCATCAAATAGAGTCTTTCCCTTGGGTTCAACAATAACAGGCTTGTACTGAGCTATAACATTCCACTGATTGGTAGCCTGAAGAAAAAAACAAAAAGATATAAAAACAGTTGAACAAACAAACTATAATTTCAAATTATCTACCCTGCCTCATCAGATAAGTACAAGCTATCTTTTGGGGAAAGTAAATCAATCATAGCCTTATTACCTCTTGTTCCCTCGAAACATTGGGCTGGCGAATGTTGATAATGAAATACCTGAAACCTGTGGAGGAAACATTATCAGCCTAGGCCTGATCCCAGCTTGTACATATGTGATGGCAAACTACAGAACATAAACTTGCCAAGAAATTACAAACAACCAAAAGATGCTGGGGCTGACTGCGACATCCAACAAAGGATATGCAGCTAACTTAACATATGTGATGGGATGAATCATGACCTGATTGCACCCAACAGACTCTCTGCACATGTGATGTTCCACTATCGGTCTTGCAGACTGCTAGTTAGTTAACTTGGTGAGGGGATGGAGAGCTGTGCAGCACATTTCCCATTTAGCTGATACTGCGGTACCATGTCTGGACACAAGTTTCTACACCAGCCTCAATCTGAAAGATGCAAGTCCTTTTCGGGACTCAGAGACCTGACATCAATGCATTGGACTTTAAGAAATTTAAATTCTTTTCCATCAAATTAATAACCAACCATTATAATTTGTGTGCCTTGTCATGAAAAACATGCACCTAGCATCATGTTCCCAACGTATTGTAGAATTTGTTTGTCTATTCCCAGCGTATTGTAGTATGTGTGTCTATTCCCAAGGTATTGTAGTATGTATGTGTCTATCCCCAACATATTATAGTATGTATAGTCTATCCAGCCGGTCTCTCTGACAGAGGGGTTACACGACTTTCTCCGTAACCCCGTTTATCCAGGCAGGGTCTCACAGCGTGCGAGAATTGGAAGCGGTTCTACCCGCGTTGGTGACCTGCAGGATAAGTGAGCCAGCCGCTCAGAAAGCAATGGCAAACTGCTGAGCGTAATCTTGCCAAGAAATCAACAGTCAGCTGAAAGATGCTGATGTTGACAGCGATGTCCTGTAAAAGATATGCGAATTTTTAAAAAAAAATAGTCTATCCCCAAGGTATTGTAGTATTTATATGTCTATCCCCAAGGTACTGAAGTATGGATATGTCCATTCCCAACGTACTGTAGTATGTATGTGTCTGTATCCATACGTATTTGGTAACTTACCAAAGGTACTACCAGTGCCCGACATCCCAGACTCCCCATACATACTATATATGTTTATGTCTATTCCCAACATATTTTAGTATATATATGTCCATTCCCAACGTACTGTAGTATGTATGTGTCTGTATCCATATGTATTTGGTAACATACCAAAGGTACTACCAGTGCCCGACATCCCAGACTCCCCATACATATTATATATGTTTATGTCTATTCCCAACATATTTTAGTATATATATGTCCATTCCCAACGTACTGTAGTATGTATATGCATATTCCCAACATATTTTAGTATGTATATGTCCATTCTCAACATTTTGTAGTAAGTGTATGTCTTTTTCCAACCTATTTTAGTATGTATATGTCTCTTCCCAACATACTGCAGTTTTTATATGTCTACTGAATCTGTTCTTCTGTAATGTTTATCACAATCAGTTGTCTTCTGTGGTAGCCTAGTGTCTAGCATGCCTGCTTGCTGTCCCAGTTGTCATGTGTTCAAATCCTAACTGAGGCAGACATGTTGTTCTCATTGACCTGGTCTGCCAGGTCGACCAAGCTTAAAATAATCACCAAGGAATGTCCAGGCAAGTAAAGACCTCCCCCATGATACTGACCACATAATCCATTGAGTGCCGACTGATCTAAGGGGCTAGCAACATATATATACTCAATATGTCTCAAGGCAGGGAAAATGTCAGTTGACCTTTTTAACCATGGCTTGGAGGTGAAGCTAGCAAGTACTCATACCACAATACACAATGTTTTTTTGCTGGAATATTTTACTGTAGAAATAAATGATCAGAGATGTATAATCTAACTCAACTACTCATCTGTATGTTACCAAACCCTTTAAAGGAAGCAACAAATAGTAACACTGTTACCTAAGGAGGGTTGGGGTGGGACTGGCTGCTTTTATTTTGTATTTTGTTTTTTTACTAATTGTCCAAACTGATGAGGAGCGGCTAGCCAAGTTGTTAGAACGCCTGGTTCTTCTTCAGGAGACCCGAGTTTGAATCCTCAGTACGGTGTGGATTTTTTCTATCAGAGGGAAAAGGAAAACTCTAACCTGCACAGTTTGCGGCAACAGCATGAGCCGGGCGGCCTTAATTCCTCAGGCTCAAGAAGCCCCCTGTTTTACACCGCAAGGTACTATAGGCAGTAGATGAGTTTATTTTTTTGACAAATGATAGTCCAAACTGACAACACGTTGAAGCTAAGAAATGTAACCATAGCTCGCCTCCTGGACAACCAAGAGTCACTTGAAGCAGCTAGCTCAGTTGTTCTAAACCTTTTGTGGCCCATATACCCTTTCACCATATGTTCAGAATGTCATTTCCCCTCCCTCCCCCACCCCCTCCTACACACTCATATATATATATATATATATATATATATATATATATATATATATATATATATATATATATATATATATATATATATGTGGCTGAGAACCACTGAGCTAGATCACTGCATTACCCCCTCACCTGTCTTTCATCCCCAATGGAGCCTTGGTCTTCAACAAAACACTCCTAACTTTTGCTACTTTCAGGAGTTCTCTCCATATATTTTTCTCCACACTGTGTCATTCTTCATATAGAAGAGCCCTTTTCCATCTTGTTTGGCCGAGTTATTTTTCTTTCTTTTTTTTTTAATGTTCATGGCTGGTTGGATTTTACAACTAATGTATTGTATAGGATGAGGTAATGAGTCTTACAGCAACCCTCTTGAGTCACCGTTTACACCATGCTATTCTTTGCTTCCCCTTCAGGTCCTGGTAACAGATGGGCATAAATGCCAACTACTTTAGCAGTATAGTGAGGCATGATGATCATCTTCTTCCCTCGCTACCTTTCCTTCCCAGTCAATTTCCACCCAGCACCCACTTTTTTTTTTTTTTGGATTGTTGTTGTTGCATATCCCTTGCAGGACGTTGCAGTCAACATCAGCATTTTTCAGCTGCTGTTGATGTACTAGGCAAGATTACACTCAGTAGTTTGCCATTGCTTTCTGAGCGACCTGCTCACATACCCGTAAGTTATCAACACGACGAGAACCGCTACCGATTCTCGTGCAGGTTACATTACTCACGAGAATATACAGGATTACGGAGAAAGGCGTTAACTCCTAAGCCAAGGAAACAGGCACTTTACAAGGCTGGAATGAATTCAGACATATGTGGTATGGAACAAATTTTGCCACATCTGGCAGAAAGCAAATTATGTTGCGCAGTTGTGTAATGTCTGTGGCTCAGTACATCCAATTTTGAAAGGCATTCTTGTGAGTTTGCCTTAATGTAGTTAACATGTTTAAAATACTAAGAAGAAAAACCACTCCTGTAGGCCTGCTCACTTGTGTTCTTTCACTTATTCATACAATCTTTCAAACATATTTATTCTCAGAAACTCTACCCACTTACTCTTTGTTGAGCACACATATTCACTCTTTCTCACACACTATCACATGTAAATGTACTCTATCACATTCTGTTGTAATGGTGGGACAGAAAACCAAACAGGTACTTCACGGCTGAAGCATGTGCTGTCAAGTGCAGACTGAACCCTGGCCTACAGACATTCACACACACAATTATGTGCAGGGTTTCAACAAGCTCTCACAAGCAACAATATACATGCAAAACACCCAACTTCTTGTGCAGACATAACTAGAAGAAACAAGAAGATGATGATTTGATTCCATTCATTCTATCTTAATCAAAAATGCATACACTTTCTCTCTTATTCACTCTTTCATATACAAACACAGACATGCATACCTTCCCCTTCAGAAACTCACACAGAGTGAGAAAGAGAAAATAGCTGTTATAACTATCCTCAAACAATCTAACACTATACCAACCTTCCATTTATCAATGCACAGCGCCATCAATGGATAGGACGGAAAGAACACCAAGAGGCCATTTGGAACGATGCGGGCAAAGTTCACTGCAATGTTTGGTAAATAGGTTAACCCACACCCAGATAACAGTACTTGGAACACTTTCATCAATGCACAATTCATTTAGTATAAATAAAGTAAAGATGCAGCAACTGCTGCAGAATATTTTTTTTTTAAATCTCTCTGACGAAGGGGTTACGGACGCGATTCGGAATCCTGTATACCCGAGTTTGAAACACAGCGGTGCTAGTTTTTTCGAAAAAGGTATTGGTGCCAGTCGTTCAGAAAGCAATGACAAACTACTGAATGTAAAACTTGCCCAGAAATCACGAACAGCCAAAATGCTGGGGTTGACTGCTACACCCTGTGAAGGACATGCAACTGCAGAATATGGCAATATAAAATATAACATTTAGGTTGAAATTTCTTAGAGAAACAACAAAAACACAACATATTGTTTGAACATGTCACTCAGCATAAATGTCTTTTTGTTAACACTTATAGTCTGATTGTCAGGGAAACTGAGGTTGCACTGAGCTCTAAACCTCTCCAGAGAAAGTCATGTGCTTTCTACCACTTGACTTCCACATCATATGAGAGATAAATTAAAAGTTAGTTGCATATCCTTTACAGGACATGGCAGTCAACTCCAGCATTTTTTGGCTGTGTGGAATTCCTGGGCAAGTTTACGTTCAGCAGTTTCCCATAGCTTTCTAAACGACCGACACTCACACCACTGCATGGAAACCAACACAAGACAATCTGCCCGCAAAATGCGGATATTAAAACTGATGGGAACAGCGCCATCCATCTGCCCGCAGCAGTGTTTCAAACGGAGTATGCAGGATTATGAATTGCATTCGTAACTCCTTCGCTACATAGCCGGCATGTTGATGCGAGATTTACACATTATAAGTTGTCTATTGTGGATAGCTTTTCCCATGGAATTTAGTCAGGGTAGCAATCAATTATGACTGTAATTAAATGAAGGAAATTAATGTGTCCAGGCATTTGGTCACTTAGACAACAGCAGATGAAAGCTGTATTCATGAAGTTAAAGGTAGAACAGCCGAAGTTAAAGCAGCATGTCTATGTCTATGAAATATATTTTTGTGAATCGAAGTGAAAAAGAGACGATTTAAGAGCTGCATCAAGTCAATCCTAATGTAGAGAACTGACGTGTGGGCAATCAGCAGATTAGTGAGGAATTATGTTGAAGCTACAGAGATGTGGTTTTAAAGAAGGATGAAATAAAACCATGGATGGATAAAAAGAATAATGAAGATATCATTTAAAAAGTTAACTCACAAAGAGAACTGGTTACTCACATCAGAAGAAGATAGTCCACATTCTTTGGTCAATCAAGAGAACGACAAAGGTGGAGAATGATTTGACAATGGAAAACTTGGAGGGAAAGAAAGGCAGTGGGAGCCAAAAATAGGTGCTAGAAAAAGATGCTAGACATTTTGGCATCGGGGAAACATTTTATGACTAAAACACTACCAATCTAAACAAACTCCAAAGCCCTAGTGAGGACCCCAGTTTGAGCACCAGAATCACACGTCAGAAATATTTGTTTTTGATGGTAGGTTTTCAAATTGGAGATTTTGCCCTAGCAGTGGCCTATCTGGCCTCCTCTTCTGTCTCCCATATGCCAAAAGATGTTTAAAGTGTGCAGCGTGCACGCAGGTCCTTTAAGTGTTTTGCCTTACTCGAGAAGGCTAGGTGTCCGATTCAATATCTCAGGATCAGGGGGTGAATAACATTCCCATGAAGAGAGGGAGTATATCCCCAGGATTGGAAGGGGTAGGGACATGGGGAGGAAAGAGAGAGAGAAAAGAGGGTTATTAGAGTGGGAGAATATCCTCAGAATCAGGGGATGTTCAACATTCCTGGGAAAAGGAGGGAATATAACATCTCAAGGATCAGGGGGAGTGTAACGTTCCCCAGAATTAGGGAGAGTTTAACGTTCCCCAGAATTAGGGGAAGTTTTATGTTTCCCAAAATCAGGAGAAATATAACATCTCAAGGACCAGGGAAAGTTATATGCTCCCCGTAATTAGGGGACGTTTAACGCTTCCTAGAAATTAGGGGGAGTTAACTTTTCTCAGAATCAGGAGGGAGTTTAACATTCCCCAGAATTAAAGAGAGTTTAACGCTCCCCAGAATTAGAGGGAGTTTAAGGTTCCCCAGAATTAGAGGGAGTTTAAGGTTCCCCAGAATTAGAGGGAGTTTAAGGTTCCCCAGAATCAAGGACATTTAATGGTCTCTAATGTTGCAGAAATCCAGTTGTGCACAGCTGTGATTCATATCTGGCCTACTTCAATCATAGGCAGACGCCAAGCAGAGAAAAACAAGCCGGCTGTATATGATCTGGAATGTGTGAAACAAGTGACGGCAAATCTATAGTGACTTGTTCTCAATCAAAATGTTAATATGTATTCATGTCCCTCTTAGTATCGCTAAATGTCATGACTGGTTCTGTTTCTGTGCCAAAATTAATCAGTAATTCACAAACTGAATATCATCATCATCATGTGCCATGTCGATAAGCCTGGGCGGTCATGGTTTGCAATCTCACATGTTCACTAGTCTTGGATCAGATCTGTGTTCTTGCCCCGACTATGCCATGTGGCCGAGTCATCCAGATATTCATCTTTTTGTGTTCCTTTTGCTATTTTAGCATAAAGTTTCCCAGCTGACGCTAAGTTTTCAGATTGAATATATTTATAATATAAAATGCTTCAGTGATTAAGCTGCTGTGTGTATTTTGGTTATAAAATTAATCAGCAATGTGTAAACTACTTTACAGACATTGTAAAATGCATCTGCAATTTAGTCATTTCTTGTGTTTCCCTCAGTTTAGTTAGTTTAGTTTAGTCAACGGATCAACCTCACGGCACACGGGTGTAACCCATAAGTGCTCCGTTCTACTCCTAACTCAAGCCTGAGCCATAGCACCAGCGAGAATCCTGAAATACTTTGGGGTGATTTTTAACTCAAAATTTTGCCTGGGCAGCGCCGTTAAGCTACTCTTTTTGGATTTCCAACTACCAAGGGATTTTTTGTGTGCGCAACAATACACATGGGCATCCGATCTCACTACCCAGAGACCAGGGGAAATTTTGTTACTGGAAGTCCACGTGAAAAAATCCCAGCCCTCACTGGGGCTTGAACCCGGGACCTTCTGCACTCGAGGCAGATACCATACCTTGAGACCACTCAGCTATCACTAAGTTAGCCATGTAATATGTATTACTTACAGTTATCAGTATTTAGTCATTGCTCAATAACATGTCGCAAGCAACAGCTCCAGTTTGTTTCATAGAAATAATAATAGTAATAATAAAACCCTAATATAACAGCCAGCCCCTTTTGGTATACCAGTATATTCCAAATAGCTAATGACAAGTGCCATACCAATTTTCAAAATTATTGAGTCGTGTAGTATTGATGTTTGCATTTTGCCCATGCCTTTATAATGCATATATTTTATATTGTTGCTGTGCTCACATAGCCTTGAATGATGTGTGAATGAAATAATGTATGAAAGATAGTGATAGAAGGGCAGAATGTTAGACGGCCCTGCGTGCCAAATTCTTAACCCTTTGAAAATAAAGTATGTTCATTCGTTCATACAATAACATTGTTTCAACTATACAATTATACATTAACTCTTACTTATTGTGTTCCCTAAGGATCTCTGGTATGTCTCATTAGATCTGTAGAATAATGCAAAAATAAATAGTCAAATGTAAAGCCTAAATATAAGCAATACAGAAAATATAAACAATGCAGAAAATATGCGGACATTTGAAGCCAATTTATAACTAAAGAGAACAAAAGAAACATAAAAACATTACCGGGATATTCGTTTTTTTAAAAGACAATTTTAAACCATAGACTAAGTCTCTGCCACTGTTTATGCTTCACCTCGACACCAAAAGGTACAAGAGGAACCTGATAAGATGAGATAAGATGACTAAGTCTTTAACAATTTTTTAATTACTTATCTGTTTGTCACTAGAATCAAGAGGTACTGACATTCAGACAATTTCTTTGTTGTTGCCATTCCAGAAGCAAAAAGAATCCTACAAAAGCTAAGAACATGAACTGGCAAACACAAAATTATTGTGGGAAGGTGGGCGATCTGAGGCAATTGTGCTCTAAATTTATTTTCCCAACCCTATTTAAAAACTAAACGTATAGCAGGGGATATGCACTTCAATGGAAGTTGATTCACACTTTTGTGGGTTGCTGATAATAAATCTATTCCAGAGGCTGTTGTCAACTCAGCACAGAATCTGAATGATTCAGACTATGCAAGCCATGAGTTTAGTACATGTGAGATCAGCAGACTTCTGTGTTGCATAGGCAAAGCCCGATCTGCGGCAAGCAAAGCCCTTCCTGCGGTAAAACCAGCTGGTGGTAGCCAGACCATCAAACTGTAAGTCTTCGTCATAGAGACAGCTGTACCCTGTGTACAGCAGTGACTGGGAAGACCCAGAGGAAGTCTAAGGCAGTCAACGCAGAGTCAAAACGTAGCCAAATGTTTCTGTTTTGCTCGCTCCATACAAACTCAAGTGTAGTCCATACATGTGCTACTACTTCTGGTGCACTGGACTGATTTTTGTGTATGGATTAGCTTTCCCTATTATCAGTATTCCTTGCCATCAGGCAAACCCACTCCGACATCTGAGATACTTGTAATTTACGCCCCCAAGTCAATGACGAGAAGTCAACATTTTAGTCCATCTGACCGGTGTAGGTGTTGAACCCGCTACCTTTGTTTTATCACACCAGATGATTAAGGAAAAAAAGAAACATTTTTAAAAAAAGTCGACATGACGTTTAAGTCGACGAGATGTTTAAGAGAGAGCATTCTTATCTTATCCATTCGGCCATGCTGACCTACAGCCAAATGCTGTATCAACAATGGGCCTAGAAACTGCTATGCTATCTCAGAAGACCACCAGTAACAAGAGTCAACATTTTCCATCCTGAAAACAATGATTGCTCTAGGTTCAAAGGAACTTTGCTCAAGCTCAAAACATTGCATTGGGTGGGAGTCTGTTGACAATGACATTACTAAAGCCTCTGTAGGAAACATGACTAACCTGGGCGTAATCCCAGGCAGTCCATATGGGTTGTGCTGAATCAGGACAATACAGGCCCTTCACCCCATTGGTTTCTGAGTTTTGGAGAGAGAGGAAGGAGAGAGGATCAGGATTCACAACCAACACAGCATCCAACTAGCATAGTGTTTACAGTGCCACAAGTTGAGAGAGGCCAAAAATATCTCTGATTGTTATTTAAGCCATGGTGGTGTAGTGATTAACTGCGCTTGCTTATAAGCATATTGTTAAAGGTTCAATTTCCATTGGTTACCAAATATTACAACTAGTATGTTTTTAAGGTCAACCCACCAATTACTTATCACCAAATGATAAGGATTATCAAATCAATCAGTAAGCCGGTTCAATTTCCATTGGTTACCAAATATTACAACTAGTATATTTTTAAGGTCAACCCACCAATTACTTATCACCAAATGATAAGGATTATCAAATCAATCAAAAAGCCGGTTCAATTTCCATTGGTTACCAAATGTTACAACTAGTATGTTTTTAAGGTCAACCCACCAATTACATACACTAAATGATAAGGATTATCAAATCAATCAGAAAGCCACCAAAATCTGCTCAAATCAACTACCATCTTATAGACTGACCAGAAAAAATCATTATTCTGCGCTTTGGAACAGGACACAATAAATTAGGAAACCACATGTATACAATATTCAAGATTGGTGAATCAGCCATGTGCACATCTGATTTGATGCCACAGACCACATACTCTAAGACTGCCCAAAAAAAATGACATATCTAGGCAAACCTTCTGGCCTAGAGAAACAACAGTGGAAGATAAACTCTATGGACCGCTGAGTGAACTAAAAAAAACAAAAGACAATGAAATTCATACTAGAGACTACACTGCAGTTGTAAACAAATTTGAAGTGAATGAAAGGTCAACCAAGCCTTGTACAAAGGACCATGAACGATTCTCACAATTTTCCGAGAAGGTATGGCGAAGACAAAGTAAGCTGGTCACCCGCCACATAGACCATTACCTAGTATATGTGAAAGCCTAACATTCACACCCTGCATCTGCTATATGATGATTACCTTTACATTGTAACTAGTTACCTGTTCTTATACTCTGAATTGAGAACAGTTCCGTCAGGACCTTTACACAATGTCCCCAACCACACCTGGCTTTTCTCAATCACATGAGGGTTCTCCAGCTGAACTGGAAAGGGTCTAATCAGATAGAAATAGATAACAGATCAGATTGTCATAATACTTATTTTTACTAAGGTTTAACTCTTACTGGTTCTGTGACAAAGGGGTTATGGACGCAATTCTAAATCCAAAATACTGTATTCAAAACACAGCTGTGGGCGATTAGGCAGCAGACTGTCTCACGTTGGTTTTCATAAAATGTATGAGTGCAGGCAGTTCAGAAAGCAATGGCAAACTACTGAACATGAACTTGCCAAGAAATCACAAACAGCCATAAAATGCTGGGGTTGACTGCGACTTCCAGTAAAGGATATGCAACTAACTTAACTCTTAGAATTGGAGCAGTGTTAGCTCAGTGGCTAGAGCACTTGACAGCCAATCTGGTGGTCATATGTTTGAATCCCCTGGAGGCGAGCATTTTGTTTAATCAATCTGGTCTTCCAGGTCAACTTCGCCCTAACATGGAGGTCAAAATGAGCTTTCAAATAGAGAGCTTCTGAGCATCTGCAGAACTAGAGTCCGTTTCGGGTCACACTCACGTGTGATGACCATTTCAAATAGAGAGCTTCTGAGCATCTGCAGAACTAGAGTCCGTCTTGGGTCACACTCATGTGTGATCTTCTTCTTCTTCTTCTTCAGCGTTCCGAGCCATTGAGGTTCTTTGCTGCAAATACAATCCGTCTCCATTCGTCTCTCTGGTGGACCTTCTCTTGCCAGTCGTTGATTCCAAGTGCTTGTAGGTCTGTACATGTATTATCTCTCCACCGTCTTCTTGGTCTACCTCGGGGTCTACGGCCATTTATTTCCTGAGTGTAAGCGAGTTTTGTTTCCCTATTATCTTCCATTCTTTCTATATGCCCCAGCCATTGTAGTCTATTAGCCTTCATGATACCAGTGATTAGCGGGGACTTAAACAGATCATAAATGTCTTTGTTACTTCTTCTTTTCCACTCTCCACTTTGTGTATCCCTAATGGGTCCAAAGATGCGTCTTAAAATTTTGTTCTCAAAGGTTTGTAACAAGGCTTCGTCTCCTTTCGTTGTACTCCAGGTTTCAGAGCCATACAGCACAACTGGTCTGATCAGTGTTTTGTATATTGTGATTTTGGTGTTACGAGATAGCGCCTTTGATTTTAGTAGATGTTGTAGTGCATAGTATATCTTATTTCCAGAGTTGATTCTAGTTTGTATTTCTTCCCTTATGATGTTGGAGCAGTTGAAGATCGTACCCAGGTATTTGTATGTTTCCGTTCTTTTAATGGTCATATTATCTATTTGTATGTGGCCTGAGTTTCTAGCCATTCCGTCTCTTGAAATTACCATATATTCTGTCTTATCTTGGTTGATAACCAGCCCCATCTGTTGGGCTTTTTCCTTTAAGTGAGTCAATATTTCCAATGTCTTTTGTTCACTTTGCCCTATAATATCTATATCATCTGCATAACCAAGCAGCTTGGATGTTCCTCCAATATCACATTCCTCCTTTACCTTCCTTACAACTTTCTCTAGAGCCAGATTGAAGAGTAGCGGCGATAATGCATCACCCTGTTTCAAGCCAGATGTTATTTGGAAGGGGTCTGATTTCCTGCCTTTATATGTTACTATATTATAAGTATCTTCCATGCATAGTCTGGTCATGTTGATTAACTTCCTTGGTATTCCAAATTCCTGCATAGCATTCCATAGACTATTCCTATGGACACTATCATAAGCCTTTTTAAAATCCACAAAAATGTTATGGAGATCTCTTTTATATTCCCAATGTTTCTCGGCTATTTGTCGTAAGATAAATATCTGATCTATTGTTGATCTGTTTTGTCTAAAACCCGCCTGGTAGTCACCTAATATGTCTTCTGAATATGGTTTTAGTCTATTTAGTAATACTGCGGATAGTATCTTATAGCTTGTGGACAGTAGTGATATTCCTCTATAATTTCCACATTGGAACTTGTCTCCTTTCTTAAAGATAGGTATCAATAATGACTCTTTCCAGTCATGGGGTAATTCTTCTGTCCTCCAGATTTTTATTATTAGTTCGTATAGCTTTAGATGTAATGCATGGCCACCTGCCTTTATAAATTCAGCAGCAATTCCATCAGTCCCAGTTGCCTTATTGTTTTTAAGTCGTGTGATTACATATAGGATTTCTTCAAATGTAGGTTCTTCAATTTGTGGTTCGCATGTTAGAACCTCTTCCTGTGAGAAAATGTTACTTGGAGCTTCACAATTTAGTAATTCAATAAAATATTCTTTCCATGTGTTGCACATTTCCTCATTGGTATTTATCATATTCCCATTTTTGTCTTTTAAACCATATGTGTTTTGTTGGTGCCCTCGTTTCATTGACTTCAGTTCTTTAAAAAATTTTCTGGATTCATTTTTCTGGTGATTAGTTTCCATATCTTTGATTATATTACTCATATATTCTCGCTTCTGCTGTCTGACTATTTTTGTAGCCTCTTTACATTCATTTCTATAATGCTCTTCCTTTTGGATGTTATTGATGTCATTTAACCATACATGTCTGGCATTCTTCTTCCTAATGACTGCTTCTTCACATTTTTGATTGAACCATCTGTTCTTTCTATGCGTGGTTAACACACCGAGACATTCTTCTGCGGTAGACTGAATTGTATTCTTGATGTTCAACCAAGTTTGGTCAATGCTTTCCTCCAAAGGGTTTTGCAGAGTTTCAAGTTTACATTTTATTTCATCTGTAAATTTCTCTTTGACTGTAATGTCTTGCAGTTTTTCTCTGTTATATGTTGGGTGTAATCTTTGTAATTTAGTATAGAAAGCTCTCTTAAGTTTTATTTTAAATTTTGCTCCAACGAGGAAGTGGTCACTGTGGCACTCAGCTCCTCTATAACTTCTGACTTGCTGTATGTTTGATGCATTTCTGTTGTTAATTAAAATGTGATCTATTTGATTATAGGTTCTCTTGTCACATGATTTCCAAGTTTGTTTGTGTATATCCTTTCTTTGTAGTCTGGTACTGCTAACCTGCAGTCCTTTGGCTTCTGCCAGGTTGATGACTCTCCATCCATTATCATTTGAAGTTGTATGTAGGCTTTCCATACCGGCCACTTTTTTATTAGTTTGCTCTCTCCCTATTTTTGCATTGAAGTCTCCCAGCACAATCAGGATGTCCTGTTTGGGGGTTTCTTCTATGACATCTTCCAGATCATTATAAAAGTCTTCTTTAATATCATCTTCTTTCTCTTCAGTAGGTGCATGTACATTAATCATTGTTATATTTTTCCATTTACCTTTTATTCGTAATTTACTAATCCTGTCATTAAAAGCTTTAAAGTTTAAAACGTTCCCCCATAACTCTTTTTTGATGACAAATCCTGTTCCTAACTCATGTTTATTTTGGGTGTTTCCTCCATATATTATAATCATTCCATTTTGCTCTAAAGTACCCTCTCCTGGCCACCTTATTTCTTGAATTGCTGTTATATCCATTTGATATTCAATCAGCTCCCGGGTTAGTTCTTCGGCCGCTCCAGCTCGATATAGTGTCCGTACATTCCATGTTCCAAATCTCAAAAGTCCTTTAACGTTCCAAGGTCGTTGTCCAGATAAGTCAGTCCGATATCGAGGCTCATGTATTTGTTTCGTAACAAAGAAAGGTTTTTACAAAGGTGGGGATGTTAACCCCACGCTTCAACCCCCAACCTGGAGGACCAGGGTGTTTCTCTTTGTCTGTTCTCTACCCTTTGACCTGTCCGGCTTGGGAGGCCCTGCTGGTAGCTACGCTACCGCCGGCATAGCTCTCAGGGTCATTGAGAAACTCAAGCTCCCCCACCACGACAAGGTGGAAACACCATCGGGGGAGACTCATGTGTGATGGCCATTTCAAATAGAGAGCTTCTGAGTTAGGGTCTGTCTTGGGTCACACTCATGTGTGATAGCCATTTCAAATAGAGAGCTTCTGAGCACCTGCAGAGTTAGGGTCTGTCTTGGGTCACACTTATATGTGATGGCCATTTCTATTCATAATATTTAAGCTCCAAGAATACTAACAAATTATAAGTTTTTCACACTTACTAACATACTACATATTTTACATATTTACTAACATACTAGACATTTCGCAGATTTGCTAACACACTAGACATTTTAAATATTTACTAACATACTAGAAATGTTACATAATTACTAACATACTAGAAATGTTACATATTTACTAATGTACTAGAAATGTTACTCATTTACTAACAGACTAGAAGTTGTACATATTTACTAACACACTAGAAATTGTATATATTTACTAATACACTATATATTTTACATATTCACTATCACACTAGACATTTTACATATTTACTAACATATCAGAAGTTTTACACATTAACTGTCTGTCCCAAGCAACACACCATGGGCGATCGATCAGTTTTATGTCCATGAGTATGTAACATTTGATGTGTTGTTATATCTGTTATGTTTGGACTTAGCAAAACATATAAATCTGACTAGATATTTGAGCATGCAGTACAGTATATGTTGTGCTGTTTTCATTGTGGTTATTATCCACCTTGGGGATCTAATGCCAAATCTTCTGAGACTAAAAGAGCTTAGCTATTTAACTCAACTACTGTCTATTTTATTTTCAGCTTTCTTCCTCTTCCCGTTTCTTTTGCCTTTTATCACCTTATATATGCCTTCAACCAACTCATGCTAAACCCTTTTATCACCTTATATATGCCTTCAACCAACTCATGATAAACCCTTTTATCACCTTATATATGCCTTCAACCAACTCATGCTAAACCCTTTTATCACCTTATATATGCCTTCAACCAACTCATGCTAAACCCTTTTATCACCTTATATATGCCTTCAACCAACTCATGCTAAACCCTTTTATCACCTTATATATGCCTTCAACCAACTCATGCTAAACCCTTTTGTCACCTCCTGCAGCTACTTCCATAACCATAGGATTAATCTCTGACAAATTCTCTTCTCCACATGGATTTTAGAACACCCTCTAATCCTTTTGCCCTGTGGATTCTAGAGACAGAACTACACCATGTAACAGAGGGTCTCCATGGCAAAGCCATCAGCTGCATGCTCTGAAGGTTTGTTTTCAGACTGTCATTCAGGACATGTGTGCGATTTTTCCAGAGACCCCTGGTGGTTGTAGTGGTGGTGGTGGTGGTGGTGTGTGTGTGTGTGTGTGTGTGTGGGGGGGGGGGGGGGGGCAGCACATCACTGGAATTCTGGATTGGGTGTTTGGGTGTTTCAAAACCTCAGATTAAGGGAAAGTTCAACATCCCTGGAAAAAGGAGGGAATATAACATCCCAAAGATCAGGGGGAGTTTAACGTTCCCCAGAATCGGGAAAGAGTTTAACGTAATTTGTCCAGACACACCTAGGGATCGTCGTTGGAACTCTGGAGTTCATACTTAGTGTGATACTCTCTGCAGGCAGCTTGCCATTCTGCATACAAGACTGTGCCAGCTAGGGTAAAACTGATGCAATGAAACCAATCCTCCCTCCTTTAACCTTTTAAACGATAAATAACAATTATGGGGGTAACTTGATGTCTTTTTTAACCAATAAGGTTGCTGTTTCTTCGTTAAAGTATAAACAATTACAGGTGTGCTAACATGATATCTATTTTAACCAATAAGGTTGTGTTTCTTCATTAAAGTATTAATAATTACGTGTGTGTTAACTTGATGTCTATTTTAACCAATAAGGTTGCTGCTTTGTTGTTGAAGAATTAACAATTACGAGTGTGCTAACTTGATATCTATTTTAACCAATAAGGTTACTGTTTCCTGGTTAAAGTAATTTGTGTATTGTGAAATAATAAAATTTTGATCATTTCAATTCTTTTCTTGATTTCATTTTCTCATTTGATATTATGTAACCAAAACACAAGAAACTTGACTCGCTTAACTCCCAGACAGATATTTCTATCATCTTAAGCATGTCATTAACTCACATTTGCATCTCCATGGTGAAGGAATCTAGCGGCGACAGCGTTCCACTTGTTAAGATAATGACCTTGACCCCATGAGCTAGAAGATCTTTCATGGTATGGCCAGGACTGAAGCACCAGTAACTGAGTATTCTTTCTGCCAGTGAAACAAGAATTGTGGTGGTAATACTTCATATGGCAGCGTAACAGCGGATAAAATATAATCAATCACTCAACTACATTAATTGTTATATATGATGAAACGAAAAGGTATTATTTAATCCTGCAGGAATACAATAAAAACACATAGAAGAACATACCTGACTAGGAGCACAGGCCGGGTAAACAATAAGGATCATAGGAAAATGGATGAAATAATATAATTATACTGATAAAAACTTAAACAAATGTTGAGCTGTTAAGGTCTCTGGAGTATTTTTGCTTCTGGCTATGGTTTGCTTATGCATTTTCCTCATATTTTTTCCTGGGTTCTGGCTTTCATAGCTCTGGTTTTGCTACTATTTAAAACTGCTTCTTGCTTCTCCTTTCTTCTATCTTGTTAAGGATTCTCAGCATTATCCATGCTTTATGTTTTCGTTCCAATTTGCCAAATACTTCTAAACATGATTCGTTCCAAATATTTGTAGACTCCCGCCACATCATACCACTCTGCTGGTGACAAAATATCCTGACTCAAGACTAGACTGAAATATATATTAGACTGAAGAGGGACTCCAGACAACAATCTTCGAATTCATGAGAACTCGTCTGATGGTATGAAACTATAATCTGCAATCACAAGAAGAAGAAGAAGCAATTAGACAGAGCGAGAAGGATCAATCCTACCAGGGGTAGAGTAGAGCAGAGGTTATGGTATTCGCCTCTAGCTCAAGGAGACCAGGTTCATCTCTCAGTGATGTCTGTTTTGAAGTTTACAAAATAAGAAAAAGGTTGGTATACTTCCCCATGATCCTGGGATTGTGGATAAGATGCCTAGCCTTTGTGGACAAGGGCATAAAACTCAGAAGATACGCTGTACATGTAAAAAATATCCCTCAGTAGCTTTAAATAAAAAAGGATTAAGTCAAATAGACCGCTGTTCAGGGAAAAATTTTCAAATCCAAGAAAGTTACTCACAAAAAATATATAGCATGTGTGATTCTGCTATATACAACTTGAATCCTCACAGGTGCTATGGGAGTTCATGCACCGTGTCGAGATTTTCTTTGTGTGATCCATGGGAGGAGACGGGGGCATTTATTTAGTGTTCAATGAAAAAGACTGTGTTCCACTGGAGGAGACAGGAGCATTTAAGGAGATCTTACTGTGTGAAATGACAGTGACTCTTTACAAACCAAACGTACCTTTACTTGTATCATTACTTGCAGAAGTGGACCATAAGTCAATTTTCTTCTTGTTAAAACTTTCTGCTTGTTTTTTCTGTACATGAACCTGAAAAGAAGATCCAGTATTAGAGGATTTACAATTTTGCTTTTTGTTTACTTAAACTGTCCTTGCACCCGGGAAGGTAACCCGGCCAACAAATGCCTGAAGAAGTCGGATGTATCGGCTGAAAGGTACAAATATTGCAGCTCTGCTGTAAACAGGCACAATGCAGTTACGTCTAAAACTACATTCCGGATGAACGCAGAAGAAGAAGAAGAAGAAGAAGAAGAAGAAGAAGAAGAAGAAGAAGAAGAAGAAGAAGAAGAAGAAGAAGAAGAAGAAGAAGAAGAAGAAGAAGAAGAAGAAGAAGAAGAAGAAACTGTCCTTGGTATACTATTATTGTATATTATTCATGTGCAGTGGGAGTCATGGTAACAGTGCTTGCACACTTGCCTGCTGGCCCAGTAACTGAATCCCTCTCGAGGCTGGCATTTTAAAAAAAATAACTTATGTGGGCTCCCCGGTCGACTAAGCCTAAAATGGGTACCAGGAAATGTTCTGGCAAGCAAAGACATCTAGCATGATCCTGGTGCAGATATTTGTGGGTCATGGCCTCGAGCTTCACGACAGCAGGCAGAGGAACTCTTCTTGAGTCAATGGCTGCGGTCTCCGACCAGTAAGGTCACTGCCATAGAGGAAAGCAACGGCAAACTACCTCTTTAAAAGTGCCTATAATATCTTGATTCGCTTAAAGACTGATCATCGCAAGACAAGGACAGAGACGTTAAAATTAGCAACTTGGAACGTTAGGACGTTAAACGACGACGAAAAATTAGAGAACATAAAACAAGAAATTGAAAGGGAAAAAATTAATATTTTAGGTATGTGCGAAACGAGATGGACAGGAGCAGGCATCAAGATAGAGGAAGATTTCAAGATTATTTATTCTGGAGGTGAAGATCGTCATAGAGGAGTGGCAATTATTTTTGACCAGAAAACAGCTAAATCTGTTCACGGATATTGGGCCGTGTCGGACAGAGTTCTACTAGTTAAATTAAGTGGCAGACCTTTTAGCATAAATATTATTCAAGTATATGCCCCAACAGGAGAATCCAGTGAAGGTAGTGTAGAAGAATTTTATAACGACATAGAGTCTGCCTTAAAGAAATGTAAAAATTCAGAAATAAACATCATAATAGGGGACTTCAATGCAAAAGTAGGAAATCAAGGGGATAGATACACAGTAGGAAACTATGGTTTAGGAGAGAGAAATGAAAGAGGATACAGACTTGTAGAGTGGGCAAAAGAACAGGAAATGATTGTAGGAAACACCTGGTTCAAGCAACACCCTAGAAGATTATGGACATGGAGGAGTCCTGATAGCAGGATTAGAAATCAGATTGACTACATTCTGATTAGCAGAAGATTTAGAAACGCATTAACACTAGCAAAAACAGTTCCCAGTGCTGATTATTATAGTGACCACAGATTACTCACAGAAACATCGAGGATAAAGTTGAAGAAAGTCAAGTATATAACAGGAAACACTAAATATGATTTTTGTACATTGAGTAATGACAAGGAAATACAAAACAAATTCAACATAGAAGTACAGAACAGATTTGAAATTTTGTCTGATCTAGAGATCCTATTCCAGGATGTGGATGATCAATGGGAAACGTTGAAGAATTCAATCAATGTGTCTGCAGAAACAACTATTCCAAAATTAAAGAAGGTGGGTCGTAAGAAATGGATGACTGAAGAAATTTTACACCTCATGGAAACATGAAGACTCAACAAAAATAATTCTGTCAAATATGAAGAAATTCACAGACAAGTCAGAACATTATGTAAGGAGGCAAAAGAAAAATGGCTTGAGGAAAAGTGCTTAGAAATTGAAAACCAACACAACAGTCAAAATACCAAATTAGTGCACAAAAGAATTCAGGAATTTATTAATAAAAGAACAAGTACATCTACAGGGTGTCTAAAAACTGAAGATGGCAAAATCATAATAGAAAAAGACCAGATTCTACAGGTATGGACAGATTATGTGAAACACCTTTATTATGATAACAGAGATGAACAGTATATTAGATTTAATAATGAAGGACCGCCAATTTTGGAGATGGAGGTTCGAAATGTTCTTAAGCATATGAAAGCTGGCAAGGCCCCCGGTGCAGATAACATCACAACAGAAATTATTAAAGCTTTAGAAGAATTTGGACTAGATCAAGTCACCAGACTGCTGAACACATTATATGATACTGGAGATATACCTCCTGAATTATGTAACTCTATATTTATTGCAATCCCAAAGAAATCTGGAACCTTGCAATGTGATCAACATAGAACAATTAGTATAATGAGTCACATCACAAAGATTTTGCTAAGAATTATCATGCAAAGAATGAGGAAGAAGATACAACCTGAAATAGGGGAAGAACAATGCGGGTTTGTAGAAGGAAAGGGTACAGTAAATGCTGTGTATATGCTGCGAACAGTTACTGAACGTGCTATAGAAGTAAACAAGGATATACATCTTTGCTTTATTGACTATACAAAGGCTTTTGATAGAGTTAGACATGTCAACATGGTGAATATGCTTGCAGATCTACAAATTGATGGAAAAGACATTAGACTTATAAAAAACATATATTGGAAACAACAAGCTGCAATAAGGATTGATAATGAAGTGGGACAGTATCAGCCAATTAAGAGAGGTGTTAGGCAGGGATGTGTGATGTCTCCAGATCTTTTTTCACTATATAGTGAAAATATTTTCAGAAATGTAGAGGATATAAATGGAATCAGCATTGGAGGACGAAACATCAATAACATTAGATATGCAGATGATACAGTATTAATTGCAGACAATGCGCAGGACCTGCAACAATTAGTAGATGCGGTTGTTGTACACAGTGAGCAACTGGGGTTAGAATTAAATTGTAAAAAGACTCAGGTTATGGTCGTCACTAGGAAGGAAGAAGTGCCACAATGTAATATACAAGTAAATGGAAATATTCTTCAACAAGTGAATCGGTACAATTATCTTGGAACAGTCATAACATCTGATGGGAGATGCCTTGAAGAGATTAGAACAAGAATCGCCATGGCGAAAGTAGCCTTTAGCAAGATGAAAAACATTCTGACCAATAAAAAGATGTCAATTGAAACGAGAAAAAGAGTGTTGAGGGGATACATAGAGCCTGTTCTTTTGTATGGATGTGAAACTTGGACAATGAGCAGTCAAGCTACAAAGCATCTGATGGCTGCAGAAATGTGGTTTCTGAGGAAAATGCAAAGAATACCATGGACAGACAGAAAAACCAATGACCAAGTACTACAGGAGACAAATGAACATCGTAAACTGATTAGAGAAATTAGACGTAGACAGTCAAAATTTTTTGGACATGTTGTGAGAAGAAATGGATTGGAGAACTTAGTGACAACTGGCAAGATCGAGGGGAACAGACCAAGAGGAAGACCGAGAGGAAAATACCTGGATGGCTTGGCCACATGGCATGGACGAGACAGGAACACTGAGCTGATCCACGACACTGGTGATCGAGTGAAATGGCGAGTCATGACCGCCCACGCTTTCCGGCATGGCACATGATTGATTGAAGATCACCAAGGAAAGAAAGGCAGACAATGCATTTTGCTTGAGGTAAAGGAACATACAGGCAAATTAGAAATAGTTATGAAATACCAAAGATCATAAGGCTTATTTATAGCTTCTTTCTTTCCATTTTATAATGAAACATACACCAAAGACAGATCTGTGGAGAGACATGAACGCCGATGCCTGCTGGCAGGGCACTTGATAATGATGACAATTAAACGTTTCTCTTAACGTGAAAAATGAAAGGCCAAGGGTCACATTAACACATGTGTTTTACCTCTATTGTGCTTTAGCACATATATACTAAAATGTGATGAGATCAGCAGAATGAAGACAGACAGATGTGCCAGGCAGGGGTTTATATGATCCCGAGCAGCCTGGACAGACAGACATCCATCAACATCAAGTGGCATGTCCTGTGAAGAACTTTGCCCCATAACAGTCTTTTGAAATTCCTCTCTACCATGAGCCAGAGGCCCTTGCCTCTGTTGCTGTCATGTGTAAATTATTTAACACATCTTGAATCCATCTATGTGGTCTTCCTCTTCTTCGTTTTTCCAGTACGCCTCACTCCATGATGATTTTTTCCAGACATACAGGCTGTTAATATTAATATTTCATTTTCCTCAATTTTATTTGTCTTAAAAACAGATCTTTTTCAACTCTGAGTTCTTACTGGATACATCTGCTTGTTCTAGTTTCCGTCCAATGAAGTTTCAGTACTGACTAAAGGGTAGATACCAGTCTGACTAAAGGGTAGACAATCTAGTCAAAGGGCAGACAACACTCCGGCTAAAATGCAGACATCAGTCTTGCCAAAGGGCAGACATCACTCAGGCTAAAAGGCAGACATCAGTTTTGCCAAAGGGCAGTCATCAGTCTAGTCAAAGGGCAGACATCACTCAGGCTAAAAGGCAGACATCAGTTTTGCCAAAGGGCAGTCATCAGTCTAGTCAAAGGGCAGACATCACTCAGGCTAAAAGGCAAACATCAGTCTAGCTAAGGGCAAACATCAGTCTGGCTGATGATGGGAGCCTAAGTCTACAAACTACATTCTGTAAGGCTTCAAGAGAGACACAGTAATCATCCTATGGTACTAGTAAATAATCACCCATGTTACGGACTCACCGCTTGGACAGCATATGTGCATAAGATTAATTTCTCTTTGGTTTTCATTTGTTTCTTTAAGGAAAGTATCATTCATTTTTCTGTCTTTCCATTGTATTCTTTGCATTTTCCTCAGAAGCAACATTTCCACGGACATTTGATATTTCTCAGTGCAGAAACAGTACAGATGTACATAATTGTTGCTGTAGTTCCTGAGACAGCCTCTCTTCAGACAGCAGTCCAACAGTTACATAAAAAGTATTTGATTTACCTTGAAATGCTCAGACAAAAGTCTTTGGTGAGTGGACAAAGTTACATGTTCCCTTGGTTCTTGACTAAATACAATCTGCAAAAATAGTCATTATTTACTTTTTTGTAATTATTTTCTCTTGTCTTTAAATCAAAATCTTTAAAAGTGTACAAAAAGCAAAAAAAAAAAAATGATTAAAAAAATATAAAAGTAAAGAAAATATAAAAGTATACCACAAAAAAATTGAAAAAGTATACAAAAAGTGCAAAATGATTCAAAAATGTGTTTTTTAAAGTGACAAGAATACCTACCAAACAAGGTGAAAAACTATACAAGAGGGAAATTATTCAAAAAATGAAAAAAATATTTTAAAAAGGGAAAAGTATACAAAAAATTGAAAAAAATGACAAAAGTATACAAAAACTCAAATGTTCGACAATAAAATGGTCTAAACAATGTATACTAAAATATTGAAATGGTAAACAAAAAATGAAAAAGTATATGAAAATGTAGTCCACCTTGCCTTGGTTACGATATGAGATCAGATATGGAAGCATACTATTGTAGACTTCATCAAGTGCCACCTCCACATTAAAAGTCAGCTGGATTCAGTTTGCAACACTTTGTGTCTCGCTCCTCATGGTGTCAGTCCTAGAACAAAGATTCTCGACTATCTCCACCAAACCCTGCAATCCTTTGCTACCACTTTCAGTGGTTTTCATCTTTTTCCATATTAATCCGCTTCTAATTCTCATCTTCTTTTGTTGCTAGGTCTACTTATATTTCTTTTACCTTGTGGATTCCAGATGGACTGTATTCTTATGCTATTAACAGATTATCTGTACAAATGCATCCCACAGTCAGGCATACTAACAATGTAATTTAAAGAGAGAAAAAAAAAAAACAATAAAGGGCCCTTTTCACATGCCTTGACGTAAATTGGGCATATAGTGCATGCCACACAATTTTTTTATAGACCAATCAACACTCAACACATTCTGGCACCTATTTTTGGCCACGTTGGCCTGGAAATCCAGGTCAATTTAAAAAATCTGTCTCAGTGAAAATTCAAACTATTGACTACTGGGATAGAAGGCTATTATGCTATCAACTGTGCTTCTGAGGCTACCAATTAAAGAGGTGCACAATTAAAGTTGACTAACTTTCTTCAAAAGAGGAATGAGAATAATAAGAACAAGTTTTAACAAGTTTACCTTCAAACAATCTGCAAACTTTGACAATCCTGCGCCTTTAGTACTTAATGCAGAATTTCCTGATATGAAAACACACAAAAACAATTCAATAATAGCTTCAAAGAGTACCAGTTAATTATTTAAATATTTACTTATGTCTTTTCCAATAATACCAACTGAATCCAATATTTAGTTATACCTACCTCTTTCTCTCACACATAATAAATCAGCAACCTAAAAAGATTACACACAACTATCATGGGTTTTTATTTCATATATTATTATTGTTCAATATTATGCCAGTAAAGATCTAAGAATTAAATAATGTATGAACGGAGAGAGATATAAAGGTCAGAATGTTAGTTGGGCCTGCAAACTCAACTCTTAAACCTTTGAAAACAAAGTATTTCTTCATTTTCCTTATCTTTCATACTCTCAACTTATTTCACTCTTTCTCTCTACTTGTGTTTCTCTCTCACTACTTACGTCTCTCTCTCTCTCTTTTTCTCTCATAAAAAATTGGCAATCTAAACAGAATACACATTGGGCAACTCTGTCAAATATACAACATTATAACTAATCTGTAACAAATAAACACATTAAGAATACAACAGACACAAAGTAAAAAAATGTAAAAAAAAACTTTAACAACAAAGGAATCAACCACCACTGTGTAAAATTGATACATTACCATCATTGCTGAGAAAAGTGCTCATTTTGTCCAGTACATCCAGCAACAATGTTTTTGTTGTCCAGTTGATGTTTACTTTAGCCAGGAATTCAAACATGTAGCTGCGAAAAACATGAAACTAGAATTCTTGTAATCTGGTCAAACCTTGTTTTATATATCATATCATGTCATGTCATATTATGCCATGTCATATCATGTCATGTCCTATCAGGTCATGTCATGTCATGTCATATCACATCTGTTTATTCGGCCGGCTCCGTGTCAAAGGGGTCATGGACGCAGTTTGTAATCCTGCATGCCATGTTTGAAACATAGCCATGGGCGATTTGGCAGCAGACTTCCTTACATGGTCTTTTATGACATGGTATGGGTGCCAATCATTCAGAAAGCAATGGCAAACTACTGAACATAAACTTTCCCAGGAATCACGAACAGTTAAAAGAATGCTACATCCTGGTATCATCATCAAGTGAGTCGCTGCACTGTTTCATCAAGCCTGTGGTTCATTACGTGCGATTTCGACAAGTATTTTTTAAGGTTTGTTTTTTCCTAGCCTTTGACTGACCCCAGTTTGAATAAAAGGCAGCAAGTTTGTGCATTGCTCCGTCTGGTCCCTATTCCTTCATGTCTGAAATGGAAGAGCCTACCAGTAGCTGTGCTACCATCGGCAGAGATCTTGTGGTCAATGGAACACAAAAGCACCTCTAGCAAAGAGAAGTGTGTCTAGTTTCTCAACATGTGATTTATTTATTCCAGATTTATGACATGCACATAAAACTACGTTACTCTTAGGATGTTTTTGTGGTGCTTTTCCTTCTTCCACATCCATATCTATGGTTTGTGATTTCTACCTTTGACAGTAATTTCCATCTTTCAGGGGCACCCCTTCCTCTGCTAAGGTGGATACACAATCCTGTGGATTGCGATTGCTATATACTTGTGCACTGCCCATCCTCCAACACTATGAGATGTCTTTGGAATTTTTTTTGTTGTTGTTGCGTATCCCTTACGGGACGTTGCAGTCAACACCAGCATTTTCAGCTGCTATTGATGTACTAGGCAAGTGTTACATTCAGTAGTTTGCCATTGCTTTCTGAACGACCGGCTCCTATACCTTTTTCGAAAAAACCAGCAGCGCTGTGATTCGAACCCGGGTATACAGACTCACAAACTGCGTTCGCAAGCCCTTAGCCACAGACACCGGTCTTTGGAAGCTCTCCTTAATAAAGCTAAAACCATTATGGCATTTCTTATACTCTCAAGTACTTTGGAGGACTTGTTTCATATAAAACTAAATTATTTATATACCAATTTAAGAGGGTTAAATAGGATATGACTAGTTTTAAAAACAACATAGGACTACTTTATCTCTACCAGTGAAAACTGCCACTTTCTCTAAGGGAGATCAGTGCGACTCACCTGCCAGGCAGTGTCTTCCCTTGCTGAGAACTCTGAATATCAATCGCATCTAGGTTCTCCTCTATCTCCAGAAGTGTTTCTGCATCAAAGAAAGAATGCTCAGTGTTTTCACAATAATCATCATCATGTGTATGTGATCGTGTCCCTCCACACCCAACTGTCTCCAGTGTTCTTGTTAAATGAAATCACTAAGTGTCTTCTGTGCAATTCCGCAAACTTATGACATATTTGCCCTTTATTGCCATTTGTCTCTAACACCTCAATCTTACTTTAACCCTTTTTGGGGCATATGTTTGTCCATTTTGTAGCCCTGAACGGGCAAGATTTTTTAGGTTCAGTAAAATTTTGGGTTACATTAGTAAAAACATTATATATAAGGTGTTAGTCAACAGATTTGAGCAAAATAAAAAACAAAATGAAGGAAAAAGCATGCAGATTATTTTACTGACGCGAATGTTGCCGGTAATCCACATATGAACACACATATTTACAAAATACAACATATTATTTGTGATTGTCATTCATTTATATGGCAATTTACAAACACATTTTCAGAATCAGAATCACTTTCTTTAAAGTCCAACTCACGACTACTAACGCTGTTCACAGATATCTAGTTCCTATTAATAGTCAACTTCGTGCCGTTCAATGTCACTTAAATTGAACCCAGCGAAATTTCCACTATCACTTGAAGAATCGTCAAAATCAATTTTGATATACAAAGTGTAAAACCCCCAAAACTATTTTTAAAATCCGTTCAAATTCAAAGTACACGCTTGTAAATGGCGGCCACGTTCTCAAGCTTCCAGCAAAACCGAAAGTAGACAATCGGAAGCCTCGAAAAGCTGCGAGATCGCGTTTTTATAATGCATAGTATTCACAGGTGTTTTCGGGCGTTATGCCCGTCCACGGGTAAAGCCGCGATCGGACGCTACGCCCGGTAAAGGGTTAATCTTACTTACTGTCTCAATTTTCTCTAGATCATCTCTATTCATAAAATTATTCACTGTCAATGATACAGAAAGTCAAAAACAAGTGAGCACTTAATGAACCAGGCCACCAGAAAAATTTATGTGAGTTACCAACTCAACCAAAATGAACAAGTTGCAATCTTCAAACTCTACACAGAATATAACAAACTGAAATACCATTTGTTCAATAAACTAAAGAGAGGATATACTGTTGAATGTAACTAACTGGAATTGATAAAATAATAGCTAATTTCCTGCCATTTCCTACTTTTCCTGCAAGCATGTCCAATATATTCAAAACAGAAAAAATTAGTTTGGACTACATCCTCTCCACCTGAGAACAAACTATGGAGATGTCAACAACCTCAAGTTAACTGCTGCTTCCTTTAAATATATTAATGATTTTTAAAGATATATTGCAGTAGACATGGCAATGGTCAGACAGACTGGCTGGCTTCGAGAGAATCCTCACTGTGCAACTTTCAAACAAAACAATCTTAAATTGTGTTGTGCAAGCCATTTATCAGCGATGAGTATCTTAGTTAGTTAGTCCTTCCTCTTGAGCCTAAGGCGGCGCATAGGGCAGAAGTCATGGCTCTCCATGTCCGGCGGTTCGCTGCTACTTGTTGTAGATTTTGGATGTTCACTTGGCCGTTGAATGAGCCTTCTCTGATGATGGTTCTATGCAGGGTTTCTCTTCGGTCTTCCCCGTTTTCTTTTCCCTACTGGTGACCATAAGAGGGCTTGGTTGGGGAGTCTTGTCTTGTCCATTCTGAGTAAATGGCCGATGTAGTTCCAACGGTGTTTTCTTATAAAATTGGATACAATATCTTGTTTAGTCTCTTGTCTTATTTGGTTAGTATCTACCCTAGTATCTAACCCTATAGGTTAGTATCTACCATATAGGAAACCTGGGTTTCCTTATACACAAATGAACTTTTATTAGGGACAAATTAAACAACAGGTGAGACAGCTTGAAGTTTACTGAAGTTGTAAGTATTCTGAAGACAAGAATTCCATCTATTCACATTATGATATAAGATGGCAATAAGTACACTGAAGATGAGAATTCCATCTATATTTTTAAGTACACAGAAGATAAGAATTATATCTATTCACATTATACTATAAGACAGCTGTAAGTACACAGAAGATAAGAATTGCATCTATTCACATTATACTATAAGACAGCTGTATGTACACAGAAGATAAGAATTCCATCTATTCATGTTATACTATAAGACAGCTGTATGTACACAGAAGATAAAAATTCCATCTATTCACATTATACTATAAGACAGCTGTATGTACACAGAAGATAAGAATTCCATCTATTCACGTTATACTATAAGACAGCTGTAAGTACACAGAAGATAAGAATTATATCTATTCACATTATACTATAAGACAGCTGTAAGTACACTGAAGATAAGAATTCCATCTATTCACATTATACTATAAGACAGCTATATGTACACAGAAGATAAGAATTCCATTTATTCACAATAGACTAAAAGATGGCTTTAAGTAAATTAAAGATAAGAACTCCATCTATTCACATCATACTACAAGACAGGTATAAGTATTCTGAAGACAAGAATCCCATCTTTATACAATAGACTATAAATATTGATAAGAATTCCACCCATCCACATTAGACTGTAAGAAAGCTTTTTGTATGCTGTAGAGAGTGTACAGAAGTAATGAATTTTGTCTATTTATATTGGACAATTCTTCTTCTTTTACCCCTTACCCTCCTTTTCACACAGGCCCTCAACCAACTCACAACAAGCTGTTCTATCTTTCTTGATCTCCAATAGCTCCCTCCAAGTCATCTCTCCTACAGCTCCCTCCATGTCATCTCTCCTACAGCTCCCTCCATGTCATCTCTCCTACAGCTCCCTCCATGTCATCTCTCCTACAGCTCCCTCCATGTCATCTCTCCTACAGCTCCCTCCATGTCATCTCTCCTACAGCTCCCTCCATGTCATCTCTCCTACAGCTCCCTCCATGTCATCTCTCCTACAGCTCCCTCCATGTCATCTCTCCTACAGCTCCCTCCATGTCATCTCTCCTACAGCTCCCTCCATGTCATCTCTCCTACAGCTCCCTCCATGTCATCTCTCCTACAGCTCCCTCCATGTCATCTCTCCTACAGCTCCCTCCATGTCATCTCTCCTACAGCTCCCTCCATGTCATCTCTCCTACAGCTCCCTCCATGTCATCTCTCCTACAGCTCCCTCCATGTCATCTCTCCTACAGCTCCCTCCACGTCATCTCTCCTACAGCTCCCTCCACGTCATCTCTCCTACAGCTCCCTCCACGTCATCTCTCCTACACCTCCCTCCATGTCATCTCTCCTACACCTCCCTCCATGTCATCTCTCCTACAGCTCCCTCCACGTCATCTCTCCTACACCTCCCTCCATGTCATCTCTCCTACAGCTCCCTCCATGTCATCTCTCCTACACCTCCCTCCATGTCATCTCTCCTACAGCTCCCTCCATGTCATCTCTCCTACAGCTCCCTCCACGTCATCTCTCCTACAGCTCCCTCCATGTCATCTCTCCTATAGCTCCCTCCATGTCATCTCTCCTACAGCTCCCTCCATGTCATCTCTCCTACACCTCCCTCCATGTCATCTCTCCTATGGCTCCCTCCATGTCATCTCTCCTACGGCTCCCTCCATGTCATCTCTCCTACGGCTCCCTCCATGTCATCTCTCCTACAGCTCCCTCCATGTCATCTCTCCTACAGCTCCCTCCATGTCATCTCTCCTACAGCTCCCTCCATGTCATCTCTCCTACAGCACCCTCCATGTCATCTCTCCTACAGCTCCCTCCATGTCATCTCCTACAGCTCCCTCCATGTCATCTCTCCTACAGCTCCCTCCATGTCATCTCCACCAGCTCCCTCCATGTCATCTCTCCTACAGCTCCCTCCATGTCATCTCTCCTACAGCTCCCTCCATGTCATCTCTCCTACAGCTCCCTCCATGTCATCTCCTACAGCTCCCTCCATGTCATCTCTCCTACAGCTCCCTCCATGTCATCTCTCCTACAGCTCCCTCCATGTCATCTCCCCTACACCTCCCTCCATGTTATCTCTCCTACACCTCCCTCCATGTCATCTCTCCTACAGCTCCCTCCATGTCATCTCTCCTACAGCTCCCTCCATGTCATCTCTCCTATAGCTCCCTCCACGTCATCTCTCCTACAGCTCCCTCCATGTCATCTCTCCTACAGCTCCCTCCATGTCATCTCTCCTACACCTCCCTCCATGTCATCTCTCCTATGGCTCCCTCCATGTCATCTCTCCTACGGCTCCCTCCATGTCATCTCTCCTACGGCTCCCTCCATGTCATCTCTCCTACGGCTCCCTCCATGTCATCTCTCCTACGGCTCCCTCCATGTCATCTCTCCTACGGCTCCCTCCATGTCATCTCTCCTACAGCTCCCTCCATGTCATCTCTCATACAGCTCCCTCCATGTCATCTCTCCTACAGCACCCTCCATGTCATCTCTCCTACAGCTCCCTCCATGTCATCTCTCCTACAGCTCCCTCCATGTCATCTCCTACAGCTCCCTCCATGTCATCTCTCCTACAGCTCCCTCCATGTCATCTCCACCAGCTCCCTCCATGTCATCTCTCCTACAGCTCCCTCCATGTCATCTCTCCTACAGCTCCCTCCATGTCATCTCTCCTACAGCTCCCTCCATGTCATCTCTCCTACAGCTCCCTCCATGTCATCTCTCATACAGCTCCCTCCATGTCATCTCTCCTACAGCACCCTCCATGTCATCTCTCCTACAGCTCCCTCCATGTCATCTCTCCAACAGCTCCCTCCATGTCATCTCTCCTACAGCTCCCTCCATGTCATCTCTCCTACAGCTCCCTCCATGTCATCTCTCCTACAGCACCCTCCATGTCATCTCTCCTACAGCTCCCTCCATGTCATCTCTCCAACAGCTCCCTCCATGTCATCTCTCCTACAGCTCCCTCCATGTCATCTCCCCTACACCTCCCTCCATGTCATCTCCTACAGCTCCCTCCATGTCATCTCCTACAGCTCCCTCCATGTCATCTCTCCTACAGCTCCCTCCATGTCATCTCTCCTACAGCTCCCTCCATGTCATCTCCTACAGCTCCCTCCATGTCATCTCCAACAGCTCCCTCCATGTCATCTCTCCTACAGCTCCCTCCATGTCATCTCCTACAGCTCCCTCCATGCCATCTCCAACAGCTCCCTCCATGTCATCTCCTACAGCTCCCTCCATGTCATCTCTCCTACAGCTCCCTCCATGTCATCTCCAACAGCTCCCTCCATGTCATCTCCAACAGCTCCCTCCATGTCATCTCTCCTACAGCTCCCTCCATGTCATCTCCCCTACACCTCCCTCCATGTTATCTCTCCTACACCTCCCTCCATGTCATCTCTCCTACAGCTCCCTCCATGTCATCTCTCCTACGGCTCCCTCCATGTCATATCTCCTACAGCTCCCTCCATGTCATCTCTCCTACGGCTCCCTCCATGTCATCTCTCCTACAGCTCCCTCCATGTCATCTCCTACAGCTCCCTCCATGTCATCTCTCCTACAGCTCCCTCCATGTCATCTCTCCTACAGCTCCCTCCATGTCATCTCTCCTACAGCTCCCTCCATGTCATCTCTCCTACAGCTCCCTCCATGTCATCTCTCCTACAGCTCCCTCCATGTCATCTCTCCTACAGCTCCCTCCATGTCATCTCTCCTACAGCTCCCTCCACATCATCTCTCCTACGGCTCCCTCCACGTCATCTCTCCTACAGCTCCCTCCACGTCATCTCTCCTACAGCTCCCTCCATGTCATCTCTCCTACAGCTCCCTCCATGTCATCTCTCCTACAGCTCCCTCCATGTCATCTCTCCTACAGCTCCCTCCATGTCATCTCTCCTACAGCTCCCTCCATGTCATCTCTCCTACAGCTCCCTCCATGTCATCTCTCCTACAGCTCCCTCCATGTCATCTCTCCTACAGCTCCCTCCATGTCATCTCTCCTACAGCTCCCTCCATGTCATCTCTCCTACAGCTCCATCCACATCATCTCTCCTACGGCTCCCTCCACGTCATCTCTCCTACAGCTCCCTCCACGTCATCTCTCCTACAGCTCCCTCCATGTCATCTCTCCTACAGCTCCCTCCATGTCATCTCTCCTACAGCTCCCTCCATGTCATCTCTCCTACAGCTCCCTCCATGTCATCTACAGCTCCCTCCATGTCATCTCTCCTACAGCTCCCTCCATGTCATCTCCACCAGCTCCCTCCATGTCATCTCTCCTACAGCTCCCTCCATGTCATCTCTCCTACAGCTCCCTCCATGTCATCTCTCCTACAGCTCCCTCCATGTCATCTCTCCTACACCTCCCTCCATGTCATCTCTCCTACGGCTCCCTCCATGTCATCTCTCCTACGGCTCCCTCCATGTCATCTCTCCTACGGCTCCCTCCATGTCATCTCTCCTACGGCTCCCTCCATGTCATCTCTCCTACAGCTCCCTCCATGTCATCTCCAACAGCTCCCTCCATGTCATCTCTCCTACAGCTCCCTCCATGTCATCTCTCCTACAGCACCCTCCATGTCATCTCCAACAGCTCCCTCCATGTCATCTCCTACAGCTCCCTCCATGTCATCTCTCCTACAGCTCCCTCCATGCCATCTCCAACAGCTCCCTCCATGTCATCTCCTACAGCTCCCTCCATGTCATCTCTCCTACAACTCCCTCCATGTCATCTCTCCTACAGCTCCCTCCATGTCATCTCTCCTACAGCTCCCTCCATGTCATCTCCTACAGCTCCCTCCATGTCATCTCTCCTACAGCTCCCTCCATGTCATCTCTCCTACAGCTCCCTCCATGTCATCTCTCCTACAGCTCCCTCCATGTCATCTCCCCTACACCTCCCTCCATGTTATCTCTCCTACACCTCCCTCCATGTCATCTCTCCTACAGCTCCCTCCATGTCATCTCTCCTACGGCTCCCTCCATGTCATATCTCCTACAGCTCCCTCCATGTCATCTCTCCTACGACTCCCTCCATGTCATCTCTCCTACAGCTCCCTCCATGTCATCTCCTACAGCTCCCTCCATGTCATCTCTCCTACAGCTCCCTCCATGTCATCTCTCCTACAGCTCCCTCCATGTCATCTCTCCTACAGCTCCCTCCATGTCATCTCTCCTACAGCTCCCTCCATGTCATCTCTCCTACAGCTCCCTCCATGTCATCTCTCCTACAGCTCCCTCCATGTCATCTCTCCTACGGCTCCCTCCACGTCATCTCTCCTACAGCTCCCTCCACGTCATCTCTCCTACAGCTCCCTCCATGTCATCTCTCCTACAGCTCCCTCCATGTCATCTCTCCTACAGCTCCCTCCATGTCATCTCTCCTACAGCTCCCTCCATGTCATCTCTCCTACAGCTCCCTCCATGTCATCTCTCCTACAGCTCCCTCCATGTCATCTCTCCTACAGCTCCCTCCATGTCATCTCTCCTACAGCTCCCTCCATGTCATCTCTCCTACAGCTCCCTCCACATCATCTCTCCTACGGCTCCCTCCACGTCATCTCTCCTACAGCTCCCTCCACGTCATCTCTCCTACAGCTCCCTCCATGTCATCTCTCCTACAGCTCCCTCCATGTCATCTCTCCTACAGCTCCCTCCATGTCATCTCTCCTACAGCTCCCTCCATGTCATCTACAGCTCCCTCCATGTCATCTCTCCTACAGCTCCCTCCATGTCATCTCCACCAGCTCCCTCCATGTCATCTCTCCTACAGCTCCCTCCATGTCATCTCTCCTACAGCTCCCTCCATGTCATCTCTCCTACAGCTCCCTCCATGTCATCTCTCCTACACCTCCCTCCATGTCATCTCTCCTACAGCTCCCTCCATGTCATCTCTCCTACGGCTCCCTCCATGTCATCTCTCCTACGGCTCCCTCCATGTCATCTCTCCTACGGCTCCCTCCATGTCATCTCTCCTACAGCTCCCTCCATGTCATCTCCAACAGCTCCCTCCATGTCATCTCTCCTACAGCTCCCTCCATGTCATCTCTCCTACAGCACCCTCCATGTCATCTCCAACAGCTCCCTCCATGTCATCTCCTACAGCTCCCTCCATGTCATCTCTCCTACAGCTCCCTCCATGCCATCTCCAACAGCTCCCTCCATGTCATCTCCTACAGCTCCCTCCATGTCATCTCTCCTACAGCTCCCTCCATGTCATCTCTCCTACAGCTCCCTCCATGTCATCTCTCCTACAGCTCCCTCCATGTCATCTCCTACAGCTCCCTCCATGTCATCTCTCCTACAGCTCCCTCCATGTCATCTCTCCTACAGCTCCCTCCATGTCATCTCTCCTACAGCTCCCTCCATGTCATCTCTCCTACAGCTCCCTCCACGTCATCTCTCCTACAGCTCCCTCCATGTCATCTCTCCTACAGCTCCCTCCACGTCATCTCTCCTACACCTCCCTCCATGTCATCTCTCCTACAGCTCCCTCCATGTCATCTCTCCTACAGCTCCCTCCACGTCATCTCTCCTACACCTCCCTCCATGTCATCTCTCCTACAGCTCCCTCCATGTCATCTCTCCTACAGCTCCCTCCATGTCATCTCTCCTACAGCTCCCTCCATGTCATCTCTCCTACAGCTCCCTCCACGTCATCTCTCCTACAGCTCCCTCCATGTCATCTCTCCTATAGCTCCCTCCACGTCATCTCTCCTACAGCTCCCTCCATGTCATCTCTCCTACACCTCCCTCCATGTCATCTCTCCTATGGCTCCCTCCATGTCATCTCTCCTACGGCTCCCTCCATGTCATCTCTCCTACGGCTCCCTCCATGTCATCTCTCCTACGGCTCCCTCCATGTCATCTCTCCTATGGCTCCCTCCATGTCATCTCTCCTACAGCTCCCTCCATGTCATCTCTCCTACAGCTCCCTCCATGTCATCTCTCATACAGCTCCCTCCATGTCATCTCTCCTACAGCACCCTCCATGTCATCTCTCCTACAGCTCCCTCCATGTCATCTCTCCTACAGCTCCCTCCATGTCATCTCCTACAGCTCCCTCCATGTCATCTCTCCTACAGCTCCCTCCATGTCATCTCCACCAGCTCCCTCCATGTCATCTCTCCTACAGCTCCCTCCATGTCATCTCTCATACAGCTCCCTCCATGTCATCTCTCCTACAGCACCCTCCATGTCATCTCTCCTACAGCTCCCTCCATGTCATCTCTCCTACAGCTCCCTCCATGTCATCTCCTACAGCTCCCTCCATGTCATCTCCACCAGCTCCCTCCATGTCATCTCTCCTACAGCTCCCTCCATGTCATCTCTCCTACAGCTCCCTCCATGTCATCTCTCCTACAGCTCCCTCCATGTCATCTCTCATACAGCTCCCTCCATGTCATCTCTCCTACAGCACCCTCCATGTCATCTCTCCTACAGCTCCCTCCATGTCATCTCTCCAACAGCTCCCTCCATGTCATCTCTCCTACAGCTCCCTCCATGTCATCTCTCCTACAGCACCCTCCATGTCATCTCTCCTACAGCTCCCTCCATGTCATCTCTCCAACAGCTCCCTCCATGTCATCTCTCCTACAGCTCCCTCCATGTCATCTCCCCTACACCTCCCTCCATGTCATCTCCTACAGCTCCCTCCATGTCATCTCCTACAGCTCCCTCCATGTCATCTCTCCTACAGCTCCCTCCATGTCATCTCCAACAGCTCCCTCCATGTCATCTCTCCTACAGCTCCCTCCATGTCATCTCCTACAGCTCCCTCCATGTCATCTCCAACAGCTCCCTCCATGTCATCTCCAACAGCTCCCTCCATGTCATCTCTCCTACAGCTCCCTCCATGTCATCTCCTACAGCTCCCTCCATGCCATCTCCAACAGCTCCCTCCATGTCATCTCCTACAGCTCCCTCCATGTCATCTCTCCTACAGCTCCCTCCATGTCATCTCTCCTACAGCTCCCTCCATGTCATCTCCAACAGCTCCCTCCATGTCATCTCTCCTACAGCTCCCTCCATGTCATCTCCCCTACACCTCCCTCCATGTCATCTCTCCTACACCTCCCTCCATGTCATCTCTCCTACAGCTCCCTCCATGTCATCTCTCCTACGGCTCCCTCCATGTCATATCTCCTACGGCTCCCTCCATGTCATCTCTCCTACGGCTCCCTCCATGTCATCTCTCCTACAGCTCCCTCCATGTCATCTCTCCTACAGCTCCCTCCATGTCATCTCTCCTACAGCTCCCTCCATGTCATCTCTCCTACAGCTCCCTCCATGTCATCTCTCCTACAGCTCCCTCCATGTCATCTCTCCTACAGCTCCCTCCATGTCATCTCTCCTACAGCTCCCTCCATGTCATCTCTCCTACAGCTCCCTCCATGTCATCTCTCCTACAGCTCCCTCCACATCATCTCTCCTACGGCTCCCTCCACGTCATCTCTCCTACAGCTCCCTCCACGTCATCTCTCCTACAGCTCCCTCCATGTCATCTCTCCTACAGCTCCCTCCATGTCATCTCTCCTACAGCTCCCTCCATGTCATCTCTCCTACAGCTCCCTCCATGTCATCTACAGCTCCCTCCATGTCATCTCTCCTACAGCTCCCTCCATGTCATCTCCACCAGCTCCCTCCATGTCATCTCTCCTACAGCTCCCTCCATGTCATCTCTCCTACAGCTCCCTCCATGTCATCTCCTACAGCTCCCTCCATGTCATCTCTCCTACAGCTCCCTCCATGTCATCTCTCCTACAGCTCCCTCCATGTCATCTCTCCTACAGCTCCCTCCATGTCATCTCTCCTACAGCTCCCTCCACGTCATCTCTCCTACAGCTCCCTCCACGTCATCTCTCCTACACCTCCCTCCATGTCATCTCTCCTACAGCTCCCTCCATGTCATCTCTCCTACAGCTCCCTCCACGTCATCTCTCCTACACCTCCCTCCATGTCATCTCTCCTACACCTCCCTCCATGTCATCTCTCCTACACCTCCCTCCATGTCATCTCTCCTACAGCTCCCTCCATGTCATCTCTCCTACAGCTCCCTCCACGTCATCTCTCCTACAGCTCCCTCCATGTCATCTCTCCTATAGCTCCCTTCACGTCATCTCTCCTACAGCTCCCTCCATGTCATCTCTCCTACAGCTCCCTCCATGTCATCTCTCCTACACCTCCCTCCATGTCATCTCTCCTATGGCTCCCTCCATGTCATCTCTCCTACGGCTCCCTCCATGTCATCTCTCCTACGGCTCCCTCCATGTCATCTCTCCTACGGCTCCCTCCATGTCATCTCTCCTACGGCTCCCTCCATGTCATCTCTCCTACAGCTCCCTCCATGTCATCTCTCCTACAGCTCCCTCCATGTCATCTCTCATACAGCTCCCTCCATGTCATCTCTCCTACAGCACCCTCCATGTCATCTCTCCTACAGCTCCCTCCATGTCATCTCTCCGACAGCTCCCTCCATGTCATCTCCTACAGCTCCCTCCATGTCATCTCTCCTACAGCTCCCTCCATGTCATCTCTCCTACAGCTCCCTCCATGTCATCTCTCCTACAGCTCCCTCCATGTCATCTCTCCTACAGCTCCCTCCATGTCATCTCTCATACAGCTCCCTCCATGTCATCTCTCCTACAGCACCCTCCATGTCATCTCTCCTACAGCTCCCTCCATGTCATCTCTCCAACAGCTCCCTCCATGTCATCTCTCCTACAGCTCCCTCCATGTCATCTCTCCTACAGCACCCTCCATGTCATCTCTCCTACAGCTCCCTCCATGTCATCTCTCCAACAGCTCCCTCCATGTCATCTCTCCTACAGCTCCCTCCATGTCATCTCCCCTACACCTCCCTCCATGTCATCTCCTACAGCTCCCTCCATGTCATCTCCTACAGCTCCCTCCATGTCATCTCTCCTACAGCTCCCTCCATGTCATCTCCAACAGCTCCCTCCATGTCATCTCTCCTACAGCTCCCTCCATGTCATCTCCACCAGCTCCCTCCATGTCATCTCTCCTACAGCTCCCTCCATGTCATCTCTCATACAGCTCCCTCCATGTCATCTCTCCTACAGCACCCTCCATGTCATCTCTCCTACAGCTCCCTCCATGTCATCTCTCCTACAGCTCCCTCCATGTCATCTCCTACAGCTCCCTCCATGTCATCTCTCCTACAGCTCCCTCCATGTCATCTCCACCAGCTCCCTCCATGTCATCTCTCCTACAGCTCCCTCCATGTCATCTCTCCTACAGCTCCCTCCATGTCATCTCTCCTACAGCTCCCTCCATGTCATCTCTCATACAGCTCCCTCCATGTCATCTCTCCTACAGCACCCTCCATGTCATCTCTCCTACAGCTCCCTCCATGTCATCTCTCCAACAGCTCCCTCCATGTCATCTCTCCTACAGCTCCCTCCATGTCATCTCTCCTACAGCACCCTCCATGTCATCTCTCCTACAGCTCCCTCCATGTCATCTCTCCAACAGCTCCCTCCATGTCATCTCTCCTACAGCTCCCTCCATGTCATCTCCCCTACACCTCCCTCCATGTCATCTCCTACAGCTCCCTCCATGTCATCTCCTACAGCTCCCTCCATGTCATCTCTCCTACAGCTCCCTCCATGTCATCTCCAACAGCTCCCTCCATGTCATCTCTCCTACAGCTCCCTCCATGTCATCTCCTACAGCTCCCTCCATGTCATCTCCAACAGCTCCCTCCATGTCATCTCTCCTACAGCTCCCTCCATGTCATCTCCTACAGCTCCCTCCATGCCATCTCCAACAGCTCCCTCCATGTCATCTCCTACAGCTCCCTCCATGTCATCTCTCCTACAGCTCCCTCCATGTCATCTCTCCTACAGCTCCCTCCATGTCATCTCCAACAGCTCCCTCCATGTCATCTCTCCTACAGCTCCCTCCATGTCATCTCCCCTACACCTCCCTCCATGTCATCTCTCCTACACCTCCCTCCATGTCATCTCTCCTACAGCTCCCTCCATGTCATCTCTCCTACGGCTCCCTCCATGTCATATCTCCTACGGCTCCCTCCATGTCATCTCTCCTACGGCTCCCTCCATGTCATCTCTCCTACAGCTCCCTCCATGTCATCTCTCCTACAGCTCCCTCCATGTCATCTCTCCTACAGCTCCCTCCATGTCATCTCTCCTACAGCTCCCTCCATGTCATCTCTCCTACAGCTCCCTCCATGTCATCTCTCCTACAGCTCCCTCCATGTCATCTCTCCTACAGCTCCCTCCATGTCATCTCTCCTACAGCTCCCTCCATGTCATCTCTCCTACAGCTCCCTCCATGTCATCTCTCCTACGGCTCCCTCCACGTCATCTCTCCTACGGCTCCCTCCATGTCATCTCTCCTACAGCTCCCTCCATGTCATCTCTCCTACAGCTCCCTCCATGTCATCTCTCCTACAGCTCCCTCCATGTCATCTCTCCTACAGCTCCCTCCATGTCATCTACAGCTCCCTCCATGTCATCTCTCCTACAGCTCCCTCCATGTCATCTCCACCAGCTCCCTCCATGTCATCTCTCCTACAGCTCCCTCCATGTCATCTCTCCTACAGCTCCCTCCATGTCATCTCTCCTACAGCTCCCTCCATGTCATCTCTCCTACAGCTCCCTCCATGTCATCTCCTACAGCTCCCTCCATGTCATCTCTCCTACAGCTCCCTCCATGTCATCTCTCCTACAGCTCCCTCCATGTCATCTCTCCTACAGCTCCCTCCATGTCATCTCTCCTACAGCTCCCTCCACGTCATCTCTCCTACAGCTCCCTCCACGTCATCTCTCCTACAGCTCCCTCCACGTCATCTCTCCTACACCTCCCTCCATGTCATCTCTCCTACAGCTCCCTCCATGTCATCTCTCCTACAGCTCCCTCCACGTCATCTCTCCTACACCTCCCTCCATGTCATCTCTCCTACAGCTCCCTCCACGTCATCTCTCCTACACCTCCCTCCATGTCATCTCTCCTACAGCTCCCTCCATGTCATCTCTCCTACAGCTCCCTCCACGTCATCTCTCCTACAGCTCCCTCCATGTCATCTCTCCTACAGCTCCCTCCACGTCATCTCTCCTACAGCTCCCTCCATGTCATCTCTCCTACGGCTCCCTCCATGTCATCTCTCCTACAGCTCCCTCCATGTCATCTCTCCTACGGCTCCCTCCATGTCATCTCTCCTACGGCTCCCTCCATGTCATCTCTCCTACGGCTCCCTCCATGTCATCTCTCCTACGGCTCCCTCCATGTCATCTCTCCTACGGCTCCCTCCATGTCATCTCTCCTACAGCTCCCTCCATGTCATCTCTCCTACAGCACCCTCCATGTCATCTCTCCTACAGCTCCCTCCATGTCATCTCTCCAACAGCTCCCTCCATGTCATCTCTCCTACAGCTCCCTCCATGTCATCTCCCCTACACCTCCCTCCATGTCATCTCCTACAGCTCCCTCCATGTCATCTCCTACAGCTCCCTCCATGTCATCTCTCCTACAGCTCCCTCCATGTCATCTCCAACAGCTCCCTCCATGTCATCTCTCCTACAGCTCCCTCCATGTCATCTCCTACAGCTCCCTCCATGTCATCTCCCACAGCTCCCTCCATGTCATCTCTCCTACAGCTCCCTCCATGTCATCTCCTACAGCTCCCTCCATGCCATCTCCAACAGCTCCCTCCATGTCATCTCCTACAGCTCCCTCCATGTCATCTCTCCTACAGCTCCCTCCATGTCATCTCTCCTACAGCTCCCTCCATGTCATCTCCAACAGCTCCCTCCATGTCATCTCTCCTACAGCTCCCTCCATGTCATCTCCCCTACACCTCCCTCCATGTCATCTCTCCTACACCTCCCTCCATGTCATCTCTCCTACAGCTCCCTCCATGTCATCTCTCCTACGGCTCCCTCCATGTCATATCTCCTACGGCTCCCTCCATGTCATCTCTCCTACGGCTCCCTCCATGTCATCTCTCCTACAGCTCCCTCCATGTCATCTCTCCTACAGCTCCCTCCATGTCATCTCTCCTACAGCTCCCTCCATGTCATCTCTCCTACAGCTCCCTCCATGTCATCTCTCCTACAGCTCCCTCCATGTCATCTCTCCTACAGCTCCCTCCATGTCATCTCTCCTACAGCTCCCTCCATGTCATCTCTCCTACAGCTCCCTCCATGTCATCTCTCCTACAGCTCCCTCCACATCATCTCTCCTACGGCTCCCTCCACGTCATCTCTCCTACAGCTCCCTCCACGTCATCTCTCCTACAGCTCCCTCCATGTCATCTCTCCTACAGCTCCCTCCATGTCATCTCTCCTACAGCTCCCTCCATGTCATCTCTCCTACAGCTCCCTCCATGTCATCTACAGCTCCCTCCATGTCATCTCTCCTACAGCTCCCTCCATGTCATCTCCACCAGCTCCCTCCATGTCATCTCTCCTACAGCTCCCTCCATGTCATCTCTCCTACAGCTCCCTCCATGTCATCTCTCCTACAGCTCCCTCCATGTCATCTCTCCTACACCTCCCTCCATGTCATCTCTCCTATGGCTCCCTCCATGTCATCTCTCCTATGGCTCCCTCCATGTCATCTCTCCTACGGCTCCCTCCATGTCATCTCTCCTACGGCTCCCTCCATGTCATCTCTCCTACAGCTCCCTCCATGTCATCTCTCCTACAGCTCCCTCCATGTCATCTCTCCTACAGCTCCCTCCATGTCATCTCTCATACAGCTCCCTCCATGTCATCTCTCCTACAGCACCCTCCATGTCATCTCTCCTACAGCTCCCTCCATGTCATCTCTCCTACAGCTCCCTCCATGTCATCTCCTACAGCTCCCTCCATGTCATCTCTCCTACAGCTCCCTCCATGTCATCTCCACCAGCTCCCTCCATGTCATCTCTCCTACAGCTCCCTCCATGTCATCTCTCCTACAGCTCCCTCCATGTCATCTCTCCTACAGCTCCCTCCATGTCATCTCCTACAGCTCCCTCCATGTCATCTCTCCTACAGCTCCCTCCATGTCATCTCTCCTACAGCTCCCTCCATGTCATCTCTCCTACAGCTCCCTCCATGTCATCTCTCCTACAGCTCCCTCCACGTCATCTCTCCTACAGCTCCCTCCACGTCATCTCTCCTACAGCTCCCTCCACGTCATCTCTCCTACACCTCCCTCCATGTCATCTCTCCTACAGCTCCCTCCATGTCATCTCTCCTACAGCTCCCTCCACGTCATCTCTCCTACACCTCCCTCCATGTCATCTCTCCTACAGCTCCCTCCATGTCATCTCTCCTACACCTCCCTCCATGTCATCTCTCCTACAGCTCCCTCCATGTCATCTCTCCTACAGCTCCCTCCACGTCATCTCTCCTACAGCTCCCTCCATGTCATCTCTCCTATAGCTCCCTCCACGTCATCTCTCCTACAGCTCCCTCCATGTCATCTCTCCTACAGCTCCCTCCATGTCATCTCTCCTACAGCTCCCTCCATGTCATCTCTCCTACACCTCCCTCCATGTCATCTCTCCTATGGCTCCCTCCATGTCATCTCTCCTACGGCTCCCTCCATGTCATCTCTCCTACGGCTCCCTCCATGTCATCTCTCCTATGGCTCCCTCCATGTCATCTCTCCTACAGCTCCCTCCATGTCATCTCTCCTACAGCTCCCTCCATGTCATCTCTCCTACAGCACCCTCCATGTCATCTCTCCTACAGCTCCCTCCATGTCATCTCTCCTACAGCTCCCTCCATGTCATCTCCTACAGCTCCCTCCATGTCATCTCTCCTACAGCTCCCTCCATGTCATCTCCACCAGCTCCCTCCATGTCATCTCTCCTACAGCTCCCTCCATGTCATCTCTCCTACAGCTCCCTCCATGTCATCTCTCATACAGCTCCCTCCATGTCATCTCTCCTACAGCACCCTCCATGTCATCTCTCCTACAGCTCCCTCCATGTCATCTCTCCAACAGCTCCCTCCATGTCATCTCTCCTACAGCTCCCTCCATGTCATCTCTCCTACAGCACCCTCCATGTCATCTCTCCTACAGCTCCCTCCATGTCATCTCTCCAACAGCTCCCTCCATGTCATCTCTCCTACAGCTCCCTCCATGTCATCTCCCCTACACCTCCCTCCATGTCATCTCCTACAGCTCCCTCCATGTCATCTCCTACAGCTCCCTCCATGTCATCTCTCCTACAGCTCCCTCCATGTCATCTCCAACAGCTCCCTCCATGTCATCTCTCCTACAGCTCCCTCCATGTCATCTCCTACAGCTCCCTCCATGTCATCTCCAACAGCTCCCTCCATGTCATCTCTCCTACAGCTCCCTCCATGTCATCTCCTACAGCTCCCTCCATGCCATCTCCAACAGCTCCCTCCATGTCATCTCCTACAGCTCCCTCCATGTCATCTCATTCCTACAGCTCCCTCCATGTCATCTCTCCTACAGCTCCCTCCATGTCATCTCCAACAGCTCCCTCCATGTCATCTCTCCTACAGCTCCCTCCATGTCATCTCCCCTACACCTCCCTCCATGTCATCTCTCCTACACCTCCCTCCATGTCATCTCTCCTACAGCTCCCTCCATGTCATCTCTCCTACGGCTCCCTCCATGTCATCTCTCCTACGGCTCCCTCCATGTCATATCTCCTACGGCTCCCTCCATGTCATCTCTCCTACGGCTCCCTCCATGTCATCTCTCCTACAGCTCCCTCCATGTCATCTCTCCTACAGCTCCCTCCATGTCATCTCTCCTACAGCTCCCTCCATGTCATCTCTCCTACAGCTCCCTCCATGTCATCTCTCCTACAGCTCCCTCCATGTCATCTCTCCTACAGCTCCCTCCATGTCATCTCTCCTACAGCTCCCTCCATGTCATCTCTCCTACAGCTCCCTCCATGTCATCTCTCCTACAGCTCCCTCCATGTCATCTCTCCTACAGCTCCCTCCACATCATCTCTCCTACGGCTCCCTCCACGTCATCTCTCCTACAGCTCCCTCCACGTCATCTCTCCTACAGCTCCCTCCATGTCATCTCTCCTACAGCTCCCTCCATGTCATCTCTCCTACAGCTCCCTCCATGTCATCTCTCCTACAGCTCCCTCCATGTCATCTACAGCTCCCTCCATGTCATCTCTCCTACAGCTCCCTCCATGTCATCTCCACCAGCTCCCTCCATGTCATCTCTCCTACAGCTCCCTCCATGTCATCTCTCCTACAGCTCCCTCCATGTCATCTCTCCTACAGCTCCCTCCATGTCATCTCTCCTACAGCTCCCTCCATGTCATCTCTCATACAACTCCCTCCATGTCATCTCTCCTACAGCACCCTCCATGTCATCTCTCCTACAGCTCCCTCCATGTCATCTCTCCAACAGCTCCCTCCATGTCATCTCTCCTACAGCTCCCTCCATGTCATCTCTCCTACAGCACCCTCCATGTCATCTCTCCTACAGCTCCCTCCATGTCATCTCTCCAACAGCTCCCTCCATGTCATCTCTCCTACAGCTCCCTCCATGTCATCTCCCCTACACCTCCCTCCATGTCATCTCTCCTACAGCTCCCTCCATGTCATCTCCTACAGCTCCCTCCATGTCATCTCCAACAGCTCCCTCCATGTCATCTCTCCTACAGCTCCCTCCATGTAATCTCCAACAGCTCCCTCCATGTCATCTCTCCTACAGCTCCCTCCATGTCATCTCTCCTACAGCTCCCTCCATGTCATCTCCTACAGCTCCCTCCATGCCATCTCCAACAGCTCCCTCCATGTCATCTCCTACAGCTCCCTCCATGCCATCTCTCCTACAGCTCCCTCCATGTCATCTCTCCTACAGCTCCCTCCATGTCATCTCCAACAGCTCCCTCCATGTCATCTCTCCTACAGCTCCCTCCATGTCATCTCCCCTACACCTCCCTCCATGTCATCTCTCCTACACCTCCCTCCATGTCATCTCTCCTACAGCTCCCTCCATGTCATCTCTCCTACGGCTCCCTCCATGTCATCTCTCCTACGGCTCCCTCCATGTCATCTCTCCTACGGCTCCCTCCATGTCATCTCTCCTACAGCTCCCTCCATGTCATCTCTCCTACAGCTCCCTCCATGTCATCTCTCCTACAGCTCCCTCCATGTCATCTCTCCTACAGCTCCCTCCATGTCATCTCTCCTACAGCTCCCTCAATGTCATCTCTCCTACAGCTCCCTCCATGTCATCTCTCCTACAGCTCCCTCCACGTCATCTCTCCTATGGCTCCCTCCACGTCATCTCTCCTACAGCTCCCTCCACGTCATCTCTCCTACAGCTCCCTCCACGTCATCTCTCCTACAGCTCCCTCCACATCATCTCTCCTACAGCTCCCTCCACGTCATCTCTCCTACAGCTCCCTCCACGTCATCTCTCCTACAGCTCCCTCCATGTCATCTCTCCTACAGCTCCCTCCATGTCATCTCTCCTACAGCTCCCTCCATGTCATCTCTCCTACAGCTCCCTCCATGTCATCTCTCCTACAGCTCCCTCCATGTCATCTCTCCTACAGCTCCCTCCATGTCATCTCTCCTACGGCTCCCTCCATGTCATCTCTCCTACAGCTCCCTCCACATCATCTCTCCTACGGCTCCCTCCACGTCATCTCTCCTACAGCTCCCTCCACGTCATCTCTCCTACAGCTCCCTCCATGTCATCTCTCCTACAGCTCCCTCCATGTCATCTCTCCTACAGCTCCCTCCATGTCATCTCTCCTACAGCTCCCTCCATGTCATCTCTCCTACAGCTCCCTCCATGTCATCTCTCCTACAGCTCCCTCCATGTCATCTCCACCAGCTCCCTCCATGTCATCTCTCCTACAGCTCCCTCCATGTCATCTCTCCTACAGCTCCCTCCATGTCATCTCTCCTACAGCTCCCTCCATGTCATCTCTCCTACAGCTCCCTCCATGTCATCTCTCATACAACTCCCTCCATGTCATCTCTCCTACAGCACCCTCCATGTCATCTCTCCTACAGCTCCCTCCATGTCATCTCTCCAACAGCTCCCTCCATGTCATCTCTCCTACAGCTCCCTCCATGTCATCTCTCCTACAGCACCCTCCATGTCATCTCTCCTACAGCTCCCTCCATGTCATCTCTCCAACAGCTCCCTCCATGTCATCTCTCCTACAGCTCCCTCCATGTCATCTCCCCTACACCTCCCTCCATGTCATCTCTCCTACAGCTCCCTCCATGTCATCTCCTACAGCTCCCTCCATGTCATCTCCAACAGCTCCCTCCATGTCATCTCTCCTACAGCTCCCTCCATGTAATCTCCAACAGCTCCCTCCATGTCATCTCTCCTACAGCTCCCTCCATGTCATCTCTCCTACAGCTCCCTCCATGTCATCTCCTACAGCTCCCTCCATGCCATCTCCAACAGCTCCCTCCATGTCATCTCCTACAGCTCCCTCCATGCCATCTCTCCTACAGCTCCCTCCATGTCATCTCTCCTACAGCTCCCTCCATGTCATCTCCAACAGCTCCCTCCATGTCATCTCTCCTACAGCTCCCTCCATGTCATCTCCCCTACACCTCCCTCCATGTCATCTCTCCTACACCTCCCTCCATGTCATCTCTCCTACAGCTCCCTCCATGTCATCTCTCCTACGGCTCCCTCCATGTCATCTCTCCTACGGCTCCCTCCATGTCATCTCTCCTACGGCTCCCTCCATGTCATCTCTCCTACAGCTCCCTCCATGTCATCTCTCCTACAGCTCCCTCCATGTCATCTCTCCTACAGCTCCCTCCATGTCATCTCTCCTACAGCTCCCTCCATGTCATCTCTCCTACAGCTCCCTCAATGTCATCTCTCCTACAGCTCCCTCCATGTCATCTCTCCTACAGCTCCCTCCACGTCATCTCTCCTATGGCTCCCTCCACGTCATCTCTCCTACAGCTCCCTCCACGTCATCTCTCCTACAGCTCCCTCCACGTCATCTCTCCTACAGCTCCCTCCACATCATCTCTCCTACAGCTCCCTCCACGTCATCTCTCCTACAGCTCCCTCCACGTCATCTCTCCTACAGCTCCCTCCATGTCATCTCTCCTACAGCTCCCTCCATGTCATCTCTCCTACAGCTCCCTCCATGTCATCTCTCCTACAGCTCCCTCCATGTCATCTCTCCTACAGCTCCCTCCATGTCATCTCTCCTACAGCTCCCTCCATGTCATCTCTCCTACGGCTCCCTCCATGTCATCTCTCCTACGGCTCCCTCCATGTCATCTCTCCTACGGCTCCCTCCATGTCATCTCTCCTACAGCTCCTTCCATGTCATCTCTCCTACAGCTCCCTCCATGTCATCTCTCCTACAGCTCCCTCCATGTCATCTCTCCTACAGCTCCCTCCATGTCATCTCTCCTACAGCTCCCTCCATGTCATCTCTCCTACAGCTCCCTCCATGTCATCTCTCCTACAGCTCCCTCCATGTCATCTCTCCTATGGCTCCCTCCATGTCATCTCTCCTACGGCTCCCTCCACGTCATCTCTCCTACGGCTCCCTCCACGTCATCTCTCCTACGGCTCCCTCCACGTCATCTCTCCTACGGCTCCCTCCACGTCATCTCTCCTACGGCTCCCTCCACGTCATCTCTCCTACAGCTCCCTCCACGTCATCTCTCCTACAGCTCCCTCCATGTCATCTCTCCTACAGCTCCCTCCATGTCATCTCTCCTACAGCTCCCTCCATGTCATCTCTCCTACAGCTCCCTCCATGTCATCTCTCCAACAGCTCCCTCCATGTCATCTCTCCTACAGCTCCCTCCATGTCATCTCTCCTACGGCTCCCTCCATGTCATCTCTCCTACACCTCCCTCCATGTCATCTCTCCTACGGCTCCCTCCATGTCATCTCTCCTATGGCTCCCTCCATGTCATCTCTCCTACAGCTCCCTCCATGTCATCTCTCCTACAGCTCCCTCCACGTCATCTCTCCTATGGCTCCCTCCACGTCATCTCTCCTATGGCTCCCTCCATGTCATCTCTCCTACAGCTCCCTCCATGTCATCTCTCCTATGGCTCCCTCCATGTCATCTCTCCTACGGCTCCCTCCATGTCATCTCTCCTACAGCTCCCTCCATGTCATCTCTCCTACAGCTCCCTCCACGTCATCTCTCCTACAGCTCCCTCCATGTCATCTCTCCTACAGCTCCCTCCATGTCATCTCTCATACAGCTCCCTCCATGTCATCTCTCATACAGCTCCCTCCATGTCATCTCCAACAGCTCCCTCCATGTCATCTCTCCTACAGCTCCCTCCATGTCATCTCTCCTACAGCTCCCTCCATGTCATCTCCAACAGCTCCCTCCATGTCATCTCTCCTACAGCTCCCTCCATGTCCTCTCCTACAGCTCCCTCCATGTCATCTCTCATACAGCTCCCTCCATGTCATCTCTCCTACAGCTCCCTCCATGTCATCTCCAACAGCTCCCTCCATGTCATCTCTCCTACAGCTCCCTCCATGTCATCTCTCCTACAGCTCCCTCCATGTCATCTCTCCTACAGCTCCCTCCATGTCATCTCCTACAGCTCTCTCCATGTCATCTCTCCTACAGCTCCCCCCATGTCATCTCTCCTACAGCTCCCTCCATGTCATCTCCTACAGCTCCCTCCATGTCATCTCTCCTACAGCTCCCTCCATGTCATCTCTCCTATGGCTCCCTCCATGTCATCTCTCCTACAGCTCCCTCCATGTCACCTACAGCTCCCTCCATGTCATCTCCTACAGCTCCCTCCATGTCATCTCCAACAGCTCCCTCCATGTCATCTCTCCTACAGCTCCCTCCATGTCATCTCTCCTACAGCTCCCTCCATGTCATCTCCTACAGCTCCCTCCATGTCATCTCTCCTACAGCTCCCTCCATGTCATCTCCTACAGCTCCCTCCATGTCACCTACAGCTCCCTCCATGTCATCTCCTACAGCTCCCTCCATGTCATCTCCAACAGCTCCCTCCATGTCATCTCCATATCATTCATCTCCGTCTTTAATTCTCTCTCCATGTGTTTTTAGGTCTCCCACTATTTCACATCCGGGCAAATTTTAAAATAAATTATCTTGGGCTCTCAGGTCCCCCCAAGCCTAAAATAGGTACCAAGAAATGTCTGTGGAAGTAAAAGTGTCTGCCATGATACTGACCACATCCCCCCTTGAGTGTCAACAGGTCTATAAAACAAATTGGGGTTCACACTATATAACTATTACACCACAAGGCATGTAAAGAATCTTTTACTTTTGTTCACTTTACATTGTGATCGCACCTAGGTCTCAGACTGTCTAAAATCTGATGGCAGTAAACTAGAAAGCTGGCAGAAACATGACACCACCATGAAAGCAAACTTAAGAGACTAAAAATTAACACGTTAAAACAACTTACTTTTTAAACGAACGATATCATCCAAGGTAAATTCTGGAACTGAAATAATGGAACAATAAGTAGAGCTCATGTTTAACAAATATAAACAAAACTGGTAATGTCTACGAAGTCCTATATTTGCTTTTTGTCCTTTATTCCTTCTTCTTCTTGTGAGGCATTTTTGTTGGCTATATCATCAGACAAATCCTCAAAAAGAACTTTATACAGTTGTCTATGTTTCCATTATAGTTCCACAAAGCTTTCAATTGTTTTGGGTCATTAGGTCAGAATATCATTCAAAACAATGTATTCTCTTAGTCAACCTAAACACAGAAGCCACAAACAATATATCGCACAATTTATTGCCTGGTATATTTTGTTGCATCTCATCAGGTGCATACAGCAGAATTTTATAGTGTAGGAAGTGAATAAATGAATATGTAACTCTGCAGTATGCTCCTGATGAGGCGCAATGAAATATGCCAGGCAATAAATCACACAATATCATTTTCTGCCAGCCCTACAGAGGACAATCTTGCAGAACATGCTCAGCAGTTTGACTGTTTCATCAATATTTGCAATGCAATGAAAGCTACATAGCTTTAACATGTGCCTATTCAATCTGTTAATTACCATCCATATGTGAAGATGGGTTGCCTGTTTCTGCCTGTCATGAATGTAATTGTTGTCATTTGGTTGTGGTAGTTGTCATTCGGTTGCTGTAGTTTTCATTTGGTTGCTGTAGTTGTTTGGTTGCTATATAGTTGTCATTCGGTTGCTGTAGATGTCTTTCAGTTGTATTCTGACATCCTGGGTACCTCTCTTTTCTTAAAGTATGTGATTTCATGATGGCCTTGGTGATATGCTCACAAAATACAGTAAAGGCTTTGCTGTTTCAAAATACTAGACAATATAAAATTGCGCCAACCAGGAAGCATCCATTAATTATAATAAATCATCTCTTAAAAACAAAATGTCTTTCATGCTCTCATTAAATGTGAAGTACTTATATCAAAATGTACCACTTAAACTGGATTGTTATTGTTCTACACCGGATTATTATTAAAACTTTTATATAATGTGTGTATACACCTGACACAGACAATCAAGATATTTTGTATTAAAGTTAACAGGTCACTCATTGAACCAGGCTTTACCTCTTCTGGTGTGGTTTTCGCGAGAGCATCAAGAAAGCATGAACTCCATAGCACCAGTGATGACCCCCCACCACCACCACCCAAGGGACTCTGGAAAAATTGCACTCGTAGTCTGAACTAGTCTGGGGAATGAAACCACGACCTTCAAAGCGCAATGCACATGGCATAACCTCTTTGCCATTGAGACCCAACTTCATTAATACATCCACCATCTGCTGTTATCAAAGTACCCAAATACTTGATTGATTTGAAGAACGTGCTAACCAAATCACACACCCACTCTCTGGTATAATGAACAAATACCTATAGCGGAATCCTCCGCTTGTGAAAACTCAGTTTCCAATGTACTCAGTTCAGCCACCCTTTCTGCCAGTTTTGTGCTTTCTTCTATGGCTGTGGCAAGGTCCAATGAACTTAGGTCAAATGATGCAGACTCTTCACAAATTTTTTCCTGAAACATTCAATACGGTCTAATCAGAAATACAGCCATTATAACTGACCAATCATAATCTCAACCTTGCCTTAAGACATGAATATAAAAACATTTATCTATGTATATTATCATGTTAATTGGTTACTAGTTTTTCAATTATTACAGAACATAACACTCTGTTCTATACTAAAGATGCTTTATCAACATCAACAAATGTTGCATGTTTTACATGATGATATTCCAGTAAAAATCTGGTTGTAAACACTTGGCAATCGTCCTCTCACCCATCCCTTTCCTGTTGGAACCACACAGCAATCCACAATCAAACATCCTTGACTAGAATGTTTTGACTGTTGCCCTGCCTAAATAATCCTAGGGGAAAGATAAAGGCAATGAGACTATCAAGTAAATGATAATCTGATCTATCTTTGTGATACATCACTTCAAAAGGTGGAATCATACACCTATTTAGGTAGCAATGTAGACACAAGGGGTGGAACACATAGAGATATTAAAATAAGAATACCAAAGGCAAGGTGTTTTCACAGCAGTAGGAAATTTCTGGAAGTCAACAGAAATTAAACCTAGTACTAAACTTTGACTATTTTTTTTTGCTTTAACATTAAACCAGTAGTAGATCAGAAACATGCAGAATGACTAAAATAGTTACTAATAAAGAACAAACATTCATTACATGGTGCCTGTGCACCTGCAAAGCTTAAGAAGAGAACAAGACAGACTTCATCAAATCAAGATGTGAGGAGTGGACACTGGTGCAGGATGGGACACACAGTGAGGAAGTCTGATAGTGTAACTAGAAACGCCTTTCTATGGAACTCACAGGGCAAAAGGAATCAGGGAGACTTAAAATCATATGGAGAACAAAATGTGAGACCGCAACACATAGTATGAAGAGGACATGAAGGAAGCTGAAGGAATTTCAAAAGATAAGAGAGTTGGTTAAAGGCAATGCTCCAATGGAGGATAAAAAGCAGACGAAGAAGAGGACAACCAGTAGCACAGAGACTTAAAGAATTCAGTAAACATATAATCAAATATCTTGTATACACAATGAATGTGTGTGCACAATTTATCACAATATTCTCACCACATAACTATATTTGCATAAAAACACCATATGCACAAAATTAATGTTTGTTCAGCTGTACACACTTCTTTCTTCTCCCTCTTCTTCGTTCCTTTTTCCAGGGAAGCGCTTCACACCAAGTTATACACCCTAAAGGTCAGTGTGTCCAACTACGCCATGCATTTAAGTAAGGTTTGTTCCTCTCGACAGATACCATCCAAGGTAACAGAATGGAATTACAATTTATTAAAACATTGTAGAAATATATATATATATATATATATATATATATATATATATATATATATATATATATATATATATATATATATATATATATATATATATATATAAAACTTCAAAGTATCAAACAAATTACCAGATTGTGTGCCTCGTCAAATATGATGATGCTTCCCTGAAGCTCTACCCCATGAGTTTTCCGAGACTGAACATGAAAAGTAAATAAGGAATAACAAAACATTACACAAACATTGCATTGACAAACACGTAATGCATTGGTAATCAGCACGGCTGAATGGATAAGAACGCATGTTCATGGGTTCAGCACCTATAATAGACCGTTGGACTAAAATGTCGACTTCTTGTCCTTAATTTGGTGACGTAAATTACAAGTACCTCTGAAGCCGGAGTGGGTTTGCCTGATATGGGGGACAATGGCAATAGGGAAAGCAAATCCATACACATAATTGAGTTTTGTGCTACTAGATTTAGTTTGTATGGACTAAGTTTGAGTTCAAAGCAAGCGGGAGCAAAAAAATTAACATAAATGCATTCAAAGTGGGAATTAAAGGCGGCCAACACGGTACTGACCACACCAAACGACTGCCGGTGTATCTAACTATATGTGTCTAGCACCATATGCCCAAGGCTCTGTCTGGCGTGTAGATGCGTACCGGCAACTGTATTGGCAAGTAAAGGCAGCCAACACGATACAGACCACACCAAACATCTGCCGATGTTACATAAGAAACTACTGGCCGCACAAATATTTCACTGAAAAATACATGTGTTCTGAACTATTAAAAACTGTCCGTGTTATAACCCTTCCACTTTCATCTGGACTGGGATGTTTTGACAAGATGCCTAAACTAGCGGGGGATACATGACCAATCTATACCTAATCTAGCCAGTCCATGTGTGTTGTGCTGAATCATGACCTGGTCACATCCTGATATGCACCTCCACAGATGTGAACTTCCTGTACTGGTCTTGCACTCTCTATTATTGTCTGAGTCTGGAGAAGGGGAGAAGAGCTCTCCTGCAACTGTGTTTCATTTTCAACTACCAAAACATCATCAGCATAACACAGGTTGTATATAATATGCCCACCAACCGATAATCCTGGCATGTCTTGTGTGGATCTCAATATTATTTTGCTGTACAAACTGAAAAGATCAGGTGGTAATACACAACCTAACATCTTGTTTAATGTGTTGAAAAATTCCCAACTGGTTGTAAATTCTAACGGCTAAACGTCCAATCACGCCTGCTTTCACACGGCCACACCAATGTGATGTCAGAAGGCTAGGAATTCAATCCTCAACCCATACATCAGGGATGAGTTAGACATCATTGCCTCTTGTTCTAAACAATCAGTCCTGAGAATTTATTCTTAATTAGATTTGAACCCAGCAGTTTCTTACCTATAGGTGGATCAACATAATGTTAAGCCACTCCAATTCCATGCAATGTTAACCAAACAAATATGTAGCTCTAATTTCCTAACAAATGATACGTTAAAAGATAGAAAGGATTCAGAAAAGTTATTTGTATATGAAGTAACTGATCATCCTTTGCTTTGAATTTAATGAGTTAACACATAATAAGACATCTTATGCTGCGGCTGCCATTGTCCTATATTTTTTATTTGTGTGGACATAACTGCATTGTGCCTGCTTCCAGAAGAGTTGCGATATTTGCATTTTTCAGTCAGCATATCTAACTTCTTCCTAGTATTCATTAATCAGGTTAGCCTTCCTGGCTCTTTGTCAGGTTTATCCATGCACACACACACTCAGCTCATGGTCTTGAACTGTTCTTCTTCTTTCATGTACTTCAAATGTGTCTGTATCTGCATTGTTGTCTCTTGTATGAACTTCATTGTGTTGTTTTAGTTCACTCAAAGTTCTCGAGTTTTTCTTGCACTTTTGTTTCTCTGAGCCAGAAGTTTTGCCTAGATATTTTGTATTTTGGGCAGTCTGGGGTATGTGATCTGCTGTCAGCGGCACCAATCCACATGTGCACATGGCTAATTTGCCCATCTTGAATTTTGTATACATGTTGTGTAATTATTGTCCTGTTCTGAAGCTCAAACTGTTATCTCAAATTATGTTATTCCCTTATGATGGAGCAGGCCTGATTCCCTACATGCATATTCTATATCCCTGTAGAAACTTCTACTTCCGCCTTACAAGTCCCAATGCAGCACATGCCCTCAAGCAATTCCTGTCAAGTCCTTTGTAGATTTGTTCATGAATGGCTAGACTTTGTAGATTTGTTCATGAATGGCTAGACTTTGTAGATTTGTTCATGAATGGCTAGACTTTGTAGATTTGTTCATGAATGGCTAGACTTTGTAGATTTGTTCATGAATGGCTAGACTTTGTAGATTTGTTCATGAATGGCTAGACTTTGTAGATTTGTTCATGAATGGCTAGACTTTGTAGATTTGTTCATGAATGGCTAGACTTTGTAGATTTGTTCATGAATGGCTAGACTTTGTAGATTTGTTCATGAATGGCTAGACTTTGTAGATTTGTTCATGAATGGCTAGACTTTGTAGATTTGTTCATGAATGGCTAGACTTTGTAGATTTCTTCATGAATGGCTAGACTTTGTAGATTTGTTCACGATTGGTTGGACTTTGCGGCTGAAGTTTTCTACAGGATGAGGTAGCCAATCTCATGCCAACCCTCCTTAGTTGCCTCTATGACATGCAAGGAAGGTTACAGTGTTACTGTTCTTTGCTTCTCTGAAGGTCTGTGGTAACATGTGTGGCTGTAGTAACTTCTAGTATATAACTGAAGTGCATGGCATTAACTTTCAAAGTATCTTTTCTCTGGGGTATGGAGAATGAACAGGCGGACAGATTGGCTGGCTCTGCAAAACTTGGTGGAGTATTGATGCATGACAAGGCAGACGTGGTTGTGGCCTTGTGGGAGCACGTGCACACCTAGGAGGAGCAAATGGATAACCATGGTCTGGCAAGAATGAGACAGCGAGGAGTGACAAGGGGATCTGGCCGACACTCGACGCTCAGAGGAAAGGTGAGACGGACATATAATCAGATTGCTACTGGTACTATTGGTGTTAGAACTCTTCGCTGGCTTCAGAGGATGGGGACGGAGCGCTTATGGGAATGCCCCTAAAGCTGTGATGTCGGTTCCTAAATCAACCAATCAAACTTTCAAAGTATCTACAGTTGCCATATAGTACTTTTACAGCACAATAAGAACAATTAGTATTTTATACAATATTTTTCCCACAAAATAGAATGCACTTTACAAACCGAGCTAGTGCCAAAATCAAACAATTATGCTACGGTCAGCACGGCCGAATAGATAAGAGCGCCCGTTCTTAAACATCCGGTCTGCTGATGCCGAGGTAACAGGTTCAACCCCTACATCGGTCAGTTGGACTAAAATGTTGACTTCTTGTCCTTGACTTCGGGGTAAAATTACAAGTACCTCTGAAGTCAGAGTGGGTTCGCCTGATGGCAAGGGACACTGGTAATAGGGAAAGCTAATCCACACGCAAAATTCACTGCAGTTCACTAGAAATAGTGTGTATGGACTACGCTTGAGTTCAAAGCGAACGAGCGCTTAAAATAAATTATGCAACAGGCAAATTTTAAACATAGAAGACAAACAACAGTGCACAATTTATTTGCTGGCATATTTCACTGTACCTCACAAGGTGCACTCTACAAAATTAAATCAGATGAAGCTAAAATATTAATGCTTGTTGGACATTAATATAGTCACACAACATAATATGTTAGACAATAAATTGTGCAATGAGTTTTATGTGTCTCTCTACTTTATTCAAATTTATAACAGGTAAACGTGACTTCGAAGCAGGTAAATCACAAAAAGGAAGACACTGTTAGGACAAACAATAAGTTAAACTTCATCACCATAGACGTAACTTACCTTGCTATCCAGCAGGTAGTTATAAGGCATGAAGACAATATCTGCATCTGCTTTAAGCTCACGTGCCATGTAGTAAGGGCAAGTTCTGAAGGTAATACACAATTAACATCGTGAAATCAAGTCTGTATTCTGAAATTCATCGCTCTCTTCTCTCAATTATCCCTCAGTGGAGTATAGACCCTCAGCCAATTCACGCCAGACTGCCCTACCTTTAGCTATCTCTCCCAGCTTAGCCAATATCCTCCCCATATTATTCATCTGTTTTTAATTCTCTTCTCTGTGTTTTTGGGTCTCCTATATAGTTGGCCATGTGGATTATAGATGCAGGTCTTTCTATTTATACTATTATCAGATTGTCTCAATGTGTGTCCTACCCAGCCAAGGTGTATTTTCTTCACCACTTGGTTTACTGTCGTTTGCTTAGTCTCCATGAATTCCACTTTGGTGATTCTGTCATCCCATTTCAGTCCTATTCTGTGCAGGCACCAATTAATTAATTCTGAAATGCTTAGCCTCATCTCCAGTTACTGACCCTCCAATTCATCATAGGAAGCCCTTTAGGGCTAATAACAATAATAATAATAATAATAACAATAATAATAATAATAATAATAACAAGTAGGATGCAGTCTTTAGAGTTGAGGTTTTGAAGACCACAAAACGAGCAGTTCTATACAGTATCAAGAGCTTTCATGGAATCATGTGCAGTCTGTTTCCAGGATCTTGATTAGTGACTTCTAGAATTGGTTTAACAAAGAAGAGCATGCTCCAAGAACAGCATCAATTCCAGAATAACATGCAGAGCATGCTTTTTTGTTTCATTTTATATTTAAAATGTTAGAATGACGTAACTGTCCAAAGTGCTGTGTAGGTATGTATGTGTGATGAGTGCATGTATGTTTGTGCATTAAAAGGATTTGATTTGTATATATCTGTATTAGCCTGCGGAAGCAGACAGGAAGTTCCTTGAAATGTAGTTAACTATTAGATTATTTTACTATGATGGTTGGTCCAGAACTTTTCTCATTCACTCATACAGGAACAGTACACATAAAATGGAACACTTCGAGAGCTTTCAAAATGAGTTTCTATGATCAACTATAGAAAGTATATATTGCAAAGCTTTTATAGTAAAGCTAAAAACCAAACAAAAACAGAAGTGGAAGAATACTGTTAATTCCTTCTATGCAAAGGCTGCAGCGATACACATGTGCAACTATGTAAACAAAATGACATGATAGTTACCATGGTAGCACTTACATTGAAACACAGGACTATGTATTGTGTCCTTGTGTTGCTTTATTCTATGTTTTTCTATTTATGCATCTGATAGGTGAAAGAACAAACATTTTCCTTCTTTCCTTCGCTTTCAAATATTTTTTTGTCTGCAATGCTGTCTCTTGTATGAACTTCACTGTCTTGTTAGTTCACTCAGTGGTCCACAGAGTTTATCCTCCATTGTTAATTATTTTCAGCGGGTTAAGAATTAGACTTACAGCAAAATTGTGCCAGACGATAAATCATGTACACTGTTGTTTGTTTTCATTATTCAAATTCTTCTTTCTATTCAAAATGTGTATAACCTATTATGACGGTTCAAAATTTTTTCTTAAACTTAGATTTTATTGTGAATATTAATTCTCACTTTGTTTTGTGTCCAACTTTGACAATATCTTCAATGTCCACAACATTGCCTATGACCTTCCTTGCATCACCAGTCTTTTTAAATCCTGAAACCAGAAAACAAAACAAAATACAATCAGCAGAAAACAAATATATAATGAAAGTCACTTATATGCATCGAAAGTTTGTTAAACAGCTACTTCTTTGTTCATCCTGAAAAAGTTGATTTTGTTGTCTTGATTTACAGCAATGAAGTACCTTTCGGCAAACCGTTTCTACACAGCATTTTTGGAGAGGAGCTCGTTTATCTTGTCTTATTGATCCCCAATCTCTTGCCAATACTGCAGTAATCCTGCCAGTTTCCTGGTACAAATTATTTTTGGGACTATTTGCAGATGAAGACAAAGCAATATTGAAATGTCCTGAGTGCTGTGATGTTATTTCTTGACAACTTAACTCCAATACTTTCAGGACAACCATTCAAGAGGTGGAATAAGGTCTTGGTTAGCACACAATATCACAACTTCTAGCATGAGAATGGAGCATGACAACAGCCTTCCGATGGATGAAGAAAGCAGTACAGTTAAACATGTGATAGAGTATGTTTTGGAAAACAAAAACTGGTATATTCCATGTGGAGTGGCTTGCGTCAAATTATAGGATGTGGGTCAGAAGCACTGCACAGAATTTTTACCCATGGCATGCAGGTGTGCAAGGGCAATGAACAGGCTGACAGACTGGCTGCAGCACTGGGATCACGTGAGACAATGAACCATGACCACCATACTTACTGACATGGCACATGATGATGATGACTCAGAAAGCTGACACATCATAAAATTGGTACCAGGTAATTTTCTAGGAATTGTATGGGAAGAGATGGTGACATGAAAGGGAACTGACCACATCACCTCATTATGCCACAGCCTAGGATATGTGAAGGCCTAAAGCTTGACACACGAAAGGCACTATCTGCAATGGAATTACCTTTACCTTTGTTAACAATTAGTACAAGTTTCTTACCTTCAATATTATTGTAGAAATGACAGTGCCGAGCTGCTACTTTGACTCTGCACAGGTTCACCTGATCACACAATAAATGACAAACATGAGCAAATTATGGGATGGAACAGGGAGGGTCAACTGCTACTGAGCTGATAACAGACACTGGATAAAAAAAAAATATGACTAGGAACTCTGCAAAAGGAAAAACATGCACAGACGCTGGCACCTGCAGCTCTCAGTGCCCCATCACTGTTCTCTACTCTGTCTACCAATCAGTCTTGAAGAGACTCCACTACAAAGTAGTGGCTGAAACCACTCAAACACCAGGGCAGTGTGATTATCTACACGGACGGCTATGTGCTATGAGGCAAAGGAAGTGCCCGTCTCCACAGATAGGTCTCTGCATGTCCCCACTGACAGGTCTCTGCATGTCCCCACTGACAGGTCTCTGTATGTCCCCACTGACAGGTCTCTGCATGTCCCCATTAACAGGTCTCTTATGTCTCTGCTGACAGGTCTCTGTATGTCTCTGCTGACAGGTCTCTGTATGTCCCCACTGACAGGTCTCTGTATGTTCCCACTGACAGGTCTCTGCATGTCCCCACTGACAGGTCTCTGCATGTCCCCACTGACAGGTCTCTGCATGTCCCCACTGACAGGTCTCTGCATGTCCCCATTAACAGGTCTCTTATGTCCCCACTGACAGGTCTCTGTATGTCCCCACTGACAGGTCTCTGTATGTCCCCACTGACAGGTCTCTGTATGTCCCCACTGACAGGTCTCTGTATGTCTCCACTGACAGGTCTCTGTATGTCCCCACTGACAGGTCTCTGTATGTCCCCACTGACAGGTCTCTGCATGTCTCCACTGACAGGTCTCTGTATGTCCCCACTGACAGGTCTCTGTATGTCCCCACTGACAGGTCTCTGTATGTCCCCACTGACAGGTCTCTGCATGTCCCCACTGACAGGTCTCTGCATGTCTCCAAAGACAGGTCTTTGCATGTCCCCACTGACAGGTCTCTGTATGTCCCCACTGACAGGTCTCTGTATGTCCCAACCAAAAGGTCTCTGCATGTCTGTATGTCCCCACTAACAGGTCTCTGTATGTCCCCACCAACAGGTCTTTATGTCCCCACCAACAAGTCTCTCTGTATGTCTCCACTGACAGGTCTCTGCATGTCCCCACCGACAGGTCTGTATATGTCCCCACCATCAGGTCTCTGTATGTCCCCACCAACAGGTCTCTGTATGTCCCCACCAACAAGTCTCTGTATGTCTCCACCGACAGGTCTCTGTATGTCCCCATCAATATGTTCCAAGGTTTGCATTATACAGGTCTCTCATAATTACACTTGATTAAACTGATACAATCCGGCTCCGTGGCCAAAGGCTTGTGAACGTGGTTCGTGAGCCGGGCACCAGGTGTTCGAAGCTCAGCTGCGGCCGATTTGTGCAGCAGACCGTGTCGTGTTGTGTTGTAACGTGCTGGTATGGGAGCCGGTCGTTCAGAAAGCAATGGCAAACTACTGACCGTAACACTTGCCTAGTACATCAACAACAGCTGAAAAATGATGGTGTTGACTGCAACGTCGCGTAAGGGATACACAACAATTTTTAATTTTAATTTTAAACTGATACAACTGATTAAAGTACCTAGTGTCTCTCTCCCTCCATTCATATTACTATGTTAATTTCTACGTGAATTTAACATGAATAAAAGATAACATACAACTGATGTGCGAAAGATGAGTGGTTAGAAGGGCTGAAATTAAGACAGGCCTGCATGCCCAATTTGTGTCTATTTGAAAATAAAGGTGTTTTGTTTCATTGTTTTCTTTTTTTTTTTTAAACCTGATGAAATGATATATCATTGAAAAGTATGTCATGCGTCTTAACACTTAAAAACATATTTGTGTTCCATTGATCTATTAAAAGTCCTCCTCCCCCTTTTGTCTCTCCCATGTGACCTTCTCTGCAGCCTTCCCCCCCCCCTCTCTCTCTCTCTCTATCATGTACAGACCAGATGTTTCCTAACTGATCTTCAAAAACAATGGAAGGCACCACTAGAAGATGACCAACTATGACAAAAGTAATCACTTACCTTGTCTGCGTTATTTGTCAGCTTTTGAACCTGCTGGTGAATGCACAACTGTTCTCTTGAACCAATCACAGACGACTTCACACTGTCAATGAACATAGTATTGACATCATCAAGACAGTTACAGAAAAGCAAACTTCTCATCACCACGACCAGGTAGTTTGAAAGCAAGACCCTAGCAGTAAGTTCATCTACTCACATTCAGTCCAAAAGACTTGATCTTTCGCTGGTTCTGTAACCTCAAGCATCTTCATGCCCAATGTGTTTTTAATGTATTGTGTTAAAACTACTGGCACACATTACAGGACCTAGCCTATTCAGTCACTATGTCATTAAAACCATGTTAAACATCTGGTACCTCCTTGAACTGTCCATCATTTTATTAAATCCACAAGCAGTAGCTTGCTACAGATCTGTGGTGTGCTAGGACCATCACTTTTTGAAGGCCTGAAAGCATTAAATCAAATCAAATCAAATCAACTTTATTAGGGTCACAAATTGGGCGCGCAGGCCCGTCTTACATTCGGCCCTTCCAATCACTCGTCTTTCGTTCATCAAGAGCATTATACATTTACATAGGAAGAAAAATAAACATTGTGAAATGAATGTTGTAAACATAAACAAGGCTAAACATGGAGAAAAATGTGTACATAAAAAATATGTGACGTAAAAGTAGTGATGCCAGCGCATCCCACACACACACACACACCACACACACACAGTCTCACTCATTCACTCTCCTGCTCACTCATTCACTCTCCCGCTCACTCATTCACTCTCCCGCTCACTCATTCACTCTCCCGCTCACTCATTCACTCTCCCGCTCACTCATTCACTCTCCCGCTCACTCATTCACTCTCACTCATTCTGTCTCTCCCGCTCACTCATTCACTCTCCCGCTCACTCATTCACTCTCCCGTTCAATCATTCACTCTCCCGCTCACTTATTCACTCTCACTCATTCACTCTCACGCTCACTCATTCACTCTCACTCATTCACTGTCCCGCTCACTCATTCACTCTGCCGCTCACTCATTCACTCTCACTCATTTACTCACACGCCCACTCATTCACTCTCCCGTTCACTGATTCACTCTCCCGCTCACTGATTCACTCTCAAGCTCACTCATTCCTTCTCAAGCTCACTCATTCACTCTCACTCATTCACTCTCACACATTCACTCTCCCGCTCACTCATTCACTCTCACTAATTCACTCTCCCGCTCACTCATTCACTCTTCCGCTCACTCATTCACTCTCCCGCTCACTCATTCACTCTCACTCATTCACTCCCACACACAGACACTCTCACTCATTCACTCCCACACACAGACACTCTCACTCATTCACTCTCCAGCTCACTCATTCGCTCTCACGCTCACTCATTCACTCTCCCGCTCACTCATTCACCCTCACGCTCACTCATTCACTCTCACGCTCACTCATTCACTCTCCCGCTCACTCATTTACTCTCACTCATTCACTCTCCCGCTCACTCATTCACTCTCACGCTCACTCATTCACTCTCACGCTCACTCATTCACTCTCACGCTCACTCATTCACTCTCACGCTCACTCATTCACTCTCACTCATTCACTCTCATGCTCACTCATTCTGTCTCTCATTCACACTCACTCACTCTCTCACTCAAACTACAGTAATGAACATAAGTTTAGATTATACATGATAAAATCAAATGGTATTTAACTTATAATATGACAGATGAGAATACACAAACATATGGATTCGCGTGTTACATAACATGCGTGTTACATGACATGCATCTGCTCAGCTCTCTCTCTCTCTCTCTCTGTATTCTTTCATATACACACACTCACACGCATGCGTACGCTCACACACACAGACACTCTCTCTCTTTCTCTCTCATTCACTCTCACTCTCACTAATTCACTCTCCCGCTCACTCATTCACTCTCACTCATTCACTCTCACGCTCACTCATTCACTCTCACGCTCACTCATTCGCTCTCACGCTCACTCATTCACTCTCCCGCTCACTCATTCACTCTCCCGCTCACTCATTCACTCTCCCGCTCACTCATTCATTCTCCCGCTCACTCATTTACTCTCCCGCTCACTCATTCTGTCTCTCCCGCTCACTCATTCTGTCTCTCCCGCTCACTCATTCTGTCTCTCCTGCTCACTCATTCACTCTCCCGTTCAATCATTCACTCTCACTCATTCACTGTCCCGCTCAATCATTCACTCTGCCGCTCACTCATTCACTCTCACACTCACTCATTTACTCTCACGCTCACTCATTCACTCTCACGCTCAATCATTCACTCTCCCGCTCACTGATTCACTCTCACTCATTCCTTCTCACGCTCACTCATTGACTCTCACTCATTCACTCTCACGCTCACTCATTCACTCACTCATTCACTCTCACTCATTCACTCTCACGCTCACTCATTCACTCTCATGCTCATTCATTCACTCTCCCGCTCAATCATTTACTCTCCCGCTCACTCTCACTCATTCACTCTCCCGCTCACTCATTCACTCTCCCGCTCACTCATTCACTCTCCCGCTCACTCATTCACTCTTCCGCTCACTCATTCACTCTCCCGCTCATTCATTCACTCTCATGCTCACTCCTTCACTCTCAAGCTCACTCATTCACTCCCACTCATTCACTCACACACACAGACACTCTCACTCATTCACTCTCCCGCTCACTCAATCGCTCTCATGCTCACTCATTCACTCTCCCGCTCACTCATTCACCCTCACGCTCACTCATTCACTCTCCCGCTCACTCATTCACTCTCACGCTCACTCATTTACTCTCACGCTCACTCATTCACTCTCACTCATTCACTCTCACTCATTCACTCTCACGCTCACTCATTCACACTCACTCACTCTCTCACTCAAACTACAGTAATGAACATAAGTTTAGATTATACATGATAAAATCAAATGGTATTTAACTTATAATATGACAGATGAGAATACACAAACATATGGATTCGCGTGTTACATAACATGCGTGTTACATGACATGCATCTGCTCAGCTCTCTCTCACTCATTCACTCTCACGCTCACTCATTCGCTCTCCCGCTCACTCATTCACTCTCCCGCTCACTCATTCACTCTCACGCTCACTCATTCACTCTCACGCTCACTCATTCACTCTCCCGCTCACTCATTCACTCTCCCGCTCACTCATTCATTCTCCCACTCACTCATTCACTCTCACTCATTCTGTCTCTCCCGCTCACTCATTCACTCTCCCGCTCACTCATTCACTCTCCCGTTCAATCATTCACTCTCACTCATTCACTCTCACGCTCACTCATTCACTGTCCCGCTCAATCATTCACTCTGCCGCTCACTCATTCACTCTCACTCACTCATTTACTCTCACGCTCACTCATTCACTCTCACGCTCAATCATTCACTCTCCCGCTCACTGATTCACTCTCACGCTCACTCATTCACTCTCACGCTCACTCATTCCTTCTCACGCTCACTCATTGACTCTCACTCATTGACTCTCACGCTCACTCATTCACTCTCACACTCACTCATTCACTCTCACTCATTCACTCTCATGCTCACTCATTCACTCTCACTCATTCACTCTCCCGCTCAATCATTTACTCTCCCGCTCACTCTCACTCATTCACTCTCCCGCTCACTCATTCACTCTCCTGCTCACTCATTCACTCTCCCGCTCACTCATTCACTCTCCCGCTCATTCATTCACTCTCACGCTCACTCATTCTGTCTCTCATTCACTCACACTCACTCTCTCACTCAAACTACAGTAATGAACATAAGTTTAGATTATACATGATAAAATCAAATGGTATTTAACTTATAATATGACAGATGAGAATACACAAACATATGGATTATGGAATAGGTAGCCACTCTTTCCCTCTTATAGCGGAGGTTGAGATCAGGCATCGTGCCATTGTTTGGCCATGCTCATAACATCAGCGTGGCCTCCTAACAATTACACTAGCATACCCGCTGTCTTCCATTCTTTAGATACTTAAAAAAAGCAGCGCTTTACAGGATAAAATTATCCCAACTACAGTATCTGAACAGCTGTTACATTTGTACACTACCTGTACAACAGTGTACCTCATCTTGTGGAAAACTTTCCACTATGAAATTCAACCAGTCACAAACAAGTCTATTCAGGGCTTGGTGTGAGTTTCTTGCGTAGCTATGCTCCATTGGAAAAGAATAGATATCACATTATTCTAGGTGACTTTCTCAACTGGATACAATTGTTGCCTCTCCATGTACTGTCTTATGTAGATCCACCCAAATTTATTAATTTTATAAATCATACAGCAGCTACCTAAGATTTTCTTCTGTAACAAGTCTCTGTATCTTTCTAATCTTCTATACTACAATACTGCTACTGGCACCTTGCTGTCTTGAAAGATGATAGTTTGTTACATGTGCTTCCCATAGCACAAAGCCTAGGCTGACTTGTAGCGACCATGTGTTGTCCATGCAGCATGATCATTCTCTCCGCCTGCCTAGTTTACTCCAGAGGAAAGATAACACCAATACATTTCAAACAAGACAAGCTGCCGATCAGCAAAGCAATGCTCTAACTAACTGCCTGTTGGAGCTTCAATTCTAGACCAGTTGCCAACCAAGGCGTAGAGCCTGGTTTGCCCTACCACGACATTTAGTCTAGGTTGCATTTCCTCGCACCAGGATAAGGTTTGTACGCTCCCACCTGCGCTTCTCTGCTAAAAGCTGTTGGTACAATGTGGAGTGTCGGATTTGGTAAGCGCCGCCCAACATTCTGTCCTAGCAGAAAGCAGATAGTACCATAACAATACAATACAGCTGTGCAATACAGTAGCATTCAATACCTAGATAACACTTGCAGGAAGTACAAGGGTCAATAAAGACTGCAAAAAATAGCAGAACCATAACCTACCAAGCATGTCATAAGAGGCATGTTTAGAAAGCAATGGCAAACTACTGAACATAAAATTGCCTAAAACCCCGGGAAGGTTAACCCGGTCAACAAATGCCCGCAAAAGTCGGATGTGTCGGCCTAACGGCGTAAGAACGCAGCTCTGCTGTAAACAGGCACAACGCAATCACGTCCGGGGAAAAAAATCTGGATGAACGCAGAAGAAGAAGAAGAAATTGCCTAAAAATTCACAAACAGCCAAAAATGCAGGGGATGACTGTGACATCCTGTAAAGGACGTGCAATTAACTTTTTAACTGTAAAATAATGTGAAGATGAGGGGACGGACACTATCAAGTTCATTTGCCGAGAAAAGTCTACAGGTAGTTACAATGTACTGGTAGTCTAATGCAACGTGTAGCAGCATGATCATCTGACACACCACTGTACACGGTTTGAAAAAGAGGGTTCACAGGAAAGAGGGTTCACAGGAAAGAGGATCAACGTCCTTGCTCCAGATTTTATCACTATGGCTCAGTCTCTTTTCGCCAAAAGCGTGGCACAGATGCACACAACCAGCAACAACCCCCAGGAATCTCCGATAAAACTGCACTCATAAACCAAATGGTGGAACCTGGAAACGAACTCATGACTTTTGAACTTAAAGCAGGTAGCTTAACCACTTCGCCATAGAGACCCACATAACACTGTACAACAATAAGATACAACTTTCTAGCTAAAAATTATAACTATATGAAATAGGTCAAGCTCACCTGTTATAGGCCGTTCTCTTTAACTCTTGCACAGCCTGGGACAGCTGAGAATGGGTTCTGGATGCATAAATTATTTTTGGTACAACTGTGAACCAAACAGAAAAACCGGATATATCAAAGAAAAAGGTGACACCAAACTGTGAGATAACAATAGAAGGGAAAATGCTTAACCAAGTTGATACATTTAAATACCTGAGGGAGATTATAACATCAGATGGAGGATGTACAACAGAGATTAAAAGTAGAATAGAGCAAGCAAAAGCTTGCCTTAAAAAAGCAACATAGATGTGGTTCCTGAGACAAATGTTGCAAATTCGCCTGAGTGCCAGAGTAACTAACGACGACTGCCTGAAAAAAGCTAATGAAACTAGACCATTATCTTCAACAACAAGAAAGAAACAAATAGCTTTCTTTGGTGATATGAACGAACGAACAATCAAACAAACTTTATTTTCGAAGGGTAACAAATTGGGCACGCAGGCCCGTCTAACATTTGGCCCTTCCAATCACTCATCTTTCGTTCATCAGTGCATAGTGCATTCACATAGGGAAAAAACATTGTCAAATGAATGTTGTAAGCATAAACAATGCATGTTACCATGTTATGAGACAAATTTCCCACCCACCTATCCATCCGCGTGTCTCCCACACACATATCCACCACCCAACCACACACATACCCACAAGCACATGCATGACCCCATCCATCCACCCATCGCCCAACCCACACATCCCACACACACCCCCACATACACCATCTCCCACCCACCCACACACAAACCCAGGCACACCTGCATGCAACCACCTATCCATACCCACCCCCCCCCCCCACTTTCACGCATCTCCCCACCCACACATCCTCCACCCATCCCATAACCTACCAACACTCACCCACCCACATATCCTCCACCACCCACCCACACCCAACCACTCAGCCAAACACACATCCCCCAACCACATATCCAACACCCACACACACCTATTCCCACCAACTCACATATCCTGCACTTATCCACACACAAAACCCGCACCCACCAGAGGCATTAGAGAACATCATAACAACTGGAATGATCAAGTGGAAAGATGCACAGGCAAACCAAGAGAAATTATACTGAATGGACTGAGGCAGTGGTATGGAGGAATATCATGAACAGAGTTGATCCAAACACCAATGAATGAGATAAATGGAGTGACATGAACGCCTGAGCCAGCTGACAGGGCACACGATGATGACGGTTTTGTCGCTGAACATTATTTGTTTTCTCGAATGCTCAGAAAAAGGTTTGGATCTTTGTTGTGTTGTGGGGGGGGGGGGGGGGCGCCTCTGCTTAACTGGCTCCGTGGTGAAGGGGTTATAGATGCAGTTCATAATCTGGCATATTACGTTCGAAACACAGCTGCGGATGATTTGGCAGCAGACCACCTTGCGTTGGTTTCTTCACAAAGGTATGAATGCCGGTCATTCAGAAAGCAATGGCAAACTGCTGAATGTAAACGTACTTATAAATGGTAATGACAAATGGTCATGGTAGCCCAGTGGGAATCCCCATAGAGCAGTGGTTCTCAACCGGTGGGGAATCCCCCCCCCCCCCGGGGGGAATTTTAGGGTTTCCAGGGGGGGGGGGGGGGGAGAAATGAAGACCATGTCAAGATCGCGTTAATACAAGAACCGATTACTTGATACTGTTTTTCCCTTCATACTTTACAGTTATGTATGTCTCATCCTTCTAAAATTCATTTTATAAAGTAAGTAGACCCACAAATCATGTTTTATGTGGATGTCTAGACTTGTTTTAGTATATGCTATTAAATTTACCTTCCATTTTTACGTATAATGTGTAGGGGTGGGGGAAATTTTAGATAGGAAATATGAAAGGGGGGGGGGGGGGATGACGTTCTGAAAATACGGTGGGGGGGGGGGGTGGGGGGACACGGGCCAAATTTTTGACAGGAGGTTGGGGGGGGATGACATTATGAAAATATGGTGAAGTGGGGCACGGGCCAAAAAAGGTTGAGAACCACTGCCATAGAGGATTCTTTTAATGAACTGTTGTGGACAAATTCACCTATCTTGGCAGCACTGTGTCACAAGCTGCCAAATTAATGACGAAGTGAATGCAAGAATCTCCAAGGCTAGTGCGGCCTTTGGCAGACTACAAGAATGTATGGGACAGAAACGGAATAAGCCTGCAAACAAAGCAGAAGTCTACAAAGCAGTTGTATTATCCACACTGCTATATGCTTGTGAAACCTGGACTGTTTGTCAGCGACACGCTAGGAAATTAAACCACTTCTACAGTCTGCCTTAGGAAGCTATTGAAGATTAAATGGCAACACAAGATCCCAGACACTAAGTTCTAGAAAGAGTGTCCATGCCCAGTATCCACTCTACTAATGAAGAATCAGATTCGCTGGGCTGGTCACTTAACTTGCATGCCAGATCACAGGCTCACTAAACGAATTTGTTACGGCGAACTGCATTGTGGTAAACGCTCCCAAAGTGGCCAGAGGAAACGTTTTAAAGACACTGAAAATCTCATTGAAAGCTTTTGGAATTCATCTTGACACCTGGGAGACTGCTGCCAAACACCGAAAGAAAAAAGGCTGGACAGAAAAACTACTGCAGGAGATCCTCCTCCTGGAACGTCAAGCATTCTTTGCCCACATTGTCAAAGAACATTTTGAGCCAAAATAGGCCTTACAGGCCATCTTAGAACTCACGGCTCCTTACTTTCAACCCCCCTGGATGAAATGAATGGTCATCATCAGTCTTGATGGACAAACAGATCAATGTAACTAGGAGACCTTTAGAGTTGTTCTCAGCATAGGTAAGGCTCATTGTTGCTGTGAATTTGGTGGTGTACTTGTAAATGGTAATGACAAATGGTCATGGTAGCTCAGTGGAAATCTCCATAGAGCAGTAGTTCTCAAACGGTGGGGAATTCCCCCCAGGGGGGAATTTTAGGGTTTCCAGGGGGGGGGGGGGGGGGGGAATTAAGATTATTTCTAGATTGTATTAATACAAGATCCGATTACATGATATTGTTTTTCCCTTCATACTTTACGGTTCTGTACCTATCACCCTTCTGAAATTAATTTTATAACGTAAGTAGATCCGCAAATCATATTTTATGTAGATGTCTAGACTTGTTTTAGTATGTGCTATTAAATTTAGCTTCAATTATTACGTATACTGTGTAGGGGCAGGGGGACATTTTTAGGGAGGAAATACAAAGGGGGGGGGGGGGAGAATGACGCTCTAAAAATATGGTGAGGGGGGGGGGGTGGAGTCCTAAAAATATGGTGGAAGGGGGCATGGGCCAAAAAAGGTTGAGAACCACTGCCATAGACGATTGTTTTAATGAACTGAGCTCCCAGATCAACCCAGCCTAAAATGAGTGTCAGGACATGTGTTGGGAAGTAAAGGCATCCAGCATTACAGTGGCCTCAACACTGACTGCATGCCCAGTGGTCTATACAATTATAGGGACAGCACCATATGTCCAACACATCCCAAGGTGTATAACAGGGTTCTGTATTTTTTTACTTTCATAAAGTAATGCTCAATAACAATTAATTACAATATGAAAGAAAGCAATGGAACATGTTAGCCCTATTTCAAATAGTTTGTTTGGTCACACTCTGGTCTCCATGATTATTTGTGTAAAATACTTTTACTGACACTGAATCTCTACATAAGTTATATCCACAAAATGGAAATTTACTACATTATGTCCATAACGTGGGATTCTACATAAGTTATGTCAATTACATGGAATTCTACATTAAGTTATGTCAATAACATGGAATTCTACATAAGTTATGTCAATTACGTGGAATTCTACATAAGTTATGTCTATAATGTGGAATTCTACATAAGTTATGTCCATAACATGGAATTCTACATAAGTTATGTCCATAACAAGGAATTCTACATAAGTTATGTCCATAACATGGAATTCTACATAAGTTATGTCCATAACATGGAATTCTACATAAGTTATGTAAATTACATGGAATTCTACATAAGTTATGTCAATTACATAGAATTCTATATAAGTTATGTCTATAATGTGGAATTCTACATAAGTTATGTCTATAATGTAGAATTCTACATTAAGTTATAACCATAGCAGAAATTCTTACAAAATTCATCAGAACCCCAGCTTCCACCAGATGCCATCTGCAGACTGGCTTTCAGTCTGTCCAAATTTACATTTGCAGCATCATTAGCAGAAGATGATAACAGAGCAGCCAGACCAGCCTGCTTGGTGAGCTCTACCTGAGCCTTCCGACTTTCCTGCCAAGCCAGGGATGCACAAAGTAGAGACAAAGTTTTTCCTGTACCAGTTGGACTCTCCAGAACACCATTCTGATTCTGAAATAAAAGAGGATGGTGATCTGAATCTACACCTGTATCTCTAAAAACTGTTTTATAATACAAAGATGCTCTAAATTATCTTTTGACATGGAAAAACGCTTCTATGACTAATTGATTCACTGTGGAACAACTGGTGAATACTAGGGCAGCGACCGATTAATTTAAATTTAATAGTTAGCTTTTGAAAAATTAACGATTAATTAATAGTTAATTTTGATTAAAGCAAAACATTTATAGTCACATAACTCATATTATAGTCGTATTTGTCAAAAATCGAAATAACACTGGATTGTCTTGTTCATATGCCATCTAATAACCAACTAAGCAAACAAACGAGTATGTTGACAGTATTTGGTTCAAGTGACGAGCGCGTCTTATTAACAATATAACGAGCAGAGCTGAACACTTGTTGGCTCTGATGCCACCATTGCAGGCCATAGGGGACACCTTCATGGACCGCCCAAGCCAGGTATGAGCGAATGATTAGTGAACGCAGTGCGGGAGCATGAGACGACATCGAGAGACTGAAGTCTGGAGATGGATGAATGCTCATAGCCGTCATCTGATGTTCACCAGTGGTCAATATATAAGTCACTGTTCACATCAACTTGCTTCGGGGTCTTATTTGATGTATGCATGTCTTGCCTTCCTGTGATGTGTGCAGTCTGAGGAGCACACCTGCCTGGATTGCTCTGATATCGATTCGGCTGAGTCTCTTGGATCATACCCATGAGCCGTGGCCCAGAGCGCCAGTTCATCTGATCGGGCACATCTCATTCATCAGCAGGGCACCGATCGCTGTTCCAGCTTAGTGCGTCTTTGTCATCCTGGGTACACCAACGCCCATAACGCATATAACCCAACGCCCTGTGACATGGGGGTCGTCGCTGAAAGGAGATACATCCGCTGAATCATCAACAAGTTGTCAATCATCGAGTGGAGGAGGTCAAATCATCCTTGGATGGAGTGTTAGAGGTCAGAACAACAGTCACAAAAAACAGAAACCACAGCCCAGTAATTATAACACTACAGACGTACAGAACACACAACTTTTCATTTCTCAGAGGATCACTCCAATCTACAAGCTGGAGGTCATGTGGCGTATCCCCTTTCGTCATTTGTATCACTGAATTGTAGCGTGATCGTCAATCAGGCTGTATGTCAAATCGAGTGGCATTGTGAAGTAACCTATCGATGCTGGAGAGGACATCTGTACCAGTGTCGAACATCTTAAAATTCATAGATTGACAAGAGTTGTCGTCTGGCCAGGGAGCCTTATTCTTTCTTCATCGTATGCTCTAACCATGGAGCGTGATTATATGATTATTCGCCGCTTAATCTGTGAAGCTACAGTGGTGGCCCTCCGCAATTGATTGAGACAGAAGTCGCTCTACCCACAGAGCCATGCTGTTTTACTAGAAAGTATTGACGGTTGCCGATCTGAAGAGCCACAGAATCAAAGTCATCCAGGTCTTCAATTTGTCACCGTTGCTGGCTATTATAGACATCCGAACCAGCGTTGCCACGGTGACATTGTAAGTTACTGAAAACCATTTTTTCAGTACCATACCTGCTCATCTTACTGAGCAAAAGAGTCAGCACCAGCCGACGCCTCGTCGGTGCTGAAACAACGCAAATACCCATATATATGCACAAAATGGTCTTTGCAAGAAATGCCAATTTTGGATATCGATGTTCATTAAGTTTCCACCACTGTAGAGGGTCAACCGGTTCAGCAACTTTCTTCTCCATTTTATCATCATCATCATCATCATCATCATCCACTTCTGCCATCAAGCGTCGTGGGGAGGAATAATTTGCGTTCCAGCGCCCGGTGGGCAGCACTGGATAGTGTCATTCCGTGTGGTTGTACAATGTCTTTGATGTCGTCAATCCATTTTTCTTCTTGGATGTCCTATTGGTCTCGTTGCAGATGATCTTTGATGTCAGGCCAGTGATGGTAGTTGGTTGGTGTTGCATTCTAACGATATGGCCAAACCACTTGATCTGTCTTTCAATAAATGCGGCACAAAGTGTTGATCCAACTGTCTGTCTGATAACAGCATTTCTTACTCGGTCTCGGATTGTTAAGTTGGCAGCTCTCCTCAGGCATCTCATCTCACAGGTGTTGATTTTGCGAAAGTGTGATTTGGATAAAGTCCAGGTTTGAGATTGGTAGCAGAGGGTTGGTGTGAATATGTTGTTTATTATCTGTTGTTTTGCGGACATGGGTATATTTGGATGTTTCAGTAAGGGTCATAGTTGATATGTAAGTGCACTAGCTTTTTGACATCTGATTTCGTGGGCCTGGCGATCAGCTAACTTGCATTACTTCGGTTTCGGTTGTGTTTATACTCATATTTTATAACGTAGCAATTCATCAGAAGAGCTGTCGACATGATCATCGGTGTCTGAGTCAGACTCCATTAGCTTGATATGCTTTTCATTTGGTTCACATACAGCTTAATTGTCAATGGCAGTATCATTCGTTGCAGCAGTCTCCATCTGTTCATCATGAACATCAGCTGCTATTTGTTGTTCAATACGTGACCAAGTTCGTTCTTTTGCATCTTTTGACAAACATTTCAGGCATTTGTAGCGTGGATCAAGTGCTGTTGCAATCTGTAGTATTTCAATACTTGTCATATTAGCTAAACGTTCACTGAAGTCATTAATACATGCTGCCTTAAATTTAGCTATGTAGCCCAGATCATTATCATGTACAGTCATATGCTTTGTCAATGATGATAGCAGTGGCAATACACAGCTACATGAAACATAATCTTGACCGCCAAGCAGAACCGTGGTCTGGCAGAATAAGTCCAAAACTTTGACATATTTCTAAATCTTCTCCCAATCCGAATCTGACAGTTTTGGACCTTTGTATTGCATCTTTTCATCTGTCATGTAGGCAGCTAATACTTCTCTGGCCTGTAGAAGACTGTAGCATAATAAAAATACTGTTCCATCTTGTTGGTACATCTTGCTAACACAATGGTGACTCAGTACAATTTTGCAACTTGGTGGTGTTTGCGGCTATTTTTAAAATGTCCAACAAGGTATAAGTGATGGGAGAAAAGTTTTCGATTAATCGTTTTAAAAAATTAATCGTTAAAATAAACGATTAACCGATTAATTAATTGTGAACTTCCCCAGCCCTTGTGAATACGTCTCTATAAGGTTAGTTAGTTAGTCGCAGTTCCAACTTCACAGCAACGGGTCGTCCCCATTATGCTCTGTTCCTGTGCCAGTGAATATCACATAAAATGCTCCTCACTGCCCCATGTGTCTCTATAAGAAAGCGACCAAGAAGAGTTGGTGTGGGACTGATAACCCCATCCTGTAGCAATCTGTAGCTGTAAATCCAATCAACCATGAACAAGTCTATACATAAGGTAAGAACAATAACTAAAGGATGTTTTATACTGATCCGAGTTTTCAGGTGAACCCAGCCTAAATGGATACCAGGAAATGTTCTGAAAGTAATGGTGGCTGGCACAATACTGACCATATCACCCAGTGAGTGCTGATTGGTCTATACAAATCTGGGGCTGGCACAATATTATATCACCCAGTGAGTGCTGATTGGTCTATACAAATCTGGGGCTGGCACAATACTGACCATATCACCAAGTGAGAGCTGATTGGTCTATACAAATCTGGGGCTGGCACAATATTGATTATATCACCCAGTGAGAGCTGATTGGTCTATACAAATCTGGGACTGGCACAATACTGATTATATCACCCAGTGAGTGCTGATTGGTCTATACAAATCTGGGGCTGGTACAATACTGATTATATCACCCAGTGAGTGCTGATTGGTCTATACAAATCTGGGGCTGGCACAATATTGACCATATCACCCAGTGGGTGCTGATTTTTTTTTTTTTTTTGCATATCCTATTTACAGGACATCGCTGTGAACACCAGCGCTGCTGTTTTTGATGTCTTGGCAAGTTTTCTGGGGCTGGCACTACACACTCAATATGCCTTAGGGCATGGAATAACATCGCTTGATTTTTTTACCTTTATTGCCTGTCACCATACAGAGTATTTTGTTGTTTTGTTCGCATATCCTTTACAGGACATCGTTGTCAACATCAGCATCTTTCAGCTGATTGTTGATTTCTTGGCAAGATTACGCTCAGTAGTTTGCCATTGCTTTCTGAGCGACCGGCTCACATACCCCGTAAGTTACCGATGCAGAGAGAACCGCTACCAATTCTCATGCACGTCACATTACTCATGAGAGTAGACGGGATTACGGAGAAAGTTATACAACTCCTAGACCAGGGAGCCCGGCATACAGAGTATAGATGTCATTATTTACATATTATATAAACAATTCTTTGCCTTAGCAGGGTTTAAGAACCTATTTGTCAGATAAAGACCAGTATATTAATCACTTGGCACAGAATGAAAAATACATAATCTACTACTACTATTTTTTTTCTAAGACTTGACCAGTATATTAACCCGTGTCGGAAAATGAAACAGTGTAACACACTACTAAAATGATTTCCAAGACTTACCTTTTGTAGACATGTGAGGACTTTGCTCATGTAATCCACCTGGCATGGATAAGGTGTGAATGGAAAGTTCACTTGAACCCCACTGATCTCCATCAGAGGCATTCTGACCAGACTGCCGTGTACGTCCAACAATTAAAACTGCATGCACACTTCCCTATGAAATAATTAACAACCCAAAAAGTGCAAAAGGATTAGAAGAGATTATCGTGTCTATCAACAGACAAAGATAAAATCAAAATTTTTTATGAACTTAACACAAAAATAATGCCAGAGACAAAACAATATTCTAGCCCAGGGGTGGGCAAACTTTGTGTGCATAGGGCCACATTGACAAATGTAAAGCTATTGGGGGGCTGCATATATATTATGTCCACTTTGTTTACAGCAAGCTATCACAATAAGTAATTATGAATTATGTATAGGTTATTAAACAGTATAAATAATTAATTATTGCAGTTTTATTTTACTTATACACTATATTTTACAATATGGACAAAAACATTTACTAATTTGTTAACAAGATTTTACAATTTTTTATTATAATAAATTGTTTCTTTTTTTAATGATCTATCAATGGCTTAAATTTAGACACAAACTGACTACATTCTCACTACAATTCTTGATTTTTAATGAGATGTATGTAACTGCTAGCAATTTTTGACAATTCTTGAAATCTGGAGCAAGTTTACATGTTGAAATTCGCATGACAGCATGCAAGAAGCAGTCCGACAATAAAGACCTATTCTTTGATTTGTTGATCTTCAAGCAAGAAAATGCTTGTTCGCAAATGTATGATGATCCAAACAATGATAAAAGTTTAGCTGCAAAGTTTTTCAAGTTGGAAAATTATTTTTCTGATAAAGATCCACAGAAATCCAGCAAACCATCTGACTTGAATTTCTCTTTCAGGTCATGATCTGCTTGTAAGTCAAGCAGCTCCAACTGTATGTCCTCTGTGGCTGTATCAGCTTCTGCACTAAAAGGGGAACTGAGAATATTGAACTGTGGCTCTAAGTTCTTGAAGTCTTAATTTCAGAAACATTTCAAGACAACTACAACAAATAAATTAATTTGAACATTGTAAATGGGGAAATAATTTATAACAGCAAAAACTTTTTAATTTAATATTTTCTTGCAAAATAAATCATTTTATTCACCGGAGAAATATCTGTTTTTCATCCATCCATCCATCATGTGCCATGCCGATAAGCGTGGGCGGTCATGTTTTGCCATCTCACTCGATCACCAGAGTTGTGGATCAGCTCTGTGTTCCTGTCTCGACCATGCTACGTGGCCAAACCATCCCGGTATTTACTTCTTGGTCTTCCCCTTGGTTTCTTTCCTTCGATCTTGCCAGTTGTCGCCAAGTTCTCCAAGTCATTTCTTCTCATAACATGCCCAAAAAAAATTTGACTTGCACATGACTACCCCTACTGGGAGAGGCTGCTCCTATGAAGCACCCATGTATGCCGTTTCTCTGATTATCGATGAGAATGCAGTACATGATATTCTTGGCATCTGTAAAGAAGGTAGTTTGCCATTGCTTTCCTTTCCAGCAGTGACCATACTGGTCGATGAACGTAGCCATTGTCTCCCCAAAAAGAGATCCTCTGCCTACCGTCATGAAGCTGGAGACCATGACCTACAACTATCTGTTGGCTGCTGTTCAACTTCATCCACCACCTGCAACCATGGCTTTATGTAACCCTGATCGGGGGGGGGGGGCTAAACGGGTACTCCACCTTGCCCAAGGGTGTCCCGTAGGCTAGCGGAGGTACCTTACCTCTCCTTTGATAGTGAATATCCCTACCCCGTTTTTCATAAAATCATCCTTAATAAATTTTTACATGTCGATAAATATTTCTCTATATTAAAATCGATAAATTTGCATTTTAGCATTACACTACGAAGGTCAAGGACTATTTACAAAAATAAAAAATAAGAAAGACATTTTATCAAAAATGTTAAAACAATCATAACAGCACATGAAATTTGGTTAAAATTCAATAAAATAACTTAAAAACAAAGTAAAATTTTTATTTCTAAATTCCCAAGAAGGCCACATAATATCAGTTGCCGGGTCGCATGAGGCCCATGGGCTGTAGTTTGCCCACCCCTGTGCTGGTCAAATTAACACCTTGGATAGCTGATTATCTCCTGGCATGGTTTGCTAGTGGATTTTCGATATGTCTGGACTGGTAGGACCCGGTTTTGTCGCTCAGCTACTGAGTTGTGTGCTTGATGCGATACATGTGGATTTCTTTCTAAATGCTGTTTGTTAGTGTCCATTTTAAGCTGTGTTTTGAAGTGCAGATTCAGAAAATAGCAGACAGCTTGTTGCCAGCACTGCAGCGGCTGTCTTATGTGAAAATGCGTATGCAGATTGCTTGTTTGTCCAAATTGCTGTCGTCTTAAAAAATAAACTGTATTTCAAGTGAAGGACGGCTTGTTGTTGGTGTTCTGGTCTTGTCGAGTTTCCTTCACACGGCTTCATGTGGTTGGGTTAATTCCCGGAGCTGTACTGGTTGGAAAGTATAATGCTGCCTCTGCTGGGGATTGAACCTGGGCCATTTTCCTGGCAGGCAAGATGCAGCTTCCCTACATCCTGTTCATCATCATCATCATCCACTTCTGTCGTCAAGCGTTGTGGGGAGGAATAATTTACGCTCCAGCGCCCAATGGGCGGCACTGGATAGTGTCATTCATCATGCCGTCAATCCATTTTCTTCTTGGACGTCCTCATGGTCTCATCGCAGATTATCTTTGATGTAAGGCCAGTGATGGTAATTGATGGTGTTGCATTCTAACGACATTGTCAAACCACTTGATCTTCTGTCTTTCAATAAATGTGGCACAAGGTGTTGATCCAACTGTCTCTGTTAACAGCATTTCTTACTCGGTCTCGGATTGTTAAGTTGGCAGCTCTCCTCAGGCACCTCATGTCGCAGGTGTTGGTTTTGCAAAAGTGCGATTTGGATAAGTCCAAGTTTGAGATTGGTAGCATAGGGTTGGTGTGAATATGCTGTTTATTATCTGTCGTTACATACTGTTATATCATATAATTCGTATCATTCATGTTGACCACATACAAATGGTCGCATGTTAAAGCCGGCAGAGACAACTGCCGTTCATTTACAAAAGTCAACTTTGTGCAAACAAATAGATATGAATCGGTTTTAATTTACCTTGGTAGACAATTCAAATTACTGAGTGAATATGTGTGTTATATATTTCAGCTTGTTGGATTTATCTTATTGCTTTAGTTTATGTTGTGTGATTTGTGCTGTATGTACCTAACAAGAAGCAGCAAAATATGCCAGAAAATAAATCATGCTATCTAAGTAAGTAATGTTTTTTACCCCCTTAAATTACAAAGTTCACAATACCCAATAATACAGCCAATAATACTATTTTGCTACAATACCTAAATATACCCAATAGCTTGATGATAGTTTAGTTTAGTCCATGGATCAACATCACGGCACACGGGTATAACCATTCTCCTAACTAAAACCTGAATCTGGAGAAACTCTGCTCAGTGCATGAACTCCGTAGCACCGGCGAGGATCTTGAAATGCTTTGGGTAGATATTTAACTTGAAATTTTGCCCGGGCAGCTCCATTAGGCTACTCTTTTTCGATTTCCAACTGCCAAGGGATTTTTTACGTGTGCAACGATACACACACGCGTCAGATCTCACTACCCAGAGATCAGGGGAAATTTTATTACTAGAAGTCCACGAGAAAAACTCCCCGATCCTCACTGAGGCTTGGACCCGGGACCTCCAGCACTCGAGACGGACACAATACCTCGAGACCATGCAGCCCCCTTGATAGCCTGATGAGCGTGCTTGTTTTTAACAAATGTTCTCTCAAGGATCATATTATGATATATGCTTTTATGTATGTTATGTTGTACTATGATGCTGTTATAGTTAACGCGGTTCTCATTTAGATTTAGGCTGCTCCCTTGTTGAGGGTTAGGGTTCTTGTTAGCTTTGTGACTGTTCTATTTTTTTACGGACCTAGCCTAACAATATTTTTTCAGGTCTTTGTGGGGTATACTATATTAATTATTTTACGCTAGATATATGCTATATAAGTTATAACTTCATCATCATCATCAAGTGCCATGCCAGCTGGCGTAGGCGTTCATGGCTCTCCACAGATCTCGGTCTTTGGTTATAAGTTATAACTTATAATAGTATAATTATAAATAAGTATTAAAATTATATAGCGCATAATAATATTAATAAAACGAAGTGATTATTACCAAACGTTTAGTAATAATGTCCCGTACATTATTCCCAAACAGCTGGTCACATGACCTAGGTTTGACTACCTTATTAATGTTTGTGGAAATAGTATTGCGTCCTCGGCGGTGTAGTGGTTAGTGTCTCTGCCTGTCAGGCGGGAGACTGGGATTCATCTCACCGCCGGCCATTTTTTTTTTACATGTTTAATCAACAAAATATTAAACATTACAAACTACAATACAGAACTGAGAAACTCGAAGCTTGTGAATAAAGTGTGCCCTATGGATCTGCGGAAGCTGCTGGGTGGCGCATCCCCCTGGCAGCGACGGGGTGATCGAGTGTCGGAATTGATGGATCCAATAGATGTCTTTGTTTACCGTGAATTTTATTTGCCAAATAAAATATCACTGTACATAGTGTGTCCTTGATGACAAATATCGTTTTTGTGAGGTTTGAAGAAAAAGAACTTGGAAGAACTTCGGGAGGTCGTCGCTGGAGCTACTGAGTTCATTCTCGGTGTAACCCTGTTGGCAAACGGCTGAAATATGTCTTCTCGTCTGTTAAACCTTGTTGTGACCGTGTCGCTGGTACCCAGACCACCAGACAAATATCGACTTGGTGAGGTTTGAAGAAAAAGAACTTGCAAACAAAAGACAGACAAGAAGAAAGAATAATAGTATAGAGTCTTCTGAAGCCAATCAATGGTGGAAGTAAACGTCACGTAACCAGCCGTTTGGGAATAATGTACGGGACATTATTAAAATATTACACCAAACGTTTGCCGTTTGGAAATGAAGTCTCCCTGAATAAAAAATTAATTGTTTTGTTTTTTTTGGTTTACGGTTGGTTTTAAATTTACACAAATGGCTACAAGGAACTGACTAGTTGATTGATAGTTGCCTCCTACTTAAAGAAAAACAAACTTCCGGGACGATTTTGCTGATAAATTATATTACATAATTATTAAATTAATGTATTAATTATCATCTATACTTGAATCGAAATTCATCAAGTTGAAGTTGACTGGCTGAATTTTGCATGTTCGAAAAAGTTGACAAACAAAAACTTCGCTTTACACAAAAATAAATAATTACCATATGTTATATATCTGTTGTACATGTGCAACTACTGATGCAATTCATTTGGTTGTCTTACTTAACTTGTGTCTCGATACAAAACAGCATATCAATCAATATGCCCACTCAGCTTTCTACTCACCTTAGTTTTCATCATCCCGCCATTACAGTTTAGATAGCCACGAACATCTGTTTCCGGGTGAAAGTTGACTATAGATGGGTATATCAATTGAGGAACCCAGTTGTTACTCCATTACCCCATGTGAACAACAATCACCTTCGGATTGATAAGACTGTGAGGGTAAAACCATATTCAGCTGCTTTGGTGACTGTCTAGTCACAGGACTATCATTCTGAGCCGGTGATGGACCCTCAGTGAGGCCTTGTGGCATGGTCGAGACAGAAACACGGAACTGATGGATGGATGGACCCTACTATAACTTCTCCTTGAGGTTGATTGGGGTAGGCGTAATGGTGAAATCAAATCGAATGGTCCTTAGTAGCCCTTCGAGGTCACTAAGCAAACAATAACACTCAGACTTAGTTCATAAATAAGCATGGCGCTCATAGAAGTAGGAGTAGAATGAATCACCCAAAAAACTAGAAGTAGATTGTGAGCTTTACTGAAACACGACAAGAAACAAATTAGACGTTGCGGCCAAAGCCTTCGTCAGCACAGAACAAACACAAACCGACACAGAACTACATGAAACACACTACATGACAATATTAAACTAATTAAAGGTACTTATCTGAATCTGTATCCTAGGAGTAGGGATTTGAGGACGCATTAAACAATGTACAATTTGAAAGTTATGATTACCGACAGGGATTCGCACATGTCACCTCAAAATGACAACAGCAACAGCACCTCGCTTCAGGAGCAAATGCACTTCGGCGTATGACCAACTTTTTGTTTGTTCCCATATCCTTTACAGGACATCACTGCCAACATCAGCATCTTTCATCTGATTTAGACACCCCTAAACATAAAAAGGTGTCTTCATTCATCATCATCCAGTGCTTTGCCGGCTGGCATGGGCGATCAAGACTCTCGGCAAATTGCGATCTCCGACAGCAAGGATCAATTCGTGTGTTGATTCCCCTTCCGTGCCATGACAGAAGACTGTCAAGAATCTTTTCACGCTGTCTTCATCTATCTCTCTTTCCACAAATATTTACGGTTGTCATATGTTCGCTGTCCAATTAATTTTCAGCATTCGTCTAGAACACCGCATCTCCAAGGCTTCCGTGGATTTTTTAATTTTTTTTTCGTCAGTTTGCTAATTGTCCAGTATTCGCAGCCGTGTGTTAAAATTGGTTCTATATAACGTGCTAGAACTCTTTTTTCTAATTTTCAAGGACAATGACTTACTGCACAAAACGTTCTTCATTTGATAGAATACAGTTTGTGTGTGTCCTTTTTTATTCTTTATCTCAGTGATGCAGCTTCCATCTGATCTTATCCGTGTGCCTAGATATCTCAATTTCTGCACTTATCCTAAAATAACGTCATTTACTTTAATCTGAGTTGATTTGAGTTGAGAATTGACATCACTGCACCCAGGACATTCCCATACGTGCTCCGTCATCTCGTTTAAGAGCCAGCGAAGAGTCACACTTTAATCGTACCCACCGCTATCTGATTGAAAGTTCTCCTGGCCATCCCTCTCAGTTTTGAGATTCTACCAAAACCCCTGCCTATCCCCCGCAATCTCATCCTTTCCACATACGGGTTCTCAGATTGTTCCCCCACCTTCCCCACCTTGCCCCACAGGCGCACGACCACTTCCCCCTTGTCCATATGTAATCTACCACCAAGAGGTGCATTCACTGCCAGCCTATCAGATTGTTCATTCCCCCGCACTCCCGCATGGCCACGGAGAAAATAAAAAGAAACCCATACAATTCTCACAATTCGTAATCTCTGAAGCGAGGTGAGCCACTCCACACGAAATATTCCTTGCTTAATCCCTGATGAAGACAATGCGTGTTGCAGTGGTCTCCTCTAACCAACGGAATGCCGCTATGACTGCTTCCACTTCCATTCTCATGCTGGAGGTCGTAGCCTCATATGCCAGACGCTCCCTTTTTAAGAATCTTCCGTTAGCCTTCGCAATGAAACCCCAACCACTCCGTCTGTTTTTCACCACTGACCCATCGATATAGATCACTATGTCAACTTGATGTGTGTTACTCTGGATCAGTTGCTGCACCTCAAGCTCTGTGCGGCCTACTGTCCATTCTGTGCTCTCACGACCCAGTTTTGCTATTAAATTGTGCCAGACCGTCATGTCTTCCGATACTTCAGCCTCCTCTTTTCCACGATTGATGGTCTGTAGATCACACACCTGACATATAGCTATATCTGCCTGTGCCATCCAGGACCTGCCTCATCTTAGTCTATGACCCTTGACCGTATCCATGGCTTCAAGCAGAGGGTGTGATCCCTATCTACAACAACTTTCAAGTATCATTTGGCTTGAAGGATGCCTATCGGCCATTGTTGGTAGCGCCAGGACATGCCTCGTGCATATAATTGGTGTGTCCTTTCTGCACTCCAGGATCATCTACATGGCCACATTCTGTATGCTGTCCAATCTTTCAAGCTGGCTCTTTGATACTGTCAGCAGCCCCAAACCATACTCAATGACATAAATTATTAACTGCTGAAAGAGCTTGTAATGCATCCTCTGTTCTACACCGGCTGCTGACATCGCCCTCAATATACGAAGTCACCTACCAGCTTTCACCACCAAAGCCTCCGACTTGATCCTTAAAAGACATATACACCTATCAAGGGTGATACCCAAGTACTTCAATTTACTCTCTCTACTAAGAGGACATCCATGCAATATAATATATGGGACATCTGCCTTCACAATTCGGTTATCCATGGAGTACCACACAACCTATGCCTTGTCTGGGTCTGCTTCTGAATCTCTTTGGAATCAGTATGTAGTCAATTTGATTGGGAATATTATCTCCATGACTTTTCCACGTATATAATCGTCGTGGATGGTATTTTAAATAGGTGTGTTTTTTTAAAAATTTAAATGTAGCATATTCCTTACAGGACGTCGCAGTCAACACCAGCATTTTACAGCTGCTGTTAATGTACTAGGCAAGTTGTTACGTTCAGTAGTTTGCCATTGCTTTATGAACGACCGGCTGCCATACCAAGACGTTATAACACAACGCGACACGGACTGCTGCACAAATCGGTCGCGGCTGCGTTTCGAACGCCTGGTAAGCGGCTCTCAAACCGCGTTCGCAACAGGTGTTACATAATACCATTTCATGGTATTCTGCCCATGATATTAAATTTAGCCACTTTAATGACATTTTCTAAATTGCTTTTTAATTCAGCACCATGCATAGTTGGATACCTCTTGAAAAATCAAATCCAACGGTACCTTATTCAAGTCTGTAGGTCAATTCCAAGCAGAGATATTAATGTTTGTGTGTTAGTTATATAATTTAATATAAACAAAGAAGAAACTGCTGTTTGAGCACTTTGATAAAGTGTGGCCTACACACTTACATCACTGGTTTTTTTAACACATACGCATATGTAACTTTTTTTTATTTGTGAACAAAGACCTTAGCAACCATATATACTTTTTTTTTTCGTGATAATGAGACCTATTTGAGTAAACAATGATTTTTTAAATATCTTCTCATTCAATCACATTTATATTTCAAATGACTACACATTAATATAAATAAAACGAAATAATGTTATATTATTTTTATTTTAAAACAGTTTCTTAACCTTTGATGCCTAGAAAACCATAAGTTTTTAATTTGGAGATTAGTTGGTGGAACATAAATTTCACGTGGAAGCATAACTGAGCAAACCAGACGGACCATAAATTAATTTTGTGCGGGCTGAGAAACCGAAAGTAAAGGTCATGTTACCGCTGTAATCTTAAATGTTCAGAGCTGATTAAGAGGTTCAATATGGTCAACAATTAATGTTTCAAATCATTTATCCCTGAAAAATTAACTAATAACTGAGCCAACCATTTGTTAGTTTTGTGTAGGCTGATAAACTGAACGTAAAGGTCATGTTGCCGTTTTAATCTTAAATGTTCTGACCTGATTAAGAGGTTCAAAATGACTCCAATTAATGTTTAAAGCCATTAACCTCTGAAATGTTAATTAATAATTTGGGAAACTATATGGTCCGTACATTTTTTCCGTGCGAATTTGTAAAACGAACCTATAGGCCATACAGTCACTTTAATATTAGATATTCTGCCCTGGTTAAACATTCCAAATGTTATTGTTCAGCTCAAACACATGCGTGATTGGTTCACCCAGCTGATTCCCAATCATTGTGTCATGAATTACATCACTAATTAGCACGTGTTATAATACACTTAAGATGTCTGACCACTGAGAGGCTATCAGTGTCGTGAAATTGTTTTTATTTATTAATAAGTTCATTCACTGTAAAGAAAGAATAAGTAAACGATAAAAGTAGTGGTATTTCAATTGCGCTTGCGATCCCACCTATGCTACACCCTTCATGTGTCTTGTGATTGACAGTTGTACGCGTCCTTATGGCCCAGGCGCCCTCACCTGTGGGACTTGGCTGAACGCCTCTAAGTCGGGTCCTATGGGTGCCAGGGTCTGGCCATGACTCGCCACCTGCTCGTGGAGGCGACGTTTCGGAGGTTTGACGCTGTGCCGCCAGCGTCTGCAGTCTACCTTGTGCCAGACGTATTGGTTACCCATTCCTCTGGAAAACACAGGGCTAGGCCGAGAGAGGGAACATGTCGTTTGGGCATCACATGTTTCTCTGAAGCTCTGCCCAGGCATTGTGATGGAATTGGCCACATTCCAACCCACATACTTTGGTCTGTCAAGACTGCAAGGTGCCACTCACATTCACTGTTCATTCAATGTGGATTATTTCAACGACATAAAGGAAATAACAAGAAAGCGGCAATGTTCATACAGTTCTATCTGTCTTTTATGTATGTTTGTCCTGTATACATGTCTGACATGCCTGCCTGTCAGTTATGTCTGTCTTTAAGTCCCATATATCTATATGTTAGTCTCTATGTTTGCCTGTCCTGTCTGTCTGTTCGTGTCTGCTTTTCTCTCTCTCTCTCTCTCTCTCTCTCTCTCTCTCTCTCTCTCTCTCTCTCTCTCTCTCTTTCTCCCCCTCTCTCTCTCTTTCTCTCTCTCTCTTTCTCTCTCTCGCTCTCTCTCTCTCTCTCTCTCTCTCTCCCTCTCTCTCTCTCTCTCTCTCTCTCTCTCTCTCTCTCTGAGTTTGTCTGTCTACATGGTATGATTGTTTGTTCTGTATGCCTGTCTGTGCTGTCAGTCATGTTTATGTTCATTATGTCTGTCAGTCAGTCCTGTCTAGTCTGTCCTGCTACTAGGCGCGTCCACCGGGTGACGGGTGGTGTAGTGTCCTCTGGACAGTGTTGCCAGGGATTAGCTGTGAATATGTTGAATCAGTAGCCGTGTACCAACACAAGCGGTGGTCACTGAGATGAGACGAGTTAGTTGCTGAGGCAGCTATCTCTATAAAATACCATAAAACTCTATGATGTGGCCATCGGCGGATAAGAGGCGCCATTTATAACCTCTTCCCACTGCTGTCTTGCAGAGTCTGTCTTTTAGACAAAGGCTATTGGAGTCAACCATACACAAACTGGTGGAAGGTAAAGGGAAACCACCGCATGATGTTAATGGGGATTCCATTGGAGTCTCTTCGTCCGGTAGAAAGCACCATGTGCTACAGATGATACCCGATTGTCGTCAATGAACTGTACGCAAATTAAAGGTTAAAAATACACTAAATCAGTGGTTCTCAACCGGTGGGGAATTACCCCCCAGGGGGAATTTTAGGGTTTCCATGGGGGGGGGGGGGGGTGTGTGTGAAATGAAGACCATTTCAAGATCGCGTTAATACAAGAACTGATTACTTGATATTGTTTTTTCCGTTCATACTTTACAGTTATGTACGTCTCGTTCTTCTAAAATTCATTTTATAAGGTATTAGCTGAACGGCCCAGCTTCGCCCAGCCCCTGGCGGGATCTGTCTGTCTGTCTGTCTGTCTGTCTGTCTGTCTGACCCGGCTTCACCCAGTCCCTGGTGGGGAGCATCTCATTTAATTCATATAAGTAGTCATATAAGCTCCCGTTCCCGACTATCTGTCTGTCTGTCTATCTGTCTGACCCAGCCCGGCTTCACCCAGTCCCTGGTGGGGAGCATCTCATTTAATTCATATAAGTAGTCATATAAGCTCCCGTTCCCGATTATCTGTCTGTCTGACCCGGCCCGGCTTCGCCCAGGCCCTGGCGGGGATCTATCTATCTATCTATCTATCTATCTATCTATCTATCTATCTATCTATCTATCTATCTATCTATCTATCTATCTATCTATCTATCTATCTATCTATCTATCTATCTATCTATCTGTCTGTCTGTCTGTCTGTCTGTCTGTCTGCTTGTATGTCTGTCTGCTTGTATGTCTGTCTGCCTGTCTGTCTATGTATGTATGTATGTATGTATGTATGTATGTATGTATGTATGTAGGTAGGTAGGTAGGTAGGTAGGTAGGTAGGTAGGAATGTATGTATGTATGTATGTATGTATGTATGGATGGATGGATGGATGGATGGATGGATGGATGGATGGATGGATGGATGGATGGATGGATGGATGTATGTATGGATGTATGTATGTATGTATGTATGTATGTATGTAAGTGCGTGGGTGCCTGCCTGTCTGTCTGTCTGTCTGTCTGTCTTTCTTTCTGTCTGTCTGTCTTTCTATAGCCAGGGGACCCCAACTTAAGATATAGCAATGCTACTAAAAGTTATGTCCCTTGTTTTATTCTTTCTTATGTTGAGTCATGTAATTACAAAATTAAATTTTAGTAAGTAAATAGATTATAGTACACTAAGAAACTATTACAGTTGGTTGCACAGGAATGAAAAGAAGATGTGTAGAAAATTTCTTCTCAATCGGATGGACCGTTCGCGAACGCATAAAGAACGGACATACATACACACACAAATACACACATACATACATACATCCTTTTTTTTTTTATAGATATAGAAGTAGAAACACAAATCATGTTTTATGTGGATGTCTAGACTTGTTTTAGTATATGTTATTAAATTTACCTTCCATTTTTACGTATACTGTGTAGGGGGTGGGGGGATTCTTAGATAGGAAATATGAAAGGGGGGGGGGGGGAATGACGTTCTGAAAATACGGTGAAGGGGGGCACGGGCCAAATTTTTGATAGGAAGGGGGGCAATGACGTTCTGAAAATATGGTGAAGGGGGGCACGGGCCAAAAAAAGTTGAGAACCACTGCACTAAATGTTGGTACATGGAATGTCCAAACACTTAGCCAGAATGGAAAATTAGATAATATCAAGAAAGAATTGGAAAGAATGAAGATACACATAACAAAGATTAGTAAAATGCGATGGCCAGGTGCAGGGGGGAAATGTTTAGATAAGTATATAATTATTATTATTCACTCAGCAGAAAAGGACTACAAAGGGAGAGATGGCATAAATTTGGATCAAATGAGTGCTAGGACAATTAAAGGGTTTTGGACAATCTTAAATAGAGTATTATTAGTGATGGAACTCCATGGCAAAACTCTGAATATTAACATAATACAAGTATATGCACCAAGAGCAGACTGTAAAGAAGAAGATTTAGATACATTTTCTAGCGAATTAGACATGGCCGAGGACCAGTGAAAATTTTTTGAAATGGCTGTCATCCTCGGGGATTTCAATTCCAAAGTAGGCAACGAAAAGTCGAGTGGTGTGACTGGTGGCTTTGGCCTAGGACTTGGTGATAGGAATGAGAGAGGCGACAGATTAATGGGCGAAGTGAGCAGGAGAATACCTGGTCTCGTATAGTCAAGGCCTGCATGCACTTTTTTTTTTCTCGCTGGCGAAAGGCCGTGCAAGTTTATGTGATTCATGTAGACAAATATTATGTTTAGAGGAAATGTTATTTAAATTGTTTGTAAATTTCATTCATTTTGAACAAATAGTTCTCTCTCTCTCTCTCTCTCTCTCTCTCTCTCTCTCTCTCTCTCTCTCTCCCTCTCTCTCTCTCTCTCCCCCCTCTCTCACTCTCTCTCTCTCTGCGAAATGGAGCAATGTTTTCTAACCTTCCCCACCCCCTGTTTCTTTAACATAAATATCTCCTATAATAATAAATAATAAATTCAACTGTGCGTGCGTATCCCTAGTTTTTTTCTTTTTCTTTCATATCCTGTTTACAGGACATTGTAGTCAACACCAGCATTTTCAGCTACTGTTGATGTCTTGGCAAGTTTTACGTTCAGTAGTTTGCCATTGCTTTCTGAACGACAGGCTCACATACCTTTCCGTAAGAAAAAATGCGACGCGATTCGCTGCCGATCTCGAGCAGCTGTTTGGTACGTGGGTATACGGGATTACGAACAGCGGGTACTTCAATTTTAATTCACTGCAAACACCACAACAAAGAAAAATCCCTTCGAGCCTCATTTGCATCGGTCCGGCAATCATTTTCTGGTTAAGTGTTTGGTGGACTGCTGGACCGATCGATGGATGTTTTTTTAGTTTTGGGCCCGTAGGGCCCTCACTGTCGTCGACAGTGAGGGCCCTACGGGCCCAAAAACTTAAAAACATCCATCGATCGGTCCAGTAATCCACCAACCACTTAACCAGAAAATGATTGCCGGACCGATGCAAATGGTGCTCGAAGGGATTCTTCTTTGTTGCGGTGAATTAAAATTGAAGTACCCGAACAGCGTCCTTAACGCCTTCGCCAAGAGGACCTTGTTGCATAGAGCATATATAAAACATCATAATAATGACATGATTGCAATGCCTTGATTGCTCGCTACACTTATTAATAATTATGTTCAAGCATTTTGCGGAATTACCAGCAATTAGTAGGGGACATAAACATTTAATAATTGTTATAAGGGAAAGAACTAGATCTTTATAAAAGAAATTATATACCTAGTCATAATATTAAAATTTTACCAGAAATCTCTCCAATATTTACTTAGAAACAACAATCTAAAAAAGAAAGTAAGATTCTATAATATACAGGATAATGCTTATAGATGTCTTACAAAACTATGTTAATAATCTTTGTTTATTTACATGTTATAGTGCACTTTCTAGTTCTAATTTCATATTTTAAATAATAACAGTGTTTTATTAACTGTATCTTGGTAACTTGAAAATAAGTTTCCCTCTTGGGGAAAAATCATTTTTTTACTGGCCTTCTAGGGCCACACAAAATTTAAAGAAAATTAACAACACACATCCCAAACTTTGATACCAGTTGAGTTGATTTGAGTTGAGTCAAGAACCGACATCACTGCACTCAGGACATTCCCATACGTGCTCAGTCCCTTCGTTCAACAGCCGGCGAAGAGTCATACTACTAATCGTTCACACTGTTGTCTGATTAAATGTTCTCCTGGTCTTCCCTCTCAGTTTTGAGATTCTTCCAGAGCCCCTGCCGATCCCCCGCAATCTCATTCTTTCCACATATGGGTTCTCAGCCTGTTCCTCCGCCTTCTCCACCTGGTCCCACAAGTGCACGACTACCTCCCCCTTGTCCATAGGCAAGATACCACCAAGAGGTGCATTCCCTGCTAGCCTATCAGCCTGTTCATTCCCCCGTACACCCGCATGGCCAGGGCAAAATATCCATACAATTCTCACAATATGTGACCTCTGAAGCGTCGAGAGCCATTCCACACGAAACATTCCTTTCTCCACCTTGCTAAGCATATTCTTTGAATCCGTAATGAACACAACGTGTGTTGCAGTAGTCTTCTCTAGCCACCGGAATACCGCTGTTACTGCCTCCACCTCCATTCTCATGCTGGAGGTCGTAGTCTCATACGCCAAGCTCTCCTTTTTCAAGACTCGCCTATTAGCCTTTGCAAAAAAGCCCCAGCCACTACGTCTGTTTCTCACCACTGACCCATCGGTGTAGATGACTATGTCACCTTGATGTGTGTTGCTCTGGATCAGCTATTGCACTTCAAACTCAGTGCGGCCCGCTGCCCATTCTCTGCACTCACGACCCAGTGTTATTATTACATTGTGCCAGTCCGTCATGTCATCCGGAACTTCAACCCACTCTCTTTCACGATTGATGGTCTCTAGATCACACACCTGACTTATAGAAAGTTCTGCCTGTGCCATCCAGGACCTGCCTTGTCTTAGTCTATGACCCTTAACCATATCCATTGCTGCAGGCAGCGGGTGATCCCTGTCTGCGGCAACTCTCGGGTACCATTTGGCCTGAAGGATACCATTAAGAACGAAATGAGAAGACTGAACATTAACAGGTTAGGTTTGCAAGCCCACAAGCAAAACTCAGTCCTCTGCTACCATAAACAGTATGTAAGGACAACGCTAGAGTTTAAGCGAGCGAACAAAATGAAAGATAGAAAGAACAGGTTAGGTATATGTGAGACCAGAGGGCATTATAACTTCCGAGGAATATAGCATAATCCATTCTGGTGAAGAGAATAAACAACCAGAGGTAGCAATTATAATGGATTTAGAAATATTAGAAGAACAATGTGGGTTTGTAGAGGGCAAGGGTTTAGTAAATGCTGTATATATGCTGAGAACATTAAATGAACGTTTTATAGAAGTAAACAAAAACCCACATCTAAGCTTTATTGACTACCCAAAGGCTTTCTATAAATTAAGATATTTTAATATGATAAAGATGCTTGAAGATCTACAAACTGATGGGAAAAACTTTAGACTTGTAAAAAAACAGATATTGGAAACAACAATTTTTGTATAGACGTGAAGCATGGACAATAATCAGACAAGCTGAGAAACATCTGATGGCTGTGTAAATGTGGTTTCTAAGGAAAATGCAAAGAATGCCATGGACAGACAGAAAAATCAATAAACAAGTCCTACAAAAAACGAATGATAATCGTACAATAATTAGAGAAATTCGACGTAGACAGTCAACATTTTGTGGTCACGTTATGAGAAGTAAAAAAATTAAAGAACTTGATGACAACTGGCAAGATCAATGGGACGAGAACAAGTCGACGGCAGAGAAGTAAATACCAGGATGGCTTGGCCTCGTGGTATAGTCGAGACAAGAACACTGAACTAATCCACGACTCTGGTGATCAAGTGAGGTGACGAATCATGACCAAGCTAATTGGCACGGCACATGATGTTGATGACAGAGAGATCGATTTCAATCAAAGGATCTTGGACTGTGTCAGACAGAACATTATTAGTAAAGTTGAGTGGCAAACCTTTTTATCCCAACATCATACAAGTTTATGCACCAACATCAGGCAGCAGTGGGTCAGTCCGTTTATACATCTTAGTTTTTCTACGAGCAGTATGAAGATCCCCTGCCGGCTTGCTAGGCCAGTCGCAGGTTTAGACAAAAATCTGACCATTGGGAGTCCATCCCTATGGCGAGCCATATCCCCGTTAGCCCATGACCTCGCAGTCATGGTTTCCAGTCTGCACCACATGGAGGTGGGGTTGACTTGTGTAGTCTGCGGGTTATCTTCAGGCTACTAATTTTCACTTTTCACGCCTCCTGGGAGAGGCTAGCCGATCCTAACGCAGTCCACACCCTGCAGAACAGCAAGGGAAGTAGAAACAGCATGGCTACATAGACTATTCAATCACATTTGGGTAGAACAATAGACTCCGCGAGACCGGGGAAACGCCATAATTATCCCAATTTGGAAAAACAAAGGCAGCAAAACAGACTGTACACAATACAGAGGCATTTCACTGTTGAGTCATATCGGGAAAATATTTTGCAAAATTCTTAAGAAAAGATTTCGAACTAGTATAGAACCCCAGCTAAGTGAACCACAACATGGATTTAGGAAAAACAAAGGATGCACAGATGTCACTTTTGCTCTTAGACAACTTATAGAAAAATCAATCGAATTCAATGAAACACTCTACTTAGCCTTTGTCGAAGAAAGAAATGTCATTTGATAGAGTAGATAGAAACAAGATGTGGGAAATCCTTAAACAATATGGAGTGTGTGCACATCTAACAAACTTATGTAGAAGCTTATACAACAACAGTGGATGCATAGTGAGAGCAACTGGAGGACGCTCAGAATCCTTCACCATAAGATCCGGAGTACGACAAGGTTAAGTCCTGTCCCCTCTCTTGTTTATAACATATATAGACAACATATGTAAAGAAACCAGCCAAACAGAGACCGCAAGAACACCGCATGACGAGAACACAGAAGAAGAACCATCTGCCCATCTAACCATTAGAGAACTCCTATTTACGGACGACCAAGCACTAATAGAAAAATCAGAAGCTGAATTACAAGACAACATGAATAGTCTAAACGAAATGTGTAGGGAACGTAACATGAAAATTAGCGCAAATAAAACAGAGGTATTGACTATAACTAAAGAAGAAAAAGCAACAACGATTTACCTAAACGAACATCCTTTGAAACAAGTAAAGAGTTTCAAGTACCTAGGAAGTATAATATCATCAAATTGCAAATCAGAAGACGAGATCGAAAATAGATGCAATAAGGCAAACCACTCATTGGACAGATGGCACCAATACTAAAGAACAAACATGTATCAATAACTACTAAGAATGCACTTTACAACACAATCTTCCTACCAACTCTATGTTATCAATGCCAAACCTGGACAATGACAGAAAAAGAGAAAAGAAAAATCACAACAACAGAAATGAGATTACTGAGAAGAATACTCAATGTATCAAGAAGAGATAAGATCAGAAATGAAGAAATCAGGACTAAAGTGGGGTTTATAGCTGCACTAGATTTTATTAGAAGGCGGCAAGTCAAATGGTTTGGCCATGCATGTAGATTACCAACTAACAGTATACCACAACAAGCAATGATGTACAGACCAGAAGAAATCAGAGGAAGAGGTTGACCACGTAAACGATGGACGCAGGGAATAACAGAGTCCATTGGAATATCGATACATGAAGCCCATAAGCGGGCACTCTTCCGCTGTTTATACTTCACATCGACACCGCAAAGTACAAGAGGAACATGATGAGATGAGATGAGATCAGACAGCATGGATGATAGCATCGATGAATTTTATAATGATTTGGAGAATGCTTTCAACAAATGCAAGCAACTGACAATCAAAGAAGCAACACGACTATTCAGATTGACACAAACAATAAACTGACACAACGACAAACTGATACAATAAAAGAAATCAATACAAAACACTTAATCCGATGCACCATAAGAAAAGCAAAACATCCAAATGTAATCTGCACACACACACACACACACACACAAAACTAAAAGTTCAACTGGAAAATTCAAGGGGAAGATAAGAAGCTGCAGACCAAGAGAAATTATGCTGCGTGGATTGAGACGGTGGCATGGAGGAATAGCACCATCAGCAGAGTTGATCCAGAACACCAAAGACTCATATCTGTGGAGAGACATGAACGCCTACGCTAACTGGCTAGAACATTGACATGTACGGTTTAAAATTGTATGTACAGACAGTGGTGAGCTGGCCAGGGTGTCGCTCGTCCAATGACAAGTGGACTGTGTGGGGCCCTGATAGTGTATTCTGCCTTAGACAACACGTTAAAATGTTCATGTGTTTTTAGTATCTTTGTCTCAAGCAACTAATATTTTCTTACCCAAATTGTCACAGTGTACGAGCACAATCGATGTTGTATCCTTTAGAGATATTTAGTACCGATATTTAATCCCGCTGTCTCCTTGATTACCAACACTGTGGTTCGGTTTCAAATCCCTCTCATGGCAGGTATTGTGTATAATCAACAAGGTCGATAAAGTAGTGTTAACACCGCGGCCAGCCACAATAAGTCATCAATGTGATTTCTTCTTCTTCTTCTTCTTCTTCTTCTTCTTCTTTTTCTTCTTCTTCTTCTTCTTCTTCTTCTTCTTCTTCTTCTTCTTCTTCTTCTTCTTCTTCTTCTTCTTCTTCTTCTTCTTCTTCTTCTTCTTCTTCTTCTTCTTCTTCTTCTTCTTCTTCTTCTTCTTCTTCTCTTCTTCTTCTGCTGCTGCTTCTGCTGCTGCTGCTTCTTCTTCTTCTTCTTCTTCTTCTTCTTCTTCTTCTTCTTCTTCTTCTTCTTCTTCTTCTTCTTCTTCTTCTTCTTCTTCTTCTTCTTCTTCTTCTTCTCTTCTTCTTCTTCTGCTGCTTCTGCTGCTGCTTCTTCTTCTTCTTCTTCTTCTTCTTCTTCTTCTTCTTCTTCTTCTTCTTCTTCTTCTTCTTCTTCTTCTTCTTCTTCTTCTTCTTCTTCTTCTTCTTCTTCTTCTTCTTCTTCTTCTTCTTCTTCTTCTGCGTTCCTCCGGAGTTTTCTTCTTCTTTTCGGACGTGATTGCGTTGTGCCTGTTTACAACAGAGTTGCGTTCCTGTGCCGTTAGGCGACACATCCGACTTTTGCGGGCATTTGTTGACCGGGTTAACCTTCCCGGCAATGTGATTTGAGACAGGCTGAAATACAACGACAACTCATAAATTGTGTACACATTAGAAGGAGTTAGTAAACATTTTAAACAATGATATTGTGAGAAACACACAATAAGAACATATTGCAACGAATGGGGTGACTAACGAGGTAAAGAGATATAGAAAGGCATCGAGTGAAGAATCTTGGCAGCAGTGAATATTAATAACAACATGGAGAGATATCGCTGGATATGAGTACATGAAGTGATACGTTTGCTAGAGTGCGAAACCAGAGGAGAACGACTCGTTCACTCTTTTTTCTTTTTAAAATTCGCATATCCTTTTACAGGACATTGCTGTCAACAGCAGCATCTTTCAGCTGTCTGTTGATTTCTTGGCAAGATTACGCTCAGTAGTTTGCCATTGCTTTCTGAGCGGCCGGCTCAGTTATCCCGCAAGTCACCAGCGGGGGACGAATCGCTCCCAGCTCTCGCCCGCTACGAGACTCTGCGTGATAAACGGGATTACGGAGAAAGTGGTGTAACCCCTCGGCCAGAGAGACCGGCTCTTTCTCTCTGCCGTCAGATAAAACATAAAGATAATGTTGAATCTAGCGTTGTGAACTTGGAACTAGTTACGTGTCAGAATGTTCTATAAACTGTCTTGGGGGAAAAGGCGGTGGATAAGGAAGTTCTCCACCTTATGCTTATAAGCCGTGCCAAGGAGATGTGCACGTCGACTACTTTCTAACTCTATGGCAAATGGGCGGATTGACTTAGAGGTAAGTAGACCTATTGCAAATAGCTGTGTAGAGTTCTTTAAAAACAAAATAAGTAATCGAGAATGGTGTAAACCCCCTCCTGTAACCTAAGATGTGGAAATAATTAAATACAATAAAATTAGAATACAACAGTTAAAATGAGCTAACATAGCACTAGGAAACGTGATCTCGCAAGCTGAAAGAGCACAACTACAAAACCAGATTGATGAGTTGAAAAAACAAGTCAAGCTACTTCAAACACCGACACCTACCAGCTGCATGCTGAAATAAAGGAGATCCAGCAAAACATTAAACAAGAGGTTGCAGCGCAGAACAGCCACTCTCAGCTTCCTTGATGAAGAATACCCACAGGGCCTCTGGATCCGAGTCTACACAGATGGGTCAGCACAAAATGCTGTTCGAAATGGAGGAGCGGGAGTGTACATAGAATACACTAATAATACAGGGACACAGCCAGAGTACTGGCAGGAAAATACTGCCATAACTATGATGCTGAAATTGAGGCAATCAAGATAGTAACAGAGAAATTACTAAATACCAGCAACGCTACACAACCTGTGGTGCTATTGACAGATGCAAAATCAGTACTCGAGGCGCTCCTGTCTGGGAAATTGCCAGTACTAAGGACACTACTTTCTGAACTTAGCAGTCAGCATAAAGTCACCATACAGTGGATACCATCCCACTGTGGAGTACCCGGAAACGACAGAGCTGATCAATTGGCTAAGGAAGGAGCCAAAGAGGAACAGCCTGATGTGCCCGTTACATACCACCAAAAGAAAAGATTGATCAGATCAGTCAGAAAGCCACCATAACCTGCTCAAGATGACTACCACGTTATGGACAGACCAGAACAAGTCATTATTCTGCGCCTCAGAACAGGACACAATAGATTACGCAACCACATGTATACAAAATTCAAGATGGGTGAAACAGCCATGTGCACATGTGGATTGGCGTCGCAGACAGCAGAGCACATACTCCAAGACTGCCCAAATTACAACATGTCTAGGCAAACCTTCAGGCCTAGAGAGACGACAGTGGAAGATAAACTCTAAGGACTGCTGTGTGAACTGAAAAAGACAGTTAAATTCATACAAGAGACAGCATTGCAGTGATAGACATAGTTTAAGCGAACGAAAGAAGAAATGATGAGTTGAAAAAAAAACAAGTCAAGCTACTTCAAACACCGGCACCGACCAGCTGCTTGCTGAAATAAAGGCGACCCAGCAAAACATTAAACAAGAGGTTGAGCTCATGATCCAAACAACAAAGAAGAACGAAGAGATCCTGCAAGCAATAAAATTCTAGAGAAAACTGCTAAAAACTGAAAGGGATTCAACCCAAACCAAACCACGGAAAAGAACACAGAGAAGCCGCAAGATGAAGCCCTACAAGAAAACATCGAAAAACTTCCAAAGACAATACACACAAAAGGAGGCAAAAAGACTCAAGCTTTAGTCAAAACACAGACCTATCGGAAAAAGCAAGCTAAGACCAGCAGTCCAACCACGAGGTCCAAGCAAATCGAGGTGAAATCAATATCCTGCCAGGTAAATATTTTAGTCTAGAGAAGCTCTCCGACACACCTGAAGGCAGCTGGATCACAGACGATCCCTTCCTAGCTTACTGCGAAAAACAGGCAAGGAAAGCTGAATTACGATGCACAGAGTGGGCAAAGAAAGAGTCCTTATAAGGACTGCATCCAGCAAAGCCAGACGAGCCAGGAGCCTGCACCAACAAATAAAACCACAAGAGGAGACGGGCACAAAGGATAGCCGCCGACCAACCCCCCCCCCCCCTACCCCCAGCTGACGTCACAGACACAAACGCTTATGTAACCAGACCTAGGGAGTACTCACTCGTAAGAGCGCACAAGACAAGATACTGTGCTATTAGCCTTCATGATACCAGTGATTAGCGGGGACTTAAACAGATCATAACTGTCTTTGTTACTTCTTCTTTTCCACTCTCCACTTTGTGTATCCCTAATGGGTCCAAAGATGCGTCTTAAAATTTTGTTCTCAAAGGTTTGTAACAAGGCTTCGTCTCCTTTCGTTGTACTCCAGGTTTCAGAGCCATACAGCACAACTGGTCTGATCAGTGTCTTGTATATTGTGATTTTGGTGTTACGAGATAGCGCCTTTGATTTTAGTAGATGTTGTAGTGCATAGTATATCTTATTTCCAGAGTTGATTCTAGTTTGTATTTCTTCCCTTATGATGTTGGAACAGCTGAAGATTGTATCCAGGTATTTGTATGTTTCCGTTCTTTTAATGGTCATATTATCTATTTGTATGTGGCCAGAGTTTTTAGCCATTCCGTGTCTTGAAATTACCATATATTCTGTCTTATCTTGGTTGATAACCAGCCCCATCTGTTGGGCTTTTTCCTTTAAGTGAGTCAATATTTCCAATGTCTTTTGTTCACTTTGCCCTATAATATCTATATCATCTGCATAACCAAGCAGCTTGGATGTTCCTCCAATACCACATTCCTCCTTTATCTTCCTTACAACTTTCTCTAGAGCCAGATTGAAGAGTAGCGGCGATAGTACATCACCCTGTTTCAAGCCAGATGTTATTTGGAAGGGGTCTGATTTCCTGCCTTTATATGTTACAATATTATAAGTATCTTTCATGCATAGTCTGGTCATGTTGATTAACTTCCTTGGTATTCCAAATTCCTGCATAGCATTCCATAGACTATTTCTATGGACACTATCATAAGCCTTTTTAAAATCCACAAAAATGTTATGGAGATCTCTTTTATATTCCCAATGTTTCTCGGCTATTTGTCGTAAGATAAATATCTGATCTATTGTTGATCTGTTTTGTCTAAAACCCGCCTGGTAGTCACCTAATATGTCTTCTGAATATGGTTTTAGTCTATTTAATAATACTGCGGATAGTATCTTATAGCTTGTGGACAGTGGTGATATTCCTCTATATTTTCCACATTGGAACTTGTCTCCTTTCTTAAAGATAGGTATCAATAATGACTCTTTCCAGTCATGGGGTAATTCTTCTGTCCTCCAGATTTTTATTATTAGTTCGTATAGCTTTAGATGTAATGCATGGCCACCTGCCTTTATAAATTCAGCAGCAATTCCATCAGTCCCAGTTGCCTTATTGTTTTTAAGTCGTGTGATTACATATAGGATTTCTTCAAATGTAGGTTCTTCAATGTGTGGTTCGCATGTTAGAACCTCTTCCTGTGGGAAAATGTTACTTGGAGCTTCACAATTTAGTGATTCAATAAAATATTCTTTCCATGTGTTGCACATTTCCTCATTGGTATTTATCATATTCCCATTTTTGTCTTTTAAACCATATGTGTTTTGTTGGTGTCCTCGTTTCATTGACTTCAGTTCTTTAAAAAATTTTCTGGATTCATTTTTCTGGTGATTAGTTTCCATATCTTTGATTATATTACTCATATATTCTCGCTTCTGCTGTCTGACTATTTTTGTAGCCTCTTTACATTCATTTCTATAATGCTCTTCCTTTTGGATGTTATTGATGTAATTTAACCATACATGTCTGGCATTCTTCTTCCTAATGACTGCTTCTTCACATTTTTGATTGAACCATCTGTTCTTTCTATGCGTGGTTAACACACCGAGACATTCTTCTGCGGTAGATTGAATTGTATTCTTGATGTTCAACCAAGTTTGGTCAACGCTTTCCTCCGAAGGGTTTTGCAGAGTTTCAAGTTTACATTTTATTTCATCTGTAAATTTCTCTTTGACTGTAATGTCTTGTAGTTTTTCTCTGTTATATGTTGGGCGTAATCTTTGTAAATTAGTATAGAAAGCTCTCTTAAGTTTTATTTTAAATTTTGCTCCAACGAGGAAGTGGTCACTGTGGCACTCAGCTCCTCTATAACTTCTGACTTGCTGTATGTTTGATGCATTTCTGTTGTTAATTAAAATGTGATCTATTTGATTATAGGTTCTCTTGTCACATGATTTCCAAGTTTGTTTGTGTATATCCTTTCTTTGTAGTCTGGTACTGCTAATCTGCAGTCCTTTGGCTTCTGCCAGGTTGATGACTCTCCATCCATTATCATTTGAAGTTGTATGTAGGCTTTCCATACCGGCCACTTTTTTATTAGTTTGCTCTCTACCTATTTTTGCATTGAAGTCTCCCAGCACAATCAGGATGTCCTGTTTGGGGGTTTCTTCTATGACATCTTCCAGATCATTATAAAAGTCTTCTTTAATATCATCTTCTTTCTCTTCAGTAGGTGCATGTACATTAATCATCGTTATATTTTTCCATTTACCTTTTATTCGTAATTTACTAATCCTATCATTAAAAGCTTTAAAGTTTAAAACGTTCCCCCATAACTCTTTTTTGATGACAACTCCTGTTCCTAATTCATGTTTATTTTGGGTGTTTCCTCCATATATTATAATCATTCCATTTTGCTCTAAAGTACCCTCTCCTGGCCACCTTATTTCTTGAATTGCTGTTATATCCATTTGATATTCAACCAACTCCCGGGTTAGTTCTTCGGCCGCTCCAGCTCGATATAGTGTCCGTACATTCCATGTTCCAAATCTCAAAAGTCCTTTAACGTTCCAAGGTCGTTGTCCAGATAAGTCAGTCCGATATCGAAGCTCATGTATTTGTTTCGTAACAAAGAAAGGTTTTTACAAAGGTGGGGATGTTAACCCCACGCTTCAATCCCCAACCTGGAGGACCAGGGTGTTTCTCTTTGTCTGTTCTCTACCCTTTGACCTTTCCGGCTTGGGAGGCCCTGCTGGTAGCTACGCTACCGCCGGCATAGCTCTCAGGGTCATTGAGAAACTCAAGCTCCCCCACCACGACAAGGTGGAAACACCATCGGGGGAGAGAGCATAGATTAAATAGTTAAAAGATCATAATAACATGATAGTTATACCTTGATTGATAATTATGTTCAAGCATTCTGAGGAATTACAAAATATCTGAAAGAAAGACACTTAGATAAGCAAAAAGTAGGGTGCATTTCGGGAGTCTACGTGACGAAGTAGTCAAGCCATTTGACTCGAGCTCCGAAGGTTGTATTTTCGATTCCGGGCCGCGAAGCTTCGGTTCACGAGTGAATGTTTTAAGAGAATCCTGTGGGTCGTCGCTGGAGCTACGGAAATCGTGTTTTGTGCCACGCTATCCGCACTGCGGAAAGAGACCGAGCCATATGCGATAGAAACCCAGTGCAATGAAGTCGAGCCTGTCGTCTTTTAAACGACTCCTACTATTTTAGTAAGGGACATAAACATCTAATATTGTTCCAAGGGAGACTACTTAAATTAGAAAAAAATAAAATTTTTATTATAAGGATAATATAAAAATCAAATTCAAACGTCAACATTTTTGCAGCATAAATTAAAAAGTCAACACGTAAGTAAAATATGTTAACATCGAGTATGATCTATTTCGATATCTGAATAAAGATATTTTTAATTATTAGAAAATTACATTTTAGAACCTACATTTTCGTTATAAATATATGTTTTAAGTTTAATTTTCATACTATCAATATTAGCCTTAAAACGAACGAAATTTCTCCCCCTATATGGGGGCCGACATTTTTTTACTGGCCTCCTAGGGCCACATAAAGTGTACAGGAATTTAACCACACACACACCCTTCTCTTGTTCATAACATATATAGACAACGTATGTCAAAAGAAATGTCAAGCCAAACAGTTACTTCTTCTTCTTCTTCCTTCTTCTTCCTTCTTCTTCTTCTTCTTCTTCACCATTCCGAGCCATTGAGGTTCTTTGCTGCAGATACAGGCATTCTACATTCGTCTCCCTGGTTGACCTTCTCTTGCCAGTCGCTGATTCAAAGTGCTTGTGGATCTTTATGTATACAAGCTTAAGTCAAAACTTGGACCCGCAATATTTTCAAACACTGTACAGTCATTACAAGACTTTAAAATTTCATTCATTTTGAACAAATAGTTCTCTCAAGACCCTATATCCCTCTGCCTGCCTGCCTGCCTGCCTGCCTGCCTGTCTGTCTGTCTGTCTGCTTGTCTGTCTGCTTGTCTGTCTGTCTGTCTGTCTGTCTGCTTGTCTGTCTGTCTGTCTGCCAAATGGTGAATTGCTTTCTAACCGCTCCTTCCCCTATTTCTTTAACATAAATATCTCAGATAATAATAATCAGCATCAAGTGCCCTGCCAGCTGGCGTAGGCGTTCATGGCTCTCCACAAATATCGGCCTTTGGTGTTCTGAATCTACTCTGCGGATGATATTCCTCCATGCCACCTTCTCAATCCATCCAGCATAATTTCTCTTGGTCTGTCTCTGCCTCTCTTCCCCTCGATCTTTCCAGTTATCACATTGTTCCCCAATGCCTCTCTTTTCGTCACATTGCCGAAGAAAGCTGTTTGTCTCTTTCTTATCGTTGTATATAATATTCTAGTTTCTTTAGCCTGTTTCAGGCAGTCGTTGTTAGTTACTCTGGCAGTCCAAGGAATTCGCAACATTCGTCTCAGGAATCACATCTCTGTTGCTTCTAATTTCTTCTTAATTTGTTCATTTACATTCCAAGATTCACTGCCACACAGCAACACTGGTTCTATACAGCATTTCAGCACTCTCTTTCTTTTATTCAGTGATAGTGACTTTTTGCATAAGCTACTCTTCATTTTCTGAAATGCGGCTTTTGTTTGCCCTATTCCACTCTTAATCTCTGTTGTACATCTTTCATCTGATGTTATAAATGCCCCGTGAGAGAGAGAGAGAGAGAGAGAGAGAGAGAGAGAGAGAGAGAGAGAGAGAGAGAGAGAGAGAGAGAGAGAGAGAGAGAGAGAGAGACTTAAAATAATGCACTGGAATGCGGAGGGAGTCAGCAACAAAAAAATAGAATTAGAAAAAATCTTGGACCAAGAAAAAGTAAGCATATGTTGCTTGCAAGAAACTCACCTCAATGAAAATATAGCCCTCAAAATCAGAGGCTACCAGTGTTACCGATCTGACCGAAAGAACAGGCGAAAAGGTGGGATACTGACCCTTGTAAGAAATAACATCATGGCTTCCCAAATCAAAGTCTACATGGAAGGGGCTGAGTATCAGACACTTAAACTTAAGACAGGTAATACAGATCTACATCTGATCAATTACTACTGTCCAAGTGACCGCCCACAGGCACTGGACACTCTACCACTAAAAGAAAAAATGATTGTGTGTGGCGATTTCAACAGCCACTCGCAGAGCTGGGGCTATGATCACATGGACCAGAGAGGAGAGAGACTGGAAGACTGGCAGGATGAGAATAGATTCATGTTGATTAACAAGCCGTCCGACCCACATACTTTCTACTCGAGATCATGGCACTCTACAACTACACCTGACCTGGCTTTTCATTCACCAGACCTGGAGTGGAACATTACACGAACTGTTTGGAAACAACTTGGTGGCAGTGACCATCGGCCAGTCTTTCTAACCGTAGAAAATGAGCTTGTAAGTGAAAGCAGCACCCTCTCGAGGTGGAACTACAAGAAAGCAGACTGGGCAATGTACAAGCATCGCACCAGCATACTGGTTAGAAACCTGAACACTGAGAAAGACATAAATAAAGCAGTTGAAGAGTTTGGGAAATGCATACTACAGGAAGCGCGAGAAACAGTACCAAGAGGAGCCCGTAAACAATATAAACCCTACTGGAGTAGTGAACTGGAACAGTTGCATAATGATGTTGAAGTGTGTAGAAAGCAAGCAGAGGCCACACCCAGCCAAGAGCACCACAATAAATTCCAGCATGCAAAAGCCAAATTTCAAAGGGCCAAGCTGCAGGCTAGACGGAAAAGCTGGCAGGAGAAAACGGAGTCTCTGAACTTTGAAAGAGACAAAAGGAAATTGTGGAAGCTAATAAAACAGCTTAATGACGAGGGCACAGGGAGAAACTCAAAAATTGCACTACATAAAGATGGAAAAATCTTAACAAGAAAGCAAGCAGCTGACCATTTTGCGGACTCGTTCGCACAAGATAGCAATATCAAAATTAGTCCAGAGAAACAACAAGAGATTCGAGAGAAACGACAACATACAGGACAGAAGGAAATAGTACATGAGGTTCTGGAGGCACCCATCACAATCAGCGAACTGGAGCTAGCCATATCAAAACTGAAAATGAGAAAGTCACCAGGAGCTGATGGTATCTCCAATGAAATGATCAGGAACCTAGGAACAGAGGCCAAAACAAAGCTGTTGCAGATCTTCAATAACAGCTGGACCTTAGGCAGTGTTCCACAAGCCTGGAGAGAAGCAATCATGATACCTCTCCTAAAATCAGGGAAAGATGGTTCCATTGCCTCTAGCTACAGACCAATTAGCCTCACCAGCTGTCTCTGCAAAACACTGGAGCGCATCATCAATCACAGACTGCAGTGGTACATTGAAAGTAAAAACATCCTTGTGCCACAGCAGGCTGGCTTTAGGCAGTGCTACTCTACGGAAGATCAGACAACCTACCTCTCTCAAGAAATTGAGGATGCATTCCAAGAGAAGAAGCTGGTGCTTGCGGCATGGATAGATCTGAAGAAAGCCTTTGACAAAGTCTGAAAAGAAGGTCTGATGAAGAAACTGAGAAACTGCAAAGTCAATGGAAGAATGTACAAATGGGTGAAAGCATACTTGCACAAAAGAAGAGCCCGAGTACAGATAGACGGACTCAAGAGCAAGAAAGTACTACTGCGTCACGGTGTCCCCCAGGGCGGAGTCCTGTCCCCCACACTTTTTCTAATCTTCATCAATGATCTTGTTGCTCACCTACCGCATGGAATTAAAGCGGCAATGTACGCCGATGACCTGGTTCTATGGAGCACAAATGAATATGCATCAGTGGCCACCAGATTGCTACAAAGAGCTGTAGATACATTTGCTGCATGGGCAAATAGATGGTGTGTCAGCATAAACACTGACAAGTGCAGCACCACCCTATTTACCCTCTCTCCAAAACAAAAGGCAGGGATCATCCAGATAAATGGAACACCCCTAAGAGAAGATAAAGAACCAACATACCTTGGAGTAACATTTGATGGCAAGCTGACATGGAGAAAGCACATCAACAAAGCAGTAGCAAAAGCCAGAAGGAAAATAGCCATCCTGAGAAAGCTAAGTGGAACCACATGGGGAGCCAGTACGAAAATACTTAGCAAAGTTTACCAACAGAGCATACGACCACACCTGGAATATGGGTCAACTGCGTGGTGTTCAGCATCAAATACCACACTACAAGAGCTGGACAAGGTGCAAAATCAAGCACTTAGAGTCACCACAGGAGGGATGAGATCAACCCCTATAGTGGAAATGGAGAAGATGGGGAGGACACAGGCACCGAGTGAGCGCAGAGATACGAAAACGCTAATACAAGCAGAAAAGTTCCTCAGCTTGCCAGGCCACCCTATGAAGAACAGATTTGAAAACCTAGCTATGGGGCGGTTGAAAAGAAGTAGTTTTATCCACCAGGCCAAACGACTCTGCAGATAAACCACTGATCTGCCCACAGTTGGTATCCCCCTAACAACTATTCCAGAGCGAACTCCATGGAAAGATGAGCATAGACTATCGTTTCAAATCCAGACAAAAGTGAGAGGAATATTTGACAAGGAAGAACAGAACAGTGTGCAGCGCAGAACAGCCACTCTCAGCTTCCTTGATGAAGAATACCCACAGGACCTCTGGATCCGAGTCTACACAGATGGGTCAGCACAAAATGCTGTTCGAAATGGAGGAGCGGGAGTGTACATAGAATACCCAAATAATACTAGGGACACAGCCAGAGTACCGACAGGAAAGTACTGCCATAACTATGATGCCGAAATTGAGGCAATCAAGATAGCAACAGAGAAATTACTAAATAACAGCAATGGTACACAACCTGTGGTGCTACTAACAGATGCAAAATCAGTACTCGAGGCGCTCCTCTCTGGGAAATTGCCAGTACTAAGGACACTACTTTCTGAACTTAGCAGTCAGCATAAAGTCACCATACAGTGGATACCATCCCACTGTGGAGTACCCGGAAACGACAGAGCTGATCAATTGGCTAAGGAAGGAACCAAAGAGGAACAGTCTGATGTGCCCGTTATATACCACCAAAAGAAAAGAATGATCAAATCAGTCAGAAAGCCATCAAAACCTGCTCAAGATGACTACCACATTATGGACAGACCAGAACAAGTCATTATTCTGCGCCTCAGAACAGGACACAATAGATTACGCAACCACATGTATACAAAATTCAAGATTGGTGAAACAGCCATGTGCACATGTGGATTGGCGTCGCAGACAGCAGAGCACATACTCCAAGACTGCCCAAAATATAACATATCTAGGCAAACCTTCTGGCCTAGAGAGACGACAGTGGAAGATAAACTCTATGGACCACTGTGTGAACTGAAAAAAAACAGTTCAATTCATGCAAGAGACGACATTGCAGATATAGACATATTTCAAGCGAACGAAAGAAGAAGAAGAAGAAGAAGAAGAAGAAGAAGAAGAGAGAGAGAGAGAGAGAGAGAGAGAGAGAGAGAGAGAGAGAGAGAGAGAGAGAGAGAGAGAGAGAGAAAGAGAGGAGAGGGAGAGATGGACAGGTGTTTCATGCATTCCGCTTGCGGAAGTGGAAGTGAAGCATTTGCAAAGAAGGTGTATCTACATGCACTATGCCACAAATGTCATATTATCATAACTGTATATATGTATGTATATGTTTTATGCACAATGTCACACTTAACACTAACAAACGGCAACGCTCTGTAATATACACAAACAAAAGAAACACACACTACAACTTGTAAATACACATTGCTTTGTATGAAATAAAAGTTGAAAAAAAAAAAAAAAAAAAGCAATCAAAAAAAAAAAAAAAAAAAAATGGAGGAAAACAAATACTACAGTGTCAGCTTTGTAGACGGAACGTCCAAGAATCAGAAGAGCACATCTATTACGAATGCAACACAATCATGCCAACAAGAAATCTCCTACAAAACATCCTAAACACTCATTCGAAACAAAGAACAGATGTTTACAAAGCAATCATGATAAATTCCATTCCTTACTCGACACAAGACACCCACACAAAGCTACTTGTTCTATTGGCAGAGTACAGAAATCTTATATGGACATTAAGAAACAAAGCACTATACAATTACAGAACAATCAACAAAGAAATTGTCCAACAACTTTATCAACAAAAAGTCGCAAACATTCTAATCTTAGCCCCACAAGCGCAAATCTCGTAAAATATTTGGCTGAAGACAGCACATGTTACAGAAGAAGCAAATAACTTGTTTTAAATAAAGGATACTACAACTGTAAATGTATTTATTGATGGTATTAATAATCTTACAATTATTATTATTATTATTATTATTATTATTATTATTATTATTATTATTATTATTATTATTATTATTATTCATTGGCACCTTGCCGTCTTGACAGACGATAGTTTGTGCTCTAAAAAGGCATTATTATTAGGCAATATTATTATTATTATTATTATTAATACTATTATTATTACTGCTACTACTATTATTAATTTTCCCATTATTATATTTGAATGTGCAACATGAAATATATTGTGGATGGGTGTCTGTGCCGTTGGCAGTAACATATGTATGCGTCTGTGTGTGGATGCAGGTGCGTGTGCGTGTGTGGTGCATGAATTTGCACGCGCATGTGTACGAGTGTGTGTGTGCGCGCACGCGCGCGTGCGTGCGGGTAGCAGTCTTTAAACCAAGTCGGTATCTTAAGTATTAAAATGATGTTATACGGTAATGATATGTTTGAAAAGAAAAATATGCACCACCATGTATAAACAAATTCGATGAGCTCTTTAAGTACCCAGTAAGCTAAGGTGGCTTTTAGTGGCCAAGTTTTAAGTCCTTCCCATTGTATATAAAACCCAGACACTATCACAATTTTGGACCAATTATCTCCCTGGGGACAGACCATGGACCCTAATTGCTAGTAGTAAATCCCTGATTCTTGTCCCCCAAACAAAATACATCATGGTCTAGAGCGTCACCCTGAAATTTGTCATCAGGCAACAACACCAATGACCTTCGCCTCGGGAGCTTAGTGACCCAGAAATTACAAGGAAGCCACATTTTAATGGAAATGATAGTTTAAAGTTTATTGTCCAAGCGCGGGGCATTTAAATGTACTGCGGTCTCCAGAAAGCATGAGATTGTGTGAGCGTGTGTGTTTGTGTGTATGTGTGTGTGTGAGAGAGAGAGAAAGAGAGGAGAGGGAGAGATGGACAGGTGTTTCATGCATTCCGCTTGCGGAAGTGGAAGTGAAGCATATGCAAGGAAGGTGTATCTACATGCACTATGCCACAAATGTCATATTATCATAACTGTATATATGTATGTATATGTTTTATTCACAATGTCACACTTAACACTAACAAACGGCAACGCTCTGTAATATACACAAACAAAAGAAACACACACTACAACTTGTAAATAAACATTGCTTTGTATGAAATAAAAGTTGGAAAAAAAAAAAAAAAAAAAAAAAAAAAAACGTTTTTTTACTGGCCTCCTAGGGCCTCATAAAGTGTACAGGAATTTAACCAACCACACACACACACACACACACACACACACACACACACACACACACACACACACACACACACACACACACACACACACACACACACACACACACACACACACACACACACACACACACACACACACACACACACACACACACACACACACACACACACACACACACACACACACACACACACACACACACACACACACACACACACACACACACACACACACACACACACACACACACACACACACACACACACACACACACACACACACACACACACACACACACACACACACACACACACACACACACACACACACACACACACACACACACACACACACACACACACACACACACACACACACACACACACACACACACACACACACACACACACACACACACACACACACACACACACACACACACACACACACACACACACACACACACACACACACACACACACACACACACACACACACACACACACACACACACACACACACACACACACACACACACACACACACACACACACACACACACACACACACACACACACACACACACACACACACACACACACACACACACACACACACACACACACACACACACACACACACACACACACACACACACACACACACACACACACACACACACACACACACACACACACACACACACACACACACACACACACACACACACACACACACACACACACACACACACACACACACACACACACACACACACACACACACACACACACACACACACACACACACACACACACACACACACACACACACACACACACACACACACACACACACACACACACACACACACACACACACACACACACACACACACACACACACACACACACACACACACACACACACACACACACACACACACACACACACACACACACACACACACACACACACACACACACACACACACACACACACACACACACACACACACACACACACACACACACACACACACACACACACACACACACACACACACACACACACACACACACACACACACACACACACACACACACACACACACCACACACACACACACACACACACACCACACACACACACACACACACACACACACACCACACACACACACACACACACACACACACACCACACACACACACACACACACACACACACACACACACACACACGCACGCACGCACACACACACACACACGCACACACACACACACACGCACGCACACACACACACACACACACACACACACACACACACACCCTTCTCTTTTGATAACACGTATAGACAACTTATGTCAAAAGCAATGTCAAGCCAAACAGTTACCGCAAGAACACCGTATGACGAGAACACAGAAGAAGAACCATCTGTAAATTACATCATTAGAGAACTCCTTTTTGCGGACGACCAAGCACTCCTAGTAAAATCAGAAGCTGAATTACAAGACCACATGAATATGTGTTGCCGGGACCCATAAGGGAAGCAAAGAATAGCAACACTGTAGCCTACCACGCATGTCGTAAGAGGCGACTAAGGAGGCTGGTTCCGTCGCCCTGCTACTGAGTGCGTGGCGCGACACTGTGAGCTGTGAGTTTCGTGTGAAATGCTTTTGAATCTGCCTGAGGTTTTTTGGAACGTGACTGCATGTTCGGAGTGATAGCAGGTGGCTATGTCCCAGAGTTGACCGGTTTTTGCCTTATGAAGAAATGCGTGGCTGCTGGGCTTCTGGTTGACTGCCACTGCCATCAGCGATGAACTGTATTTTCGTGGACTGTGTGGGTGAACATCTAGGAAACATCTAGGAAAATGACTGCCGATTCCATCAGAGATGAACAGGGTGTTTCGTGGGGGACTGGTGTGTTGACATTCTGGTGGCGGCATTATGCACAGTGTATCTGTGCGGGCTGTTGTTTGTCGAGACGCCTGTCTTTTTCACTTTTCACATCGGGCAGTGGGGAGCATTTTGTGTGATATTCACTGGCACAGGAACGGAGCATAATGGGAACGACCCGTTGCTGTGAAGTTGGAACTGCGACTAACTAACTAACTAATGAATACTCTAAACGAAATGTATATTGCAGCGCTTCCCAAACTTTTCACTTTCGCGGACCGACATACAATTTTCCTTTTGCACCAGGGATCTGATCCGTTAAATTAAAAAAAAATGTTCTCCTTGTATTCTGGAATGTTATATGACCTCAATATACATTTTAATATAAATCTAAGATTTAACGTAATTGTGGGCATAGTCCCGGTGAGATAAATACTGTTCCATAATGTTATTGGATGACGGTGATTTATTTAATGGTGGTCCCAATTTTATGAGTAAAAATTTGTAGAGATATACAAATCAAAAAAATGTTTCAAATGTCAACACTACATTTAGGTCTTCTTGTAAAGGTGTATATACTCGTATACACCGACAGTAATGAACACCGATATAAAATACAAATAAAATATATCTTGGAAAACGATACAAATCTTACTTTTTTCAACTCACGTTGCGGACCGGCAAAGAAGGGCTCGCGGACCGGCACCGGTCCGCGGATCACCACTTTGGGAAGCACTGGTATAGGGAACATAACATAAAAACATAACATAACATTAACATGAAAACATGAACACGAAACATGAAATGTCTGTCCCTGTAGCGCAGTGGATAGCGCACTGGACTTCTAATCCAGAGGTCGCGGGTTCGAATCCCGCCAGGGATGATATCTGTGTAAAGCAGGGTCGACGATCCTCGACCCTGCGCGTCCGCTGGTGGCAGATCGTGGAACGGCCTCTAGATATAGAGGTTAGCTGCGAATATCGAATAGGCAGCCGCGGACCAACTGGCGGTGGGCACAGAGGGCGAGGCGGGATCTCAGGGTGGGATCTGAGTTCCTTAGAAAATACCTCATATGCTCCGAGACGTGCCTGCCAAGCGAGTCGGGGCGCTCTAACCCCTCTCCCGGGTAGGTGGAACCCGTTAGCTTTGGACAGCAGTCTATCTAGGAGACGGAAAACTCCGAATATAAACCCCCAAGTTCAAGGTGGACCAGCGTGCTGAGGAACTGGGTGGCCATGGGTTAACTGGTCGTGAACGTTGGACGTCTGGCAGGCGTGCTGGGCGGCACCAGGCGTATGGACTCCTGCGAGACAACCCCAGCCTCTTCCCTAGCAAGCAGGCAATGCTAGGATGACCGTTTATTTCCTGCAATATCAAAACTTTGCCTATGGATTCATTTAAACACTGGAATCGTCGCCGGAGCTACGGAGCACGTGCTCTGCGCTTGACACATCCCTCAGAGGCTAGCGAAGAGAGAGTAAGGAGGAGAAGACAAGAAAATGGTGTGAGAAGACGGCATAGAAAGAGGAGGGCAGGCGCCAGGAGAACAAGACGAAAAGTGGAGAGATTAGGTTTCAACTATGTAAGAGTGGGATACTGGAATTGTCACAGTGCCAGACAGAGAGGTTCTGTATTGGAGAGACTAATATATCATTTTGATGTCCTCATGCTCCAGGAGCTAAATACAGACAAATACCATTGCTCTGGGTACGCCAGTTATATAAACCCTACTGGGCAGAAGAGACATGGACAAGGTCTGCTGGTGAAGGAAGGAGTGAAGCATGTGGTACTTGACTTGAGCCAGTGGAATCACAATGCAAGAGAGGTCCAGGGTATACAAATGGAGATTGGTGGCTTAAGTTGGAACATCATAAATGTATATGCCACAGTGGACTGTTTTGTCAGAAAGGAACACTGAGACTGGCTTAAGGAACTGGAGGAATTACCAGGTGATAGGCTACTCATATGTGGAGACTTCAATGCAAGGTACAGAGATTGGGACAGTAGTGGAGAAAATCGACAGGGAATTGCCCTTGCGGATACCATGGTGGACACCGTTGTGGTCTGCATAAATGATGGTAGGCCGACTAGAATGGCAATGAGGCCCGGCTATGCAGACACAGCTATTGACTTGGCACTTGTCTCCCAGTCATCAGTCCTTGGTGTAAAGTGGACTGTTTTGAATGACCATGGGAGTGATCACATGCCATGCTCAGTCCTGATCTCTAAACCCAGGAAAGTTAAAGCTGGGAGAGCGCGCAAGACCTTCCGGTATGAGAGGACCGATTGCCTTCTTGGATGCCTCAGGCAAGAACATGCAACAGGACTGTAAAAACTCCCTTTTTGCAGCCCCCATGGTGGACCTCAGAAGTAGACCATGCTTGGAAAGCAAAGAGAGCTGCAGTAAAGCAGCTAAAGAAAGTGCGACAGCCACTTCAAAGCTCACGAGAGGAAGTGAACACAGAGGAAAATGTCAAGAAAGACAAGGTGGAGGTTTTCAAGCACTGTGCTGCAGAGGTCAAAAAGGCAAAATGGGAATGTTTCATGAAGGAGATTGGAGGTGATAAAACACTGCGAAAATTCTGGAAACTGCACAGGCAAATGCAGAGAAAAGATCGGCCTATGACAGTGGGAACAATTTATAGAGATGATGGTGTGCGCGTGACAACAGACAAAGAGAAAGGGGAGGCATTTCTCCAGAGATTTTTTATAGCAGACCAATCATAATGATGCGGACACCAGGGATGCAGTTAGAGAGGAGTTATCTGGCACCACGAAGAATATGCAGTATGAAGACATCATACGGGTGGAAGATGTTAAACACATTTTGAAAAAGGCAAAAGACAGGGCACCAGGACCCGATGGGGTCAGGTGTGGCCACATGAAGGGTTTGAACGATGCAGACCTGGAGGAGATGACCGACTGCTTTAACCAGAGCATTAGGACAGCATCAGTACCGCAGGATTGGGTGCACAGCTATCTCATCCCTCTCCCAAAACCATTCAAGGATCAGTCAAAGCTTAGCGGCTTTAGAATCATCACCCTTCAAAATACATTTGGGAAGGTTCTAGAGAAGATAGTCGCTTTCAAGCTGCAAGAGTTTTTGGAAAGCGGGAAGCTTCTTCCAAGAGGCCTGGGGAGCTACAGGCCAGGAAAAGATACCTGGTCAAATGCAGCCACTTTTGCCTTTGACGTTTATGAGGGGTTCCAGAGTAGACAAGAAACGATGGCGGCAGCGCTTGATCTCGAGGATGCTTACAATAGAGTTCGATATTATATTTTGATGACCGCACTGATGAAGAAGGGGGTCAATCCCTGGTGGGTGAACTGGATAGCAGCCGTCCTGCACTCTCGTCGGGTTGCTCTCCGTCTGGGTGCATGGACCTCAGAGCCACATATGTTAACCCCGGGACTGCCACAGGGATCTGCAGTCTCACCGGTGCTCTTTAATGTGTATACGAGCAAGATTGCAAACCTAGAAGCACCAGGGGTTGGAAGAATACTAACATTTGTAGATGATATTCTTGCATATAGGCAGGGGAGAGATAGGGAGCAAACAGCCCAGGAGCTACAGGCGACAGTAGACAAAGTGATTGACTGGTGCACAGAAATGAGTGCTGTCATCCACCCGGAAAAGGCGGCTGTTTTGTGGTGCTCTTTGGACAACAGGATTGTGAGAGCGGATGTCCCAAGCCTCACGATAGATGGTAGAAATGTCAGCAGAGAGAACAAACTGAAGTATCTGGGGATCACATTTGACAGGAGCCTATCCTTCAAGGACCATGTGGAGACGGTTGTGACAAGATCTCAAAGGGGACTCAGTGCACTTAAAACTATGGCTGCAATGGACACAGAGCAGAGAATGCTTTTCACTCTATACCAGCACTTGATCCTCTCAGTAATTGATTATGGATTAGGTCTGTTCACTGTCTCAGAGAGTCAGTATACGAATTAGTATAAATAAACTAGTGGTATGAATATAACTAAAGAAGAAAAAAAAAAAACAATTCACCTAAACGAACACCCCTTGAGACAAGTAAAGAGGTTCACGTACCTAGGAAGTGTTATATCATCAAATGGCAAATTAGAAGACGGGATAGAAAAAAAGATGCAATAAGGCAAACCAACTCATTGGACAAATGGCACCAATACTAAAGAACAAACATGTATCACTAACTACTAAGAAAGCACTTTACAACACAATTTTCCCACAAACTCTATGTTACCATGCCAAACCTGGACAATGACAGAAAAAGAGAAAAGAAAATCACAACAGAAATGAGATTCCTGAGAAGAATACTCAATGTATCAAGACGAGATAAGATAAGAAATGAAGAAATCAGGACTAACGTGGGGGTTAAAGCTGCGCTAGATTTTATTAGAAGGCAACAAGTCAAATGGTTTGGCCATGCAAGTAGGTTACCAACTAACAGTGTACCACAAGAAGCAATGATGTATAGCATAGGAAGAGGCCGACCACGTAAACGATGGTCGCAGTGATGGACGCAGCAATCTCCGTAATGCACGGCTGACTGGCAGCTATCATAGTGCTGACCGCGATACCGATCATTCACTCGTTTCCAGCAAGGTGAAGATAAAGCATAAGAGAATCTACAGAACAGGAAGAAGACCGCGCATCGACACCAGCGGCACCCGAAACAAAGGGGTCAATAAATTCACCCAGGCTATGGCGGAGGCTCTGAATGGCCCCACAAATGGAACTGCCACCGAGAGATGGCGTCATTTGCGCGACACCATCTATACCACAGCACTATCAACATTTGGCAAGATCTACCAAAGTCAGCCGACTGGTTTGAAGTACACCCTGAAGAGATGTTCCCAGTCCTGGAGAAGAAGAGACACTCATTCTCAGTGTATAAAACATCACCATCAGAGAAAACATCGCAGGCACTGCGAACGGCCAGAAATAGAGTACAACAGACCGCAAGAAAATGTGCCAACAAATACTGGCTACAGCTCTCTGCGCTAATTCAAACTTGTGTAGACATTGTAAATATAAGAGGAATGTACAAGGGCATCAAGCAAGCTCTCTTGAGTTTGTCTGAATCCTGGACCTTGTACACACGACAAGAAAGAAAGTTGAATTGCTTCCACATGAGATGTCTGAGGCTTATAATGGGCATATCGTGGAAAGACTGTCAAGGAGCTACGTGTGAGCTTAAAGCTAAGGAGAGCTAAATAGAGCTAAGGAAAAGGACAAGTAACATAACGACTTAGGAGACCAGACAGAAGAGACACAAATGCTATAAATAGCTATAACGGGACACACATGTGTCAACAAGGAGGGCAACAAGTGTACGTGAGCTGGGGTTACCCAAGAGACTGGGAAACCCACTTCACGAGATGTAACCAAGTAATTCTGGTTACTACAACCAAGTAACCAGCGTGCTGGAACACGTAAACTAGCGGATGCACGGAGTGCTAATTGCTCGTGGCTGAACACGGCACAGAGAGCCGGTTCAGACAGAGACTGGACGGCGTAAGGAGCAGACTGTATATCCGCTGTGGATACTTTGTAGTTGAGGACAGTATCAATAGTTAAGACGTTAGCTTAGCGTCAGTAGCGATTATTATTAATATCATCTCCTCATTCCATCTTCATAACATACTATGATGTTTAATACCGATGTGGTATTCCGCTCATGGAGCTCATGTACGATCAGCTCCGAATAAAATGTATCCTTTTGCAAACAATACGAGTTGTCACTTTCGTGTGGTGCAAAAGTAGGGAATCCTTGTATGCCTGTCGCAAGTGAGTTGCTGACAGGCAGGATACCATTTGGTGTCAGAAGTTCCTTAAACCACCGCCAAATATCAGCAGCCAATTACCATTTGGTGTCAAAATCGTGGGCCTTGAACCACAGCCAACTACCATTTGAATACAGATGGATCTGTTGTAAAGCAGCAGAGAAGTGCGTGGGCATTTACAGCCCGTTCAGCGGGCCGAACCGTTCAAGAATCCAGTGGTGCCCACTCTATGACCACGAGCAGCATGACGATGGAGGTGATGGCAGCTACACAGGCTTTCATATGGCTGGAATCACAGCATTATACCAACGTGTGTGTACTAAGTGATTCAATGAGCATGATTCAGAAGGTCGAAGCTGGATCTGTACGTAGACAGTGGACTGAGTCGCTGCGGAAGTCTGTTGTCCGCAAAGTCACCTTCATCTTCGTCCCGGGACATGCGGGAGTCGAGGGAAATGAACGAGCTGATAAATTGGCTGGCTCTGCACCCCCTGTAGATGGCCAGCCCATGGATCGTGCTGATGTTATTAACGCCCTTAAAGATATGGCGAGAACAGAGGATTTTGACGCCAGTGATTCCACATCGCTTTCCAGGATGAAAGACCTGGGAGTAAGAATCGGCACAGCCAGACGCGAGAGGTACATCGGGAAAACAAAGCGCCTCGTCAACCAACACAGAACTGGCACTATTAGCCACCGGACGCTGATGTATATGCTGGGGGGAGGATCTGAGCACCTATGGACATGTCCGGAGTGCAACGAAGATACCCCAACTGATAACTAACTAACTAACTAATCCAGGCTGGCAAAGAACTAGGCCATACTGGAGAAAAATTAGAGAAATGGGCAAACGAAAGATACAGAGAAGAGACAGAGAGAAAAGCTGCTCTAGAGAGAGATGAAAGAGCATTGGAAAGACAACAGCAGAAGGAGATGAAGGAGTTAGAGGAAGCCACCAAACACAAACAGTTGGATTTAGACCAAGTCACCAAACAAAAACAGATAGAGATGGAAGACGCCATTAAACAGAAGGAATTGGAAATAAAGCAGAAGCAAATAGAGGTAGAGTCACAAACGAAGTTGAAGATGAAAGAGATGGAGATTGACTCAAACATCCAGATAGCCTCTACTAAGCAGAAGAGTCAGGAAGAGCAAAATAAATTCTCTAAATATAAGGGGATCATCAAGCCCTTCAGTCAAGGCTATTCAATATCAGCTTGGACTGTGAATATAGAGTTCCAGCTAAGAAGTCAGAAAATACCATTAGAAGACTGGGCGATGATCTATATGAGAAATCTCAGTGGGGAGCCATTAAAGGTCATAGAGTCCATACCATCAGATCTAAGAAGTAAGTATCAGTATATCCATGATAGGATTATGCAGCATTTTCTACTCGATGCTCCTGGATATCAGATCCAGTACTCTCAGATAAAACCAAAGCCAACTGAAACGTTCTTAGACTATGTTTCAAACGTCCAGAGTATATTCAATAAATGGCTTAAGGCGGCAAAAGTAGGGAAGAATTTTGATAGATTGCAGGACTTAATGGTGATGGATAAAGTCATATCCACAGTTCCTACTCCCTTTGCTAAGTTCCTTCAACAAGCAGACATTAAATCTATTGAACAACTCGAAAAACGTGGGTCAGCGTATTTTTCCTCAAACAGGGACATATTTTAAACATCTTTACATGATACTGAGATCACTGCTTTTGTTAAGAACGTACCTAGCAAATAATACAACCAGAAAGGGTATCAGAAGAAAGATAAACCCTATCAGAAGCCACCACAGTGTGTATACTGCAAATTATTTCATCCGCAGTACTCGATGTGTGATAAAAGTCCATCTTATCCTGCTCATCTTGAAATGATGATGAAAAAGCAGGAAAACAAACGAGACTCATACAAACGAGCTGTTAAATGCTTCTTCTGTTCAAGTTATGGCCACTATTCTTCTAAATGTTTGGGCAGGCAAAGAATGAAGGCTAGCAATGCTTTGCTCTTAGATACATCATCTGACGATGATAGTGTAATTGATTCCGATCTTGAAAATGTATTACCATTCAATGAGTGTGAGACTGTGGCTGTAGTTACTGAGATGTTAGACTTTAATGAATGTGACACGTGTCAGCAGTTTCATACGGACGGGAAACTTAAATGTGGTCATGTTATACCATGTTCCAACGAAGATGCTAATTCAGCTTTAGCCTCCAGAGGTAATCTAAAGTTCTACGATGCACTGGTCAACGAACAACCATGCCAATGTTTACTTGATAGCGGCAGCACTTTACTTGGGGTAAGAAGAGACCTAGTTAAGCCAGAAGATTATACGGGTGAGTTTGTTAAATGCCGTACTTTCTCTGGAAACATTGAGAAATACCCGCTGGCAAAAGTCCGCATAAACACCCCGTTCCTATCCGGCACATTTACGTGCGCGATCCTGCAAAATCCCTGTACGGATTTGATTTTGGGTTGCTCGCCATCATTAAAACAATGTACTGATGACGAAATATTAGCCTGGAAACAAACAAACACGGCTAATGCTGTAACGAGGTTAGATACCCAAACACATTATACTGACCTACAAAATGAAATGTTACAGTTGTTAACACCCAGCGGTGCTAGTAACAGTGCTACTCGACAAGAATTTATCGAGGCACAACGCACCGATCAAACTATCGCACCTTATTTTAAATTATTAGGTGAGCGAGCGAAAGTTACTAAAAATGCATCTTGGTATTTTAAAATACACAACGGAATTCTCATGCGTTATTATACAACAAATAACCATGAAATTCAGCAGACGGTGTTACCAGTAAAACGCCGACAAAATGTGCTAAAGATTGCACATGAGTCACCGTTTGCTGGATATTTGGCCTATGACAAAACAAGAGCCAGAATTTTGTCACACTTCTATTTGCCTAAGTTTTGTAACGATATTAAATTTTTCTGTCGGTCATGTACTATTTGTCAACATTTAGTGAGAAAGGGAAAGCATGTAATAGCCGAGGTCCAGCGTTCAATATTGGCCTCTAGACCATTCGAAAGTGTAGCGGTAGATATTGTTGGACCCCTGAATCAGGTGTCGAACAAAGGAAACCGGTTTATACTAACTCTCGTAGATCTCTGTACAAGGTGGATCGAAGCGGTGCCACTCAAATACATCACCTCCAAAGATGTGGAAAATGTATTTTTACACCTATTTTGTCGATTTGGCTTTCCTCGAACCATTTTATCCGACCGAGGAACGCAGTTTATTTCGGCTGCTATGCAAGCCCTAACAAAATTACTAGGAATAGAATAGCATTTTTTGTAGCCCGTATCACCCTGCCAGTAACGGGATCATAGAAAAAATTAACGGGGATTTAAAACACATGCTGGCGAAAGTAACAGCAGAGAACCCATCTTAATGGGATACTCTATTACCAGCAGTGCTATTTGCCCATCGAGAAATTCCGCACTCAAGTACGGGTTTCTCACCTTTCGAGTTAGTTTATGGGGCGAACCCTCGTGGAACCCTAACAATCTATAATCAGCTAATCACCAGCTCAGTAGAGAATCCAACCGCATTAACACCTTATGAGATGGTAACAGAGACACGCGATAAAATTATGAAGGCGTATGAAATAGCCAAATTATTGACCAAATACCAAGGGCATTCAACATACTACAGTGGAATGCCGAAGGAGTTTATAACAAGAAAGAATCCCTGACACAGCGTCTTCATAAAGATAGAATAGATGTGGCATGCATTCAAGAGACACACCTCAATGCCAATCGCAAATTTTCAGTCAGAGGATATCAGGCCACACGTTTCGACCGCGAAGGACATAAAGGAGGAGTTCTAATACGTACACGAAATACAATACCTTGCAGCGAAGTATCTGTGATCTCTGACAACCAAACAGAAATTATAGGTGTTGATATAATGATAAAGGACGCGAAAATAAGAATCTACAATCTGTATAGCCCAGCAGATAAGGACCTTACACTCTCAAACATGAAAATAACTGACACAAACTGCATTATTGTCGGAGACTTTAATAGCCGTTCAGAAAGATGGGGATACCCAGATACTGACAAAAGAGGAGATGAATTGGAGGACTGGGAAATAGACTCAAATCTCCATCTACTCAACGAAGCGGATGACACACCGAGCTTCTACTCCAGAAGATGGCTTACCACTTCTACTCCAGACTTAGCTTTCTGCACAGGAGACATCCTCCACAAAATCGATCGCCATGTGCTGGACCAATTAGCAGGTAGTGACCACAGACCAATCAAGCTTGTAATGAATATGGAGTATGTTCCACAGGAGCAAAAGCCCTTGCCCCGCTGGAATTACAAACGAGCAGATTGGGACAGATTTGCCATACTAACAGACAAATATTGTGAAAACATAAATACACGATATGGCAACATAAAGCAAATGGTGGAAAGTCTAAACAGAGCGATAATACAGGCAGCCACTGAGTCCATTCCTAGAGGAGCGAGGAAAAACTTACAAACCATACTGGACTGAAGAACTACAAAGTTTGGAGGACAAAGTTGAAGATGCCAGGAAGACAGCAGAGAGAGAACAAACAATTGAAGCGAATATCTCTCTCAAAGCCATCTCAGCAAAATATAAAAGAACAGTAAATCAAACAACAAGAGATTGTTGGAGGCAAAAAACAGAAAACCTGAATTTTGACAGGGATGGAAACAAACTATGGAAACTAGTGAAAGCCATGAACAATGAAGGACCTAGAAACAAACAAATAACAATTAAACAAGGAAATGCCTTGCTTACAGGAAAAAAGGCTGCAAATGCACTAATGGAACACTATGCAAATGCAAACCACATTGATATTACAACCGAACAGAAGAAAGCAATCAAAGACAAACAGATACATCATAGAAATACAGAGACAGCAGCAGAATATATGATGATAAATCTAACAATGGAAGAAATGGAACGGGCAATGAATACCCTAAAAAAGAAGAAATCACCAGGAAAGGATGGAATCACAAATGAAATGCTAATAGGACTAGGCAACAAGGCAAAGAAGAAACTACTAGCAGTCCTAAATAACAGCTGGAAGAGAGGAATAGTCCCACAGGCATGGAAGGAAGCTATACTAATACCAGTCCCAAAAAAAGGAAAAGACCTGGAAGAACCAAATGGCTATCGACCTATCAGTCTACTTAGTTGTGTAGGAAAATTAATGGAACGCATTATCAATGGCAGGCTAACATGGCATCTGGAAGAAAACAAACTCTTAACACCACACCAAGCAGGATTCAGAAAGTACAGATCCACTGAAGATCAAATAACCTATATAGCTCAGGAAATAGAGGATGTCTTCCAAGAGAAAAAGCACACACTAGCAGTCTGGATAGATTTAGAAAAAGCATTTGATAAAGTATGGAAGGAAGGACTGAAAGTAAAACTGCAAAACATGCATGTTTGTGGAAAAATGTATAAATGGATCAGCCACTACCTTGAGAACAGAACTGCCAGGACAAAAGTACAAGGACAAACCAGCAAAATGATGCTGCTGGAGCAAGGTGTCCCCCAAGGAGGAGTTCTTTCACCAACATTATTCCTAGCATATATAAATGACATCACAGAAAATTTTCCAGCCAGAGTACACACATCCTCCTTTGCAGATGACCTAGCCATATGGACATCTGAAGAATATATTAGTACAGCTAACAGCAGAATACAGCAAGCCTTATTAGCACTAGAGGACTGGTCAAAATCATGGCTAGTGAAGATAAGTGAGGAGAAAACAACATGCACAGTGTTCTCCCTCTCAAATAAAACTCAGCAACCTAAGCTGGTATTGAATGGAAAAATATTGCGCCATGAAGAAAATCCAAACTATCTAGGAGTCACCTTTGATCGTCGCCTGACATGGAAGATACAGATTGAGAAAAATCGAACAAGAGCAAGGCAGAGAATGGCAATCATGAAAAAGCTCGCTGGTACAACGTGGGGAGCAGATGAGAAAGTTCTCAAGAAGTTATATACTGGATGGGTGAGGCCAGTACTGGAATATGGCATTGCAGCCTGGGCAACAGCAGCTAAGTCAAACTTTAACAAAATAAGTAGAGTCCAAAACCAAGGAATGCGAATCATAACTGGAAGCCTGAAGACAACGCCTATTAATGAACTAGAAAAGATCACTTGTTTACAACCAATGCAGGATAGAAGAGATAGCAGAGCCCAGCAACAAGCAGAAAAATTTAGAAGATTGACAGACCACCCTATGTACAACAGATTTAATGGTTTTGGAAAGGGAAGACTGAAGCGTAGCAACTTTGTAGAAACTGCAAAACGAAGGATTAGGGCAGATCCTATACTTAACATATCAACAGTCAAGCCCATACACAATGCACACAGGTTCCCAGCTTGGAGACAGCAGCAACTGCCTGAGATGATAGAAAACATTCCTGGTATTGAGAAAAAGAACACTCAGCATGAAACCGAAAGAAGAGAAATAACCCTAAACTACATAAAAGAACATTACCCAAGCAGGAATTGGACCCATGCATATACAGATGGATCAGCCAAAAATTCAATAGAGAATGGAGGAGGAGGAATTCTCCTAAATTTTAAAAATGGAGTGAAAAAAAACACATTCAATGGCAACTGGAAAATTTTCAAGTAACTTCAAAGCGGAGGTAGAGGCTTTGAAAACTGCAGCAGAAATGCTCCCGATGGAGGAAAATAAAGAGAAGCAAATAGCTATCTTCACAGATGCAAAGTCAGCTGTCTCAATACTGAAGAGCAATAACAGCACAGAACTAACTGACCTTCTTCTTTCGTTGAAATATGTCTATATCTGCAATGTCGTCTCTTGCATGAATTGAACTGTTTTTTTTTCAGTTCACACAGTGGTCCATAGAGTTTATCTTCCACTGTCGTCTCTCTAGGCCAGAAGGTTTGCCTAGATATGTTATATTTTGGGCAGTCTTGGAGTATGTGCTCTGCTGTCTGCGACGCCAATCCACATGTGCACATGGCTGTTTCACCAATCTTGAATTTTGTATACATGTGGTTGCGTAATCTATTGTGTCCTGTTCTGAGGCGCAGAATAATGACTTGTTCTGGTCTGTCCATAATGTGGTAGTCATCTTGAGCAGGTTTTGGTGGCTTTCTGACTGATTTGATCATTCTTTTCTTTTGGTGGTATGTAACGGGCACATCAGGCTGTTCCTCTTTGGCTCCTTCCTTAGCCAATTGATCAGCTCTGTCGTTTCCGGGTACTCCACAGTGGGATGGTATCCACTGTATGGTGACTTTATGCTGACTGCTAAGTTCAGAAAGTAGTGTCCTTAGTACTGGCAATTTCCCAGAGAGGAGCGCCTCGAGTACTGATTTTGCATCTGTTAGTAGCACCATTGCTGTTATTTAGTAATTTCTCTGTTGCTATCTTGATTGCCTCAATTTCGGCATCATAGTTATGGCAGTACTTTCCTGTCGGTACTCTGGCTGTGTCCCTAGTATTATTTGGGTATTCTATGTACACTCCCGCTCCTCCATTTCGAACAGCATTTTGTGCTGACCCATCTGTGTAGACTCGGATCCAGAGGTCCTGTGGGTATTCTTCATCAAGGAAGCTGAGAGTGGCTGTTCTGCGCTGCACACTGTTCTGTTCTTCCTTGTCAAATATTCCTCTCACTTTTGTCTGGATTTGTAACGATAGTCTATGCTCAGCTTTCCATGGAGTTCGCTCTGGAATAGTTGTTAGGGGGATACCAACTGTGGGCAGATCAGTGGTTTCTCTGCAGAGTCGTTTGGCCTGGTGGATAAAACTACTTCTTTTCAACCGCCCCATAGCTAGGTTTTCAAATCTGTTCTTCATAGGGTGGCCTGGCAAGCTGAGGAACTTTTCTGCTTGTATTAGCGTTTTCGTATCTCTGCGCTCACTCAGTGCCTTTGTCCTCCCCATCTTCTCCATTTCCACTATAGGGGTTGATCTCATCCCTCCTGTGGTGACTCTAAGTGCTTGATTTTGCACCTTGTCCAGCTCTTGTAGTGTGGTATTTGATGCTGAACACCACGCAGTTGACCCATATTCCAGGTGTGGTCGTATGCTCTGTTGGTAAACTTTGCTAAGTATTTTCGTACTGGCTCCCCATGTGGTTCCACTTAGCTTTCTCAGGATGGCTATTTTCCTTCTGGCTTTTGCTACTGCTTTGTTGATGTGCTTTCTCCATGTCAGCTTGCCATCAAATGTTACTCCAACTGACCTAAGAGCAGCACTCCATGGTCTATGCCAGAAATCCAAAAAAGTTGTAATACAGTGGATCCCATCACATTGCAGTATACCTGGAAACGAAGAGGCTGACAGGCTGGCAAAAGAGGGCGGACGACTACCACAGCCTGACATAGACATAACCTATAATGAGGCAAAGAGGTTGATAAAAAGCACTTATAGAACCAAATGGGAATCAGAGCATCCAGGCCATCAGAAGGATGATGCATATTACAAACTCGACCGAAGAGAACAAGTAGCAATCTTCAGACTCCGCACAGGACATAACAGGCTGAAATACCACTTGTTCAATAAACTAAAGGTAGGAGATACCGATGAATGTAATTGTAGAACTGGAAAAATGACAGCAAAACATTTGCTGCAGGATTGCCCAACGTATGCAGAACAGAGAAAGATATTTTGGCCCACACCTGCTTCATTTGAGGACAAGCTCTATGGAGATATCAACAAGCTCAAGTTGACCGCAGCTTACTTTAACTGCATACAGGTTGACATTTAAAGGTGCATGAAGACCCAGAGGCATGAAATGGAATATTGCTTGGATAGCAAATCCATTATGTGGAAAGTCCAAATCGAAAGCTTGCTGTGTGGGCTTCATAAAAGGTGGAAAAGTGTTCTAGTGGCACGAAATGGAATATTGCTTGGATAGCAAATCCATTACGTGGAAAGTCCGAATCAAAAGCCCATTGTGTGGGCTTCATAAAAGGTCCTAGTGGCATGAAATGGAATATTGCTTGGATAGCAAATCCATTACGTGGAAAGTCCTAATCAAAAGCCCACTGTGTGGACTTCATAAAAGGTGGAAAAGTGTCCTAGTGACACGAAATGGAATATTGCTTGGATAGCAAATCCATTACATGGAAAGTCCGAATCGAAAGCTCACTGTGTGGATGTCATCTGCAGACTGCATACTTCTGGTTTCCGGAAGAACAGCCTATGGTGAACGTAAGGCCCAATATACGGAAGTGAGGCTAAGCAGCCATGTGCAGGACGTGACGATTCCTTGGGTGAGCCCAGTACCAGAGCGCTATGTATCGGCTCTGCAAGTATGGAAGCCTCCTTGGATGGCGGGGAATGCCCATGGTCTGCCCCTGCCTTCCATTGAGGGCTGACCAGGATCTTTGGCTGTTCTATATCGACCAGCTGGGATGGGGGATAACACCACAACAGTGAGAGTCAAACGTCCTAAGAAACCCCTGGGAAGGTTAACCCGGTCAACAAATGCCCGCAGAAGTCGGATGTGTCGGCCTAACGGCGCAAGAACGCAGCTCTGCTGTAAACAGGCACAACGCAATCACATCCGGAAAAAAAAAACTCCGGATGAACGAAGAAGAAGAAATAGCCAAATCATCTTTGGAGAGAAAAGGCCAGATGTACCGCGACAATGCAAATAAGGGCGCCAAAACCCTACACCTTGAACCCAATCAAAAGGTGTTACTTTTACTACCAGATAAACGTAACTTGTTACTAACGTCATGGCAAGGGCCATTCAAAGTTGAACGAAAGGTATCTGATGTCGATTATGAAATATCGATAAAGGGAAAATTAAAGATATTTCATATCAACATGCTGAAGCCTTACTTTTCACGACAAGAACTGATGACAGACGAACAAAATGCACCTACACCAAGCAATCTGACGACAGACATACACAACACAACTACACTAGGTAGGGCGACAGAGGACGACGACAGCGCAAACACACCTAGCCAGGAAACAGAACACACAGCTAGTACAACAACAGTACTTAATCAGACAGATGACGATGGAATAGAATTACCAGTCCCGACAATAGACACGACTGCGACAATTGATAGCATACGTTTAGAACCGAAACTTACAGACGAGCAACGACGACAACTTATAGAGTTAGTAACAGAGTACAAGGACATTTTTCCGACATCCCAGGTAGGACAGACAGGATAGAACACTCTATTATTCTGACTGATGACACACCTATCAAATGCCGACCTTATTCCATCCCATTAAGTTACAGGGAAAATCTCGACAAGGAATTGTTAAATCTTGAGTCGAGTGGAATAATCCAGAAATCACAGTCAGAATACTCTTTTCCTACCGTCCTAGTCAGAAAAAAGGACTCGACGATTCGCCTCTGCGTCGATTATCGCCGGTTAAACAACGTGACAAAAGTCGATGCAGAGCCTATCCCTTCATGTGACGATCTTATCCTTGATGTCAACATCACGGTTCTTTTCTAAACTTGACCTTACGAAAGGTTATTGGCAGGTCCCAATGAAATCATTGTCTATTCCTTTGACAGCATTTTCAACACCTCTAGGCCTGTATGAGTGGCGCTTTCTTCCTTTCGGTCTTCGTAATGCTCCAGCCACTTTTGTCCGACTCACTAGAGACCTGTTACACGGAATTACTAATACATCGACCTATATTGATGACATTTGTATCCATACAGCAGACTGGACATCACACTTACAGAAACTGCGACATGTCTTCGATAGATTGCGATTATTCGGTCTTACAGTGAAACCCACCAAAGTAGAGTTGGGAATGGAAGAAATTGATTCCCTAGGCCATACAATCAGCAGAGGCCAACTCAGAACAGATGAAATAATTGTGACCAAGATTCTTAATTTAACTATGCCAACGACCAAGAAACAGGTCCGTAGTTTGCTTGGTCTTGTCAATTATTACAGCAAATTTATACCCAATTTGGCTGAAATCACCAGCGTTTTTTCGAATATTTTAAAGGCTGTAAAACTAAATGTTCAGGATGCACAGTTAATTGATGCTTTATCAAAATTGAACCGTATGTTTAGCGTTCCACCTATTTTGCGTTTGCCTAATCAGAATCTTACGTATTTTCTCCATACAGACGCAAGTTCTATTTCCATTTCTGGCGTCTTAGGCCAATTTTATGAAGGAAGGTTTCATCCGAGAATGTACGTAAGCCGTAAGATCACTCCTGCTGAAGGAAGATACTCAGCCTCTGAATTGGAAGCTGTAAGCGTGATCTATTGTGTCAGGAAACTTCATAGATTCCTAGCGGGTAAAGAGTTTGTTATTGAAACCGGTAATTCGCCGATACCTGTCATGCAGTCTGGGGTTCATCGCAATAACAGGATCTACAGGTGGTCCTTGATACTGCAAAACTATGCATTCACGATCAAGCATTTGAAGGGGAGTAGGAACTCTTTGGCTGACACATTGAGCCGACCTTCTCACATTGAGATACCTGAAATACGAGAAGAGAGCGACCTCATATCACCAAAGACATTGACACTGTAATTACCTAGTGCCCTATATGGTGATTATGAACATTCCAGTCGCTTGCTGTGTAATATAAACTGTGTCAGTATTAGTAAAATGAACAGACACATTAGTAATTGTCTACACCACTACCACTTTTACAACCCTTGAGTGGATCGAAGTGTTAGACTTGAACCTACACCAATCATTAGCATACCATTAGTATGAACATTACCCAGGATGAGAGCATAAATCAGACTTTGTCTAGTACAACTCTATTTTTCGAGGACATTCTACAGAGGACACTGATCCAACATCACACCTGGATGTAATTAATTAGTGTAGTTAGATAAAAATTATATGTGATATGTATATAATATGTTTTTATAAACAGTCGCGTGTAACTTCATATTTTTGTATTCATATTAAAATTATGAATGTAGAGTTACCATATAACGTTATTTAGGACATTTCAGAGTTATAATTCACCTACATTTATTTAAGAACTCATTTAATTTAACACCTACATCATAATACTTTAGTTTATCACCATTTAAACATATTTAATTATATATTTAGTTAAAACATCACTTACAAATTAACACCATCATTTAATAATTTATATCATTTCATGTATTAAAAACACTTTAAGGTAACTAACCCATTTTTCCTAAATTGAATTAGTTAGTTAGATTAATTCCCTTAGATTAATTTAGAACAGTACACCAACTTACATTAGATTAGTTAGATCAGTCAGTACTATAGGATTGGTAGCAAACAATCCATGCAACCATGTATATTTTTGTATAGGAAATGACAAGTGCAGAAATACAGCACAGTCATGTGGCTTGAAAACCGATTTAAATTCAGCCAATGATTTAATGTACATACTTATTGTTCATCTATGCATTATTTCTTGAACTATATTTTAATGACGAACCAATATTTTAAAACCACTGTTGAATGAAAGGTGAACGAAAGATGTGTGAATGGAAGAGAGAGAATGGATTAAATTAGGAGAGAGAGAGAGAGAGAGAGAGAGAGAGAGAGAGAGAGAGAGAGAGAGAGAGAGAGAGAGAGAGAGAGAGAGATGTTGCGGTATTTATTTTCACCGCACAACACGACTTGTTGTAACTTGTCTGCGTCAACCTGTGTAATTTTTTTTTTTTAAACGTTTATTGAGTGTTAAGAAACATTTGCATTTGTATTGTTCGTGTTGTTACAGAGCGTTGCATGTGGAAGTGTAGGTGACATATGCGCAAAAATTACAAATATTTTATACATTTAAACATTCCTCCATTGACATTGTTGTAAGGAAATATTTTATATCAACAGCGTGATGGTAGTGGGCTGCTATTATTTCCCTTGCCGCCCCGCTCTCCTGCCAGCTCTAAAACTCCTACCAAGTACCATCCCTATCCCTCGGTGATGATAAAACATGGCGGTGCACAAAATGTTTAGAACCAACCGGCGAGGGTGGCAGCAAAGACAACAATCACAGTATCAAAAAGGTGGGAAAGGGGGATGTGCAGTTTACGGGTTTACAAAGCCATATATATTTATAATGATTACAATAATACTAATGCAAATAACAACCAAATACATAAATAATAATATTAATAATGACAAGGAATAATTGGCACTCTTCCGAATTCCGGTCCCAAATAGTTCCGCAGTGAATACGTTAGGGTTAAGGGTTAGGGTCAGTGTTTAGTTAACAACTAACCCTAACCCTTAACCCCTGACCTATTCACTGCAGAACTATTTGGGACCGGAATTCGGAAGAGTGCCGAATAATTTAAAAATGCTAAGGGTGATCACTGATAACAATAACACTGTTTTTGTTAAACAGCAATGATAATAAACAGCGATGATAATAATATTAATAGTTAAACCTGTGATTCCATTTGCTAAAATGATTATCTTAGGAATGGTGTTTACATGAAATACATCTATAATAATGACAAGAAAAAAAACTGCTAAGGGTGATAACAGTAACAGCAATGATAATAAACAGCAATGATAATAAATAGTTAAACTTGTGGTTCCATTTGCTAAAATGATTTTCCTAGGTATGGTGTTTACATGAAATACATCTATAATAATAATGACAAAGAGTAAAACTGCTAAGGGTGATAACAATAAAAGCAAAGATAATAGACAGCAAGGATAATAATAGTTAATCATGTGATTCCATTTGCTAAAATGCTTATCCTAGGAATGGTGTTTACATGAAATGCATCTAAAATAATAATGACAAGGAATAAAACTACTAAAGGTGATAACAGCAATGCTAATAAATGCAATGATAAGTACTCAATGAAAATAGTGATAGTCCCACTCTCACCCATTTGACCCACCACACTAATAGGTAATGATGGTAAAGGCAGGATAAATTTTGGAACCAAAGGGTGAGGGTGTCAGCAAAGGCAACAAACAAACCATGAGTGAGGGAAGGGGGGGGGGTCTCATGGGAGATGAGGTTATATATTAATAAAGGTTACTATAATAATAATGCAACTAAAACCAAATACATCAATGATAATGATGACTAACATTTACCTACTAAGGGTGATAACAGTACTGATAGTAACAGCAATGATGATAATAGTTATGATAATGATCCCACTTTCCAAAACTGTGGTTCCATTTGTTAGAGTGATTTTCCTAGGAATGGTGTTAGCATAGCATAGTAGGTACATATAAATTGCAACATAGTAGAAGTAAAAGGAGTTGGTTTTCTTTTCCTCCTTGCTTATTTTTTGGTCTTATTTGTAAGGGTTCATTAATTTTTTCCCTTCCTCTTGTGTGTGTGTGTTTTTTTTTTAATTACTTATTGTAAAAAGTAAACAAGCATCAGTATTAGCACAAATTTTTAGTCTTTACATTTTTGTTTCCCTTGCCAGCCTCTCACCAATTTGGTTTCACTCCACCAATGCCATTTCCCCCCTCTCTGGGCAATGATGGTAAAGGCAGGATAAATATTTGAACCAAACCGGTGTGGGTATCAGCAAAGGCAGCAACAAACCATGAGCAAGGGGAGGGGGGGGGGCACATGGGAAAGGGGTTTTGGTTTATTACTAATGATGATAATAATAATAATGACAGGAGGAGACATACTGAGGGTAATAACAGCAATTATAACAAACAGCAATGGTAATAATAGTTATGAAAATGATAAACATTTTTACAATATGTGATTCCAATTGCTAGGATGATTTTCTTTGTAATGGTGTTAACATAGCCTAGCAGGTACATACACATGCAAACTGCAGTTTTTAGTAATTCTTGGAGTAAAGGATTGGGTTATATTTTCCTCCTTGTTTTTTTTCCTAAATGTAGGGGTTTATTCATATTTCCCTCTTTGCTCTCTCTTTCTTTTTTTTAAAATAAAAATTAACCAGATATTTGTATTTGCATAAGTTTTTACAGTATTATTGGTTTGATAACCATATGTGTTTTTGTATTTATTCATTCATTCAACCCTCACTCACATGATTCAAAGGGGGTGACTAAGAGAAAGGGAAATCTTTAAATTTTTGTTTCCCGCGCTACCCTCCCACTAATTGTTCAATTCCATCAATGCTCTCCTGACCACCCTTAGTAATGATGGCACTGGCAGGACAAAAATTTGAACCAACCAGTGGGGTTAGTAGCAAAGGCAACAAACTGTAAGCAAGGGGGGGCCGCGGGGGAGATGAAATTGTAAAATAATAATGATGATATCAATAATACTTATAACATTAATAATACTAAGGATAGTAAAGGTAGAATAAAGATAGTCATAATAATAATCATGATAATCATTATAATAAACAATAATAATAAAATAATAATAATAATAATGATAATAGTATAACAAATATGTGAGTTTATTTACTAAAGTGATAATCTTAGTAGTGGTGGTAGTATAGCACAACAAGTGCATTCAAAGCCAAACATTCCATAAATAGTACATTGGAATGGGAGGAGTTTAATTTTCTTTTCTCCTTTTTTCTTTTCCCTCTTGTCTATAAGGGTGAAACCATCATTTTGAAACAAGTAAAACAAGCATTTATACTTCCACTATTCTTTACATAAGGGATTTTCCATTGGTCTTTTGACCATATGTGATCTATTTAATCATCCACTCACCATTCATTCACAGTTTCTTCTTTTTTTCTCTCACTCATGTATACCAAAATTACCAAAAAATTCCCAAAATTGCCAGAGTTGGTATACCATTTATACCAACTCTGGAAAGAATTGTGATATTTTGTGCGTGTACATGAAGGCAACTAAATGTGTGTTATATGTGTGGTGTTTGTATCTGGCAAAATTTCTGCAGGTCCATATAAGTTGTCTGTAGTAAGAAAGTGCTACAAGTAGTTTTGTATGTATGTCATTAGATGTCATTGATATAGTATTGAGAAAAATTGCTTTATATATGTCGGTTTGTTTGCCTGTGTGTGTTTGTATGAGGTGTTTGAGTGTTGCGCGTGTGGCAGTAATTGTTGGACACGTATAATAAATGTGTTCCTCTGTCTCTTGTGTGTTGTTTCTACATAATTGACATTGTTTGGATATGTATGCTTCTACCTGTGTTGTGGGGGTCATACTGTATAACAGTCTATATGTGATCTCTCTAGCTTTTGGTGTTATGTGTTTGTTGTGTAGGTTTGAAAAGGTGCATGTGAAGTCAGTCATGAAGTATTTGTGTCCTCTTTTAATCCTAAGTCTTAGTGATGGTGCTTGTTCTCTAACTAAATGTTTGTATATTGTGTGTGTTGTTTGCTGTATTAACTGTTCATGTCCTTTTATTGCCTGTATGCATGTCTGATAGAATGTTGGCAGTCTTCCCTGGTAGTGTGCAGTTGCATTGTTAAGAGGTGTGAGATGTTTGATGTTGTGGCCTATGTAGTATAGTGCTAGTCTGTTCTGTTCTGGGTGTCTGATGATTTTACCTATGTGACTGATTCTAAGTGACAGTATTTTTGTCTGGATGTCCTGTAGTGAAATCCCGCCTTGTTTCCTGTCTTGTATGAGAGTTTTGTGTTTAATGCTGTGTATCGTGTTGGTGAAGATGAAGCGTCTGATTTGTTTGTTTATGTTTGTGACGGTCTGTTTAGGAGGGTTCAGTACTGTCGCTAAATATATTATTTTGGGTAATATGTATGTGTTGACTATTGTGCTTCTACCAAATATTGTGGATGTCTTGTACCTATACCTGTGTAACATGTCTGTGATCTGTTCGGTCAGTGCGTGCCATGTCTGTCTGTGTGTTTCTGTGGGATCGCATGGAAATGTGATCCCATACAGCTTCATGGTGTCTATGTGTTTCAGATCTGGAGGGAAATCAGCCTTTTGTTTCCACTTTCCCAGGCCCATTATCTGTGATTTCTGTACATTAATTTTGGCTTCACTGAATTTTCCAAAATGGGTAAAGGTGTGGAGTATATTCCTTATTGATGTGTTGCTGGTGGCAAAGAAGGCAGTGTCATCTGCATAGGCGATGAGCTTCTGCTCTCCTATCCCATGCAGGAAGGTTCCTTTAATACTAGTGTCTTGCCTTATCTTCTCTAATAAAGGTTCTAGAGTGAGCACATACAGGAGTGGTGATAAGGGACATCCTTGTCTTACAGATCTCGTGAGCCTGAAGCTAGCTGTCAGTGAATGGTTCACCAACACTCTGCTCTCAGGATTTTTGTACAAGATCTGTATCCACTGCCTGTAGTACTCTCCTATGTTACAGTGTTCTAGTGACCTATGTAGGTAAGTGTGGGAAATTCTGTCGAAGGCCTTCTCTTGATCCAAGGATAAGATGGAGGATGGACAGTCTTTTCCATGTGTATAGTTAATAATGTCTCTAATGAGGTGTGTGTGATTGTGTATATTTCTGTCTTTGACACTGCACTGTTGGTCTGGGTGTATTACTGTTGGCATGAAAGGTTTAAGTTTGTTGGTGAGTGACTTGGCGAGTATCTTGTAGTCTGTGTTGAGTAAGGAAATTGGTCTGTAGTTCTTCAGTTGTGTTTTGTCAGTTTTATCCTTGCATATGAGTGTAATGTAAGACATGTTGCAGCTGTCCGGAAGATTTTTTTTGTCAAAGGCTTCCTGATAGACTTTGAGGAGAAGATTGCCTAGAATAGGAAAGAAGTGTTGTCCGGTCCTGGAGTTTTGTCTTTGTTTAGTGTGCTTAGTGCCTTTGTTATGTCTGTCAGTGTCAGTTCTGTGTCCAGTGTGTCTTTGTCTGTGTCAGATAATTTCTTTGTGTACTGTAAGAAGTTGTCTTGTATCTGTGTGTCGACTGTCTCTGCTGTGAATAGTTGTGTGTAGTGTTGTTGGAAAGCAGTCTCTATGTGTGGTGTTTCTGTCTGCATGTTTCCTTGCATGTCTGATATTTTGCTTATTTGTCTGTTACGTTGTACATTCTGTTCTATTGCTAAATATTGCCTCGTAGCTGACTCTTGTGTAATTGTGTTGAGTTGTGTTCTTAGAAGAGCACCCAGATATCTGTGTTGTTGGTGTTCTTCTAGTTGTGCTTCTAATGTGTGTAAGTGATGTGCATCTCTGTCTGTTTGTTTTGTTAGTCGTATGGCTGTCTGTATGATGCGCTCCTGTCTTAGTCTGTCTTTGTGGATCATGGTTGCTAGATGTTGTGTTCTGCTTCGTATGGTGTTTTTCAATAAGTCCCAGTATTGTGTGATGTTCTCAGTCGGTATATTGTCTGTGTACGTGTGTATGAGCTGTTTCATATATTTTGCATATTCTGAGTGTTCCAATAATAAATTATTGAACTTCCAGTGAGGTGACCTTTTGTTTGGCTGCGTGTTTGTGCTGATGTGTACTAGTATTGCTTTGTGGTCTGTGTAATCTAATGTTTCCCGTAGGTGTTTGGTTTGTATGATGTGATGTGTTGCGGGCGTGTAAATCCGGTCTAATCTAGATGATCTGTTGTGTGTTTTGTTTGTGTATGTCGTTTCTCTACTGTCGGGGTGTGTATGCATGAATGCGTCTGTGAGGTTGTGTGTATCGATTATATTTCGTAGTGTGTCAAGTTGATGTAAACTGTCCCTGCCGGCTCTCCTCAGCTGTTTTCTCACCTCCCCACCTACCACGTCTAAATCTTCAAGAACACAATTGTAATCGCCGGCAAGAACAATATTTTGTCCCCTGTATGTCTGTGTTAGTAAGTCGTCTAAATTTTCATAAAATAGAGGTTGATAATTGTAGTTAGGTGGTGCGTGTATGTTCACAATGACAAATGAGTGTGTGTCGTTTTTAACTTGAACTGTGGAAATTCTACCTTCTGCGTCTGTGTGTGTTCTAAAAATAGTCCACGTGTCGGAAGTTTGCAGAATGGCTGTCCCTGACCCTACGTTATGTTTCGCCAAAATGAAACACGAGTTTCTTAATCCTAGCCGTGTCACTAATTCTGCTGCTTCAAAGTCTGTTTTGATGTTAGTTTCTTGTATTAAAAGAAAATCTGGCTTGTGTTTGTGTATGAGTGTGACTATATGTTGTAATTTCATTTTCATACCACGAATATTCAAACTAATTAAACATAAGTTGTCTGCCATTTTTAAAATAAAATTAAACAACATGGTGGTTAAATTAAGTGATTACCTTTATCTTTCCTGTAGTAATTTAATTCTGGGTTGCGTCTTCGGGTTTAATGGTATGTTTGTAGTTTTCGTTTTCCTCGTGTTCTTCGTCGGTGTCTTCGTCAGTGTTTATAAAAAGTGGTCCTTCGTTGTCGCTGTTTTCATCCTGCTTTGTAGCAGCTTTCTTGCATGGTTTAGAAGGAGAAGGGGAAAGTCTTTCTTCCTCTTCTCTCATGTCGTTGTTGCCTGAGGAATTTCTCCTCTCTGCCCACTGTCTTTTTCTGCCGTAGTGGACGGTTTTGAATCCTTCGTCGTTGGTTTCTTGTGAAATTGTTTTTGCTTGAGTGTCTGCGTCTGTTTCCGTGGTCACCGGTCCACCAGCTACCTCGGCGTCATCTTGGGTGGCGTTGTCCTCGTCTGGCCTCGTGGCTTCTTTTTGGCCGGCTGTCTCGGCGACATCTTGTTTTTTGTTGTTCGAAATTGTTTGAGGTTTTCCCCCGAGTGAGGGGAAATCTTCTTGTGATCTTTCAGTTGGTTGTGTGATATTTATATTGTCTTTCTTTTGCCTCCGGCTCGGGCATTTGTTGGCCCAGTGTGAGTCCAGGCCACATGTAGGGCATTCGGTGCGACGACCCACTATTGTGAACATAATACGGTGGTCTCCTGCGATTTTCCCAGGAGCTGTAATCTTGGCGTAATGAGGTATTGGTTTTATTGGGGTGCACAGGACTCCCCATTTTCCGCCACCGTACTTAATGCGGAATACTTCCGCATTTTCGTCCCCAATTGTCTGTTTTACGATGAACTTGACTCCCTCTGGAGGAATCGTGTTGGTGAGCCAATGAATCGTCACACGTTCTCGTTCCTTTTCAAAGTGTTCAATCGACACCTCGAGTCCCTCCGTCGGCAGTTTTATCGTCTTGCCATGCAGGCCTTTGTAAACTGCCACATGGGCAGCTTGGGTCAGATTTACAAACCACCGCGTGGGTGTCTCATATCTGTAGATGTCCGCTACTCCGCCAGCAGGCACCCCGCATGGGCCGAGCAACGTGCTGGCAATTAAATGGGGCGTGCCTTTGGCCGCCGCGCCAGGTCCGGTAATAGTGAGAACCAACGTACCTTTTTTATGAAGCGGTGTCCCCTCGAGAAAACGGTCGATGTCCACAGATTCCATGTTGTCAAAAGCTGCCATGTCTGCTGTTGATGAAGTTCCGGAAATATCACCACAATGAAAAATCTAAAAGGCGAAAGATTTGTTCGTTTGTGAAGAGAAACCAGAGTAACAGAGTAACAGATTAAATTCCTGTACACTTTATGTGGCCCTAGGAGGCCAGTAAAAAAATGTCGTCCCCCATATAGGGGGAGAACTTTCATTTTAATTAAGGCTAACATTGAAAGTATGAAAATTAAACTTGAAAAATAAATTTATAACGAAAATGTAAGTTCTAAAATGTAATTATCTAATTATTAAAAATATCTTTATTCAGATATCTAAATGCATCATACTCGATGTTAACATATTTTACTAACGTGTTGACTTTTTAATTTATGCTGCAAAAATGTTGACGTTTGAATTTGATTTTTATATTATCCTTATAATAAAAAAAATTTTTTTTCTAATTTAAGTAGTCTCCCTTGAAACAATATTAGATGTTTATGTCCCTTACTCAAATAGTAGGAGTCGTTTAAAAGACGACAAGCTCGACTTCAATGCACTGGGTTTCTATCGCATATGGCTCGGTCTCTTTCCGCAGTGCGGATAGCGTGGCACAAAGCACGATTTCCGTAGCTCCAGCGACGACCCACAGGATTCTCTTAAAACATTCACTCGTGAACCGAAGGTTCGCGACCCGGAATCGAAAATACCACCTTCGGAGCCCGAGTCAAATGGCTTGACTACTTCGCCACGTAGACTCCCGAAATGCACCCTACTTTTTGCTTATCTAAGTGTCTTTCTTTCAGATATTTTGTAATTCCTCAGAATGCTTGAACATAATTATCAATCAAGGCATAACTATCATGTTATTATGATCTTTTAACTATTTAAACTATGCTCTCTCCCCCGATGGTGTTTCCACCTTGTCGTGGTGGGGGAGCTTGAGTTTCTCAATGACCCCGAGAGCTATGCCGGCGGTAGCGTAGCTACCAGCAGGGCCTCCCAAGCCGGAAAGGTCAAAGTGTAGAGAAGAGACAAAGAGAAACACCCTGGTCCTCCAGGTTGGGGATTGAAGCGTGGGGTTAACATCCCCACCTTTGTAAAAACCTTTCTTTGTTACGAAACAAATACATGAGCCTCGATATCGGACTGACTTATCTGGACAACGACCTTGGAACGTTAAAGGACTTTTGAGATTTGGAACATGGAATGTACGGACACTATATCGAGCTGGAGCGGCCGAAGAACTAACCCGGGAGCTGGTTGAATATCAAATGGATATAACAGCAATTCAAGAAATAAGGTGGCCAGGAGAGGGTACTTTAGAACAAAATGGAATGATTATAATATATGGAGGAAACACCCAAAATAAACATGAATTAGGAACAGGAGTTGTCATCAAAAAAGAGTTATGGGGGAACGTTTTAAACTTTAAAGCTTTTAATGACAGGATGTACACCCTGAAGAGATGTTCCCAATCCTGGAGATGAAGAGACACTCATTCTCAGTGTATAAAACATCACCGTCAGAGAAAACATTGCAGGTACTGAGATCGGCCAGAAATAGAGTACAACAGACCGCAAGAAAATGTGCCAACAAATATTGGCTACAGCTCTCTGCACAAATTCAAATTTGTGTAGACATTGGAAATATAAGAGGAATGTACAAGGGCATCAAGCAAGCTCTCTTGAGTTGGTCTGAATCCTGGACCTTGTACACACGACAAGAAAGAAAGTTGAATTGCTTCCACATGAGATGTCTGAGACTTATCCTGGGCATATCGTGGAAAGACCATATAACAAACAAACACGTGCTTGAATGAGCGGATATTACCACAGTGCACTCCCTCCTCAAGCAGATACGCCTTCGGTGGCTGGACCACGTATCTAGAATGGAGGATGAACGTATTCCCAAAGATCTGTACGGAGAACTAGCCACAGGGAAGAGGCCGACCGGAAGAACACAAATGCGATACAAGGATGTGTGTAAACAAGATATGAAAACCTTCGGCATAGATCCAGACACGTGGGAGAGAGTTGCAACAGACAGATGCTCCTGGAGAAGAGAAGTACGAAACTGACTGGCGCTCTTTGAGGGCAGTCTGATCCAACAAACTAAGGACAGAGGGCACAGGCATAATATACAGTCACGTACTTCGTTACCTGCCTCGTCTTACAGATGCGGAAACTGTAACAGAGATTGTCACTCTCGCACTGTACTCTGCAGTCACCCGCGGCGCTGATAGGAGCCTCCCCAGCGGCACAACTCTATAGTCCTACAAGACTGAAAGAGGCCTACTACTACTATATGTGAAACCAGAGGGAATTATAACTTCCGAGGAATATATAGCATAATCAATTCTGGTGGAGAGAAAAACACTGCCAGAGGTAGCAATTATAATAGATATAGAAATGTAAGAAGAACAATGTGAGTTTGTAGAAGGCAAAGGTTCAGTAAATGCTGTATACACGCTGAGAACATTAATTGAACGTTCTATAGAAATAAACAAACACCCACATCTACGCTTTATTGACTGCCCAAAGGATTTCGATAAAGTAATGTATGTCAATATGATAAAGATGCTTGCAGAACTTCAAATCGATGTGAAAGACCTTAGACTTGTAAAAAACGTATATTGGAAAAAAAAACAACAAGCTGCCACAAGGATTGATAATGAAGTAGGTCAATATCAGCCTATCAAGAATGGCGTGAGACAGGGATGTGTAATGTCTCCAGATCGTTTTTTCCTGTACAGTGAAAATATTTTCTGACATGTAGAAGTTATTAAAGGAGTCATCATTAGATGACGTAATAATTTGATGTGCGAATGATACAGTATCGATTGTAGAAAATGAGCAGAATCTTCAACATTTAATAAATGCGTTTATTGCATACAGTGAACAACTGGGGTTAGAATTAAATTGTAAGAAGATACAAATTATCTTTGTCACTAGGAAGAAGGAGGTACCACAATGTAATATACAAATAAATGGGAATATTCTTAAACAAGTGAATCGGTACAATTATCTCGGAACAATCATAACTGCCTTTCAGTTATGCATGTCTGTAGTCCCATATATCTATATTTTAGTCTCTATGTCCGGATGTCCTGTCTGTCTGTCACCGTGTCTGCTTCTCTCTCTCTCTCTCTCTCTCTCTCTCTCTCTCTCTCTCTCTCTCTCTCTCTCTTTCTCTCTGAGTTTGTCTGTCTGCCTGGTATGATTGTCTGTTCTGTGTGACTGTCTGTGCTGTCAGTCGTGTCTGTTCATTATGTCTGTCAGTCAGTCCTGTTTAACCTTGTCACATCACCGGCCTGGTTCTCAGTGGTTGCCGATATATTGTACTTTTGTCTGCCCTGTAACTCCATTTCCCCCAAGATGGTGCCCGAACGACCCTGCCCATATGAAGACTGACACTATTCCAAGACACCTACCTGACTATAAACGAACAATCTTATAACAGGTGAATCTAGAATCTTTATTAGAGATTCAGACTCAAACACACAAACCGACAAACCGACAGACAAACATACAGAAATGAAAAGTCAATTGGGTGAGAGTAGTCTGCTTGACATTCTCATCATCCCACACGAGGTATGTCGGTGTAGTATTGGTTGTCAGTGTGTAGACCCAGGTGGTAAGATACATTCACCTGAACATGTATGATGCCTTCTGGAGCCCCGGGACTTGGGCCAAGTAAGGTTCAGCAGCCACTAGCCACTTGGCCTTCAGCACCATCTAAAGTCACAGCACACAGACACAGGTCCACAGTACCCAGCCACGGACCAACTGCAAACAGGCTATCAGGAATCAGCAAAGGGTCAACAGAAAACAGGCCACTGCAAACAGGCAGCCGCCCTCAGGATACAGTACACAGCCAAGGGCACTCGCCCACAGGAATCCGCAAACAGCACAGCCAAGCAATAGCAATCAGCCAACAGCAACAGCAAAGGGCACTTGCCCACAACAACAGCAAAGGGGTTCCTGTAAGCAAGAACAGACCAGGTGTACACATCCATCACACCCTTGCACAATACACACTACATCAATATGCATCTACACTAACATCCTATTCATTGTGGTCAGTTCTTCCAGCTCAGTAGCTTTTCAGTCACAAGTCTCATACCTATTAGATAATAGATAAGATTACAGGTTCCATTCATGAGGATGGCAGAAATCCCTACCTCCCATGAAGATCATCAAGTGTTTTGGCCTAAATCATAAGCATATCAGGATACCTCAGGTAGTACTCTAGATAGACAACCATCACTTGAATACATTCCTTTGGCTGCCTAGGATTGGTGTAGAGTCAAACACCCCAACAATCGGGTTCCGATAAAAGTATAGAGACAATAGAAAGTTAGCCCCGCCGGACAAACCATTCCTTCTCATTAAAGGAATTGTGGAGTCTGATAACACTGATGAAATATACAGGCGTGTGTGGATGTCTCCCCACCGCTACTCTGGCCCAAGGTAGGTGTGAAGATATCTTTCCCCCTTCTGACTAAGAACAGTTAAATAACAACAGGCCTATGTGGCGATAATCACTTCACAGCCTATAGCCTCCTATATAGTTGGGTTTCACCTGAACGAGAAACGCATGTTGTGGTTCTCGCGCGTCACATAAGGCTGACTGGCAAGTACTTGTTTCAACCCGCCACCTGATGATGACTGAAACGTACTAATGTCAAACCTATCATTAAGGGAATCAAATTACAGCTTTGTTCAAGAAGAATTCTTCTGTCCGAACAATAATTCCCTCATATACCCCATTATTGAGATAGGGCGTCGAATGTATTGATAATTCACTTCAACCAGACTGCTCCACTGAGCTGGCTCGCGGAATACATTCCGTCGTGTCTGTTGACATTAGCCCACGCGTTAATCTAAATTATAGTAAACACCCAGGCATACCACACAGCTGCCGTGCCTGGTCAAGACTTAACTTACACTGGCGTCCCCTGACCCGAGGTCAACTCGTACATCTCGGCCAGAGCACAGGCCCACTGCTGCAACTGCCCGGACTGGTTAATAAGAGACCCACAACTAAAATACAAACTTAATTAATCGATACCAAGTATACAAAATGTGTTAGCTTTAAACTTCGGAACAACTATGCAACAGACAGCGACCCGGTAGGTTCATCAAGCCTTCGGCTGTAGGTCCTCTCTGGAGCCCCAAAGGGTACACCATGATACAGCTGGTCAGAGGCCCGGCCTCTCGTCTCAAGGACAACATTGCCACCACTGTAGATCAATCTTTGATTCCGTAAGAGTTGCATAGAATACAGCTGGCGGACACGGCCGTGAAAGGATGGCTTCAACAGCAACCTCCGTAGAGCATTCTCCGGCTCCCCGTGATGCCTTTTATACAGCTGGCTATAGAAGCAGCTTCCCTTCTCGATGATCGGCTACCGAATGGCCTCTTCGGGTCGGGTACGGAAGGACACACTCGCGGAACCCGCCGAATATTACCATACGAATGTGATGGCTACTCACGATTTACCAAAATGTGCGATTCACAACATCCAGTATCTATGCACATTCGAAGAGTTGAGGTATGTTTCTCGGGACCAGTGAAGTTCATGACAACCCCAATACATACACTGCGTATGAACCCAGAAGGCGGTCCTAACTCTTTTTACTCGGAACTCCCCATTCACCCGCCTTCAAATGTGGACAAGCCGCATGAACGGGGTGGGACAAACGTGGGTAATGTGTTGTACTGTCTGAGGCCCACTTCTGTTTCGTGACAAACCTGTCCTACTACTAGGCACGTCCACTGGGTGACCGATTGTGTAGTGGCCTCTAGACATTTTGGCTAGGGATTAGCTGTGAATATGTTGAATAAGCAGCCATGTGCGATGTTCGTCCATTATGAATGACGAGGACCATTAATTACACTGCATCTTTTGATGAGGAACGAATGACTTGCGCTTTAGTTTTGTATAGCAAGGTAGTGGTCGAGCAACTCCGTCGTCCCCGCTCTCTCGTCTGTGTCCATCTGGCTCCAGTGGCGAGCATGGCAAGACGACTGGAAGACGGACACAGATGCAGTGGACGTTAGGCTGCCGCGGCCAGTTATCCCTGTATATATTGGCTCTCGAGAGCCTCGTGCAAACGGCCCTTCCGTCAATTCCTTTGATTTTCAGTTTTAAGACAAGCGTAGCGACATGTAATGAGCGTCTGATTACTGATAGGATCCACAAGATCTCCTTCGCCGAAGACGGACTGACCGCCAGAACAGACCACATGCATATGAGGCGAGAAGCTGCCCACAGAAGATATTGCTTGTCTAGGTTGCGAACAGATCTCCCGATTTAGGGTTGAGCCTCACCAGCGCACAAGTGCACATGACGACTGACAGGACAGACGTTCACGCACACGCAAGCCAAGAGTAGCATCGCTAAAGCGCACCCTCCCGGTACAAGGTGATACATTCAAAACCACTGGACGCCTACCGACGAGCTTTCGAGCTACGCCGACAGGACTGACCGAAAAGCTATACCATTTTGCTGACTGCAGGCCCACTACTCATCGAGAGCGAGTGGGTGCTTATCGAGACTTTGTCGAACGGTCGTACAAATTTGCTCTTTTGCCCGCTCAAACCACGACCCTGGCTGCACGATGCGGTTACATTCTCGAAACGCCTGCCTCGCTAACTTGCGTTGGCTGGGAAGATCCCATTTTGGTGCACTCACACAGTCATCCGAGACAACGAACGCTAGACACGGTGACCGATTGTGTAGTGGCCTCAAGACATTTTGGCTAGGGATTAGCTGTGAATATGTTGAATAAGCAGCCATGTACCAACACAAGCGTTGGTCACTGCGGGGAGACGAGTTAGTTGGAGGGACAGCTATCTCTATAGAATACCTCAAAACTCTATGACATCGGCTGGTAAGAGGCACCATATATAATCTCTCCTCCCTGCTGCCTTGCAGAGTCTGTATTTTAGAAAAAGTCTATTGGAGTCAACCATACACAAACTGGAGTGTCTTCTTCCGGTAGAGAGCATCATGTGCTACAGGTGATACCCGATCGTCGTCAAGCAGCTGTATGCAAATATAAAGGTAACAAATACACTAAATGTTGGTACATGGAATGTCAGAACACATAGCTTGAATGGAAAATTAGATAATATCGAGAAAGAAATGGAAATAATGAAGATAAATATATTAAAGATTAGTGAAAAGCGATGGCCAGGTGCAGTGGGAAAATGTTTAGATAACTATAGAATTATTTACTTAGCAGGGAAGGACTACAAAAGGAGAGTTGGCATAATTTTGAAACAAATAAGTGCTAAGACAGTTACAGGATTTTGGACAATCTCAAATAGAGCATTATTGGTAAACTCCATGGCAAACCTCTGAATATTAACATAATACAAGTATATGCGTCAACAGAAGACTGTAAAGAAAAAGATGTAGATATATTTTATAACGAATTAGACATGGCCGAGGAAGAGTGTGTCAGCGACTTGCTTGCTACAGGTGGTTCAGGACTCCCCTACTTTTTCACCGCATGAAATAACAACTCGTGACATTTGCAAAAGGAATGCAATTTATTTAGAGCTGGCAAGTTAATAGCTCTGCGAGCGATATTCTTCATTTACATTATACAACATGAATGCAATGAAGTGGTGAGAAATGATGCTAGTAATCACAATCTAACTCTACAGCCTAATATTTGACTATTGCCTAGAAACTATAGTATTTGTCAAGAACACGTCTACTCTCTACCGTCTCGAGTCGGGTCTGTTCACACGCTACACATTGCGTGGTCAAGCACGGACGCTGTCCCCTCCGTGCAGTAGCTAGTCTTGCGTGCATGGAGTCCCAAGCACACTGGCTTGTGAGCTTGAGTAACCGAGCACTTCACGGTTACTCGCAGGCCAAGCTTCCCAATGGCTTGGGGGAAGCCCTCGCTCACTTGTGCTTATTGGCCCCTGGGTTGACACAAATGTGTCTCCTTGTGAAGCTATTTATAGCGCTGGTGTCTCTCCTGTCTGGTGTCTCCCTACTAAACTTGTGTTAACTCTTATTAACTCTCTAGAGCCTTATTGGTGATTCTGACAGGCTCCCCTCCCCTCTGTGAAGTGTTACTTCCCTTTAACTCATGTTTGTAACACGTATGGTCACAAAGAAAAATTGGATGTCCAATTTTGTCAGATATCCAATAAGTTATAAATCTCTCGTTTGGGGATAGAACAACTCTCTTCTTCCTTTACTCACACTGTTCTATCTTTTCACTCGGCTAATTAAGTAGCCTATGTATCAGTATAGTTGGTTCTATAGATATCTTTGGGAATTGTTTTGAACCGGAACCGTTGTCTTATGACTTCTGTCCTGGCTTCCGTCGTTTGACCCTATGTCTTTTGACTTTCACCCATTGACTTCTGTCTCGACCTGTCCTCATATTGCCCAAAATGACAACCCAAATACAAGTTGACTCTGTTATGAGTGCAACACATAAGCATAAAATGTTCATGTTCCCATTAATATCCCCTCCAACTCATATACACATAGTTCTACTTTTCACCTTCTCGCTTCCGCTTGTGAAAAGCTATTTTCAATGTTACAGTAAGGTTTTTAAGAAGTTATTGTGTCCCTGAATTTAAGTTGTTGTTCTTTGAAACAAATAGTGTGTGCAACTTTTATGTGTTTGTTTTCCTGTTTGTTTGCGTGTTTTCTAATAAACTACAGTGTACTTAACTTGCTAACATGTGTATGCGTTAGTGTATTAAATGTGTGTGTTCCTTCGAGCGCCGTAAATCGGTTTATTGTGGTTACAAACGTATGTTATTCTTATTTATGACCACAACTCTGCTTTCAGAAGCTCAAAGTACATTCCCTATCTAATCTATTAACGTATGGCAGTAACACACATAAAAACTTGACAACACATTGGCTACACAGATGACACAGACAAGTCAAAATAAGACGTTTCCAGCGGTGAAAAAATTTGCCGCTACCTTTCTCTCTCACTCTCTTTCTTACATGAACATTACATATTTACAATAAACGATTGGCTGAATTATAACAGTATTCACGCCCAATGACTGTGCGTTTTGTTTGCACGTGTCATGTCTATACACAATATACAAAGTTATGAGGATGGTTTGTCACCGCTCCTGTAATAGTAACTAATAAGATTTGGTGTGCTGTCCTAAATTATCCCAAAGGGAAATAACCTAACTAATTAATTTCATTTAAGAGAATTGGGTTAACTACCTTAAAGTATTATTTGTAAATAAGATGATGTTAATTCCTGAATGGTTGGGTTAGTTTGGAAATGATATTTTAGATAAATGAATTTATAAATGATTATGATTATGCGGTGATAAACTAATGTAATATCTAACAATTGTATTTCTATCATTAGTGTTAACTTAAATGGTTTATTAACTAAATGATGGTGATTTCTAACTACCACATGACATACATAAAGTTATATCTGCATTTGAACAATTTGCAATTCAATTATTAATAGAAAAATGAAGTTATGTGTACTATTAATAAAATAATAATATACATATATCACAGTTACATTTCTATATCTAATTACACTAAATCGAAGTCCTCCTTTGCGTTGTGAAGATGGAGCAATGTTCTTTGTAGACTATTATAACATAGTTCATTTCGGCAAAGTCTTCTATGCTCTCCTTCGTGGATAGTGTATAAATATAGTTCCCTACTAACTTATGTAGGTTCATAGCTAACACTTCAATGTGTTAATCTATGTCAGCGCATGTTACTTCTGCGTCTGTTCGTTACACTTTTCATAGCACTGTTACTTTCACACAGTTTACATGCTTGGCGATGATAACGCACTTACAGTGTATATTAATCACCACATACGGCACTGAGTTACCTAACATTTACAGTGTCACTGTTTCTGTTGATCTGTGGTCGATCCCTTCCTGCAAATCAGGTATTTCAATGGATGATGGTCGACTCAAAATGTCTGCAATAGTGTTCAATCTTCCCTTTAAGTGCTGGATGGTAAATGTGTAATTTTGGAGAATCAAAGCCCACCTGTAGACTCTGTTATTGTGGGGAATTCCAGACTGCATCACAGACAACGGAGAATTATCGGTTTCGATCACAAACTGTGCTCCTGCCAAAAATCTATGAAATTTCTTAACACAATAGATCAAACTGAGGCCCTCCAATTCTGATGCTGAGTATCTAGATTCAGCAGGGCTAATCTTCCGACTTACGTACATTACTGGGTGGAACTTCCCTTCGTAGAACTGTCTAGTATCCCAGATATGGAGATGGCACTCGCATCTGTGCGTAAAAAATAGGTAAGTTTTGGGTTAGGCATACGAAGGATAGGTGGAACGCTACAAAGGTATTTCAGTTTTGATAACGCGCTAATTAATCCTGCATCTTGTACAGATAATTTAGCCGAAGCTTTTAAGATGTTAGAAAAAACACTGGTGATTTCCGCCAGATTTGGAATAAATTTACTATAATAGTTTACCAGACCCAGTAAACTACGGACCTGTTTCTTGGTCGTTGGCATTGTCAAATTCAGAATCTTGGTGACGATTCTGTCATCTGTTCTTAATTGGCCCCTGCAGATGGTATGACCCAGGAAGTCAATTTGTTCCATGGCCAACTCTACTTTGGTCGGCTTCACTGTGAGCCCAAATACTCGCAACCTGTCGAAGACTTGTCGTAGTTTCAGTAGGTGTGTTGTCCAGTCTTCCGTATGGATACATATGTCTGTAAGTTTAGGTTCCTTCTTTATGCTGTCAATGGTCGCAGTCGTGTCTACAGTAGGGACTGGTAATTCCATCTCGTCTTCGTCTGTCTCGTTCAATACTGTTGTGGTACTAGCTGTGTGTGCTGTTACCTGGCTAAGTGTGTTTGCGTTGTCGCTGTCGTGTGCCGCCCTACCTAGTGAAGTTGTGTTGTGTACGTCTGTCGTCCGATTACTTGGTGTTGGTGCATTTTGTTCGTCTGTCTGTTGTTCTTGTCGTGAGAAGTATGGTTTCAGCATGTTGATATGAAATATCTTTAAGTGTCCTTTTATCGATATTTCATAATCCACATCTGATAATTTCCGTTCAACGTTGAATGGCCCTTGCCAAGATGTTAGTAACAAATTACGTTTATCAGGTAGTAGAAGCAAAACCTTATGATTTGGTTCAAGGTGAATAGTTTTAGCACCCTTATTTGCATAGTCGTGGTTTCCATTGCTCGACACCTGCTTTAGGGGTCCAGCAATATCGACCGCTATACTGTCATCTGGTCTAGATGCTAATAATGACCGTTGAACTTCGGCCCTCACATGCTTTCCCTTTCGTACAAGATGTTGACAAACAGTACACGAACGACAGAAAAATTTTATGTTAGAACAGAATTTAGGCCAGTAAAATTGTGACAGAACTCTGGCTCGCGTTTTATCGTAGGCCAAATGTCCAGCAAACGGTGACTCATGTGCGATTTTTAGCACATTTTGTTGGTATGTTACAGGTAACACCGTCTGCTGAATTTCATGGTTATTATTTGTGTAATAACGCATGAGAATTCCGTTAAATTTTCTAAAGTACCAAGATGCATTTTTAGTTACTTTCGCTCGCTCACCCAACAATTTAAAATAAGGTGCGATTGTTTGATCGGTGCTTTGTGCCTCGGTAAATTTCTGTCGAGTAGTGTTGGTATCTGCACCATTTGGTGTTAATAGCTGTAGCATTTCATTTTGTAAGTCAGTATAGTTTGTTTCTGTATCTGACCTTGTTACAGCGTTAGCCATGTGTGTATGTTTCCAGGCATTTATGTTGTTGTCTGTACATTCTTTCAATGAATATAGGCATCCTAAAATGAGATCCGTGCATGGATCTTGCAGGATTGCGCAAGTAAATGTGCCGGTAAGGAACGGGGTATTGATATGCGCTTTTTCCAGTGGATATTTCTCAATGGTTCCAGAGAAAGTACAGCATTTGACAAATTCACTCGTATAATCTTCTGTTCTAGCAAGTTCTTTCCTTAAACCCAGTAGAGTGCTCCCGCTATCGATTAAACATTGGCATGGTTGATCATTGACCAGTGCATCGTAGAACTTAAGTTTACCTTTGGAGGCACACGCTGCGTTAGCATCTTCATTTGAACATGGTATTACGTGCCCACATTCCAATTTACCATCCGCATGAAACTGGTGGCATATGTTACATTTCTTAAAGTCTAACATGTCTGTTACTAATGCTACACTCTCACATTCACTCGTTGGCAACACATTCACAAGTTCCGGATCAATGTCACTCTCATCGTCTGATGATGTATCGATGAGTGCTGCATTATTTGCCTTCATCCTTTGTCTACCAATACATTTATTACTATAGTGGCCATAACTGGAACAAAAGTAACATTTAACAGCACGTTTAAATGATGATCTTCTGCTTTCTTGCTTCTTTAGCACTGCTTCTAAGTGTGACGGATATGCGGGTTTTTTTTATCACACATAGAGTAAGTTGGATGAAAAAGACTACAATAGCTACATCGAGGTGGTTTCTGATATGGTTTGTCCTTCTTACGGTAATCTTTTTGATTGTAAGATCTATCAGGTACTTTGTTTGCAAAAGCAGTGATTTCTGTATCATGTGTTGTAGATTTAAATATGTCCCGATTAGATGAAAAATATGCTGACCCCCGTTTCTCTAATTGCTGAATGGACTCAATATCTGACTGTTGTAAAAACTTGCCAAAAGGGGTAGGAACGGTAGATATCACCTTGTCCATTACCATAAGGTCTTCTAATTTTTCATAGTTGTTACCCACTTTCGCCGCTCTAGTCCACTTTTTAAATGTGCTCTGCACGTTAGAGATGTAGTCTAAGAAGGTTTTAGTTGCTTTTGGCTTAATTTGGGAGAATTGAATTTGGTACCCAGTGGCGTCTAAAAGAAAGTGTTGCATTATCCTATCGTGTATGTACTGATAATTGTTTCTTAGCTCTGTAGGTATGGATTCTATTACTTTTAACGGCTCCCCACTGAGGTTTCTCATGTAGATCATTGCCCAGTCATCCAAAGGTATTTTCTGCGTCTTTAGTTGGAATTCTATGTTCTCAGTCCATGCGCTAATTGAATCCCCTACACTGTATGGTTTGATAAGGTCTTTATACTTACTAAATTTGTTCTGTTCTTCTTGGCTCTTTTGTTTGCTAGAGGCTATTTGTATGTTAGAATCTACCTCCATTTCTTTCATCTTTAATTTAGTATCTGAGTCTACTTGTATCTGCTTTTGTTTGGTGGCATGATCTAAGTCTAACTGTTTCTGTTTGGTAACTTCTTCTGCTTGTTTGTTGGCATGATCTAAGTCTAACTGTTTCTGTTAGGTAGCTTCCTCGACCTCTTTCATTTCGTTTTGATGCTGTCTTTCTAATGCTCTTTCGTCTCTCTCTAAAGCAGCCTTCTTTTCCATTCGAGCTATTTCTTCTTTATTCTTTTGATCCGCCCACTTCTCTAACTTATCTCCAGTGTGGCCCATGTCTTTACCTTCCTGGATGCACTCACTTAGTGACGCCATTTTGTGGCGTAATGTTAGTTCAATATGGTATCACAATAATATTCACACAATAGTTTGTAATAATGTGTTAGTAAATATACATCTTTACTGAAAAAGAAGATGCATGATTAATTTAGAGCATACCAAAATATTCTGAAAATATACTCATCTAATTCTTTGGAAAATACGGTTCTTGGGATGTTCCACCGCTGTCTTCCACACTCACAAAATGATTTACTTGATAACACAATGGATGCTTCTGTTTAGTAGAGCATCAAAAATTAGACACACGAATATGTTGTAAATACCAATTTATCTTTCATGCGAATGATGAATGAAAAATTGTGATAGATAATGATAAATGGTGTTAATGAATGAATGATATGATCGTCTGAATGATTGTTATGATATGTGAGATGATTCGTCGTATGACAGTCGATGTCGTCTTGTCTTCACTTTCTAACTAGTTTGGTATAACTTCGTTCTAGGCTTCAGTTCAGTCGCTAATCTATTTACTGACTCTGTAGAATGGTGACATTGATGGCTGTATCACACAAAATGAAATGTACACGATGGTTATGTTGGTAATATTCACTGATGATTGTATACATTTCTATTGATTTCTGTATAATAACACACTTTCAAATTAATTTTCGTAGAATTTCACACTTTATCGATTACTTTGGCTTCATTGTGGTTAACGCTCCACAAATGGTATGATCGTATAATTCACCAGAGAAAATTATTTCTGCCATGTATGGAAACAAATTTACATTACTTCCAAATATTTAACACAGCAATGATGTTGAATCGTGCAATTGACTGCTGCTGGTTCAGAACTTTCTGATACCAATTGACTGTTGGCGTTGGTTCACTGGTTTCTGACACCAATTGGGGTCCTGCCTGTCAGCGACTTGCTTGCTACAGGTGGTTCAGGACTCCCCTACTTTTGCACCGCACGAAATAACAACTCGTGACATTTGCAAAAGGAATGCAATTTATTTAGAGCTGGCAAGTTAATAGCTCTGCGAGCGATATTCTTCATTTACATTATACAACATGAATGCAATGAAGTGGTGAGAAATGATGCTAGTAATCACAATCTAACTCTACAGCCTAATATTTGACTATTGCCTAGAAACTATAGTATTTGTCAAGAACACGTCTACTCTCTACCGTCTCCAGTCGGGTCTGTTCACACGCTACACATCGCGTGGTCAAGCACGGACGCTGTCCCCTCCGTGCAGTAGCTAGTCTTGCGTGCATGGAGTCCCAAGCACGCTGGCTTGTGAGCTTGAGTAACCGAGCACTTCACGGTTACTCGCAGGCCAAGCTTCCAAATGGCTTGGGGGAAGCCCTCGCTCACTTGTGCTTATTGGCCTCTGGGTTGACACAAATGTGTCTCCTTGTGAAGCTATTTATAGCTCTGGTGTCTCTCCTGTCTGGTGTCTCCCTACTAAACTTGTGTTAACTCTTATTAACTCTCTAGAGCCTTATTGGTGATTCTGACAGGCTCCCCTCCCCTCTGTGAAGTGTTACTTCCCTTTAACTCATGTTTGTAACACGTATGGTCACAAAGAAAAATTGGATGTCCAATTTTGTCAGATATCCAATAAGTTATAAATCTCTCGTTTGGGGATAGAACAACTCTCTTCTTCCTTTACTCACACTGTTCTATCTTTTCACTCGGCTAATTAAGTAGCCTATGTATCAGTATAGTTGGTTCTATAGATATCTTTGGGAATTGTTTTGAACCGGAACCGTTGTCTTATGACTTCTGTCCTGGCTTCCGTCGTTTGACCCTATGTCTTTTGACTTTCACCCATTGACTTCTGTCTCGACCTGTCCTCATATTGCCCAAAATGACAACCCAAATACAAGTTGACTCTGTTATGAGTGCAACACATAAGCATAAAATGTTCATGTTCCCATTAATATCCCCTCCAACTCATATACACATAGTTCTACTTTTCACCTTCTCGCTTCCGCTTGTGAAAAGCTATTTTCAATGTTACAGTAAGGTTTTTAAGAAGTTATTGTGTCCCTGAATTTAAGTTGTTGTTCTTTGAAACAAATAGTGTGTGCAACTTTTATGTGTTTGTTTTCCTGTTTGTTTGCGTGTTTTCTAATAAACTACAGTGTACTTAACTTGCTAACATGTGTATGCGTTAGTGTATTAAATGTGTGTGTTCCTTCGAGCGCCGTAAATCGGTTTATTGTGGTTACAAACGTATGTTATTCTTATTTATGACCACAACTCTGCTTTCAGAAGCTCAAAGTACATTCCCTATCTAATCTATTAACGTATGGCAGTAACACACATAAAAACTTGACAACACATTGGCTACACAGATGACACAGACAAGTCAAAATAAGACGTTTCCAGCGGTGAAAAAATTTGCCGCTACCTTTCTCTCTCACTCTCTTTCTTACATGAACATTACATATTTACAATAAACGATTGGCTGAATTATAACAGTATTCACGCCCAATGACTGTGCGTTTTGTTTGCACGTGTCATGTCTATACACAATATACAAAGTTATGAGGATGGTTTGTCACCGCTCCTGTAATAGTAACTAATAAGATTTGGTGTGCTGTCCTAAATTATCCCAAAGGGAAATAACCTAACTAATTAATTTCATTTAAGAGAATTGGGTTAACTACCTTAAAGTATTATTTGTAAATAAGATGATGTTAATTCCTGAATGGTTGGGTTAGTTTGGAAATGATATTTTAGATAAATGAATTTACAAATGATTATGATTATGCGGTGATAAACTAATGTAATATCTAACAATTGTATTTCTATCATTAGTGTTAACTTAAATGGTTTATTAACTAAATGATGGTGATTTCTAACTACCACATGACATACATAAAGTTATATCTGCATTTGAACAATTTGCAATTCAATTATTAATAGAAAAATGAAGTTATGTGTACTGTTAATAAAATAATAATATACATATATCACAGTTACATTTCTATATCTAATTACACTAAATCGAAGTCCTCCTTTGCGTTGTGAAGATGGAGCAATGTTCTTTGTAGACTATTATAACATAGTTCATTTCGGCAAAGTCTTCTATGCTCTCCTTCGTGGATAGTGTATAAATATAGTTCCCTACTAACTTATGTAGGTTCATAGCTAACACTTCAATGTGTTAATCTATGTCAGCGCATGTTACTTCTGCGTCTGTTCGTTACACTTTTCATAGCACTGTTACTTTCACACAGTTTACATGCTTGGCGATGATAACGCACTTACAGTGTATATTAATCACCACATACGGCACTGAGTTACCTAACATTTACAGTGTCACTGTTTCTGTTGATCTGTGGTCGATCCCTTCCTGCAAATCAGGTATTTCAATGGATGATGGTCGACTCAAAATGTCTGCAATAGTGTTCAATCTTCCCTTTAAGTGCTGGATGGTAAATGTGTAATTTTGGAGAATCAAAGCCCACCTGTAGACTCTGTTATTGTGGAGAATTCCAGACTGCATCACAGACAACGGAGAATTATCGGTTTCGATCACAAACTGTGCTCCTGCCAAAAATCTATGAAATTTCTTAACACAATAGATCAAACTGAGGCCCTCCAATTCTGATGCTGAGTATCTAGATTCAGCAGGGCTAATCTTCCGACTTACGTACATTACTGGGTGGAACTTCCCTTCGTAGAACTGTCTAGTATCCCAGATATGGAGATGGCACTCGCATCTGTGCGTAAAAAATAGGTAAGTTTTGGGTTAGGCATACGAAGGATAGGTGGAACGCTACAAAGGTATTTCAGTTTTGATAACGCGCTAATTAATCCTGCATCTTGTACAGATAATTTAGCCGAAGCTTTTAAGATGTTAGAAAAAACACTGGTGATTTCCGCCAGATTTGGAATAAATTTACTATAATAGTTTACCAGACCCAGTAAACTACGGACCTGTTTCTTGGTCGTTGGCATTGTCAAATTCAGAATCTTGGTGACGATTCTGTCATCTGTTCTTAATTGGCCCCTGCAGATGGTATGACCCAGGAAGTCAATTTGTTCCATGGCCAACTCTACTTTGGTCGGCTTCACTGTGAGCCCAAATACTCGCAACCTGTCGAAGACTTGTCGTAGTTTCAGTAGGTGTGTTGTCCAGTCTTCCGTATGGATACATATGTCTGTAAGTTTAGGTTCCTTCTTTATGCTGTCAATGGTCGCAGTCGTGTCTACAGTAGGGACTGGTAATTCCATCTCGTCTTCGTCTGTCTCGTTCAATACTGTTGTGGTACTAGCTGTGTGTGCTGTTACCTGGCTAAGTGTGTTTGCGTTGTCGCTGTCGTGTGCCGCCCTACCTAGTGAAGTTGTGTTGTGTACGTCTGTCGTCCGATTACTTGGTGTTGGTGCATTTTGTTCGTCTGTCTGTTGTTCTTGTCGTGAGAAGTATGGTTTCAGCATGTTGATATGAAATATCTTTAAGTGTCCTTTTATCGATATTTCATAATCCACATCTGATAATTTCCGTTCAACGTTGAATGGCCCTTGCCAAGATGTTAGTAACAAATTACGTTTATCAGGTAGTAGAAGCAAAACCTTATGATTTGGTTCAAGGTGAATAGTTTTAGCACCCTTATTTGCATAGTCGTGGTTTCCATTGCTCGACACCTGCTTTAGGGGTCCAGCAATATCGACCGCTATACTGTCATCTGGTCTAGATGCTAATAATGACCGTTGAACTTCGGCCCTCACATGCTTTCCCTTTCGTACAAGATGTTGACAAACAGTACACGAACGACAGAAAAATTTTATGTTAGAACAGAATTTAGGCCAGTAAAATTGTGACAGAACTCTGGCTCGCGTTTTATCGTAGGCCAAATGTCCAGCAAACGGTGACTCATGTGCGATTTTTAGCACATTTTGTTGGTATGTTACAGGTAACACCGTCTGCTGAATTTCATGGTTATTATTTGTGTAATAACGCATGAGAATTCCGTTAAATTTTCTAAAGTACCAAGATGCATTTTTAGTTACTTTCGCTCGCTCACCCAACAATTTAAAATAAGGTGCGATTGTTTGATCGGTGCTTTGTGCCTCGGTAAATTTCTGTCGAGTAGTGTTGGTATCTGCACCATTTGGTGTTAATAGCTGTAGCATTTCATTTTGTAAGTCAGTATAGTTTGTTTCTGTATCTGACCTTGTTACAGCGTTAGCCATGTGTGTATGTTTCCAGGCATTTATGTTGTTGTCTGTACATTCTTTCAATGAATATAGGCATCCTAAAATGAGATCCGTGCATGGATCTTGCAGGATTGCGCAAGTAAATGTGCCGGTAAGGAACGGGGTATTGATATGCGCTTTTTCCAGTGGATATTTCTCAATGGTTCCAGAGAAAGTACGGCATTTGACAAATTCACTCGTATAATCTTCTGTTCTAGCAAGTTCTTTCCTTAAACCCAGTAGAGTGCTCCCGCTATCGATTAAACATTGGCATGGTTGATCATTGACCAGTGCATCGTAGAACTTAAGTTTACCTTTGGAGGCACACGCTGCGTTAGCATCTTCATTTGAACATGGTATTACGTGCCCACATTCCAATTTACCATCCGCATGAAACTGGTGGCATATGTTACATTTCTTAAAGTCTAACATGTCTGTTACTAATGCTACACTCTCACATTCACTCGTTGGCAACACATTCACAAGTTCCGGATCAATGTCACTCTCATCGTCTGATGATGTATCGATGAGTGCTGCATTATTTGCCTTCATCCTTTGTCTACCAATACATTTATTACTATAGTGGCCATAACTGGAACAAAAGTAACATTTAACAGCACGTTTAAATGATGATCTTCTGCTTTCTTGCTTCTTTAGCACTGCTTCTAAGTGTGACGGATATGCGGTTTTTTTTTATCACACATAGAGTAAGTTGGATGAAAAAGACTACAATAGCTACATCGAGGTGGTTTCTGATATGGTTTGTCCTTCTTACGGTAATCTTTTTGATTGTAAGATCTATCAGGTACTTTGTTTGCAAAAGCAGTGATTTCTGTATCATGTGTTGTAGATTTAAATATGTCCCGATTAGATGAAAAATATGCTGACCCCCGTTTCTCTAATTGCTGAATGGACTCAATATCCGACTGTTGTAAAAACTTGCCAAAAGGGGTAGGAACGGTAGATATCACCTTGTCCATTACCATAAGGTCTTCTAATTTTTCATAGTTGTTACCCACTTTCGCCGCTCTAGTCCACTTTTTAAATGTGCTCTGCACGTTAGAGATGTAGTCTAAGAAGGTTTTAGTTGCTTTTGGCTTAATTTGGGAGAATTGAATTTGGTACCCAGTGGCGTCTAAAAGAAAGTGTTGCATTATCCTATCGTGTATGTACTGATAATTGTTTCTTAGCTCTGTAGGTATGGATTCTATTACTTTTAACGGCTCCCCACTGAGGTTTCTCATGTAGATCATTGCCCAGTCATCCAAAGGTATTTTCTGCGTCTTTAGTTGGAATTCTATGTTCTCAGTCCATGCGCTAATTGAATCCCCTACACTGTATGGTTTGATAAGGTCTTTATACTTACTAAATTTGTTCTGTTCTTCTTGGCTCTTTTGTTTGCTAGAGGCTATTTGTATGTTAGAATCTACCTCCATTTCTTTCATCTTTAATTTAGTATCTGAGTCTACTTGTATCTGCTTTTGTTTGGTGGCATGATCTAAGTCTAACTGTTTCTGTTTGGTAACTTCTTCTGCTTGTTTGTTGGCATGATCTAAGTCTAACTGTTTCTGTTAGGTAGCTTCCTCGACCTCTTTCATTTCGTTTTGATGCTGTCTTTCTAATGCTCTTTCGTCTCTCTCTAAAGCAGCCTTCTTTTCCATTCGAGCTATTTCTTCTTTATTCTTTTGATCCGCCCACTTCTCTAACTTATCTCCAGTGTGGCCCATGTCTTTACCTTCCTGGATGCACTCACTTAGTGACGCCATTTTGTGGCGTAATGTTAGTTCAATATGGTATCACAATAATATTCACACAATAGTTTGTAATAATGTGTTAGTAAATATACATCTTTACTGAAAAAGAAGATGCATGATTAATTTAGAGCATACCAAAATATTCTGAAAATATACTCATCTAATTCTTTGGAAAATACGGTTCTTGGGATGTTCCACCGCTGTCTTCCACACTCACAAAATGATTTACTTGATAACACAATGGATGCTTCTGTTTAGTAGAGCATCAAAAATTAGACACACGAATATGTTGTAAATACCAATTTATCTTTCATGCGAATGATGAATGAAAAATTGTGATAGATAATGATAAATGGTGTTAATGAATGAATGATATGATCGTCTGAATGATTGTTATGATATGTGAGATGATTCGTCGTATGACAGTCGATGTCGTCTTGTCTTCACTTTCTAACTAGTTTGGTATAACTTCGTTCTAGGCTTCAGTTCAGTCGCTAATCTATTTACTGACTCTGTAGAATGGTGACATTGATGGCTGTATCACACAAAATGAAATGTACACGATGGTTATGTTGGTAATATTCACTGATGATTGTATACATTTCTATTGATTTCTGTATAATAACACACTTTCAAATTAATTTTCGTAGAATTTCACACTTTATCGATTACTTTGGCTTCATTGTGGTTAACGCTCCACAAATGGTATGATCGTATAATTCACCAGAGAAAATTATTTCTGCCATGTATGGAAACAAATTTACATTACTTCCAAATATTTAACACAGCAATGATGTTGAATCGTGCAATTGACTGCTGCTGGTTCAGAACTTTCTGATACCAATTGACTGTTGGCGTTGGTTCACTGGTTTCTGACACCAATTGGGGTCCTGCCTGTCAGCGACTTGCTTGCTACAGGTGGTTCAGGACTCCCCTACTTTTGCACCGCACGAAATAACAACTCGTGACATTTGCAAAAGGAATGCAATTTATTTAGAGCTGGCAAGTTAATAGCTCTGCGAGCGATATTCTTCATTTACATTATACAACATGAATGCAATGAAGTGGTGAGAAATGATGCTAGTAATCACAATCTAACTCTACAGCCTAATATTTGACTATTGCCTAGAAACTATAGTATTTGTCAAGAACACGTCTACTCTCTACCGTCTCCAGTCGGGTCTGTTCACACGCTACACATCGCGTGGTCAAGCACGGACGCTGTCCCCTCCGTGCAGTAGCTAGTCTTGCGTGCATGGAGTCCCAAGCACGCTGGCTTGTGAGCTTGAGTAACCGAGCACTTCACGGTTACTCGCAGGCCAAGCTTCCAAATGGCTTGGTGGAAGCCCTCGCTCACTTGTGCTTATTGGCCTCTGGGTTGACACAAATGTGTCTCCTTGTGAAGCTATTTATAGCTCTGGTGTCTCTCCTGTCTGGTGTCTCCCTACTAAACTTGTGTTAACTCTTATTAACTCTCTAGAGCCTTATTGGTGATTCTGACAGGCTCCCCTCCCCTCTGTGAAGTGTTACTTCCCTTTAACTCATGTTTGTAACACGTATGGTCACAAAGAAAAATTGGATGTCCAATTTTGTCAGATATCCAATAAGTTATAAATCTCTCGTTTGGGGATAGAACAACTCTCTTCTTCCTTTACTCACACTGTTCTATCTTTTCACTCGGCTAATTAAGTAGCCTATGTATCAGTATAGTTGGTTCTATAGATATCTTTGGGAATTGTTTTGAACCGGAACCGTTGTCTTATGACTTCTGTCCTGGCTTCCGTCGTTTGACCCTATGTCTTTTGACTTTCACCCATTGACTTCTGTCTCGACCTGTCCTCATATTGCCCAAAATGACAACCCAAATACAAGTTGACTCTGTTATGAGTGCAACACATAAGCATAAAATGTTCATGTTCCCATTAATATCCCCTCCAACTCATATACACATAGTTCTACTTTTCACCTTCTCGCTTCCGCTTGTGAAAAGCTATTTTCAATGTTACAGTAAGGTTTTTAAGAAGTTATTGTGTCCCTGAATTTAAGTTGTTGTTCTTTGAAACAAATAGTGTGTGCAACTTTTATGTGTTTGTTTTCCTGTTTGTTTGCGTGTTTTCTAATAAACTACAGTGTACTTAACTTGCTAACATGTGTATGCGTTAGTGTATTAAATGTGTGTGTTCCTTCGAGCGCCGTAAATCGGTTTATTGTGGTTACAAACGTATGTTATTCTTATTTATGACCACAACTCTGCTTTCAGAAGCTCAAAGTACATTCCCTATCTAATCTATTAACGTATGGCAGTAACACACATAAAAACTTGACAACACATTGGCTACACAGATGACACAGACAAGTCAAAATAAGACGTTTCCAGCGGTGAAAAAATTTGCCGCTACCTTTCTCTCTCACTCTCTTTCTTACATGAACATTACATATTTACAATAAACGATTGGCTGAATTATAACAGTATTCACGCCCAATGACTGTGCGTTTTGTTTGCACGTGTCATGTCTATACACAATATACAAAGTTATGAGGATGGTTTGTCACCGCTCCTGTAATAGTAACTAATAAGATTTGGTGTGCTGTCCTAAATTATCCCAAAGGGAAATAACCTAACTAATTAATTTCATTTAAGAGAATTGGGTTAACTACCTTAAAGTATTATTTGTAAATAAGATGATGTTAATTCCTGAATGGTTGGGTTAGTTTGGAAATGATATTTTAGATAAATGAATTTACAAATGATTATGATTATGCGGTGATAAACTAATGTAATATCTAACAATTGTATTTCTATCATTAGTGTTAACTTAAATGGTTTATTAACTAAATGATGGTGATTTCTAACTACCACATGACATACATAAAGTTATATCTGCATTTGAACAATTTGCAATTCAATTATTAATAGAAAAATGAAGTTATGTGTACTGTTAATAAAATAATAATATACATATATCACAGTTACATTTCTATATCTAATTACACTAAATCGAAGTCCTCCTTTGCGTTGTGAAGATGGAGCAATGTTCTTTGTAGACTATTATAACATAGTTCATTTCGGCAAAGTCTTCTATGCTCTCCTTCGTGGATAGTGTATAAATATAGTTCCCTACTAACTTATGTAGGTTCATAGCTAACACTTCAATGTGTTAATCTATGTCAGCGCATGTTACTTCTGCGTCTGTTCGTTACACTTTTCATAGCACTGTTACTTTCACACAGTTTACATGCTTGGCGATGATAACGCACTTACAGTGTATATTAATCACCACATACGGCACTGAGTTACCTAACATTTACAGTGTCACTGTTTCTGTTGATCTGTGGTCGATCCCTTCCTGCAAATCAGGTATTTCAATGGATGATGGTCGACTCAAAATGTCTGCAATAGTGTTCAATCTTCCCTTTAAGTGCTGGATGGTAAATGTGTAATTTTGGAGAATCAAAGCCCACCTGTAGACTCTGTTATTGTGGGGAATTCCAGACTGCATCACAGACAACGGAGAATTATCGGTTTCGATCACAAACTGTGCTCCTGCCAAAAATCTATGAAATTTCTTAACACAATAGATCAAACTGAGGCCCTCCAATTCTGATGCTGAGTATCTAGATTCAGCAGGGCTAATCTTCCGACTTACGTACATTACTGGGTGGAACTTCCCTTCGTAGAACTGTCTAGTATCCCAGATATGGAGATGGCACTCGCATCTGTGCGTAAAAAATAGGTAAGTTTTGGGTTAGGCATACGAAGGATAGGTGGAACGCTACAAAGGTATTTCAGTTTTGATAACGCGCTAATTAATCCTGCATCTTGTACAGATAATTTAGCCGAAGCTTTTAAGATGTTAGAAAAAACACTGGTGATTTCCGCCAGATTTGGAATAAATTTACTATAATAGTTTACCAGACCCAGTAAACTACGGACCTGTTTCTTGGTCGTTGGCATTGTCAAATTCAGAATCTTGGTGACGATTCTGTCATCTGTTCTTAATTGGCCCCTGCAGATGGTATGACCCAGGAAGTCAATTTGTTCCATGGCCAACTCTACTTTGGTCGGCTTCACTGTGAGCCCAAATACTCGCAACCTGTCGAAGACTTGTCGTAGTTTCAGTAGGTGTGTTGTCCAGTCTTCCGTATGGATACATATGTCTGTAAGTTTAGGTTCCTTCTTTATGCTGTCAATGGTCGCAGTCGTGTCTACAGTAGGGACTGGTAATTCCATCTCGTCTTCGTCTGTCTCGTTCAATACTGTTGTGGTACTAGCTGTGTGTGCTGTTACCTGGCTAAGTGTGTTTGCGTTGTCGCTGTCGTGTGCCGCCCTACCTAGTGAAGTTGTGTTGTGTACGTCTGTCGTCCGATTACTTGGTGTTGGTGCATTTTGTTCGTCTGTCTGTTGTTCTTGTCGTGAGAAGTATGGTTTCAGCATGTTGATATGAAATATCTTTAAGTGTCCTTTTATCGATATTTCATAATCCACATCTGATAATTTCCGTTCAACGTTGAATGGCCCTTGCCAAGATGTTAGTAACAAATTACGTTTATCAGGTAGTAGAAGCAAAACCTTATGATTTGGTTCAAGGTGAATAGTTTTAGCACCCTTATTTGCATAGTCGTGGTTTCCATTGCTCGACACCTGCTTTAGGGGTCCAGCAATATCGACCGCTATACTGTCATCTGGTCTAGATGCTAATAATGACAGTTGAACTTCGGCCCTCACATGCTTTCCCTTTCGTACAAGATGTTGACAAACAGTACACGAACGACAGAAAAATTTTATGTTAGAACAGAATTTAGGCCAGTAAAATTGTGACAGAACTCTGGCTCGCGTTTTATCGTAGGCCAAATGTCCAGCAAACGGTGACTCATGTGCGATTTTTAGCACATTTTGTTGGTATGTTACAGGTAACACCGTCTGCTGAATTTCATGGTTATTATTTGTGTAATAACGCATGAGAATTCCGTTAAATTTTCTAAAGTACCAAGATGCATTTTTAGTTACTTTCGCTCGCTCACCCAACAATTTAAAATAAGGTGCGATTGTTTGATCGGTGCTTTGTGCCTCGGTAAATTTCTGTCGAGTAGTGTTGGTATCTGCACCATTTGGTGTTAATAGCTGTAGCATTTCATTTTGTAAGTCAGTATAGTTTGTTTCTGTATCTGACCTTGTTACAGCGTTAGCCATGTGTGTATGTTTCCAGGCATTTATGTTGTTGTCTGTACATTCTTTCAATGAATATAGGCATCCTAAAATGAGATCCGTGCATGGATCTTGCAGGATTGCGCAAGTAAATGTGCCGGTAAGGAACGGGGTATTGATATGCGCTTTTTCCAGTGGATATTTCTCAATGGTTTCAGAGAAAGTACGGCATTTGACAAATTCACTCGTATAATCTTCTGTTCTAGCAAGTTCTTTCCTTAAACCCAGTAGAGTGCTCCCGCTATCGATTAAACATTGGCATGGTTGATCATTGACCAGTGCATCGTAGAACTTAAGTTTACCTTTGGAGGCACACGCTGCGTTAGCATCTTCATTTGAACATGGTATTACGTGCCCACATTCCAATTTACCATCCGCATGAAACTGGTGGCATATGTTACATTTCTTAAAGTCTAACATGTCTGTTACTAATGCTACACTCTCACATTCACTCGTTGGCAACACATTCACAAGTTCCGGATCAATGTCACTCTCATTGTCTGATGATGTATCGATGAGTGCTGCATTATTTGCCTTCATCCTTTGTCTACCAATACATTTATTACTATAGTGGCCATAACTGGAACAAAAGTAACATTTAACAGCACGTTTAAATGATGATCTTCTGCTTTCTTGCTTCTTTAGCACTGCTTCTAAGTGTGACGGATATGCGGGTTTTTTTTATCACACATAGAGTAAGTTGGATGAAAAAGACTACAATAGCTACATCGAGGTGGTTTCTGATATGGTTTGTCCTTCTTACGGTAATCTTTTTGATTGTAAGATCTATCAGGTACTTTGTTTGCAAAAGCAGTGATTTCTGTATCATGTGTTGTAGATTTAAATATGTCCCGATTAGATGAAAAATATGCTGACCCCCGTTTCTCTAATTGCTGAATGGACTCAATATCTGACTGTTGTAAAAACTTGCCAAAAGGGGTAGGAACGGTAGATATCACCTTGTCCATTACCATAAGGTCTTCTAATTTTTCATAGTTGTTACCCACTTTCGCCGCTCTAGTCCACTTTTTAAATGTGCTCTGCACGTTAGAGATGTAGTCTAAGAAGGTTTTAGTTGCTTTTGGCTTAATTTGGGAGAATTGAATTTGGTACCCAGTGGCGTCTAAAAGAAAGTGTTGCATTATCCTATCGTGTATGTACTGATAATTGTTTCTTAGCTCTGTAGGTATGGATTCTATTACTTTTAACGGCTCCCCACTGAGGTTTCTCATGTAGATCATTGCCCAGTCATCCAAAGGTATTTTCTGCGTCTTTAGTTGGAATTCTATGTTCTCAGTCCATGCGCTAATTGAATCCCCTACACTGTATGGTTTGATAAGGTCTTTATACTTACTAAATTTGTTCTGTTCTTCTTGGCTCTTTTGTTTGCTAGAGGCTATTTGTATGTTAGAATCTACCTCCATTTCTTTCATCTTTAATTTAGTATCTGAGTCTACTTGTATCTGCTTTTGTTTGGTGGCATGATCTAAGTCTAACTGTTTCTGTTTGGTAACTTCTTCTGCTTGTTTGTTGGCATGATCTAAGTCTAACTGTTTCTGTTTGGTAGCTTCCTCGACCTCTTTCATTTCTTTTTGATGCTGTCTTTCTAATGCTCTTTCGTCTCTCTCTAAAGCAGCCTTCTTTTCCATTCGAGCTATTTCTTCTTTATTCTTTTGATCCGCCCACTTCTCTAACTTATCTCCAGTGTGGCCCATGTCTTTACCTTCCTGGATGCACTCACTTAGTGACGCCATTTTGTGGCGTAATGTTAGTTCAATATGGTATCACAATAATATTCACACAATAGTTTGTAATAATGTGTTAGTAAATATACATCTTTACTGAAAAAGAAGATGCATGATTAATTTAGAGCATACCAAAATATTCTGAAAATATACTCATCTAATTCTTTGGAAAATACGGTTCTTGGGATGTTCCACCGCTGTCTTCCACACTCACAAAATGATTTACTTGATAACACAATGGATGCTTCTGTTTAGTAGAGCATCAAAAATTAGACACACGAATATGTTGTAAATACCAATTTATCTTTCATGCGAATGATGAATGAAAAATTGTGATAGATAATGATAAATGGTGTTAATGAATGAATGATATGATCGTCTGAATGATTGTTATGATATGTGAGATGATTCGTCGTATGACAGTCGATGTCGTCTTGTCTTCACTTTCTAACTAGTTTGGTATAACTTCGTTCTAGGCTTCAGTTCAGTCGCTAATCTATTTACTGACTCTGTAGAATGGTGACATTGATGGCTGTATCACACAAAATGAAATGTACACGATGGTTATGTTGGTAATATTCACTGATGATTGTATACATTTCTATTGATTTCTGTATAATAACACACTTTCAAATTAATTTTCGTAGAATTTCACACTTTATCGATTACGTTGGCTTCATTGTGGTTAACGCTCCACAAATGGTATGATCGTATAATTCACCGGAGAAAATTATTTCTGCCATGTATGGAAACAAATTTACATTACTTCCAAATATTTAACACAGCAATGATGTTGAATCGTGCAATTGACTGCTGCTGGTTCAGAACTTTCTGATACCAATTGACTGTTGGCGTTGGTTCACTGGTTTCTGACACCAATTGGGGTCCTGCCTGTCAGCGACTTGCTTGCTACAGGTGGTTCAGGACTCCCCTACTTTTGCACCGCACGAAATAACAACTCGTGACATTTGCAAAAGGAATGCAATTTATTTAGAGCTGGCAAGTTAATAGCTCTGCGAGCGATATTCTTCATTTACATTATACAACATGAATGCAATGAAGTGGTGAGAAATGATGCTAGTAATCACAATCTAACTCTACAGCCTAATATTTGACTATTGCCTAGAAACTATAGTATTTGTCAAGAACACGTCTACTCTCTACCGTCTCCAGTCGGGTCTGTTCACACGCTACACATTGCGTGGTCAAGCACGGACGCTGTCCCCTCCGTGCAGTAGCTAGTCTTGCGTGCATGGAGTCCCAAGCACGCTGGCTTGTGAGCTTGAGTAACCGAGCACTTCACGGTTACTCGCAGGCCAAGCTTCCCAATGGCTTGGGGGAAGCCCTCGCTCACTTGTACTTATTGGCCCCTGGGTTGACACAAATGTGTCTCCTTGTGAAGCTATTTATAGCGCTGGTGTCTCTCCTGTCTGGTGTCTCCCTACTAAACTTGTGTTAACTCTTATTAACTCTCTAGAGCCTTATTGGAGATTCTGACAAGTGTAAAAATTGTGAAGTGACTGTCATTCTCTGGGATTTCAATTCCAAAGTAGGCAACGAAAAGGTGAGTGATTTGGCTGGTGGCTATGGCCTAGGTCAGAGGTTCCCAAACCACGGCCCGCGGACCGCTTGTGGCCCGCCAGCTGTCAGAAAGTGGCACGCGAGGCCTCGAGCAGTCATTTCCGCAATTACCATTATAAAAAAAAAAACAAGCAACGTTCCAGACTCACTGACAGTAACCTAGCTGCGCTTATGACTTTGGGCACGACAGATTTGTGCCCGGACATTGATAAACTGACATCTGAATTTAAGTAACTGGTTATGAAGAACAGTTACAATTATAAATTAATTACATTAATAGCGATTTTCGAAAATGATTTAAAACTTAAGTTAAGAAAGGTAAGAATGATATTGCACGACTTAACTACTGAAAATGGTAGATATGGCCATCTGCTTAAAAAGCTTGGGAACTACTGACCTAGGTGATAGGAATTAGAGAGGTGACAGATTAATAGGCGAAGTGAGCAGGACAAACACAGGC